>CM062297.1:381882879-382560665 GCA_031216915.1 Pictodentalium vernedei
AACTGAAGATAGAAGAAAAGTTCAATAGTCTTGGTAGGATTTTGCGAATATTTCGACGATTCGAAAATGTCCGAATAGAATCATCGGAACGATATTCAATCGAATCGAATTTCGAAATTTCGCGAGACCCTATAGTATGCTCCACCCTGAGAAGAAATCTTAAAAAATATTTTTTGTCCCATATGAAAAGGGAGTGACTCTTGGCTCCCTTCTCCCCATCTATGAATGAATATACGTTTTTTTTTTGTTTTTTTTTCACGCACCCTCCACTAAGAATCATTTATACTTGGGCCGCTTTAAAATTTAGCTTCAAAGTCTGTTATAATCAACTACCGGGCTGTCCAGTCCCAAGACGTGTAGCTCCGTCCGCTTGAGGGTAAATTGTATTGCACTGCATATCAAGGGATGTAATCAAGGCCGGAATTTCTAGCTGGAGGGAATGAATGAATCACGAAATCACAAACTTCCCATTTATATAATAGTTTAGAATGGACGGCATACGAACCACTGCCGATTTCTTTTACAGAATATTCAGAAGGTGCGGATTGTCCTATCTGGGGTTTGTTCTCATACAAAGTGATGTAAAGTCAGTCGTTGTCAGTGCATTGGGCAGACAGATTGCAGGCTTGCGCTATTACAAAAATAGAATGGTTGTTTTTTGGCACATCTCTGACCGGGGTCTCCGATAGGTAACAGACTTGATTGGTTAGTCATAGGTTAAAAATGAATGATAAGACAGAAGTGTTGGTTATATCTCGCACTGAATTCCTTCTGATTTTCAAATTAAATCTATAGAAATTGGAAACTCAAAACAGATAATATCAGGTAGTGCTCGCTACATTGGGGTAATATTTGATTCACGTCTTTCGATGGAAGCAAGTATTGATGCAATTTGCAAGCGCTGTTTTATGCACATCAGTGCTTTTATAGTAGAGAACTCAAATATGAATTTATTTTCCATGTAAAGCGTTTTAGGGCACGACCTTGTGATTTTTGCGCTGTATAAAATCTATGTTTTTTTATTATTATTATCACAGTGACGTATTATCGCCAAGAATTTTATATTTTATTTTGCTGCAGCAAGTCAGCTTCTTGTTGCAGCAAGTTAGATATCTTGCTACACCAGGTTAATATCCTGATACAACAGCTGCAGCAAGTTAGATGTTTTGCTGCTCTAAGTTAGTATCCTGATACAAAAGGTTAGTTATCTTGCCTCAGCATGTTAGTTATCTTGCTGCAGCGTGTTGGTTATCTTGCTGCAACAAGATACCAACTTACTGCAGCATGATACTAACTAGCTGCAGCGATTACATCCCAAACAGACGCTGTTCAGATGAAAGCTCCCTAGAGGGACGCTACCCAGGTGGACGCTACCCAGGTGGACGGGTCCCAGATAGGCGTTTCCCAGACAGACGTGTCCCCGTCCCCGAGGGATGCTTCCCAGATGGACGGGCCCCAGATAGACACTTCCCAGATAAGCGTGTCCCAGGTGGATGCTTCCCAGATAGACGGGTCCCAGGTGAACGCTTCTCTGATAGACGGGTCCCAGGTGAACGCTTCCCTGATAGACGAGTCCCATATGAACGCTTCCCAGATAGACGAGTTCAAGATAGACGCTTACTAACGAAACGGGTCCCAGATAGACCTTTCCCAGACAGACGCCACACATAATAATACCAATTCGATGAGGATTTGTCGCTATTATGCTCTAAAATCAGTTGGGTTGAAAATCATCCCAAAATTAACTGGATTGAGTGAATATGAACCCATTTGAGTTCATATTCACTCAACCCAATTTTTAACCCAACGGATTTTAAAGTGTATCAGATGAGAAGGCTTTGAGAAGATCCGTGCTACCAAAAAAAAAAAACGCTTCTCCTCTCCTCTCAACACCCCAAAAAGGACTGATTGAAGCTATTCCGTACTTCTTTCTTCTCAATTTCACTGATCAACAAACTGACATTTTTCATTTATGTAACCCGATAATCACATATATCATCCATTCTCTCACCCCATTTGCTCATTATACGCCCATAGGATCTTGTTCTTTCAGACTGATATTTTGATATTCTAAAAGAAAGTGTTTCTGGGTCTCTGCTACTCTCAAATGACACATTTGGGAACTCCTGCCTTTCCCAATTTTTTCTACTATGCGCCAGCAGCCTTGGCATTTAGAGCCCCTGCCCACTAAAAGGTGCCATCTGAAACATATAGGTTTCTAGTCTTGAAAAATAAATTGTTTTAACAAGACTGAGTTTGTATTGTCGTACTTTGACTACATAATAACATGACGTAACGAGGGTACGTTCGTTTATCTGTTCGGATTGAACATTACCCTACCCAGGCACACCTCTAATACTGACTTCTTTTTATCGTATAGGCCTCTCAGAGACTCTTTCGTTCTGACCGTTCTCGCCAATTTTGTCTACAGTCCTCAATGATTTTCTCCCTGGCAGTAGTAAGGGATGCCACTTGGGCGAACTGATTTACCACTGAAATTCCCATAGACATTTATTCGCCAGAGAAAATCCGCGGCCGTGTGTGCTTGGGCGGACTGTTTTAACACTGAAGATTCCCACTGACATTTTTTCCTCCAGAGTGCCGTCTTCTCGTGTGTACTCTGATGCCGATGGCACTCTGGCGAAAAAATATTTATTGGAATTTCAGTATTAAATCAGTTCGCCAGTAGAACAGAAAAAGACCCCCCCCCCCCCCCCCCCCCCCCGAACAAAAAAAAGAAAAAAAGAAAAAGAACTACCCCCTCCCCCGAGAAGTGGCTACGGCTCCATCAATATTTCGTTCAGAAATACTTGGTCATCTAAAATCTTTAAAGATGTTTGTGAACTGTCCGCGTTGAGGACGAATTGCCTCATGGCGAAATTAAGCAGTTTGGTACAAAAACTTAACAACTACACAACACTCCACCCACCTCATCCCCATCAAAAGTCTTGAAGAAAATTTTTAGGTTCTGTCGGATTTATTTTCCCGACATTATAGTCCATTTCCTCTATTGAAGACAGAAAAATATTTAAAAGCCAGACTCACGGAAGTTATGCCTTTAAAACACCCCTTTGGATTTCTTTCAAACCTTAAGGGGTTACATTGACTTATAATGCCATTTTTATGCTGTGCATCACTATTTCTTGTTTGCCCCCGTGGAAACCTCCCAAGTGGAGTAGATCTTGTTTCCTTTGGTGAACTCGTTCTGCTTTAAATATACGTAAAATAGGCCTCAGTGACCAATGCCTGGGAAGAAGTCCGTTAAAGTGGGCAGTATTGGTGTAAACGATTGGCTAAACTTAATACCAGTGTTGCGGTCATGATATGGCCATAGATGCTGAATGTGACATAAACACGAATGAACAAATAAATAATTAAATATTTCTTGTCAGAAAATTAATGGTCTTCCCTGAAAAAGCTATCTGCATTGTACTGTTCTTTAGGGAGCGGGGTGGCTCATGGTTAGGAGATTGGATTCCAAACCAAAAGGTCCAAGGTTCGATCCCCACCGGGGTTAAGTGCATTGTGTCTTTGAGCAAGGCACTTTATCCCGATTGCCCATGCAGGGCTCGGTGGCCCCGTGTACTAAGGCGTACTGCATGTCGATGATGCACATGCATTCAACCAATGCTAGTCCTGCTTGTGTGGAGTTAGTACATTGGGGCGTTTGACAGTACTCTCCGGGTACTCCGGCTTCCTCCACCCGTAAAAATGTCCTAACGAAGTGACCATGGCTGTCGAAGGTGTCGTTGAACCCCAATAAAAACAAAAACAAAAAAAACAAAAACAAATATACTGTGTTTTATTTGGTTTGCTCACCAAATCACAGAGGAACACCCAAAGGAGAGGGATAGATGCATTGCCCAAGTATGTCCACTATAAAGTCCTCTTCCAAAACAAAATGTCACTTTTATATTGCTTTTAAAAAGTTGCTCCCAAGTATAGCACATTCCAATGAGGGGTCATAAGCTATTTTTTTGCCCAAGGACACGACGCGGGTCGTCCCGGACGGGGATCGACTCGGGACCTCTAGCATAGAAGTCCAACAGTCTATCACTGAACCACCGCGCTCCCTTTTGTCTCAAAAAGATGGCTTATGACCCCTCATTGGAACGAGCTCGTTGTACTCGTTCCAATGATGGGTCACAAGCTATGTTTTCGACACAAGAAAAATGAAAAAATGAGTTTTTTCAAGAATTGTGTTTGCAAAATTAATGTCGTCTGCCTTTCGTGTTAGGAAAAGGGTTAATTAATGAAGCACCGGCCACTGCCATCCGTCTCTGTACACATTTTGCGTCAAATTCCTCTGCAGCACTGAACGTGTTAACATGCTGTATGCTCTTCATGTTCAACAATCTCTCCATCAGATCAGTTTGTTGGTTATTGATCAGATTCGCTTATTACAATTTCCCACCATGAAGCATTTAATGCCTTCTGCGTCAATCAAGGCAACGTTGAGTACATAATGTGGCGCATCACAAGATTGTTTTAAACATTGTACAATATCTTCCCTGCAGGAAACGTCCTACATAGAACATGACGCACGCCAAGAAAAAAACAGAGAAACGAGAAAGAGAATTTGAAGACATTTTCTAGTATTTGAGAGGAGTTCTTAATATTGTGATATACACACCGCCATGACAAAATACACGGAGGAAAATCTGTGAGTGTTTTTTAATTTTTAATTAGTGACAAAGCAAGCTTTTTAAAATGCCATATGTCAAGAACTGATCTGATAAAAAAATATCTCTTCTTTGCACCCCTTACCTAAGTTCTCACTCGATGGGTACAGCTGTCCCGGCTGAAGACGGGTAGCCATTCATCTATATGGGAGGTGGGGAGGGGAGTGGTCATGGCTGACAAGAGGTTTACAAGAAAGTTAGCTCTCCCCAATTTTCTAAAGTTGTCAGTAAATTTAACACTAAGGGTATTGAAATTTCATATAAAAATTGAAATTTTGAAATGTAGGCGAAATTGTATCATCGATGTGCACACCATTTCACAAGCTTCAGGCATTTTCTTGGTGAGTGGTATAAAAATACAGAAGCCGGCTTTTGCGATTTTTTCCCAATCCGTTTGAACGTTTGACTATCATTCTCTGTTTAAACTCATTTAAAAATAAGAAAACGGCGCTTTCGCCATCTTTTGATGTTCTGTAACTTTTTTTTTTTTTTTTTGTTCATTATGTCAACAGAATGCGCATCGTGACAGATAATACAGACACTATCCTTTTCATTAATATAATTGCCTTGGAGGTATAAGATTTGCTTATCTTTCTCTTCGGATGAATAAACACTCTAATAAAAACTTACAAATTACTCTAAAAACACATTCGCTAAACAAAGAGCCAAAGTGGACGTTCACTGCGTTGCTTCTAAGTAACTTTCCGTAAAAAGCCAAGACACCTTTTGTAACTATTAATAAACGAAAATAACAGACAACTCTGAGAGCAGTCTGTTGTTTTCGTTTCTTAAAAGTAAACAAGGAAACTTCGCTGTATTTTCTACTAATGTCACGGATATTTTCTTAACAATTACATGCTTCTTAATTGGACGTCCCTCGCCCGTCTAATAAGTTATGGAGAGATAACTTTATCAAAATTAGTTTTTCATGACGAGATTAAGTCAGGAATGGGGAGAGGTGTGTGTGTGGGAGGGGGGGGGGGGCATGGGTCTTTCGTGGGTCTAAGCATTTTTATGCTGTTGAAGAAGATCGAAGTCTTGAGTTGGGGAAAATATTGAGGCAGTGTTCTTCTCTCGTTGGTAGGACTGGGGGGGGGGGGGGGGATATTTTTTAAAAAGTTGAAAAATATACCCCAGATGGCGCTATTTTGAGGCTAGAAAGAACGTCAAGCATGCATGGTATGGGTTATGTAATTTCATTGGTTGGAGCCCCGTGCATATCGTAGAATTCAAGATTTTTAAGGGGGGAGGGGGTGGACATTTTGGAGAGTCAAAGCTCCCCTGTGGCTACAACGCTGCCTCTCTGTCATGTGAACAAGTGCACTACTAGTTAAACAAAACTATTTTTTAAATGGGACACTTTCGACCTCCATAAAATTATAAGACCATGTGGCAGTGGCTGGACTGACTTCCAAACTCCCTCTAAACCCTGCCAAAAAGTGAGTACCAACCACACCACCCCGATTCTTTTCAGCTGACTGAAAACAGACAGGAGAATAGCTTATAATTTGCTGATTGAAAAATACACGAGAATAGCTAACAATTTAGTGATTGAAAAAAAACAACTCCAGAATGTCCTTGAACTTTCGACGTTGGCCATTTTGTTCTTACTTCATCTTCTGAATCTATTCATCCCTTCTGCTTACCTTGTTTTTCTGCCTACAAAATCATGATCAGATCGAACTGGGCGCACCTGGCGCGGGCCCCTCTATTTTTTTAACTCTATTATTTTCACAAGCACCGAGACCAGCGGTTGGGGGGAGGGGGGCACTGTATCCTCCTCCGGAGGTTCCAGTAGTAGATGCTTATGTGTTATCGTGGATAACACAGTCGCTCATGTACAACAACAATAGCTCATGCGCGGGTCTCCTGTGACTTTCTGTAAATTAGCTTTTCTTTTTTTCAAAATTTTTGGATAAGTCTATCCCAAATTGTGGGAAGATTTTGACTTGAAAACATAGTGGTCAAGTTCAAAGAAGCCATCGGAGGGCCACCCGGACTACTATTTCAAAATTTCTCCCGATCCCCCAAATTAATGGTCAAGTGGAAAGAAACCATCGGACGGCCACACTGAATACCATTTCCAAATTTGTGGTCAAGTGGAAAGAAACCACCGGAGGGCCACCCTGACTACCTTTTCCAAATTTGTGGTCAGTTGCAAAGAAGCTATCGGAAGGCCACCCGGACTACCATTTCAAAATTTCTCCCGATCCCCCAAACCCCGTAGGCAATAGTGGGATATCTTCTCTCGTGATCGTCCTTAACTCCTTTCATGCTCCTGGCGGATATTCCTGACCAGGACAGGGTGTCTCTTGCCTCTGAAATAAGTATAAGTTGGGCACATTTAATCCCATTCCCCCTTGTAAACTGAATGACTTTATCGCCAATGATTTCCCGAGTTAAATTTAAATGATTTCTTTTTATCAAATCTAGTCATGGATGCTTCACAGCAGCCATGACTAGATTTGATAAAAAAATACCATGAAAATACTCAGCGAGTTAAGAGTTAACTCGTAGCTACATGTGTCTGATGTTCCTTCACATGATGATCCATGATTAAAAGGCTCCCCAAGCCATCCCCTACCCCAAATCCTGGAACCGCAACTGAGAATAGTTTTTTTCTTTTTTAGAAGATACATAACCCTTTACTGGGAGTGGGGGGGGGGGGGGGGGGGGGGTCTGGGCGGTGGAGTTGCGGTGACCGGTTCTCGTCAGATCACCGAAGTTGAGCAACGTCGAGCCCGGTTAGTCCTTGGATGGGTGACCGTCTGAGCGATCGATTCGGACGTCGATGATGCGCATGTCGTCAACCAAACTGATCCTGCCTGCATGTGCTGTAGTGCGGAGTTACGATGTTGGGTAGCTGGCATCTGCTCGTCGTTGCTCGGTGGTTCTCTCCGGATACTCCGGCTTCCTCCACCCGTAAAACTGTCACCGACACGATATGACCTTGATTATTTTCACAAGCACCAAGACCAGGAGTTGGGGAGAGGGGGGGGGGGGCACAGTATTCTCCTCCGGAGGCTCCAGTAGTAGATGCCTATGGGTTATCGTGGATAACACAGTAGCTCATCCACAACAGCAATAGCTCATGCGTGGGTCTCCTGTGACTTTCTGTAAATTAGCTTTTCTTTTTTTTTCAAAATTTTGAATAAGTCTATCCCAAATTGCGGGAAGATTTTGACTTGAAAACATAGTGGTCAAGTTCAAAGAAGCCATCGGAGGGCCACCTTGAATAGCATTTCCAAATGTGTGGTCAAGCGCAAAAAAAACAAACCATAGGAGGACCACCCTGGCTACCATTTTCCAAATTAATGGTCAAGTGGAAAGAAACCATCGGACGGCCACACCGAATACCATTTCCAAATTTGTGGTCATGGGGGAATAAACCACCGGAGGGCCACCCTGACTACCTTTTCCAAATTTGTGGTCAAGTGCAAAGAAGCCATCGGAGGAGAACCCGGACTACCATTTCAAAATTTCTCCCGACCCCCCCCCCATCCCCCCCCCCCAAACCCCGTAGGCAATAGTGGGATACCTTCTCTCGTGATCGTCCTTAACTCCACCCATCCCCTACACCAAATCCTGGATCCGCAACTGATAACAGTTTTTCTTTTTTAGAAGATACGTAATCCTTTACTGGGAGGGGTGGGGGGGGGGGGAGGGGCGGTGGCGTTGCGGTAAACGGTTCTCGTCAGATCACCGAAGTTGAGCAACGTCGAGCCCGGGTAGTCCTTGGATGGGTGACCGTCTGAGCGATCGATTCGGACGTCGATGATGCGCATGTCATCAACCAATCTGATCCTGCCTGCATGTGCTGTAGTGCGGAGTTACGATGTTGGGTAGCTGGCAGCTGCTCGTCGTTGCTCGGTGGTTCTCTCCGGGTACTCCGGCTTCCTCCACCCGTAAAACTGTCACCGACACGATAGGACCTTGACTGTTAAAGTGTTGTTAAACCTTAATAAAAAAACAACAACAAAAAACAAACCCTTCACTGAACGTAACAGTGAAAAACCGATCTTTTCACAATTGCCATTCAAATTTTATTATTTTCAATTTTTGGCTAAAAAATATAACTTATGGTTCTTCATTGGAAATCTTTTGTTAACCCTTTAACCAACGTAACGGTAAAAACCGGCCAGCACTATTCACAAAAATCGCCAATTAATTTTCATTATTTTTTGTCTCAAAAACATAGGTTATGACCCCTCTTTGGAACGAGCTCCTCGAGCTAATTCCAGTGAAGGATGATAAGATATGATTTTTGAGAGAAAAAATGAAAATTTCGAGTCCTCCGAGAAATTTCTTTTGCACGTGTTTTCTCAATTTGTGTTAGGTAAGAGGCTATGGCTTTTGTTTGTTGTTTCTTTATTGGAGGTTAATAAGACTTTCAACAGCAAGGGTCATATCGTGTCGGGTAGTTTTACGGGCGGGGGAAAAAGAAGTACCCAGACAGAACCAACGAGCAGCGGCGTGCAACTGCCAGACTTTCCAGGTGACTGACCCGACACAGGTAGAATTAGCAGCGGTTGAAAACAAGTGTACTACGACGTGCAGTGCGTCTTAGTACACAACACTACCGCATCCCCCATGTGGGAAGTCATGATTAAGTGTCTTGCTCAAGGTCACAACGTTTTTGGCGCGAGCCAGGGATCATTAACCCTTATATCCCGAGAGGCCCCTTTACGGACCAGGAACATGATACATCATATGTTCATTAAGTAGGATGGTTGCTAAATGAATATGTGGGGTAGACCAATCAATATTTTCATGGAGTCTTCCAATTGCTGCAATTGAACTGGCATCGAAGGTACCAACTATGTTCAAAGGTTTAATTGGTCCAGTGCTCTAACTAATGGGACACCGCGCTTCAGGTTAACACATTTACCAAAGACGACTGGAGGAAGTTTGCGAGAAAATGTCCCTGGAAAAAAATGCCCCCGAAACATAGCCATGTTTTGAAGGCAAAAAATCAGAAAAAATTAAATTTGAAAAAATGAGGTTTTGGGAAATGGCGCTGGCCGGATACGAACGTTAAGTTAGGTAAAGTTTTAAACACATTGTTTACATATGCAATGCCTTTTGGCGAGTCAGAAGAGGGCGGTGGGGTGTTTAGGTTGTTGAGCCCCTTTTGTCAATATAGTCAAAATTATTATATCCCTTATTTATAAATTATCATTGTATAATAAATTAATTAACCATTCAACAGCGTACTCATGTTGTCGAACTGGATGCTATCTGAAGGAAATTGTCGAATCCACTTGTCATTTGTAGAGACGTTCATTAATAATTTAATTTTACAACCCAATTGGGCTGGGAACCAATAAATTCGGATCCTCCATAGCAATTAAAGTCTGGTTTTGTCGTTAGCTCGTCGACGCCAACTTTTTGTTGGAGACTTAGTAGGCTTGTCGAAAAATTCGATAGGTCTGCAGTCCTGATAGACAAAAATATGAAATTAGAACGGAAGGGGAAATTGCCAGTTTCCAGTTTTTATCTTACAATAGGTGTCTGTTGAGTCCGTAATTACCCGAATGCATTGTGTATCAGGGACCTGACACAAATTCTGTATTTTTTTTAAGTTCCTGCTGGTACTCCCCGACAGTATGGGCAACATGAGGACGGGCATTATCGTCCATCAGAATGAATCTATCTCCCACTGTTCCTGCATACAATCTGACGTGGACATCCAGGATCTCATCAATATACCGCTGTGCAGTCAATGTACCACGTTCAAGGACACAGAGCTCCGTACGTCCATCCCTGCTGATGCCGCCCCATACCACGATTGACCCTCCACCACAGCGGTCATGCCCAGCAATGTTAGCTGCATGGAATCGCTCTACTGGACTTCTCCATACCCTAGAACGCCTATCTGTGTGGTCCAGGCAGTACCTTGACTCATCTGTAAAAAGGACGGGTCGCCAACCTTCTCTGGTCCATCCAACGTGTTCCATGGCCCATTCATGTCGTACCTGGCGGTGGTTCTGGGGCAGCGGAATGCGAATACGTGGTCTTCTCGATCGGAGACCACATTCGTGCAACCTTGCCCGGATAATCTGCGACGAAACATTTACCCCAGATGCATTTTGAAGGTCACTGCGAAGCTGGGTTGGTGTGGCAAAGCGGTTCCTATGGGCCTGAATGATAAAAAACCGGTCTTCAGCTGCAGGTGTTGCCCTGTCTCTGCCACCACCATGCCGTCTTACTGGTGTGCCATACTGCTGAAATCTTGCCCAGGCTCTGGTGATCACCGTATGGTGCACACCAAGGGCTTCACCATCCCTAGAGCCCGCCACATTTCTGCTTCAGACGAATGTCTTCTTACATCTGCATTTTCCATATTCAATCATTAAATCACAAGGGTTTGTGTTGAAATGAAAAGTGAATACCTTACACATGTCATGTACACGTAGACAGTACACGAAAATCATGAAAATCAAGGGGTACATGCTTTCCATGGCTGTCACGAAAAGACTGCCTGTCAAGAGAGCTAATGAAAACACTGGAGACTATCTCGACACATGCCTCAATCATATCCACCAAAAATATCGCAGATATGTTACAAGCAAATTTCACAATGATGTGTCAAATATTTGGTGCTTAGCAAAGTACTAATTCCGTAAATTTCAAGCAACTGCACTGAGCGGCTTGGGCACATTTTCTTTTTGTCCGGCGCTACTATTTTCATCGTCTTCAGTGTCTTTTTAACCTATTTACACATTTTTCGCTCTTAATCCTGTCGCGAAATCTGTGCACCAAGTAGCCCGCTAGGACGAAAATTTTAGATTTTTAAATTATTATATCCCTTATTTATAAATTATCATTGTATAATAAATTAATTAACCATTCAACAGCGTACTCATGTTGTCGAACTGGATGCTATCTGAAGGAAATTGTCGAATCCACTTGTCATTTGTAGAGACGTTCATTAATAATTTAATTTTACAACCCAATTGGGCTGGGAACCAATAAATTCGGATCCTCCATAGCAATTAAAGTCTGGTTTTGTCGTTAGCTCGTCGACGCCAACTTTTTGTTGGAGACTTAGTAGGCTTGTCGAAAAATTCGATAGGTCTGCAGTCCTGATAGACAAAAATATGAAATTAGAACGGAAGGGGAAATTGCCAGTTTCCAGTTTTTATCTTACAATAGGTGTCTGTTGAGTCCGTAATTACCCGAATGCATTGTGTATCAGGGACCTGACACAAATTCTGTATTTTTTTTAAGTTCCTGTTTACGGAACATTACACGCTTTCGAAAGGCTTTTACGAGAAGCCGTATACGTTTCTATGCAGAACGGCCGCCGTGGACTGGCCACTTTCCACGGGTGGGCAGTATTTCCACGGTCACAATAATATTAGATTCCCAACACTAATTATAGGAATAATCATCAAAAGTTTAATTAATGAAGCACCGGGTACAACCCGGTGCTTCATTGATTAAAATTTTGCTGATAATGCCTTGTATTTCCTGGTAAACGCATGCGTGAACATCGCTTCCCACGTGTGGATTACGACCAATCCACGGCGACTGCACTGTATGTGAAAAGATGGAAGGGAAAACTTGTCAAAAGTTTAATTATTAAATTATGATATAACGCCGCCTTCATGTTTGTGTATCTGCATCAGAGTCTCACTCTTATCTAAGGCAATATCTCGACACGTCTAGAAAGGCCGTAGAAACAAAAGTTTGACTCTCTTACAAAAATTTTGCACATAAACATAATGGTGATTATATATATACTACTCAAAGTTTGCTAAGCACCAAGTATATCCAACTACCTGTTTTGCGTTTTAGTTGAAATATTGTAATGAAAGTGTATATATTTTTATTTAATTATATCTTTAATTATTTAAGTACAGAAATTAAGATTTATTATTTTTTAGCTTTTGAATACGATAACCTTGGAAAATGGATATTTCTGGTAAAAGAGGAAATTTTTCAATATGCCAAAAAGTTTACTGAGCGAAACAGTATGGCTTCAGTATCGAGTATGAGACCCATTACTGTTAATTACAGCTTGACAACGCCTTCTCATGCTCCCAATCAGGTTCCTGGTGGTCCTTTCTGGGACGTTGTTCCATTCTTGGACCAGCATGGCACCAAGCTCCTAAACACTTCTTGGCTGGACTGGAGGGGCTGAAATTGCAAGCTGCAATTCATTCCAGACATGTTCGATTGGATTGAGGTCAGGGTATCTTGCTGGCCAGTCCATACGCTCAATCCCGTCCCCCTGTCGGTACTCCCCGACAGTATGGGCAACATGAGGACGGGCATTATCGTCCATCAGAATGAATCTATCTCCCACTGTTCCTGCATACAATCTGACGTGGACATCCAGGATCTCATCAATATACCGCTGTGCAGTCAATGTACCACGTTCAAGGACACAGAGCTCCGTACGTCCATCCCTGCTGATGCCGCCCCATACCACGATTGACCCTCCACCACAGCGGTCATGCCCAGCAATGTTAGCTGCATGGAATCGCTCTACTGGACTTCTCCATACCCTAGAACGCCTATCTGTGTGGTCCAGGCAGTACCTTGACTCATCTGTAAAAAGGACGGGTCGCCAACCTTCTCTGGTCCATCCAACGTGTTCCATGGCCCATTCATGTCGTACCTGGCGGTGGTTCTGGGGCAGCGGAATGCGAATACGTGGTCTTCTCGATCGGAGACCACATTCGTGCAACCTTGCCCGGATAATCTGCGACGAAACATTTACCCCAGATGCATTTTGAAGGTCACTGCGAAGCTGGGTTGGTGTGGCAAAGCGGTTCCTATGGGCCTGAATGATAAAAAACCGGTCTTCAGCTGCAGGTGTTGCCCTGTCTCTGCCACCACCATGCCGTCTTACTGGTGTGCCATACTGCTGAAATCTTGCCCAGGCTCTGGTGATCACCGTATGGTGCACACCAAGGGCTTCACCATCCCTAGAGCCCGCCACATTTCTGCTTCAGACGAATGTCTTCTTACATCTGCATTTTCCATATTCAATCATTAAATCACAAGGGTTTGTGTTGAAATGAAAAGTGAATACCTTACACATGTCATGTACACGTAGACAGTACACGAAAATCATGAAAATCAAGGGGTACATGCTTTCCATGGCTGTCACGAAAAGACTGCCTGTCAAGAGAGCTAATGAAAACACTGGAGACTATCTCGACACATGCCTCAATCATATCCACCAAAAATATCGCAGATATGTTACAAGCAAATTTCACAATGATGTGTCAAATATTTGGTGCTTAGCAAAGTACTAATTCCGTAAATTTCAAGCAACTGCACTGAGCGGCTTGGGCACATTTTCTTTTTGTCCGGCGCTACTATTTTCATCGTCTTCAGTGTCTTTTTAACCTATTTACACATTTTTCGCTCTTAATCCTGTCGCGAAATCTGTGCACCAAGTAGCCCGCTAGGACGAAAATTTTAGATTTTGGTGCTTTTCTTGCTGATGCGAAACGACGTGGAGATGTACTGGGACAGCCCCCTTAATGGGATAGTGCCACTAAAGGCTTGTTATTCGCTTTTACTGGTGCATGGAAGCGACTAAGTAAATCTTGCATCTTCAAGTCCATTACGAGTGGATTCTGACGCTGCCTAAAACGCTTAGATGATCGTCAGAAGTTAAAAGTGAACAGATTTCGCAGAAGGATTAATGGCGAAAAATGTGTAAATAGGATAAAAAGACATTGAAGATGATGAAAATAGTAGCGTCGGACAAAACTAAAATTCGTCCAGGCCGCTGAGTACAGTTATATATATATATGAATCGACGCGGTTGCGTTTCTTATACATCCTGTTAAAAAAAATTGTCCTTGGTAGATCAGAATGCATCCTTACTTAAGACTGTGTCAAGACAATGAAATTTTCCAATAGAAATTATCGATGTATCACCGCGTGCCACTTACCCCAAGTTCAGACGGACGCATTTTGGACGAATCTAATCTTGTGGTATTAGATATGTTTCCAATCGCACCAAATACTCGTTGATTCAGACGCACGCTTTATCGTCGAATCTTATTCAATTGCCCGATATACTTGCGACAGTCTCCCAGGGCTGTTAACTCGTCCCATGCTGGGCCCGCTTTGGACATTTCTAACATGGCCAATTTAAATCATTTGCAAACAGAGTTTCCGTAAATGTCATAAACCGGTACCCGAACACAACCGAAATTCTGCGGAACATTAGATTAGATTCGTCGCTTGTGTGAGTGTCTGAATCAAACGACGCATCGAATCTTATAGATGCATTACATGCGTCGCTCTCAGACGAAGATTCGTCTGAAACGCGTCTGAAAGATTTATTTGATTCAGACAGACGAAGAATAGTCGTGTATAATTCATATAGAACCACCCAATATTAGATTAGATTCGTCCAAAATGAGTCCATCCGAACTGGGCGTTATTTATTTATTTGTTGGGGTTTAACGACACTTTCGACAGCCAGGGTCACCTCGTGTCGTATAGTTTTACGGGTGGAGGCAGCCGAAGTACCCGGAGAGCACCACCGAGCAACATACTAACTCCACACAAGCAGGGTTAGCATTGGTTGAAGACAAGTGCACCATCGACGTGTAGTACACCTTAGTGTACAACGCCACCGTGCCCCCACGTGGGCAATTTGGGTAAAGGACACAACGCGGTTGCCGTAGGTGGGATTCGAACCTAGGCCCTCTCGGCTTGCAGCCTGCATCTCTACCTACTGAGCCACCACGCCCCGAACTGGGCGTTAGGACACGCTGTGATGCAATGCAATGTCAGTTTTTATAGGAACATTTGTGGTTTCACCCCACCAACAAAAAGCTATATACGTTAGAACTCAAAATTATTGTTTTCAGGGTCCGGCGAATATAATATTTCACTGGAATCGAATATCGAATCGGATATGCACCCCACAATTTTCAAATCGAATGAATACCGCACCCCGAATCGACGATCGCTCATATTTCTATGCGCTACCAGTTCGGTATATTGAAGAAAGAGACGTCACGAAAGTGATTTAAATCTAAACCCAGGCATGGAAATGACATGCGAACGATGGTTTAGGTTACGTTGAGGTTAACTCACTTGTGAAATACGTGAACTCGGTACAGGCTACGACAAGACAACACAGCAAAAATTAACGTCCTATTCCCGGGGGCACGATGACGCTGTGTACTGGGGCGTACTGCACGTCGATGGTGCGCATGTCTTCAACCAATCTAACCCTGCCTGTGCTGTGATGCAGGGTTCAGAGTTACGATGTTGGAGAGCTGACAGCTGCTCGTCGTTGCTCGGTGGTTCTCTCCGGGTACTCCGGCTTCCTCCACCCGTAAAACTGTCATGGTCACGATTAGCCATTGTGCATAAGTATGTGACCTTAAAACACCAATAAATAAATAAATAAATAAATAAATAAATAAATAAATAAATAAATAAATAACGTCCTATTCCCGCATGTGCTGCTAGTCAGATATAGCAAATTAACGAAAACAAACTCGACTCAAAGAATGCGCATTGCATCCACATATGACCAGAGGGACATGCCGTTTATATCTTAACAGAATTTCCGTCAAAATAAATAGTAACTTCCGTCAAAATAAATAGTAACAACTGACGCGCGATTTCGCTTTGGCGAGATCGCGCGTGAATTGTTGCTATTTTGGCGGAAATTCTGTTACGACGTAAACAACATGAATTGCGTAGTAAAAAACAGAGAAAGCTGAAAAGCATTACAACACATTTTTCTATAGGTTACCACCATGTTATATGACGTAATCTGCTGACACGTTACAATGTGAGCTCTTTATTGCCAGGCCGGTAACCCCGATATGTTCCGCCTGTTATGGCTCGAATTCCGACTGATAAAATATTCCAACCACATCATCAAGGCATTATTGAAGATCCGAAAAACATTTCGACTCGAAACACACATTCAAGACGAATTCGAGGCGAAATCCGAGATCCAAATCAGAAATTTTCGAATGTGGTAAACGAAAGCAATGTGGAAAGCCTTGGATTTTTAAATATTTCAGGTGCATCATCAAGGCATGCCTTCGACAAAGGCATGTCTTGATAATGTAGTTGGAATATTTTATCTAAAGGGACTTGAGCCATCACAATCGGGCAGGGACGTGGCTAAAGGGTTCCGATTGGGGGGGGGGGGGTGTAGGCTATGGAATTTCCAACTAGGGGGAGAGTCCGGGAGGGGGAACCCCCTTCCCGGTCCCTCCCTCAGTTGGAAATTCACTACCGAGAAACATTTTGAAAATGAAGCCATGGAAGGGGGCATAACATTGATTCCAGTATACTGAAATGCCAACACATTTATGACAGAATTATCAGATTGCTATTATTTGGTATTGTTCTAGGAATTTAATATGTGCTTAACAAATGCTCAAGCTGAGAACTTTGAGCAATTCACACTGTCCTAACATTAAATCAGATCTTACGCAGGAATGATCAATTTTCGATGTTTCATCATTTTGTAACTTTGAATGATGGAACAAACTCAGGATAACGATTTTACATGATGTGATTTTCATGAAGTGCATTTCGAGGATTTTTTTTTTATTACGATAAGTAAACGTACTATTGAAATCTCGTACCGATTGACATCATGCATACTTGTGAAGCTCGATATTACGTACACTGTAGTTGTAAATAGTAACAGTTGGAATTTTTGCCGATTTGAAACCGAGTTGGAATTTTGGGAAATAAAAGAGACAACAGCATCACAAAAGAAGCTCTAAAATCCAGATAGATGGAATTTCCAACTACTCATGACTTGAGGGGGGCGGGTGTTTAGGGGGTGGGGGGGTTTGTGACACACATCCCCTGTCGCCACGTCCCTGAAATCGGGACAAATTAGGTTTACACCCTACCCCATTTTCACGACGGCCCTTGCCTCAATATATCGCATGGCTTAGGAACAGAAGAAAAACATCAACAACGCACCATCGTCTGTATCCAATGTTAGTTTCTATTTGAAAACTTTCGGTGCATATTCGATTGAATATTCGATTCAAGTTGAAATGCTACATTAGCAGGGCACTAAAATGAATAGTATTGGATGATTCGAGAAGACGTATTTGTATTCGTTTTAAACGAATCGTTTAATGTATAGTGTCTCCGTGGGAACATGAGGAAGTGAAGCAGAGCTTGTTTACTGTTATAAACAGGCTCTGTTTTACTGGTAAAATAAGACCAGGTATCCAATGCCCGGGGTGGAAGTCCTCGAAAATGGGCAACATGGGTATAAAAGACTGGCTGGACTTGACTTCATATCCATGTTGTGGTCGCGATTAACCATTGTGATAAAATATGTGACCTTAACCCTTTGCCTAAACAATCGGTCGCATCCATCGCGTAATATGCAAACTGAGCCGTTGAAAAAATATCATTTTTAACCCTTTACCCAACGCAGATGATATCAAAATTTATTATTTTAAATATCATTTTTTAAATGTTTTCAAAAAAATTTAACAAAACCATATCATGTGACCCCTCTTTGGAACGAGCTCGTCGAGCTCGTTCCAAAGAGGGGTCACATGATATGGTTTTGTTGACATTTTTCTAAAAATAGTATTTTTTCAGCTGCTGAATTTGCATATTACGCGGGCGGATGCGGGCGATTCGTTGGGTAAAGGGAAGTCCATATCTTTAACATTTATCAAATATGATTCTAATTCATAATCAGATTTAAATTCTCTGTATGTTCTTAGTTTGCTCTTTCCACTTGGTCTATCGTCATCAAATATGTCTGCCATGAAATTAGAAATATAGTTATTCTCCAGTTCAATAATAATGTTATCTACCATCTGTGAGGTTCGCCTTGTTACATTTATGGGAGAGTGCCGCACTCTCCTCTAAATTGTAACAAGGCAAAGACCAACGAACACATTTTTAGGACCAAAATTAATGTAGCATGCTACCAGTTAAATAATTGCTATCCGTTTAACCAGATTGATAATCCGATTAAATCGATTAGTATTCCGTTTAAACAGAGTAGTAATCCGTTTAAATGAATTAACTCTGAACACGGTGGTTCAGTAGTCAGGGCATTGGACTTCAAACGGCAAGGTCCACGATTCAATCCCAAATCAGTGGTAACTACTGTTTTCCGTGGGCAAGGCGTGTAATGCGCAAGGGGCGTGGTGGCACTGTGTGCTAATGGGTACACTCTAAAATCAGTTGGGTTAAAAATTAACCCAAATTGACTGGGTTGAGTGAATATGAACCCAATTGGGTTCATATTCACTCAACCCAGTCGATTTGGGTTGATTTTTAACCCAACTGATTTAGAGTGTACTGCTCGTCGATTGTGCACTTGCCTTCAATCAGTGCTAACCCTGCTTGTGCGGAGGTACGATAAGTCGTCGTGGAAATGTCAAAATCCATGCGTTGGCAATATTTCCACGCATGCGTTAACAGGGAATATGCGATATAAAAACAATTGAATCGCCATCAAATTTTCAATGAATGAAGCACTGGATACGATCCAGTGCTTTTTACATTGAATATTTGCTGAAATGTACGGATTATTGATTGTGAAAAGCTCCCGTGTGCTTCTCACGTGTGTATTTTGGCAACCGTACTATAGTGCGTTGGGGAGTCTGACAGTTGCTCGTTCATGCTCGGTGGTTCTCCGCGAAGTAACCCTGGCAATCTATCGAACTGGCGTTACGCCCCAATAAATAAATAAATTAATAAAAAGATTAACTAATCCGTTTAAACAGAATAAATCATGCCATTGAAACACCTTGGTCATTGAGGCAACGCAGGACCGGTACGTAACATTGTGATAATTATTACATTGTCACGTACCGCGTCTGCGTTGTCGTACTGACCAAGGTGTTTCAATGGCTTTATTTATTCTGGAGAGAGATCAATGTCGCTGTGTGGAATTGCGGTGGGTCATTGGTTATCGAAACGTCGTAGGCTCGATTCTGAATCGCGTTAAGTGCGTTTTGGTCTTGGGTTAGACACTCAATCAATGTGCAATGTGTGAATGCGTCCTGCAAACCGATGGTACAAAGCATGCTTGATAAGTTACACAATTTTTTGTAACAAATGGCACCCTACTGTTAAGAAAAAGAAAACGCAGACTATGATATTTAATAAGAGGGGAAAGAATATTCGCCAATCGTTCACCTATGGTAGTTGTGCTTTGGAGTCAACTCAAATCTATAAATATCTGTGTTTGAAGCTAACGTGCTCTGGAAGTTTTGGCCACTCAGTAGTTGATCTTAAACATAGAGCCTCAAAGGCTAGGTATAAGGTCTGCAACGCAATGCGTGGCCCGGATTCTCCAGTGCCGGTTCTTAGGAAGATGTTTGACGCGTGTATCAAGCCAATTCTTACATATGGGTGTGAGGTTTGGGGAGATCATTGTTTCGGTAAACAAGTGAATGCTGTTGAAAATTTTCACTTGCACCTTTGCAAAAATGTGTTGGGAGTACACAGAGGTGCATCCAATGTGGGCGCATAGGCTGAACTGCGTAGATTCCCAGTCAAGTTTGAAATTTTAAACCTAATGGTGAAATATTGGCTGCGAATCGAAACTATGGACCAGAACAAATTATTATACAAATCTTATCTTGAATTTAAATCCATAAGAAGTGTGAAATGACTTGATCTCATCAAGGAAAGACTCTTTAGACATGGTTTTGAATTTGTCTGGCTATATCCAAATTTAAGGAGTATTTCCCAGATTATTTCGTCCAGCGCCTGAAAGATAATTATATGCAGTCGTGGACGTTCAATGATTTCGTTGGGAAGTCAAATCGTGATGGCAAGATGCTATTTTACTTCGAGCATAAATCCGGGTATAGAGCTCACACTCTACCATTCCTAGAAAGAACTGCCATTAGCAAACTCGTCCTTAGTTGTCACCGCCTTGAAATAGAAAGAGGGCGATACACGAGGCCTAATCGCATACCCACTGCAGAGCGGGTTTGTAAGTACTGCAGTTCAGGATCAGCTGAGGATGAAACTCATTTCCTTCGCCACCGCCCACTATACGACACGTTGCGAAATCAACTCTGGGAATCAATAGCAACTGACTGGCCACTGGACAAAAACATACCGGAAGATTCAAGGGAGAAGATAATTAGTCTGTGTGAAACACACAGACTATTGTTTTCTTCTTCTTCTTCTTCTTCTTCTTTTTTTCTTCTTCTTCTTTTCTTCTTCTTCTTCTTCTTCTTCTTCTTCTTCTTCTTCTTCTTCTTCTTCTCATCACTTTTCGTCCGCAAGATAACACGAAAACGAATTGCCATATCTCGTTGATTTTTGGCCACCTATGTTTTTCAAATTCCTGGGGTATCAGGGGTGTCTGTAGGGGTGTTTTGAAAGTGGGTCACGCCCATATCTCAGGTGTGGTATGACGTATGGATCTGGGACCAACCCCAAATGAGTCGACACTCGATGGAGATTCAAAATATGGATCAAGGTCACGGGGGTCATCCAGGGGTCATTGAGTGCATTTTTCATAATTGCTGAAAATCACATTTTTTGACCCCCTAAAGCATTTCTGACATACACACATGCATTTTTTGCATTGAAGAAGTAGGCGTGGCCAAAATTTTTGAAAGTGGGTCACGCCCATATCTCAGGCGTGGTATGATGAATGGACATGGGACCAACACCAAATGAGTCGACACTTGATGGAGATTCAAAATATGGGTCAAGGTCACGGGGCTCACCTAGGGGTCATTGAGTGCATTTTTCATAATTGCTGGAAATCACATTTTTAACCCCCTAAAGAATTCCGGACGTACACACATGCATTTTGACGTAAAAAAGTGGGCGTGGCCAAAATGTGTGAAAGTGGGTCACGCTCATATCTCATGTGTTGTATGACGTGTATGGATCTGGGACCAACTCCAAATGAGCCGACACTCGATGGAGATTCAAAATATGGGTCAAGGCCGCGGAGGTCACTTAGGGGTCAGTGAGTGCATTTTTCATAATTGCTGGAAATCACATTTTTGACCCCCTAAAGCATTTCTGACATACACACATGCATTTTTTACATTAAAAAGTGGGCGTGGCCAAAATTTTTGAAAGTGGGTCACGCCCATATCTCAAGCGTGGTATGACGTATGAACCTGGGATCAACACCAAATGAGTCGACACTCAGTGGAGATTCAAAATATGGATCAAGGTCATGGAGGTCACCTTGGGGTCATTGAGTGCATTTTTCATAATTGCTGGAAATCACATTTTTTGACCCCCTAAAGCATTCCTGACGTACACACATGCATTTTTAACATTAAAAAAGTGAGCGTGGCCAAAATTTTTGAAAGTGGGTCACACCCATATCTCAGGCGTGGTATGACGTATGTACCTGGGACCAACACCAAATGAGTCAACACTTGGAGATTCGAAACATGGGTCAAGGTCATGGAGGTCACCTAGGGGTCATTGAGTGCATTTTTCATAATTGCTGGAAATCACATTTTTTGACACCCCAAAGCATTCCTGACAAAAACACATGCATTTTCACGTTAAAAAAGTGGGCGTGGCCAAAATTTTTTAAAGTGGGTCACGCCCATATCTCAGGCGTGGTATGATGAAAGCATTCCTGACATTTGATTGCAAAGACTTCCTGACGTACACACAAGCATTCCTGACGTACACACATGCATTTTGACGTAAAAAAGTGGGCGTGGCCAATTTTTTTGAAAGTGGGTCACACCCATATCTAAGGCGTGGTATGATGAATGGACCTGGGTTAATCGATATGGCACTTGTGCCACCGCGGAAGGATAAAACTCTAGGCCTGCATATTGATTAACCCATTCACACGCATGTGTCGTTCTGTGTATTTATTAATCAATAGGCACGTGGCCGTGATTGCTAAATTTATGTGCATTGTAATTGAATCGGCATGGACTTGCACAACTTGTAGTTTTACAATTGCTGAGGCTACCATTCGGCCCATAACGTAATAAGCATTGGCCTGGTTGGCTGGAATGTATGGATTACTGAAATGTATTCCATGATACACTTGTGTTCACGCGTGCACTATATTGGGACTAATTTTACTAAAATTATAATTCCTGTATTTTCTTTCCAAATTCAGATCCACACACCCATCTCGCTTGACTTCAACTGATCTCTGAGAGGTAAACGAATTTACGAAGGGGCGGACTGGGTCAAGAAAATGCACTAACTAGGCCCCGGATTAGGATAAATTTTCGAACTGAATGAACGCTGCTTCCTTGCATCTGAGCGATTAATGGCTGTCCACAAAGAGAACATTTCGGTACACCGACAGTCTTTGCAATCAAATGTCCATTTCGCCTCTTGGTCTTTTTCACGAAATTTCATGCAACAACTAGTGATGGGCTGCATTAATTTGGGGGGGGGAGTGGGGGAGGGGGGCCTTGGGGTTACTCAAAAAGGGGGTCCACCGGAAAATTTCTCTCTGAATTTAAGTCACATATTTTACGTGTACTGATGTCGGAAGGGGGTGGGGTGGGGGGGGGGGGGTAAGAGGTATAGTGACGGAGGCGGGTCGATAATCACAAAACGAAGAAGCTTCACAGTCGCTGGGATAAGTTCTAAAGCTTTATATGTATACATCGTCCCTTCAGTGCAACAAAGACAAAGACATTGGCGATGGCGATGGCGCTTTGTTTGCACTCAAGGGGTGCTATATGGTGTCAGTACTATTAAGTGTCACAATACACTTTATGATACTCTGCAAATTCTCGGTCTTATCTCATTATCCACACTCTAAAATTAGTTGGGTTAAAAGTCGACCCAAATCAACTGGGTTGAGTGAATATGAACCCAATTGGTTTCATATTCACTCAACCCAGTTGATTTGGGTTAATTTTTAACCCAACTGATTTTCGAGTGCAGACTCGAGTGCCGTTTTTTTGATAATCTGCCTCCCCCATCTATTGCCCCTCGGATGCTCCCGATGCCCTGTCTTTCGTGGTTGAGATCCAAAATTCTCACACTAGGCCGTTTTTGCGATTTCTCCCCGAAACACTTCGAGAACCCTATCCAACGACATTACAGAGCAGCCACACATAGCTCACAACGCCTCAATGGAAGAGATTTTCTGAGTGCTAAGGCTGGGAAGAAAACAAAAATCAGACTCGGTGGGGGGGGGGGGGGGGGGGGGGGGCAGTCTGAATGGCTACTCTGTGAAAATCGCTACCGTCCAGTGAAAAACGCAAAGCCAATCCAGATTTGTGCGATTTATTTGGAAAGAAGCGGAGGCTTGGAAGTTAATGGTTGGTAATCTGAAACCATTTATATTATACAGTGTTAATGTATCGAGTGAATACTTGTTAATTTGTGTGTTATTCGCACAACTTTATAACAATTACTAAAATGTCACTGGGAACTCTACCTCTTGCGAAATGTTCTTGCAGGAAATCGCTTTCAGTTGAATGGGCGAGTTTGAGCATCATTCATCATCATATATTGCCTAAGATTCCAGAGCACTGAAACAATATATAGCAAAATTAAACTCCCCACACAATCACATGTAATAATAGCCCAAGAACATTAGGTTTCACTAGGGAAAAAAATCGGAGAAAGCTGATTTTTTCAGGGAATGTCGAGTACATGTCACTGAACGATTAGCCAAAAGTCCCCTAAAATCCCAGTTGAGCTTTTTTTTCTACAGCCTTTTTTCGAAAACGCGTTTGAAAAAAATCAAAAAAAAATCGCACGAACTTTGTAACCTCGAATTGATCCAACTGTATTTTTTGTTTACGCGTATTTCGAGCTACATAATGTCTAATATACATTTACCTAGAGGAAAATGTGCATTCTGTGACAATTTCTGCGAAAAATTATTGAAAATTCACAAAAAAGTATCGGATTTACGCAAAAAATGACGATTTTCCTAACGGATTTGCCCAAAGGGTCGTAGTACAGAACGGGATTTTAGTTGGGCAGACGATAAAAAATCCACCACCATTTGAAGACTTTTATCATTGCTTACAAAATAGACATTATGGAAGACCCCCTCTGCTTCTGGCCGAGTTCCCCTTTTGGCCTAAAATTCGTCAGCATGAGAACTCAACTATTTTCGGGCTTGGGACCGAACAGACACGTCTGTGTCTGGCAGCATTAGATCAATAAATAATATTTACAGAATGTACAAAAATCAATAAATAATATTTACAGAATGTACAAATCAATCAACATGGATTAAGTTACATTGACTATTATCAACGCTATATACAGAAATGACATGACCTATATACATATTATTCATCGAACTCAGAAATTTCCGACAGGACAGTGTTTCTGTGGTTGTTACAAGAATCCGAACTGCAATTACACAAACCTGAGCAAGAGAGTCCTGCCTTCTTACACCCACACCTTTTTGTACAAGCACTCTTGCAACCACAACTGATCAGATTCAGTAGATTATCGGGGGCACATGGCTTTGTGGCTGCAGTCGGTACAAGAAGTCCATTGTCTAGCGACCAACCCCAATCCGTCGGAGGAAGCGAAGTGCCCAGCCATTGTTGGACCTGGAGATAACATCTGTAGACATGTTGTTGTGCAGCATCGCTGCTTGGTGGGAGTGAGGCTAGGTCGATGGGTTTATTCAGTTTAGATTTTGCTACATAACGCTTGTAAGTGACATATCTATATTGGTCGAGAGAGGAAACAGTTTTACTCCCGTATAAGATCAGGAGAAGTTGTTCCCCGGCAGCGGCTACTGCACTTGGTGTACTGTCATCCGCCAAAATTGTGTTGACATACTGTTGTGAGTCGCTAGTAACATCGGAGACAATTGTACTGAATACTTTCTTCTTACCAACTCGAAAGAGTGCAGAAGTAGTGTCACAACCACTTATAGAATGTGCTACAAGGAGGTTGCTTCTATGGTCACCCATTTTGGTTGCTATTTCACTAACTGAAACTAGTAAGTAATGGAATACATCATGTGAATATTACATCCCGGTTGAACTCGAGAGGTAAGAATGACTAACAAGTCTGTGTCTGTTCCCACAACGACAACATTGTTGTCATCTTGAGCGATGTCAAGTGCAGTTTCGGCTATCAGTACATCAGCATCAGCCTCGGCCTGCTTGGACTGAATATTGATAGCAGATAGCTCCTGCATTAGAAGATCGATCAGTTGGGTTTTGTTCTTGGCATTTACAAGGAAATCGGATTGGGGTGTGGTGGCTGGTAACTCGGGTGAGATATTGATATCAATGGAATACCTGTCTTTAGATCTACGGGCTTGTTCCATGCCCTTTGTCGACATTGTACAAGCATAACCATCAAAAACAACCACGACGTTCGCCCCAAAATTTCTCACTAGATAGTTGGAATATGATGTACATATGTCCTTATATGACGACTGTTTAGGCCATACAACTGCCCTCAATAAAAACCACCATCTACAACAAACAGAGAATGTTCTGGGATTTTAGTTTGCTCGGAACCGTATGTTTTGAGGATCTTACCGAGCGTGCTTTTCTGTGTCTTCCTCATTCCAGCAGAATCAAACAATGCTGGTGGTTTCGGGGCGAGTTCATATTTGAGATACTCTTCCATCTCTGCTTGTGACTGAATAACACATGTGATGCGGTTGAACAGAATTGTGGGGTCAATCACTACCTTACTTCCACGGACTTTGATGCTATTTGCCATCGATGCGAAAGACTTCACAGTGTCAACACGTCGTAGTTTGATGCTGTTGAACGTTTTGCTTACAACATTCGATACGCAACATTCACCAATTTTGCGAACTTGGTCACAGTTCACAGTTTCGTCAGCCACAAGCCCGGTCGCTATAGAGACTAATTGTAGTGGATCTCTATTCTGAAAGGGGGAATGCACTCTGAGCCAGTTCAATAATTTTGTGATATCATTGGCATCAGTCAATTGTGAACTTTGACGGAGATCCCGATGTTGTTCGCCATGACCAGTGTGAACATGAACAAAATTTTCGAGAGCATTACATATCGGAAGGCAAAGAGGTAGTCCATGTACCCATTTCGCAACAGTGCTATCGGTTATTCCCCTGCCATGTGTGAGACCACCAGGGAGCTTGAACATTCTCATTAAACACTGCTCTATGGTATGATCAGAATATATCCCGTCCCAGAATTTATCTGAGCGCCTTATGGTAAAGTAACCTTTCTCAGTGAACAACTTCAAATCATCATGTTGCATTATTTCTGTTAGCTCATTCATCTGCTGCAAATAGAGATGAGAACTTTTTGCGTATGCAAAATGACCACCTGCGTGAAATACTGGAATCACATTGCGAACACAATATGTGTGGAGTTCCCAGTCGCCTGTGCGCTCTGCTCTCAAGAACAACTGGAGAAGACCTATTTGCTCGTAGTATTGTACCCAAAGCTTTCCTGTGCGTCCTACGGACGCATTCTGGAGCAGTTCGTGTAATTTTGACAGTAGATGGTTGACACTTTCTTGATTGACAGCGTCAGCTATTGTACAGTCACCTCTGGCAAGTCCACAGAATATTTCATTGACTTCTGTGCAGTCTATGTTATCTAGTGTTCGGCTTTCTTCAAACACAAGTTTTGTAATGGCAATTTGTGTTAGCAAATGGGCACGAACTGCTCTTGAATATGCATGACCACTGATCAAATGATGGATTGACCCACCAGCATAAACAGTCCCCCAAAGTTCATCCAAGCCGCTACCAGCCATGATCGAACCAATATTGCCCCTAAATATGACATAATCATATGGAAGCCTCCGAGTCTAACGAAAACTTTTGTCAACTTATCTGACGAAGACACAATCTCCACTGCTTTGATATAAAGTGGTTGGTCAAACGTCACTGGACAAACGTTCAGTCCCTGTTTCTCACATTCAGTTTGTGCAAACATGAGAGCAGTGTAAATTGTGCTCGGGTTGGATGGATCAAAATTAATAAAGGGAAGTATCTCGACATCACTTGTTTCATAATCATCTGATGATGTGACAATGTGCATATATCCAGCCCAAGATGGGCAAGGTACTCTCAGTACATGCGTCAAAGACCAAAGACTGTCGACTGTTTTTGCGAGTTTCAAATTTTTCGGATCAGATTCACCCAAAGTTGATAAATCCTTCATCACAATTTCGTCAAGACCCGATTTGCTTGGTTTACTGTAACCTTTCAAAAGGATGTACCCGAATTCACCAGAGCCAATATTCGAATGATCATCAGTTAGTCGTTTTATCGGAGACTCTTCTGTGTGATCTCTGCTTGGAGTTATACAGGCGATGCCTCCCATACTATGGAAAGTATTCTTGCCATCTAGCGTGCGCACATTACAATCGGCGTTATCGAAAACGAATTGTGTGAAGTTCGCAAGTCTAGGCGACGGACCTTTGCTTATCATGACAGAATGAACGTATTGTTGAACTTCCCGGTAGCTAGAAGAGAACATTAGTCCATTCAGAATGTCGATCAATTCCCGAGATGCGAATTTCCTATGTATGTAAACTGCTACCGACAATAATACTGGTGACAAGAATGAACGGGGCCGACAAGAACTTATTAGAGACTGACCTATGGCTGTCACGCGTCTCTGGTTGGCTTGGATGTTTTGCCCACGCTGCGACGGAGCAACAATCCCTTGTAACAAGGTTTGGAGTGTATCGGGTAGTAGATCACAAGATACAGATAACGAATCGGGTTTGGGATAAACGTCACACTCGTAAATGGCTGACCGAATATCATCGCAGACTATAGCCGATGGTTTCTTGACGATGCGCATACGTTCATCAGTTTCATTGGTACATTTGTCTGAGTACCACGAATCATATAGTATTTTGTCTGATGAATCTCTGAATGTGACAACATTTTTTAGGGACCTCAGTGTTGTAATAGAGATTCTACTACCGAAATGCTCAAGCAGTTTGGTTTTAAGATGTTTAATTGTGTAACCGACTTCGTCACCAAGATACGATTCAAACGTCTCTGCCAATTCGCTCAAGGAAAACTGACACTCATCGCTGTTCTCCATAAAGGTACACAATTCATGGAATGCAAGTGCTTTCTTGTCTGCAACAGGCCTACCCCGTGAAAGAGTTCGCTCAGGCTTATCTCTGACAAATCCTGTCCAGCAATCATGGTGATACCGACCTTCCTCGGCCACTAGATCGATAGCACGACCGATCCGAGTAAGTACAGACTCACCCCATTCATCACTACGTTTCAAACAACGGGTTCTGATACTATCAACAAAAGTCAATGTTTCAACGGTGTGGACTTCTCTTCTACGTTGAACGGGTATATGAGTTTGTTTGTCGGCGGATTCTCCACAGAACAGACAATGGAGTTTAAAATTGAAAGCATCTTGATCAGAGCGCAATTTTTTTGTCATAGATGGACCAGCTTCGTCAGATTCAGCTGCATCTAGAGACATTCTCTTACTTTTTCTTACAGAACTTTCCCGTGTATAATTCTTGTAGCAGAATTTGTGAATTTTCTAACCAACTGTGGGTTTCTTCGAACCGGCAGAAAGATTATCGCCAAGCTCGACGCTTACAGCAACCAACTTTTCTATACCCCGCTCACCAAGTGTAGTTATTCCGGACGAGCCGGTCAACTCATCGTTACATTTGATACATTTATCCATTGCCAAAGTCACAACAGAAAAAAGATGATAGACACAATAAACTCAAGTACAATACCACAGAACAGATATCAATGTGCGGACCTACTTCGTTGTCACCGTAAGGTATCAACAGGTAACGCTAAGTGATTGGCCAACAACATAACTGATCAGTTCTACAAATAACACAAGACTCTAATAATCAACAACAGGCAAAATTACATATATATCTATCAAGGGATCATTGGTTTCAATATCTAGGCATCAAATGCGGAGTGTCCAATACTGAACAGAGCAAATTGTGCAATGGACAGACCTGGAATGCGGAATTAAACAGCGTTTCCTGATGAAAGTCGTTCAAGGCTATTTTGCATCAAATTAAAGAGCGTAGTCTGTACATAAAGACCTGGAATGCGGAATTAAACAGCGTTTCCTGATGAAAGTCGTTCAAGGCTATTTTGCATCAAATTAAAGAGCGTTGTCTGTACAATACAAATTTGTTTATGAGTACACATCAAGGGTGTGCACACATTACATGCCAATGCATCTTGAGTGTAGGCGAACACCACATTATGTGATTTAATCGAACATGGAAATTGAAACAATGATGCTATAATACGGTATTTGAATGAGAAAAGTCGATGCCGTTTGAATTTGCCTTTAGGGGTATGGTTAATATTTCACACGTTTCACCAGTTCATTATGGAATAAATTACTATTGTTATATATCATTATAAAGCCACTGCTTTTCTGAAATTTTTGATATATAATTTAACTCCCAAAGTAGTCGTAGATTTGATTTAATGGACGTTGTGTACCGTTGTGTGTATGAAAACAATAAATTTTTTTTTCGTAATTTTGTACATTTTCGTGAATATTTCACCATTGAGTGTGAGGATTGGTACAAAGTTGGCATTTTCTGTTGGGGATATGTATTCTCAATATAATTCAGCACGATATTTATGATTCTCACCCTAATAAGGCGACTAAGAATGAGAAATATGGAGCTGGGTCGAATTTTTTTTTGAATTTTTTTTTCATCAAAAAAACGCTATAACTAAAAAAGCTCAACTCGGATTCGCGGGGACTTTTCACACTTTATCCGCAATGTGTGTCCCGGAAACATATAAAAAAATCAGCTTTCTCCGATTTTTTTCCTTACTTTCGCATTTTTATGTCTTGTGTGCCTGGACTATAAACGAAATTTCTCATGTCACGGTTCATTTTCAGAGGAATGTTGAAAGTTTGGCCGCCAAGTTAGAGTCTCCCAAAAATACAATCTGAGGTTAAAATTTAAGATGAAAAGTTACTATGCGTTTACTAATAAAAACAGAGCATATGGAAATCCTATTTGTCCAAAAATAAATGAAAAAAAAAAATGTTTTTAATCAACAAATGAAAGATCTCACCGAACTGCAACGAGAAGAGAATTACCGAAAATTGGAACACACAAAAATAGCCCATTATGTGAGAAATATAACATCTGGAGCCCGAGAGGTGACATGGTCAATTTTTCTTTTGTAATCCGTGCGCACGGATTAGTAATCCGTACACACGGATTAGTAATCCGTGCGCACGTATTACAAAATTGACCATGTCACCTCTCGGGCTCCATATCAGTGGGATGATCAGACAAGACTAGTTCATGCATGACCTAGAATGTTAAAATGTCATCCTGTCCTGTAAAATATTAGGATTGTTGGGACAATTTATATATGTGTCAGATGAACAATTTTGCAGAAGTTTGAACAATCACACTCCATACTTACTCTGTCTTAGTCTGTCTTTCTCTCGGTAAAGTTGTGGTTGTGCATGAGTCAGCTGTTATAGATTACCTGCCAAATACAACACACCCATTGTAGTTATGCTTCTTCATACTCATTTTCTTTTTTATATAATTTTTTCCTGAATTTTCAATGCACCAGCACTTTGGGTTGTTTTGAGCAGTGGTGTAGAATCTGCGTCTTTCGATGCTGGTTGACTTTGATTACAACCTTTTCCAAGCACTTGGGCATTGATAAAGCCACATACCGGGCCAGGGTCGGACGGTTCCATGAGAGAGAAAGATCGTCGCATCCCTGCCCATCTGATAAATTTTAAAAAATGATGATCAATACATTTGGTCACCTGGGATTTGTCCTCACGATTTGTGTTATCCTTCTACTTGGTGGTGACATCGGTGGAACTCCTCCTGGGGACACACATGAGTTGAAAATCGTAAACGTAAATGTGAGGAGTCTTCGTAACAAAGTGGATTTAATTACGGCTGATTTGGGTGTTATGTGACACGACTTCCTATTTCGAGTTACACACCTAGCAGCACAATTTTGGATATGTTGAAGCTTATCCAGTGACGCCTTTTTGCATCGGTTTAGCAGTGAGTTGCAATAATCAAGACGACTATTGACAAAAGCCTGGACTAATTGTTGTATAGATCCTATTGAAATTGAACCGAACGAAATTGAGATCCTATTTTCTCAGCTCGATTCTAACAAAGCAAGCGGACAAAATTAACAACAAAATATTGAAAACATTCCTTTCTGCACTTTCTGTTCCTTTTTCACGTTTATTTAATTTATCTTTGTCACAAGGAGTTTTTCACGAAGCATGGAATGTGATACCCATTCATAAACAGGATTCTATCAATCTGAAAGAAACCTTTTCACCGCTTTCATTGACCAGTAATATTAGTAAAGTATTCGAACGAATTGTCTTGAGGCGTGTTTTCAGCTTTCTAACACAGCTCAACTTACTGACTCCCATCAACAGTCAGGTTTCATCCCAGGAGATAGCACAGTTTACCAGTTGATTGATATATATCATGATACAAGATGTGCCCTGGATCAGAAAAGAAAAATACGCCTTGTCTTCTGTGACATAAGTAAGGTTTTTGACCGTATGTGGCATGCAGGCTTAATCTGTAAGCTGGACGCGATATGTCTAAGAGGCGCGCTGTTGAACTGGTTTAAAGGCTTCCTAACGAATCGGCTCCAAACAGTTGTGATAAATGGTCCGACCTCAGACAGTAGAGAGGTTACTACAGGAGGACCGCAGGGATCTATTCTTGGCCCTATTTTATTTAATATATATATATATAAACGACATTGTAAATAATATACAGTCGAATATAAGGGTTTATGCTGATGATACGTCATTATGCCTTGTTATAGAAAATCCCACTTTGGCAGCTGGTATCCTTAATTCGGATCTCCAACTAATTAGTAGTTGGGCAGATGAATGGCAAGCGAATTTTAGCCAGGAGAAAACAGTTACGCTTACAATCCCCCCCCCCCCCAAAAAAAAAAAAAACAACCCAGAGCCCAAACCACCTCTTTACTTGAACAACAAAGTCACAAAAGAAGTGGAGAGTCACAAATGTCTTGGATTGATAATACCCTGCAACGGAAGTTGGGGCCCCCATATCAATAGTAGTATAAATAAAGTAAGCATATGCTTAATTGTTTCCGTAGTTTTAAGTATAGAATGGCTCGCCCGAAACTAGAAACTATCTACAGATACTATATATTACCCAATTTTGACTACGAGGATGTTATTTAGGACAACTGTACGGGTAATAAAGCACATGTACTGGAAAATATTCAGCTTGATGCTCTACGAACGATATGTGTTGGACAACGAGGTACGCGTCATGTCGCTATATATACTGAGACAGGATTTATTACACTGTAATAAAGGAGATCCCGACACAAGCTTACTACATTTTATAAAATGAAACCTGGGTATGCTCCATTGTACTTGAGACATTTGTTACCCCGACAAATTTCTCAGGTCTCCGCATACACCACGAGAAATTCCCAGTTGCTATCAGAACCATTTTGTAGAACCAAAACTTTATCTGAATCTTCCCTGCCGTCTTCGGTGAGACTATGGGAAAAGCTGGACGTCTCCATGCGTGTGATGGAAAATGTTGATGTTTTTAAACGTTGCCTGAGATGAGATGGCTGACTCTTCCAGAATTCTATGGAACCGACAGGCGTGAGACTCAGAAAACTGATTCACAGTTGCGTTTGCGATGTAATAATCTCAACGCTCACAAACTCAACAGATTTGTGTCAGACTGCCCGTAGTGAATTTGTATGTAGGGATTTGGAACATTATATATTTAATTGCAGGCTGTTTTCCCCCCAAAGGCAGATGAACAAAATCTGTCTTGAACAATTTACATTAAGTAACTTATTTTGGGTAACCCTTCACTCTCCCAGGTGGAGAACAAAGCTATGTTCGCAGCATTACATGAATTCACAGTGGATACAAAAAGATTTCAAGACACGTTTGTTCCAAATGATAGAAATTATGAACATGATGACCCCATTTAGAATTTTGGCTGGGATGTATGATTCCAACCCTAGTGTTATTCCTGCATCAAAACAACCCAATATAATACCTAGATTTATTACATCTTTTACATAGAAGAAAATGACTTTGATTGTAATAGCCATGTATTTTGAGATGTATGATGTCCTCTTTGCACTACGCACTTGCACCTGATTGTTGGTAACTTGATGAATGGCGGAGGCGTTTATATAGACCATGCCTGTTCGCCAAACCAATTTCAATTAAATAAAATTAAATTATTGTTTAAAAACACTTGAAAGGACAGGCATAGTAAACAAACCAGTGATTGTTTAGTGTGCACATACAAAATATGGCCTGACAAACATATTTCATTTGTCCTCGCAGTGGCTCATCTTTTGACGGTTGTTGCAGGGGCGGCGGAACGATTTTCACAGTGGGGGCGGGGTAGGGGTGTGAGGGGGCGGCTGGATTGGTCGTCAGTATGACGGGCCGGCCATGGTTCGGCCCGTGGTATGAAAAATTTAAGTTCCAGAGTCCCAAAACCCCCATTTCCATGCATCTGAGTGGATATTTTGAGATTTTTCAGGAGATGTATGTGAAAGATTTCACACCTTGAGAGCCGTTAAAAAACGTCGGTAAAGCATACAGGTGAGGTCTATTTTCGTAACGACCAAACCTGATAAATAGACCTCACCTGTATGCTTTACCAGACGTTAACAGCAATTGTACTGACTGAGGATTATCTTGTCTGGGGGTGGATTTGGTACTTGTATGTCTGTAAGATTACGATATATTTCAGTTAACCGATTTTTTAACAGACTATACATTTTAGCGTTTGCTGCCACTTTCTGCAAAAAATGATCCGAAATCCATCGAAATTGAACCAGTACGAGAGAAACATCATAGCTGGCGAAAATATGAGTGAGGCTCTGGATCCGCCCCTTCTTTCACCAGTCATTGGTTGTGTTAAAATATATTTATACAAAAAACGTGGCCCGTGCCCCCCCCCCCCCCCCCCCCAGCCCCCCAGGTTTCGCCGCCCCCGTGTTGCGCTGTCAAATGTACAGAGTAGAAAGGAGCGAACCGTTATGATTCTGTTATGTCGATATTTTGTTCGGTAATATATGTATTGGTTTAGGAAAAGAGAAAATCGGGTGCGACCGATTGGCCGTGTGGTGGGGGGTCTGGTGTTAACCTAATTTGTCCCGGCTTTGACTACTTTAGTCCCGACTGACAAAGTATTCCAACTACATCATCAAGGCATGGCTTCTCGAAGGCATGTCTTGATGATGTAGTTGGAATGTTGAGTGAGTCGGTATTATTATTTATAAACTAAAGACTTCTTTGAAGTCTGTTTGTGGATTAATAAAATATACACGCTGTAGTCGTGACCTAACTTTTTATTTATTTAACACGTACCATATTAGTACTCCAAATCGGCCATACAGGGCACGCATTACCGTGGTAATCTCGGGAGCGATGCTTGTTTTCTGTGGTAAACAACTTCTGCTTTACAGGTAAGCTACGACTCGGAACCAACTCCTTAGGTGGAAGTCCTCTAAAGTGCGCAGCATATGTATAAACGATTGGCATAGATTGACTTCACACCTGTGTTGCGGTCACAATAGAGCTATAGATGCTGAAAATGATCTTAAACACCAACCAATAAATATTGGGGTCGCAAAGGCCCTAATAGGCTTCTACAGACCTCTATTTGTTTGACCGGCTAGGTGTATGACAGAGGTCCAAGAACCAAATCTAGTCTCTAAAAAATGTAACTGATTTTTAGCAAGAGCGATCCATATCTAGTACTCCAATCCAGACGAAAATGTCCCGAGTTGAAAAATTATTGGGGCGGGGATGTCATCTTCTAACCTCTCTTAACGACGCCCCTGCATGAAAGGATCCGTTGTAGAAGACTTCATGCCTCCCTAGAGGAAACCATGCTACTACCAATGCATACAACATACATCTTCCCCGGTAATGCTTAGCTTTGGACACTGCTAGTAAGTCGCGCAAAAGCAGTCCATCATTCATATTTGACGTTAGATAAAATGTTGGAAGGACCCGTTTTAGAAGACATCACGCCTCTATAGAGGAAACCATGCTACTACCAACGCACACAACAAGCATCTTCTCCTGGTAATGCTCATCTACAGCTTGGACACTGATTGTACTTCACACAAAAACAATCCATCATTCATATGTTGACGTTAGATAAAATGTTTCATATTAACAAGTACCTTAAACATGTTGCTAGCAAATTGTAATAACATTTCAGATTTGCAGACGAGACGAAGGACGAAAAGAAAGCTATATTGCAAGAAGAAGGGCCCAAAATACTAACCAGACCAACAGTAGTGCTACTTAATTTGTCATGGTTTGGCCTCAGTTTGATGTTTCTACTTCTCTCAGTGGAAGGTAAGAATTATTCAGAACATCTTTCATACAAAATTATGGGCGTCATTTTTTTCTGATGTAGAGATGTTGTAACATCAACTGTGCTTGGAGTGAAGTTATTAATTCTGATTTTTTATAAATAATCGGTCATATTCTATTTTTAAAAATTATAATGAGGATAATCAAAAGCATTTTTTGCGTGTGATCAATTTTTCAACAGTTGTGTCGTCTGTTGTGCTTTCAGCCAAAGCATTGCAGATGGCGCCTTGTTCTGCTCAAGTGACAACTTCATGTGTCATAAAGCTTTTGAATTTTTGATTCGATCCCCGGTGGCTCCGATTGTCCAACCTTTGTCGTTAGAGTGTCGGCTTCCGACTAAAGCCTATGTAATTCGCAACTTTTAATGTATATCCAGGTGTTCAGGTTGGGCCCATAAATCTCCATTAAGGTTTTGGATTTTTGATTCGACCCTCTATGGCTCCGGTGGTGCCATTCTTGTCGTCAGAGAGTTTGTTTTCGGCAAAAGGCTTCAGGGTGATGTAATTCGAAGCATTTAAAGGATGCGCAGGTAGCGTCTGTATATGTGCTTAAAGGTTTGCTACAAGGTTTCAGATTTCTATTCCACCACGGTGACTTCCGTGGTACCACATTTGTCGTTGGAGTGTTGGTTTCCTACGAAAGTCTACAACGGTATATAATCCGGAACGATTAAAGTATGTTGAGGTGTTTAGGTAGGGTTTATAGATGTGCATGAAGGTAGGTTTGGGATTTTTTTTATTTCACCCCATGTTGTGCCCCCAAGCGTACTTTTGTCATTGGAGAATTGATGTCCGATGAAAGGCTCCGAGGGTATATTATTTGAAATGTCTAAGTATACTCAGGTGTTAATGTAGGGTCTGTAGATGTGCACGAAGTTTGCGTAATTTTAACTTAACCCCATTCGGCGCCGTTAGCACCACTTATATCATTAGGGAGTTTCTAGCAAAAGATTCGTAGGATATACAGTACGGCAGCAGTGGACTGGTTACTTTTCACGGGTGGACAATATTTCCACGGACATAATAATATTAGATACCAAACACTAATTACAGGAATAATCATCAAAACTTTAATTAATGAAACACCGGGTTCAACCTGGTGCTTCATTAATCAAAACTTTGCTACTGAAACTTTTATTACCCAGTAAACGCATGCGTGGACAACACTGCATGAATTACGACCGGTCCACGACGACTGTACTGTACAATTGAACGGAAAATGCGAGGCTACACCATTGTGCGCTCTGCACACAAATCGTCGTCTGAGTGCTAGAAAGTTCTATGTCCCATAGGGGACATAGAACATTCTAGCACTCAGGCGACGAAATGACAAGTTTCACATAATGGTGATTTATATTGCTCGTCCTTGTTTTCGGACCATGGGAGCTTTCATTAACCGTTCTAATGTGTGGATAGCGCGTTAATGTTTTATATGTCGGGCAGAAAACAGTTATTTTATGCTTGAGTTTCAATTTAACTCAGCTTTGTTGAGACCAAATGCGTATTTGACCAGCGTTTTCTCAGTTTTTCCCGTTACTTCATTTCTGTGTTCAACACTTCCTCAGAAAAAATTTGTATTTTGTGTTATTCGCTCTCGTGATATTATCTGTGTAGCATAGACTGAGTCAATTTCTGTGTGTTTAAATGTGTATAGGACAGATTTGCCTATGACCTTACTCTGCTGAGACACCGATACTGCTCATAGGCGATGAGTTGGACCTTGGCATTTTCCATTAACATTACAACTGATTACATGAGCTGTAATTATTTTTTTTCTTGCCAAAAAATCATATCTGTAGTCTTTTTGTGACTTGTTCTAAACGCACCTTAATGTTTAAAGACCTATTTCTGGATTTTGGAATCTCAGAGCATGTGCCCCGACCATGCCATCTTTAGGGGGTCCTGCTGACAATAGACAAATCAACTTCATTTCTAGTTAGGTCTTGGCCGCCTGTTCAGGCAGCCAGGACTTACCTAGAAATCACTGCTAAGCAATTGGATAGGTAAAGGTTGTAGTCTAACAGGAATTCAAGAGGATTACCCAGTCTACTGAGGGTTAACAAAACTGAAAAGAAAATCCGTCATTTCTTTCATGAAAATGAACTTTTCATTTGTTATCAAGCCTTAATTGGGGCTTATAAATAGTGAATGTAAGAAAATTCAAAAATTCAAACGGTTTCGGTATTCAGCGATTGATCCGGTTCGGTTCGGTTTTTCGGTATCCTCATGATGTCGGCATCGGTTCTTTTTTTCGGTATATTGTCCGTCTCTCGCTACTCCCATAAATTCTTCTACCGTGTCAAGCTTCCTGGCCACCAGCCAAACTCTACAAGGAATTCGACACTCTTATGGGCTATTTGTTTACCTACTTTTCGCGGCGTCTGCACGCAGACTACCATTGATGTAATGTGATGTTCAATTTACTCACAAAGATATACAAATATTCTTTCGTGCTGGTTATTGATATTCCAATCAATATAGACAATAGTTCACTTCCCGGATTCGAGTACGATTTTTATCCCGAGTGGGGCGCGAGGGGATTATTTTACGCGGCGTTAATCCAGTGAAATAATCCTCGTGGCCCACGAGAGGATAAAATAGTACTCGAATCTGAGCAGTGAACCTTTAAATTTATTTTATTTTCTCCTTATTTGTTTTCCCAAAACAACCCTTTATAATTGATTCCGCGGTTACTTTCAAATCATGTCAAAAAAATAAAAAATAAAAAAAAATACCATTTTCGTCGAGTAGGAGTGGCAATACAATTTATTTTAGGGGGAAGAAAAACGAATGAAAACAAAAGTATTCACCTTGAAAACATCAACATATGGTTACAAATAGGCGATGACTATTCAAGGACTAGGCTGGTTCCAGACCTCAACTATGTCAGATTAGCTTAAAAGTGTGCCTGGTGTGTTGAGAGCTTGATACAGTGTATCTGGACTTTCATTTTTTATTTCTTGACAAAAGATTTGTCAATTTCTAACTCTAAGAATTTCTGTTTAGCTCAGCCCTTGTGCACTTTGTTATTTATTTGCTCATAAGTGTAGTTCTGGACCATGGCAGGTTTCATCGATCTTTCTGCGGTGTATATTGACTGTCATTTTCTTATTTAAAACAAAGATTCAGCCAAAAATCAAAATATTCAGATTCAATTTGTTATGTTTTATTTGCATGTAATAGGGAAATCTTTTTATAAGTTTATCATGGCGTTTGTTCAAGAAGTAACTGCATCAAAGCAGGCGCGAAGCAAGGATTCTATAATGGGGAGGGGGGGGGGGGGGGCTAGCCATTTTTTTTTTATTTGAGGGGGTTGGGGGGGGGGCGAAGATATTTGAAAGACCGTTCGGAGGCCACGCTAGTCCTAACTAGGACCCTCTCGTTGCCTTCAGGGAAGTGGGAGGAGGTGGCAACAGCCAGGGGGTTCTAGTTACGACTAGCCAACTCCGAGAGAAGTTTGCAAATTTTAGTGCCCTAAGAGCGAATCTGAGGCATTTGCAGCGAGTGTAGCTCCTATATTACAGACCATTTTGGGTCTATATGGGGCTGAAAGTGGCATTTTGCAAATGTTTGGGGAGAGCAGCGACAAAGACCCCTCCCACAACTACGCCTCCGTATCAAAGCGAAATGTTAGGAAGTGAAGGGCAATTAGCGCATCGTTGTTTTAACCCTTTACCTAACATGAAAAGCAGACGAAACTTGCAAACAAAATTCTTGAATAACTAATCTTTTCATTTTTTGTATCAAAAACATAGGTTATGACCCCTCATTGGAACGTGTTCGACGAGCTCGTTCCAAAGAGGGGTCATGACCTATGTTTTTGAGACAAAAAATGAAAATATAATGAAAATTAATAGGCGATTTTTGAGAATAGCGCTGGCCGCTTTTGACCGTTACGTTAGGTAAAGGGTTAAAATAATAATCCTATAGAACCCCGTCGTGTCTATTATTTTTCGATAACAGAACGAATAATTCGAAGAAAACTAATTATTATTTGGAAAATTACAATGTTGTTAAGTGTTTACTGTAATTTGGGATTAATCTCCATTGCACCAACTTTAGATTATCTAGCAACGTAATTAACAATAACAATGTTTTTTTTGTGGTTGGCCGACCACCTATCCTCCTAGATGTCCTTCTTTTTCGCCTACCTCTCACGTGATCAAATTGTAGCCATTTATAAAACATTGTTTTTTGTTTTTTCTTACAGTTGTTCCGGCTCAAGTCCACGCTTTGGTTGGACAAAGCGTAAAAGGAAGATGGCTGGGTGGAATCGTTGCTGGTGGAGCAGGTAAATCTTAGTTACAAGAGTTTCCTTTTCCAACAAATAAGCAACTTTTTATTTGAACAAAAAATGTTAGGTTTACCGTACTGTGGTTACAAACACGAACAAAAATACCCCAACCGCAATTGAGTCGCGATCCGGTCGAAATCCTCCACTCACCTGCACAGAACACGTAGAGTCTCAACTGACGAAAAAGATGTGCGAGAACAATGAATTTAAGGAGCTGTTTTCATTTGTTTTTATTTATTCTGTTTTGATTTCTTAATTTTTTATGCAGGAAATATCGACGCACTTGTGTAGGTGTGTCGTGACTAGATCGCGATAAAGTCTGACTGAGAGAGGGACCGTAGACTTTTTTCGCAACCACATCTCTCCATTCACCCATATACTGTACAGTTACCGTGGACTGTTCGCAATCCACGCGTGGTCAGTGATGCCCACGCACGCGTTTACCGGGTAATAAAAATCGTCATCAGCAAAACTTTAATTAATGAAGTACCGGGTTGTATCCGGTGTTTCATTAATTAAATTTTTTATGTTTATTCCTGTAATAAGTGTGTGGAATCTAATATTATTGCGTCCGTGAAAATATTGCCCACTCGTGGAAAATGATTAGTCCACGGCAGCCATAATGTACTAAGTTAATCTTAAATGAACTATGGTAACCAATGTTAGACACTCATTTGGTTGCCGTAGGAGTAACCATGGGGGTATAGGGGTGTGCCCCCAATACTTTTTCGGTTAGGACCTTTTCACCTGGATTGGAGTCTTAGATTTGCTGTTGCTGGTAATCACGTACATTCTCACGGGATGAGATTTGCTTCTTTGACTTACGTCACACATACAGTCCATCTCATGCAAATGGACGTCTGTGGGTGATGTCTGGTTCCCAGAATGACCAATTTCGAGTCCGGTACGCGCTGATTGAATAAAAACTTGGGAAATATTTATTTATTTATTGGTGTTTAAGGCCACATACTTATGCACAATGGCTAATAGTGACTGTGACAGTTTTTCGGGTGGAGGAAGCCGGAGTACCCGGAGGGAACCACCGAGCAACGACGAGCAGCTGTCAGCTCTTCAACATCGTAACTCTGAACTCTGCACCGCGACACAGGCAGGGTTAGATGGATGGAAGATATGCGCACCATCGACGTGCAGTAGTGCAGTACACCTATAGTGCCCCCATGTAGGCAATCGGGGTTAAGTAACTTGGGAAGCCCATGCATTACAACTACAACATGTAGATAGATACTTTATTTTACGATATGAGCATTCTGCGAAGTAAACATTTCTGAAGAACAAATGAGTTTCAAAGTATATATTTCTAAAGAACAAGATTATTTCGAAATAAAAATGTACCGTAGGGAGATGACATAGCTAGATTGGCTGTCTACCTGTCACCTCGCAAGGGAATATGTTTGCTTCAGCACTGCACTTGGACTGTGGGGTATCTTACTTAGCCTGGCTCATTGTGGTGGTTTTATATAGGACGAGATAACCAGATGTACTCAGGCAGGAAATATCAGTTAAATTAAAAAAAGATATGCTAAAGATTTCAAACTGAAACAAGAACTTGCCAAATAGTTTGGAGCATTCTAATGCGTCTGTCATTGAAAAAATAATATAATATTTATTTATTATTTAATTATTTATTTTTTCGAGCAATGTTTTCTTTTCGCTTTTCTTGCTTTTCGCTTTTCTTGCTATATCTTGTCCACATGAAATAAAGTAACTTTTATCCAATCCGTTAAATGTATGTGGCTCAGTTTTTGGCCGTCTGTAATGCTCTTGTTCGAGTTTTGTTTACACGTAGTTGTCCCGATTATTAAATGACCCAGAAAGTTTGCCATGTTTCCAGTCAAACACAAAAAGGCATGTTTGCAGTTTAAATAAGTCGGTAACTTTGAGAATCTTATCTTTTAAGAATAGTGGGCCAGTGTGAGAGTTATATTTTTGATTGTTAATTATTCGTAAATAGCGTTTTTGATTTATCAACAGTTTATTTATTGCCCTTGAATTGCCCCATATGTGAATACCATAAACCAGATAATAGTGGACTAAAGCATAATATAATGTTTTCAAAGCATTTTGAGGCAGCGCCTTTTTTACCTTGTTCATTGCATAATTTGCCCACCTTATCTTCGAACAAATTTTCGAAATATGAGCTTGGTAAGACAGATTCTCCTCGACATCTATACATAAAAACTTCAACGATTTTTCTTCCCCGGTTGCTCCCACTCTATTAATGTTTTGATTGTTTATAAAATATCCGGTAAGTTACATCTTCCCTGATTACGAGTTGGATTAATGAAAATGTATTTAGTTTTACTTGCGTTTAGAACTAACTGATTTGCCGAGCACCAGTCAAACAAATTATTAAGTTCATTATTAACACGTGCGCCTTGGAGATCAACATTAGAATCTTAGCCATAACCTGTTGTGTCATTTGCAAATGATAACAGATTTAATTTTGTAGAAGAACAAATATCATTGATATAAAAGAGAAATAGCGTTGGTCCAAGTACTGAGCCTCGCGGAACGCCACACTTTATTCTCGTTAAAACAGTCAGATTTTTGATCACTGTATACTGAACTCTGTCCTACAGGTAGCTTTTAAACCAGTTGTTGCTTATGTCTCTAAAGCCACAGTTTTCCATCTTAGTTAGCAAAATATCGTGATTAATTGTATCAAATGCCTTAGAAAGATCTAGAAATACTGCCAGCGTTTTAATATTGCTTCCTTTATTACTTTGTAGTCGTAGTGTTTAAAGAGTTGCATAACTGGATGGGTGGTAGAATGATACCTCCTGAATCCATATTGATGATGGTATAGGATGTCAAATTTATCGAGATAGTTATAATTCTATTGGGCATGAGTTTTCTAACATCTTAGAAAAAGCTGGTAGAATACTAATGGGCCTGTAATTATTAAATTTTTGCTCATCTCCACTTTCAAAAATGAGAATTACTTGAGCTATTTTCATCCCATTTAGGACTATACCGCGAATAAACGAATTGTTTATGATATGGGACAGATGTACTGCTATTGTATTGATTATTTCTTTAAGAAGCTCTGTCGTTATTCCATTGCAATTCTCGCTGTTTTTAGACTTAATTAACTTTGTAAAATCTATTACCTCCTGTGGTGTAGTTGATGCACAAAAGAAGTTAAATGGATAATTACCTCCCCGCGGGAACCCCGGGAAATGAAGCAGTGCCTGTTCACTGCGGTAAACAGGCTCTGCTTTACTGGTAAAATAGGACTCAGTCACCAATGCTTGGGAGGTAAAAACCCTCTCTAAAGTGGGCAACATGGCTTATTAACGCTCACCCCTGGTCTTGAGTTGATACTCATGTTGCGGTTATGAATAGCCATTGTGCAAAAATATGTGACCTTAAACACCACTGAATAAATAAATAAATAAATAAATAAATAAATAAATAAATAAATAAATAAATAAATAAATAAATATGCTTTCCGAGGATTGTTTTTATTGCCAATTAGTATGTCTTTAAAGTACTTTGCTTTACTTCGTCTTTTTATTTTATTAAAGATTTTAGGCCTACAGTAGTTTTTGTAATTTAAAATATTTTGTTCAGTAGGACCTTTCAACTTTCTGTTATAGAATTTTGATTTGTTACGCGATGAAATTAAGAGGCCCTTAATCATCCATGGATTTTGTTTCATAAACGTTTTTCTCATTACGGTTCATTTCAATGGAAAGGCCATGTCAATTGCTTTTAAAAAAATAGTTAAAATGTATTATATAACACATCAGGACAATTTGTTTCAAGAACTAATGAAACGTCGATCTGGGACAGAAGTGCTCTAAAGGTTTCAATGCTTTGTTGGTCTATCTTACGCTTGCGAATGCGTCTTGTAGTGACTTCAGTTTCGTAACTGGTATCTATATAGAAAGTTTCGAAATGATCGGAAACATCCGCAATAATAATACCTGATAAGTATGTGGGTGATGTATTAGAGAAAATGTGGCCATTTAATGTGGCTGAGTGGATAGTTACTCTAGTTGGTTTGGTGATATACGGTAGGAAGCCCTGGCTAAACATAATATCTATGAAGCTCTCAGTTTTATGGTGCACACCTGATTTGAGACCTTTTTTGAAATCCCCCATTAATGTAGGATTATTTTATTATCTTGTTTCGTTTATGTGTTAATTCACTAGGGTTTAACAGAAAAAGGTCGATATCTCCTTTTGACTGTGTATTGGGTCTGAATATTACTCCAATTAATTTGACGGATTCAAAAACATGTGAAAAAACACAGAGAGGTCTTGCCGTATCTTAACAGCTATGTTCTCCTTTGTGAAGATCCCAACACCACCACGTCCATCATCCTTGTCAGGTTTAGTATTCTCAATAAGAGGGTGCCAGCCGTTAATTGTATAACATGTATTTGGAGGATTTTGGAATATCTCCGTTAACCCTATCACGTCAAAATATTTTGAGAGGCTTGGATCTCATACAAGAGATCATTACAAGAATCTCAGTGAGCTTTAAGACTGAAAATTAAGACGAAATAACGAAAATCCTCCTCGCGAGTTATGAACTTTTGGGGAGACATCTTTTGGTAAATAATATGTGCATTCACTGTGAAATCCAATAAACGGGGAATGTTCCTCCTCAGTATCCACGCCATTTGGATTGTGGTTATAAATGTTCCTGAAATCGAACTCTTTCTTAGTTTGGATCTCATCAGTCAAGATGCTACCAGCCATTGTTCCAGATAAGGCCACCAAGTTATCCAGGCTCACAGTATATCGGGTCACATTCAGTCAAAGTGATATCAGTTAACCAAAAGCCTTCACAAGTAAAATAGCACAAAATTTCTACTTGATTACATCAGTCCAGTGTAGTGTTGAAAGTGGTGGATAAGAGGTGAAAAAATTAAAGAAAAAGTAACAGGAACTTATATGCAGTTTTCATTATCTATAAATGGTTGTTTTATAATAAGAATGAGGAGGTATATGATATGTATTCAACAGAAAATTGCTTAGTTCTCTTGAAATATTAATACGTTGTTTTCAGATTACATGGAATTCAGTGTAAATGCTTTAAGTGTGAAGTGTAGTACTATCTGTAATGAGTTGTACCATTGGGCAAAATTATCCACCTAGCCCCTCTGCCAAACCAAAAGCAAACGCCACTTCCCAATACATTTATCATGTTTCATTCCCACCGCCAAAGCACAGCCTGCGAACCCTCGTTGGAGCAAGTTCAATGACCTTGCTCAAACGAGGGGTCACGTGCTATGTCTTGAAATAGATAAATATATCACCAGTTTTAGATGATAGTTTATGTAAAGCATAGGATAATTAGCCATCACGTTAGGTAAAAGGTCAATGGGGCTGGTGAGACGCGTCATTGACTAGTCTCAGAGATTCTGATTACTTAAATATATATAAGTGTGAAGTGTAGTACTGTCTGTATAATGAATTGTACCAAAAAAGTAGCAAAAGTATCCACCTAGCCCCTCATCCAAACCAAAAGCAAACGCCACTTGCCAATAAAGCCATCAAGTTTCATTCCCTCTTCAAAAGCACATCCCGTGAGCCCTCGATGAGCTTGCTCCAACGAGGAGTCACGTACTCTGTCTTGAAGTAGATAAATATATCACAAGTTATAGATGACAGTTTATGTAAAGCATAGGATAATTATCCATCACGCTAGGTAAAATGGTCAGTGGGGCTGGGGAGACGCGTCGCTGACCAGTCTAAGAGATTCTGATTGTTTACATGAAACTCTGTGATATCAGATCAAAGAAAAACTATTGAACAAAATGAATGGGATAAAAAAAAACTCAGTCAAGTTCCATTCCCCCTCCAATGCACAGCTTGTGAACCCTAGTTGGAGCAAGCTGGATGAACCCACTCTTGCGAGGTGCACGAGCTCTGTCTCAAAGCAAATACATATATATCACAAGTTGTGGATGCGAAAAACTATTGAAATAAATGAATGGAATCCAAAACACTCATTCAAGTTTGCTTCCTTCCTCCAGAACACAGCTCGTGAACCCTCTCTGGAGAAAGCTCGATGAGCTCACTCCTGCGAGGTGCACGCAAATAAATATATCACAAGTTGTGGATGGCGGCTTCAGTGCAGCTCAGGATAATTAGCTATCACTTTGGTAAATGGTAATGGGGTTAGGCTGCCGCACCACTGCTTAGTCTCACAGATTCTAACTATTTACATGGGTGTTATAGATATCAAATCAAGGGAAATTAATGCAATAAATGACCGAGATGTGAAAATCTCTTTCTGACGTATGTAGATGCGTGTAAAAGAGATCAATAATTCAAAGCTTCATCGTCATGTAACCCATGTCTACTTACATGGCAGTTTGTGTTGGAAAAAAATGTATATAAGTTGTCAATTCTCGAATATCGGCCTCGAGAGGCGAGTTGTAAATATAAACTAACATACTGGCTGAGTCAATTGCGACCTTTTGGGGGGTTGTCGTTGACTCTGCTGGTATGGTGGCAGAACATTTATGACCAGACGATTAGGTGTTGTAAACCCGGCATCGACTCCCGTCGAGGACACCTTCTAAAAAACTTCACAGTTTTCACTTCAGTGACGCGGTGTTAGGACGATGTCTGGTGGAATTTCTGCTTGACATAGGCGATAAATAAATATAAATATATATATCTCGAATAATGTATTTATCCCAAACAAATGTTTTTAAACCATGATCCCCATTGACTAATATTCCAATTACATCATCAAGGCACGCCTTCTTCATGGTGATGTAGTTGGAATGATTCTTCAGTCGGACATTGGGCCACGACAATCGGGACAAAAAGGGGTTTACAGTTAAAACTAGAAGTCCTGTCACGAACAGTGCGCTTATCTAGTCTTACTTGCGCGTAGGAATTGCCATATCAAATGGTATCCAAAGCACGGCAGGTTCTCCTGGTTACTCATAGCAACCACAGGCAATGTTTCTGCCAATGGACCTCCGGGTTACCCGGAGGTTCATTGGCTGAAACATTGCATGTGCACAGGCCATATGTACATAATTGGATAAGTTTATTATGGTCACTACGCGTAGATTAACGCGTAGATCGTCGTGCTATTTGTGCGCATTTCATGACAGGACTTCTAGTTTTAACTGTACACCTACAGTCGGTCATCTTGGAGACGCCCGTGAGATTCGGAGCACATGTAGGCCAAGGTAAGATAGCAGTGGCGTAGATAGCTTTTCGCTGGGGGAGGGGCAAGCCCAAAATTTTCCGACAGACCGAAATTTTTTCGACAGTGTAACAACAACAAAAACCCAAACAAACAGAAAGAATCTGTTGTTTACTGCAAAAGTACTGAAAATTGGTCTTTTTACCCAAAATTTACCCCAAATGGCATGTTTTTATCCCCAAAGCCAGCATTTTAATGTTATTAGGCATAAATTCGCCTAAAAATGGTCCCAAAAAATTTCCGACAGAATTTCCGCCCCCCCCCCCCCCCCCCCCCCCCCTTATCTACGCCACTGTAAGACAGAGTCTTACCGAAACAAATGGTGGTGCTGTAAGGTGTTAAGGTTGTGGATTAGGTTTACTGTACGACGGATATTCAACAACACTGTTCTACAGCTTCCTGCAAATGACTGTATGTGGAAGCTGAATGTGCAGTGGGCCAGTGGTCAGTACATTGAAGTTTAGATCAAAATGTGAATGGTTCGATTCAGACCCAAGTCATCTGCATTATGTGCCCGGGCAACACACTTCGCCCCATATGCGCAAGTGAGAAGTGGATGGCGAAATGTGCTTATGCGTCCAGCACGTTGGTTGCACACCTGCCGTCAAACGATATTAACCCTTTTTTGTGCCGAGTTAGCATTTTGGAGAGTCCGATAGTTACTCTTCGCTTTTTGGTGGTTTTCACCATATACTCCGACTTCCACCACCCTTAAAAGTATCCGACTCGATTTGATCCTGCTCGTTGAAGGTGTCATTAAACCCAGTAAAAAACAAGCATGTGTAGAATATTCTCGAATTGAATGCAAATTGAGGAAATTATTAATAAAATGTTAGTCCGAATTAAGTGTGAATTTCTGTATGAACAGCAAGATTCTATTATTGACCTGTCATGTCCACGATACTTGACTCCCTGCTTAATGCCAGGGACTTGATGGCCTTACACATTGTTTTCTACAGATTTATCTTACAAGAACGTATTTCCCTCTAAAACAAGTAAAAGCGTCTAGAAAATACCATTCTGTATTGAGATTGTTATACATGTTGCGGCAACCGTTTTTGATAACAGTAATTAAATGATAAATGCATCACCAGCTCAACGAAATAAATTACACAGATCATTTTTACATGATAATATTTTTGTATAAGCTTACCATGCGTTCAACATGAAAAATTAAAAAGAAACACCCTGAAATGCAGCTATAAACTTCAGCGATTATAGTACAAATTGAAAAGTGAAGTAGGGATTATGACTTGCATAGCACAAGAACGCAATTCCATGACGTAATGACCTTCATTCATAAAAAATGAATTCTCAGACTCTGAAAGATTGTCAAAACAGACGCTGTTAAAAACACTTCCCAATCCCTTCATTATGAGAAAAGGTCAAGAAAAGGAAGAATATTTAAAGATAAACTGTTTATTACAACCATGTGGGTTTCCAAAATGGTGCATTGAAGTCTCGACTTCGCCTCTGGGTCATATATCGACTCGTCTTAACAGACGCGTCGATATATACCCGAAGACGAGGTCTCGACTTCAGTACACCATCTCGGAAACCCACATGGTGGTAACAACCTATATTTATCTTCATTTTCTTTACTTAAAAACATTAACAGATTTTGTCAAACCATAATAAACCGTGAACAACAATTTTATAATTTCAATATCACGATTGTTGTGCAACGAAATGCCACCCAGCCCAAGGAATTAAAAACAAAACAGCAAGTTACTTGATATAGAAAACACTGGGTTTATTACAATGTGGAAACTTTATTTTACATGTCCGTGTACTTTTGTCGTGGGCGTGAATCCAACGGCCAAAACTATAAAACGTTTACAATTGTATTTTTTAGAATTGTATTCTGTACCTATTAATATAACTGACTATAATGAATCATTAGCATTCTAGAAGATATGGCAAATTGCCAATTGGCAAATTGTCACATCTTTAAAAATGATAATGATTCACGCCCATTTAAAATCATACTTTAAAATACAATTCTAGAAAATACAATTGTAAAAGTTCTATAGTATTGGCCCCTGGGCAGTGTGTGTGGGGATGGAGGTGTGACCCCTAGAAAATAAGTCTTTGTGTAGCTGTGGTAGTCGCGCTGAACAGCACACATGTAAAATGAGGTACTGATTATTCTGGATAATGTTCTGTGCTAAACAAAACAAGCCAAGCGACATAGAAGTTTACCGTCGTATAACTCTACGTCTCAACGGAATTAAGGCGATCCTAAAAAGGGGCACCTTAACTTAAGAAAACCCAGCTTTTTAGGAAATCCCTTTTCAGATTATGTCCGTATTACAAAGACCTAAGGTTACCGACATGTATAGAAGTGTTAATGCAAAGAGAAGGTTGGCATGGTCTTTCAAAAGGCTGCAGGTTATTTAATGACTTTCTGTCAGCAATCCAGTGATGTGCTGTGTTGTAAGATACCATTGAAAAAAGCACAACGAACCCTTTCTAACAAATGTTTTACATCACTGCACTTTATAGTCATTTTCAAAGAATACTGGTTTAGGAGAGTTAGCAAATATATATAATAGCAATTCGAGTAAAAATATTTGTCATACAAATGTTCCAATAAGACTCAAATCTCCGCCCTCTAGTTGGACGATAGCTTGCTTAGTTTTTTCTATGTTTTCGTCTCCAGTGGAATATGTTACCGTTTAACGTCACCAAGCGAAATGTTTGTTTCGTGCCATGTTTATTTCACGATGTAGGTTTCGGGTTGTAGTAGGGCCTTATTGGAACCATACACGTTATTGCGATGAATTTACGGTAATATGGTCTGAGGTTTGCGGCTCGGAGCTTATGTTTAACTTCGACACTCCTCGTCTCGGTTGAACATAAACTCTGAGCAGCAAGCCTCAGACCATGTCACCGTTAATTCATCTCAATGACTTATAATATCAGGAAATGAAAATTCGAGCGGCTTATTTCGTTTTAGGAGAACGATAAACCAACGAAATTACCGTTCGCCCATTTTATCCAGGCCTGAACGTATCATAGAATTTGTAGTGCGGAGAATATAAGTTACAGAACGTTTACTTGCCAGGTATGGCGTCACGTGAGGCGAAGTGAGATTAATATTAGGCGAGGCCGTAGGACGAGCCTAATATTGATCGCGCTGAGCCTCACATGACGCCATACCTGGCCAGTAAACGCCCTGTAACGTATTTACCAAACGAATTAAATAATAAATTCAAAAGATCCGAATCGCTTTTTATTACGAGACCGTTTTTCATTTGCACGAAATAGGTGAAAACTTGAACTGGGAAAATTAGGTTCCGCTCCACAGTTTTCCAGGCATTTCCAAAAATGACTGGCCATACACTCTCTTCAAATGCAAATATTTTGTAACTTAGTTATGTAACCCATAACATGTATTACATTTCCCAAATCCACAAAAAAACATGTAACACTATCTGACTAAGTAGAGATAAACAATCTGAATGTGGGTGGAATAATTTATTGTCAAAGACATGACTTCATCCTGAAAAATTGCATGAAAAAATGCCGAAACCAATCATTTTCAGCCACCCAGCAGTCTCAAAAGCAGAATTTGCCCACCACCCCTACCTACCTACCCCTGGAGCATAGCATCCCCTGTTTCTAAAATGCAAAAAAAGTTTTATATGTTTCCGTTTCATTTTTTAGTTACATGTCTGGTAACAAGCCCGTGTAAAAATTACATTTTAAAAAATAGCCAGTTTTTCGAAGCCACTGTTTCCCATAATTCATCTTGTAATTTACCCCTTTGTATCAGACTCAAACTTCAAATTCTCTTGTCCAGCAAAAAGCCTAATGTAATTACATATCTGATACTAAAAATATATTTCTATTTTACATGGCCTTAGTTTCAACACATGCCCTATGTTTAGAATTTCACCCCTGTGCAATAGTGCGAAACTGTAGAGCGGAACCTTAATTCGGAAACAAAATGACGCCCAGCAGATGGGGTGTATGTGCTCATACACGGTCACTGACAGTGTATGGGGTCAATCCGATAGCCGGTTCCCCATTGAATAGCCTAATATCGTAGAGTCCACCGATGCTATTAGAGAACGCTGATTGGTCAAATTAAACACGTGGCATGATAAGGGGTTGTACGCAATAAACTCTCGGAAAGAGCTCTTAGGGCGAACATCTTACTGTGCGCACTGGTTGAAATACTCACCGAATCCCTTCGAGCTATACACAGATGATAAGATAACATGAATAATGTAACAGAGGCATAGACTCTTGTAAAAATGGGTTTATAAGTGAGATAGTAACAACAAAACCCCCGCTCCACCGAGAGAGGGTAGCTTCATTCAACGTATTTTGCTGATCTGGTTTTATTATTGACCTACAACAAATTCACTATTTTAGTAAATTATTACAGACAGTGGCAAGCGAGGGTGGTGGTGGTGGTGGTTGGAACCTGGGGGCCTTCCCCTCTAAAAATTTCGCAGCCTCGCCCAGAAACTTGACCCAGTGTAACCAGAGTCTCCACACTCTATAAATTGCATAATTTTCTTCTTAGGGATGGGAGGCCTAGTCCTAACTAGGGCACCCGAATGTTACCCCTTTAAGGGTAGAGGGAGGAGGTGGTATCAACCGGAGGGGCCTAGTTAAGAATAGGGGAAGCCTCCATCCCATAGTGACCTACCAAATATCGTACGCCCCGACCCCCAAACTGGCAAGGGAAGGGATTCCAAGTTACTAAAGAATTCCATTAAATTGCGACATGATACGTAACACAGAGGTGCCAGTTAAAATGAAGATTTTCGCGAGACTGATACCGTAAGCATGTGACATTTTTGTTTGGAGAGCTCCAGGTAGTCCCATGCAGTGCTTCCCAAGACTCAAAGTCAGAGATCAGTTTAAGCAGTGGTGGAAAAGTAGGCGAGGAATCATCTTGTTTCCATCATACAACCTCTTTCTTTTGGTAATGCACCATATTTTCTTTTGCAGGTTTGATGTTTTTCACAAGTCCTGTTATAGGGATGTTGAGCGATAGACTCGATTCACGATTTGGTAGAAGACGACCTGTTATGGTCATAGGAACACTAATATTATGGTAATATATTATATTTCATATGGCTTTCCCATCGTCTGAATAGCTGAGCGGTATTATAATATTTCCGAAAGTTGTACCTTGCAAGAATTCTAAAAAGAACCGTACCTATTCTCATATACTGCAGTACAGTCGCCGTGAACTGGTCGAAATCCACGCGTTGGCAGTGATGTCCACGCATGCGTTTACCAGGTAATAAAAATCATTATCAGCAAAGGGTTGTACCCGGTGCTTCATTAATTAAATGTTTGATGATTATTCCTGTAATTAGTGTTTGGAATGTAATATTATTCATATTTATATTTATTTATTGGGGTTTAACGACACATTAACAGCCAAGGTCATATCATGTCGGTGACAGTTTTACGGGTTGAGGAAGCCGGAGTACTAGGAGAGAGCCACCGAGCAACGACGAGCGACTGCCAGCTCCCCGACATCGTAACTCCGCACTGGAGCACCAGCGAGGTTAGATTGGTTAAAGACATGCGCTCCATCGACGTGCAGTAGGCCGTAGACAATCGGGGTGAAGTGCCTTGCCCAAGGACACAACGCGGGAGTCCGATTCGATCGCTCAGATGGTCACCAATCCAAGGACTAACCGGGCTCGACTTTGCTTAACTTCGGTGATCTGACGAAAACCGGTTACCGCAACGCCACCGCGCCCCCTATGTAATATTATTATCCGTGGAAATATTGCTCACCGGTGGAAAGTGACCAGCTCGCGGCGTGCGTACTGTATACACTTTCTAAAAATAGCCGTGGAGTTCGATATAATATAATTATTGCATGGCATGTCGCTGACGAGGCCAAAATGATGGTCATCTGGCACATGGACTTTTATTCTCAGAAGACCACTCCTTTGACACAGTTAACTCCAAGCCGTGAAATAATTATTAAATAAAACAAGCTTAACTCCTCTTATTGGTAAAATAAAATTTTTATACTGAAATAATTTCCCCGTCTGAACCCCGGGACGTTAGGCAGTGCTTGTTTACTGTGGTAAACAAAATCGGTTTCACTGGTAAAAAAGGGTCCAGTCATTAATACTTGTGGTAGACGTTCACTGAAATGGGCAACGTGGGTATAGAAAATTGACTAAATTTTGTCCTTATTGCGGTCGCGATTAACCATAGTGCAGAAATATGTAATCTTAAACACAAATAAATAAATAAATAAATAAATAAATAAATAAATAAATAAATAAATAATTAATCGCCTCATTACATGCAGACTGCCTATATTATAAATACCCACACGAGATCGAATGAGAAGGCAAGTTTACCCCTAGATTTATGTCAACATCAGATGCATGGCGCTGTAAAGGTCAGCGACTCTCATTTAACAAGAAAAATCGAATATCATAACACCCACAACATTAATATCTCTCTTGCTCTCAACGTAGTTGATGACGAACTTGTTATTTTTGTTGCTGATACACGTGTTACTCTTTTTGCTAATACCTTTATTGTAATCTCCATTGATGATACACATGCAAGTATCTTCTTTGACGATACACGTGCTGTCATACAGTTCATTCAATGGTGTTACCTTCGTTGATGATAAACTTGTATCTTCGTTGATTATACAGTTTTTATCTTCATAGATGATACACTTGTCGTTATTTTCGTTGATGATACTCTTGTTATCTTATAATACACTTGTTATCGTCACTGATAATAGACTTTTCATCTTCGTTGATGATAAACTTGTATCTTCGTTGCTTATACAATTTTTATCTTCATAGATGATTCACTTGTTGGTATCTTCGTTGATGATACACTTGTTATCTTATAATACACTTGTTATCGTCGCTGATAATAGACTTTTCATCTTCGTTGATAATACACTTGTTATCTTCGTTGATTATACACTGATTGTCTTGTTTGCTCTCTTTGTCGATGGTACATCCGTTATTTTGCTATCGTCGTTGATGATGCACTTGCTATCTTTGTTGATGAAAAAGTTGCCGTTATGTTCGTTGATGATACATTATGCGATGACAATTAGCCATTGTGTAGAAATATGTGATTATAAATTAGGGCTGCAACGATTAATTGATTGTGATACGCTTGGCCCGCGATACATTGTTCACGATTCAATACGTATCGTTGTTCACTATGTATCGCGATACAATAAATATAAACTTGGATTCTGAAAACTGGTTCCCCGTGGGAACCCCGGGAAGTGAAGCAGTGCTTGTTTACTGTGGTAAACAAGCTCTTTCACTGGTAAAATAGGACCCAGTCACTAATGCTTGGGGTGCAAGTCCTCTAAAATAGGCAACATGGGGTATAAACAATTGGCTGACCTTGACTTTATCTCCATGTTGTGGTCATGATTATCCATTGTGCAGAAGTATGTGACCTTAAACAACATTAAATAAATAAATAAATAAATAATCTGAAAACTGGTTTAGAGAAATCCCGTTTTTGCATACCAACATTGATAGTGATCAACATGCCATTAAAGGGATTATTCAGTTAACAAAATTTGGTGAATTTTCTCTATCGTACTAAATATGCATTAGATTAATCCATAAAAGTTTGTTTGACAGAACTCAATGAACCACGAGAGTGGCGCAGTGTCCAGTTTCTGCGGAAAACAAGTTGTGTGTAACTGGTAAAATAGGACACCACTATTCCCAGAGCCACTTCGGAAGTTTTATTTTTTTCTTCATTTTGTTGGTAATAGATCTCTCACTGGAACACGTCCGTCGACCCCTCCATAACACCAAGAAGTCCGTAACTTTGTACTGGCATGATATACTAAGGAAGTGTGTCTCTTCCAACTGTCAAGGAACCACGTTTTTTTAAAAAAGGTTTTTTATCCCATAAATGGCCGTTTATTTGAACAATAAAGGCCTTGGATAAAGTTTTGCTTTATTCACCTAGTAGGGTGATAAATTTTCCCCATAGGTTTAACACTGGAAGAATTTATTCCCCCAGAAGCGACGGACTTGTTGACCTCTGGCCTCTACCACATTTGTCCAGCATAATTAATAGTTCGATTGTTGATTTCTTTAAATCTTTTTGAATGTATTACACAATGCCAGTAGAAAACACCACCCACTGCTCATATAATAAAGTATCTTTGCAAGTTTAGCTCAAGTTTGTAGGGGAATTATTTTTAGACAGAAATGTATTATTGCACCTTATTTATTTTTACCAATTTTGCTGGTCGATCGAATTGGACCAATGTGCTCCTCACTTCTCGCCTTATTTTGTAGCGAATTATAGCACGATTTTTCCGCGACTGCCCCGCAGAAGATTTATGGGATAAACAAAATAAACGTTTTGTATTTTCAAGTAAAAAATTTATTTTCCTCGTAGAATTAAGAATGAAACAGACTCGCCAGAGGCTCGTCGGTTTCATTCTTAATCCTACTCGTAGAATACATTTTTTTCTTGAAAACACTGTACGTTTATTCTATAATATAATGCAGTAAAATATTGTGCAGGGATGTATATTCATTTTGTTATTACTTTTTATTTCAGCGTTGGATTAATTGGAATGGGACTGAGCGCACCAAAAGTGTTCTTGTAAGTAGTTTTATTACACGCATGTTCATTGAAATCCCCATCTATAGCAACACTAAACCATGCGGAAAATGAAAATCATTGACGGACTGTTTGTAAATAGAAGCGAAATTTCACTGGAATTTTCGTGCACCGCAATTACAATTTGAATCGCTAGCGACAGCAAAAAATAGTAACACGGTTTTCCCTCACAAATTTGGTTGGCGATAAAATATGTTCTTTTTGTTGGTAGTTCGTTCCTTGAGTTCAATGGAGCTCAGGGGACGAGTTATCAAATGAATTGCCGAGTGTCCTTCTAATAATTGCTTTTATAGACGCAAAGGAGTATAATAAACACAGAACGACACACGCGGGTGGATGGTTAATCAATATGGCACTTGTGCCATCGTGGAAGGATAAAACGAGAGACCCGCCATATCGATTAACCCATTCAAAGGCGTGTATCGTTCTGTGTATTAATATTTCAGTTTTAGTTTCACCTATGCAGTATTCATGCTGCCTTGTACCAATTTAGTCAACTGCACTAAAAAAATGTGACATGGCACTAAAATCTCCAATTAGCTAAACCTTTGGCACCAAAACTATCCGTGTTGGCATAATTAGACGCCATATCATATCATAGTGAATACCCCAATCGAAAGAAAGAAAACAAACATTTTTTTATTACTTGCCCTAAATTCAAGCTGACAATTAAGGCACAGACAATGACCGATTTTCACAAAACACTCTCAAAGCCAGCGATTGTATCAATTATAGCTGGACTAGCTAGTAACATAACGCTACCAACATGACCCACCGCCACTATTTACGAAAATTACCATTCAAATTTAATTATGTCTAAATTTGTACATGAGAAACATAGTATTTGTCCCTTCATTAGAATGAGCTCGTACTTTTTAAAGTTTAAGCGAAGAAATGACTAGAGCAAAATGACCTCCAAAATATCAGAGGGTGACAGTACATAACAAGTTTTAACCCTTTGAACGAGAGAGGCCGCTTTTCCGGCCCAGGGACATGCTATGTCATAATGTCATTAAATGGGATGTCGATTAAGTAAATGTGTGGGGTAGAATAATGAATATTTTCAACGTGCTGCCCTATGGCTGCACATTGAAAATATTAATTGGTCTACCTCAAATAACGAATATGGACTCTTCCAATTTCTGCCATTCAACTGACATGGAAGATACCACCAGTGTTCAAGAGGTTAAGGATTAAGGATTTCAGGCATGGAGGTATATAAAGGTTGCCTTTTTTCAGTGGTGCTGTGGGTGGGGGTGGGTAGATATGGCTACTCCACTGGTCTCATTCCTAGCTTCCTTTGGTAATTATGTTGCCCATGCAAGTATCTACTGGGCAGTGGCCGCTGACTACAAAATGAAAACGAGTTGTGATGTGATCACTGCATCACTGTGTCCAAAATGAATTTTTTTTTGAGGGTAAAGCTAAATGTTGTGGCAATTTGGTAAAATTATAGGCTATTTTAAAATAAGAACACCACTCTGATATTAATTGGTTATTAGCTGATATTAACTGGTTATTAGCGCAGCGGGGGAGGGGGGGGGGGGTAGTAAAACAAATTACAGGAAGGTATGCCGTGGGTGTGTTAAATTATTTTTAATTGTCAAAATTTGTTCACACATCCACAGAATATGAACCCTTTGAGTTGTGGTACATGCACTTCAGAATGATGTCTAAATATAGGTTTCACTTGAACGATTAATACATCAACAGAGATTAACAAGCACCAGTTATATTTATTATATATTATTTATTGGTGTTTAAGGTCACATATTTATGCACAATGGCTAATCATGACCGTGACAGTTTTATGGGTGGAGGAATCCGGAGTTCCCGGAAAGAACCACCGACAACGGCGAGCAACTGTCAGCTCCCCAACACACTAACTTAGCATTGGTTGAAGACAAGTGCACCATCGACGTGCAGTACGCCTTAGTACACAACGCCACCGTGCCCCCACGCGGGCAATGGAGATGAAGTGTCTTGCCCAAGGATAGAACGTGGTTGCCGCAGGTGGGATTCGAACAGAGGATCTCTCGGCTTGCAGCCTGTACCTCTACCTACTGAGCTACCGCGCTCCCAACAAGCACCAGTTGAAATAAGCCTGGAAAACTCATCAGTCATGTACACAATAAAAAAAAGTATTAAAATTCCCATACCCTTAGTGTTAAATTGTCTGAAAGTTTTAGGATATAAAGGGGTGCTAATTCTCCTTAAATCTCTGCCAATGACGAGAAGTCATCTATGTTTAATTTTGAAGATAATGTTTTGCAATAATGCAAGTTATTGGCACATTTGCATTATCACAAATTGTTTGATCATGTTGCATTCTGTGTACGCTATTCACGTTCAGAGGACATCACATCCTCGGATGACTATCACAGATGGCTATTACGATGATTTACTTTATAATGCACGTGGGGGTACGTAACGTCATCAGGAAGAGGAGCTGGGACTGGTTGTCTGCTTGTGTTCTCCGACTCCATTTCACCGCTAAGGGATATTTACGGAAGGCAATGTTGAAACTCGGCTAAGGAAATACTCCACTTTTGGCTGTATTTTACCATGCTTTTTTGTTCCAAAGAGACCCTTCGATATGTCACTGCAGCAGCAGTTGTGTTCCCCGTTGAGAAGCCTTGCCTCCATTGTCACTCTCAAAGACAACGCCACTTTCTTTAACTGTTCATTATTTAAACTCGGACTCTTCAAGCTGAGGTGGCGGAAGCCCGATAAAAGTGAAGGAGCACAAATTTCTAAGACAACCATGGTTCAGCACAGTCGGGGAATAGTTACAATCGTGTATCGTAAAATATACCGTGACACACAATAGTGTCTCGTCTAGATGGGCATGCCGCGGTGTGGTCACTGCCCTGTCCATCTCTTCTACTTCACTCATCTTCCAACTCGAAGGCTTCGGGTTGAAAGATGGTCGAAGTAGAAGAAATGGACCGAAGGTAAGATTCATTGGCCAAATGTTGTTTGGATTTGCAGATAATATATCACAGGAATGTGTTTATTAGCACGTTTGCATGCGCCCATTTAACTCCATGGTGCAAAACGTGGAGGGGCACGTGTCTCCTGAGCCCCCCCCCCCCCACCACCCAGGTCCCGCCGCCTCTGTCTTCAAATAACAGAGATTTGTTTTGTTGTCGCTTGACAAGGACTTCTTCAGGACAAAAATTAAAAACTCGAAAGAAGTCAAAAAATGAATTTTTGCCCAGTAAAAAATAGATACATGTTACTTTTCGTTTATTTCCAGAGTGCAAGCACGGAATTTAGCGAAGAGATCCATGCCACACCCCACGCAGCGCGAAAATCATTAAAAAGTTTGTCTTGCAAACTATGTGTTAGACACGAAAAATTAGATCACTATTAAATAAACAGAGAATATTATGATAGTAAAGTAATCTGGTTTGTCGTATTCCGACGAGTTGACGAGGTCAGATCGCCGGATCACACGACAAACCAGATCACTTTACTGTCCTAATTATCTATTTATTAAACGCTGTTATTGAAATTCACTTTTCACAGGACAAATCAATATAAGGGTAAAGAACGTGCAATTGTAGCTAGAACTACATTCATTTTCAAACAAACAACACTTCTAAAATTATGGGGCCCCACCAAAATAGCGTTTCAAAGTTTCCAAAGTTGACAGAATTCAGCATTTCATTCTTCTACATCAAAGTCAGATTCACGCATTAAAATAACAAAAAAGTAAGAAAACACAGAAATATTATTGTGATTAATAGGGATTAGTATATAGAAAATTGGTTAAGAATAATATTAGAAAGTCACGTTATTCGATAGTGCTTATTTACACAAATGACGCATACCTAGAAACGGTTGATAACCTGGGCGGATTCGATTGATGTTCTCCAGTGCCGTCCTCGTTCTGAGACCAACCATCTGATACAGAATCAGAAAACCGCTCAGTGTGATTCGGCAATCCGGATTCGATGGGTGAAAAACACGGGGTGTCATTGATAGGTATATAATAAGGATATTTAGTACCCAGTTGGTTAAAGAACGTCGTCCACTAAGCAACTTCCCCAGTAATGACTATTGGACTGCATGATCAAATGATGAATGGTCCTGCTTGAAATCTTTGAAGATTTGTACCAACTGCTATTGTAATACAACTGCTATTGTAACAAATTTATTACAATTGCGGTTGATGCAAACGTTTTCATCAGCCGCTATGGTAATAAATGTATTACAACAGCGGTTGGTACAAAGATTTGCTCTTTGGCATTTGATACTATTTTGGGAACACACAGAGTCAAAAACGTAGTTTTTCTTTTACCCCTTTGAACTCTAGAGGCCGTTTTTCCGGCCTTGGGATATGATACGTCATACTTTCATTACGTATGCTGCTGCTAAGTGAATGTGTGTGGTAGACCAATTAATATTTCCAACGTGCAACCCCAAGGCTGCACGTTGAGAATATTAATTGGTCTATCCCCAGATAATGAATATGGATTCTTCCACTTCCTGCCATTGGACTGACATGGAAGATACCACCATGGTGAAAAGGGTTAAGAATAAATATTACTCATTCTGTTTAAATAGGACTAAGAATACCTTGTTTCTAGTGAAATATCCCTGGTTACAATTTCATATATTAATTCTGATTTATTATTATTATTTTAGTAAAGAGAAAACCTCGCCTAATGTGAAGATAACAAACACATCGGGAGTTCTACACGTAAAGTATTCTTGCTTATCGTTTTCTCGATATTTGAGCACCGTGTGTGGATTCTACGCTTTAAAATTAATTAATTAATTAACTCTCACCTCTGGAATTTATTTAATTATGTACTCTCTTCGTGTCAGTTTAATAAAATGCCGGTAGAGATCGCGTCACTACGGATGCAGCTCCAAGACAGAAGGTCATGTACAAACACATAACTGTAATGGGAGTTTAACTTAAAGCATTCCCCATTTAGTCAGCACTATTCACAACACTCGCCGATGAAATTTTATAATTTTTTCAATTTTAGTCCCCGAGATATAGATTATGACCCCCTTCATCAGGGCGAACTCGTCGTCGATCTCGCTCCAACGCTGGGCCTTAAGCTGTATGATTCAGGCAAGAAGTATTAACCCCTAACACTGGTAGTGCAACAGAACTTTCTTCATTCAAGCTATTTTTCTCTTGTTTAATTATGAATTTAACCAATTATATCTTGTGTGACAGAGCTCACTGTAAAATAGGACCAGGGTCCAATACTATAAAAATTTTAGAATTGTATTTTCTAGAATTGTATTTTCTAGTTATGACTTTAAATGGGTTGAAAAGAACCATTGGCTTTTTCAAAGATGTGGCAATTTGCCAGTTGGCAAATTGCCAAATCTTTTAAAATGCTAATGATTCATTTTAGTTAGTAATATTAGTAGGTAGACAATTCAATTCTAGAAAATGCAATTGTAAAAGTTTTATAGTATTGGCTCCCGGTAAACAAGATATATTTGGTTAAATATTAAGCTGCATTATGGAAAATACTTGCTGCTGAAAACTCTACCATTTTGATATCAAGAGTTCAGAGGGTTAAGCTGGGCGGTCAACAGGGAGGTGGGCGAGTCTATTTTATATTTGTAGGGGGGGGGGGTTAACTTATAAATTTATCATTCAGCCCTATACACCCCTAGAGGACTGTTTTAATATTTACTGCCCCCCCCCCCCCCCCCCAATGTGGTTTTGCTTTTTTGCTTGATAATGAATCTAAAACCTTTTCTTCACGCACAAATGTGTACGTAAAAGTTTGAAGGGGTTAAGTCATTGCGAAGCAGAGTCACGTTTCACACATTATTATTAGTGCCTTACAGTACAGTCGCCGAAGACTAGTCATAATCCACGCGTGTGCAGTGGTGTACACGGATGCGTTTACCAGATAATAAAAATCATCATCAGCAAAATTTTAATTAATGAAGCAACGGGTTGTACGATGTAAGTCATAAAAGAAAATGTGTTACAATTTACACAGTGATGCAAATATTATGTCTGGTGACAAATGGAGATCATAAAATTCACGATGGAATTAGCGATGCGAAGCATCTCAACGTGACACAACTGTAACTCGACAAGGTATTGCCTTGCTACTTACTCTAGGAGTGTTTCGAGTCTCCACTCCGTTCAACGAAAGGACGTCTCTCACCTATTATGGAAAATTCAAGTTTCGAAAATGGACGTCTAAAAGATGCAACCTCTTTGATTCTAACCAACAGAAAAGGCCGTTATTTTTATTGGAATCGACGATCGAATTAGCAAGAAAGAAAATCGGAACTCTTGACATTTCAGACAAACCCTCCCTTGAAAAGTAGTTGGAGTGGGGTTGGAACTAAACACCCAACCCCCTCCCCCATGTGTCTTCATATATGTAAATGCGTATGTGATAGTGCATTGTTGAATTGGAAAAGGGCATCTATCGTGATTGAAATATAAAAACATTAGCATTTAGAATAACTTGGTCGGTTTTTAAAGAGGTCTAATCAAAGGGCAATAACTCATACGAAGTAAGTAGCACTGTTTGCTGTAATAAACTCGTTGTCCTTCACTTGTAAAATATAGGACCAGGGACCAATACTATAAAACTTTTAGAATTGTTTTTTCTAGAATTGTATTTTCTAGTTATGACTTTAAATGGGTTGAAATTAACCATTATCTTTTTTCAAAGATGTGGCAATTTGGGCAATTTGACAGTTGGCGAATTGCCAAATCTTTTAAAATGCTAAAGATTAATGTTAGTCACTAATATTAATAGGCAGACAATACAATTCTAGAAAATATAATTGTAAAACTTTTATAGTATTGACACCCGGTAAACAAGAATATAATTAACCTACAAAGTCCGTTGACAGTTAACGAAAGGGGCAAAGGGTCAAGACCTTACGATTCAAGTATCAAATCTGCATACTACAGCTATAGAACAGGAACATTAGACGAAAAATAGGGATTCTGTGGAAATGAATATTCTAAAGCTGAACTTTTGCCGGTTGTTAGGTAATTATCACCAGCTTATTAAATTGAAATTCACCTAAATTCTGATGTGAGCTTTCCGAGATATTCCACTTTTTCGGAAAAATGTCCGAAGTTTATTTAAAAAATCCGCGATATATGGAAATGTGACACATATACCAAGAACATGATTGGAAACACACGAATGATACGCCCGAATCACTTTGAGGTTACCGTTTGAGCGATGGTGTACCATTCAGATTGCTCGCCTCCGATGACAGATTGATATTCCATTTTTTCCAAATCATGGTGGCAAAATACAGTGATTTTTGAGTGAGTAGAGTTGCGGGTTTCCTGAAGGTGTGTCCCAGCGCATATTGGTTTCGTTTACAAAATGTCTATTGAAAAACTCCAGGAGGTATAGCAAGTTGTACCTACACTAAACCCGTACTCCTAGAATGCCCGACATACCGAAAACTTGAGAAAACGTAACTCTTCCCCCCAATATTAAGATATCACAGTTTTCCTCCCGGGCTGCAGAAATCAGTGTTGACATTAGCAGCATGTGGAAAAGCTTTGACATTTGACACATGTTACCATTTAAGTGAGCACGTACCCGACTGCTCAACGATGATAATCGGTTGAAATTCCCATTTTAAAAATTAAGGCGGCAAAATATAGTGTTTTTCGTATCAAGTGGTGGAATTCCCAATTCCGTCTTCCAATAAAATATGAATTTCTTCCAACAAAGGTTCACAAAGAAACTTTAAGAGTGACATTAAGTTAATTAAGCACCGATTTGATCCACCCTAACTCCAGCCTTCATACATACAAACAGACACCCGTTCAGAATACTTCACACTATCCAAGAATTTATACTCAAGCAATTTGAAAACATTAACGGTGGCTGTGTGGATTCTGATACGAGTTTTAAAATGGTATCAGATGGCCTATCCAAAATGGTGACACGTTTAAAACACCCCAGCCCAACCGCCCCAGCCCAACCGCCCCGAGATTCAGGTAGATCCTAATACCCATGAAGATGAAGATGAATGCATTAAGCCAAAAAGTTAAAAATCTGTTTCTTATCAACCTACCTCAATTGTTTACTACAGGCTTGCACTACAGTGGAAGAACCTAACTCGGATAAAATACTCTCCATTTTAACCTTTCCCAAGATTTGGGAAAGAAAAGTGGTGTAAAAACACCACGAAAAAATAAGCCAAAACTGGGTCGAGCGCCATCGTCGCACACCCAGTATGGGACGCTCTTCCATAGTACAAATCCACGACTTCCGTAAAACAGTGCGTAATGCGTCAATTCTTCATTCTTTTTTATCCGAGACACGTGAAGGATGTGTCTCCGTCATATGCATTATGAAACAGTGATAATTCAACTCGTGGATAATGGTTTTCCTGTGACTTGAATTATGGATCTGAAGATCGTATAATAACAGGACTGTGTTTTATATATTCTCGTTAATATTTTCAACCACATTCTCATTGTATATTATTTACTATTCCGTTTTCGCGAATGTTTTGTTTTCGACATCACGCGATTCGACAATGAATTTTTTCGGTTGATGAATTAATTTTTGGAGTTAGGTGTCAGTCTGGGACTGTCTAGACAGGATTTCTTCACTCTGTTGAGGGCTGAATTTCTATTTTTTCGGTCCCTGTCGACCGTCTGGGTTCTGTCATGTACCCACCGTTTTTTTTTTCTGCCACCTTCTCTCGTAGTTGAGGGTGTTCTTCTACTTTCTGTTTCTGTTGAGTTCACCTTTTTCTTCTACTGCTCTCACCTCTGTTATTTCCAGTTCGGTTCCTTTAGGGCAATTCCTTTTGCCCTCGCCTTGGTGCGTTCTCGTGGCCGTTTCTTCCGCACCCGCGGGTGGTGTGGAACGTTGTCGTTTCGGGAGCCTCCCGACTCGACCACGTCTGGTGTGAGTTTACCCCCTCTGTGGGGGATGTGCAGCTTCTCCCGCCCCCGCGGGGGCGTGGGGGCACTGTCGTTTCGAGGCTTCCCCGACTCGACCACGTCTGGTGTGCGTTTGACCCCCTCCGTGGGGGATGTGCAGCTCCTCCCGCACCAGCGGGGGTGGGGAACGCTGTCGTTTCGGGGCTTCCCGACTCGACCATGTCTGGTGAGAGTTATTCCCCTTCCGTGGGGAATGTGCAGTTTTTTACCGTGGTGGATACTGCAGGAGCTGTTGGATTTCTGGTGAAGAGATGCCTGGTTCCGCGACTATGCGCCCTCTCCAGTCGACATCTGAGGCTGTCACTAGGGATGTGACTCCTCCTTTGGGGGCCGAGCTTGGTGGCTCTCCCCGCTTTTCCGCTAGTTCCAACAGCTCCCGTCGTATCTGCTGCTACTGCTGTTCCGTCTACAACGTCGTTGGGCACCGTTTTAGCCGGCTTCGGCTTATCCCTACCAGGGTCTGCAGGGATGTCTGTAGTGTGGTTGTGGGGTATCGGCCTCAGCCTTCCCCGACTTCCACTCGGTGAGGTCGGATGGGGTTGCCGACTGAACCCCCTGCTGTGTCCTCTCAGCCATTGAGCACAGTAGTTTTATATCTGCAGTGGTCTGCTGCGGTGTTTGGTTGTGTAGACGTGGGGGTATCGGCCTCAGCCTTCCCTGACTTCAACTCGGCGAAGTTGGAAGTGGCTGCCGGCCGGGCCCTCTACTGTGGTCTCTGCGCCGTCGTGCACCACAGTTGTCATTGGATTCGGATATTCTTAGTGGGACACTATGAACTCCGTGGCGTTTTCGTCCACTCATTCTGGTCCACGACCAGTTTTGGGGGACCAACGTTTTTTGTGCAGCCTGGACCTTCTGCCCTGCAGAGGTCCGCGGTGACTCTCATGAGTTCCCGCTATGTTGATCCTCGGTGTGTGTCACACCCCTATACACGTCTGCCTTCAGGAGGATCTTGACCCTTCGCTGGTTAAGAGGGTCAGAGGTGAAGCCACTTTGCCGGTTCGTTCCCCTGTCGAACCGGCCAGTACGGGCAGTGAGCTTAGGGAGGCCCTTTCCTTACTCAGGTTCTGTCAAAGAGCCTTTCCGTTGCTTCCAGCGAGGCAGCGAGTGGTTTCCAGGCGCCCGCTGTGGCGCCGCCTCCCGGGATTGGAAACAGGCCACTTTCTGATCCCTCTGGTGTTCCAACACCATGGGAGGCGTCGGCTGGTTTGCCCACGATGGGCTATATGTCTTCCGACTCAGAGGAAGAGTCAGACATGCTTGAAGTCGAGAGCCAGCAGTCTTCGGACTTGGGGGCAGCTCTTGATTTCGTGTTTGGGTTCCTTCCGGATTTCAAACCATCTGACCAGTCGACAGTGTCAGCCAGGCCGCGATCATCGGTCGCGCGCCAACAGCCTATGGAGCAACCCGCTTCTGGGCGTCTTCGACCGTGCCAGTCGGTACAGTTGGTTGAAGCATTTTCAGCCTTGGACTCTAAGCTAAGTTCCAAGGCTATGAAGGCTCCGTTCTTCACCAGGGTTGACACCTTTTTGCCTCCGGCGCGTTATCGTTCCTACGATTCCGCCAATCCGTCGGTCTACCAGACTTTGACGGTTTTGGATCAGGACTTCAATTCCCTCGGGCTTTCCAAGTCCAAGTCTGCCGTCATTCCGATGACGACTCTGGAGTCCACGTTGGGCTTATCGAGAGAGATGTTTGGTATGCTTTCTCTCTCTGATCGCGTCATCTCAGCTTTAGCTGCTTATCTGCCCCCAGATAAGTTTGACGAGGTACAGGCTCCTTTGCGTGTGCTGTCCAAGGCGCTCATGCATCTTACTCACACGCTTGCCTGTAACACGGCTAATCTGGAATTAGTTCGAAGGGACTCTGTGCTGGACACAGGCCGATCCTTTCCTGAGGAGCAGTGCGCTACTCTTCGTCAAGTTCGATCTGCTTCTTTGGCAGGTCCGCAACTTTTCCATGGTTCTGTGTTGACGGTCCGGGATGACGTCCTACGTCATTCCAACGATGCTGTTTCTTCAGCTTGATCAGCCTTCTAGTGTAGGCTCGGGTCGTTCCAAGCCTAACAAGTACCCTCTGCTTCCTCTGCGAAGCAAAGGGCCTGATCCTTCTGCCTCAGTTTCTACTTCTTACTCAAGGGGTAAGGGTAAGCGTCGGTTGTCTTGATGGATGTCCCAGGATTCTTCATTCAGTAGAGGAGGTGTTTTCTCCTCTCGCGAACCTCGTCGGGGTTCGAAATGAAGGTCCTCACCTCGACCCGTCCCAGTTTGGAGGAAGGATAGCAGAGTTCGCAGACCGTTGGGCCACCATCACATCCGATCCTTGGGTGTTAGATGTTGTTTGGTCCGGGCTGCGAATATCCTTCTGAAGGCACCCCACTCTGTCCAGGGTGCCTCATCCAGCCGCAGTTTCTTCAGACATTTTACGTCGGGAACTTTTGTCCACGGAGATAGACAATCTCCTGACAAAGGGGGCGATTGAGGTCATCAAGAACATTAGGTCAATGGGTTTCTATTCCCGCCTGTTCTTGGTGCCGAAGAAGGACGGCCGACTTCGACCGGCTATCAATCTGGTTTTCCTGAACCAGTCTATCATTGCTCCCAAGTTCAGCATGGAGACTTTCAGGTCGGTCCTCCAGTTCAATTCACCAGGGAGTTTTCGCTTCCAGCTTCGACCCGCGAGACGCTTACTTTCACGTTCCGATTCATTTGGGCGTTACGGAAGTATCTCAGGTTCGTTTTGTTTTTCTGGGGCGAGTTTACCAGTTCAAGGCCATGCCTTTCGCCCTCAACCTGGTTCCTTGGGCCTTCACCAGACTGATGTCGCATGTGATAGCTTTCCATCGCACACAGTCCAGGGTGACTACTTCGGCATATCTGGACGATATCCTCCAGGGGCATTCCAATGCTGCCTTACTGGAGTCGGATGTCTCCACTCTGTTGAGCTTGCTCACGTCGCTAGGTTTCAGAGTCAACGAGGAGAAGTCGGACCTGGTCCCTTCTCAGTCGTTTTATCATCTGGGGATGGCTTTCCGCACACAATTCAATTTGGTGGCGGTTCCCCAGGCCAAGGCTGTGATTCTCTCAGCTTTTGCTCTGACTCTGTCCCAGTCCACTTCCGCGACGGCTCGGAGTATTCTCCGGCTACGCGGTCTCTGCTGTTCGGCGACGGATCTCATTCCTCTAGGTCGGCTGCGTGTCAGACCTCTCCAGCACTTTCTGCTCAGTCGTTGGAGGCCGAATGTCGATTTTCTTGATCTGGTGCTTCAGTTTCCAGAATATCTTTATCCTCACCTTCTCCTCTGGGCAGATGTCTAGTGGCTTTCGCAGGGTGTTCCGTTGGACTTACCCACGTCCGATCGCGTTCAGATGGCAGATGCCTGCGATCTCGGATGGGGTGCGACGTTGGATCCTCTAGGTCTTTCCATTCACGGGATGTGGGACCAGGATCATGCAGCTCTACACATCACCCAGAAGGAGCTTCTTGCTCTTCTTCTGAGTTTCAGGCAGTGGATCCCTCACCTGTCGAATCGACAGGTCCTTCTGTTGTCCGACCATTCGACGGTGGTTGCTTACATTCGGAACCAGAGCGGTACACACTCTGTTCCAATGTACGAATTGGCTCGGGATCTTCTACTGCTCGCTCAGGATGTCCACGCCGGGGTGGCTGTTCGTCACATTCCCGGTCGTCTGAACGTCCTAGCCGACTCCCTGTCCCGTCGGGGCAGGGTCATTTCCACCAGGTGGATTCTCCACATGGCGGGTTCCATCGCTCTTTTGCGACTCGTTGGAACCATCCGGTGGACACTTTTGTGTCCCCGTGTCCAGATGCTCTGGCTTTCGCCGTGGACGCTCTGGCCCTCCTTTGGGATGGTCTTGTCGGCTACGCCTTCCCACCGGTTCCGATTCCGCCTCAGGTTCTCGCCCAGATATGAACCTGCAGTCGTCGAATCCTTTCGATCACACCCGTCGCCTCGGTGGGTGTGGATCAATCTGCTCCGCTCTCTGTTAGCGGCGGTTCCGGCATGTCTCCCTCTACCTCGCGACTTTCTTTGCCAAAGTCGCCCGAGGAGGTTTTACGTTGACCCGACTTCATTGTGCCTTCGCACATGTCTTTTATCGGGTCCTGTCTCCTCCGTAGTGTTTTTTCGAGACACGCAGTGGAGTTGCTTTTCTTCTTCAAGGAGGCACTCACTCCACTGGTTTAGCCTCTGTGGCTAAGTGGAAGGTTCTTCTGTCGATGATGTGCGATCACTCTGTTGCTTCTGTCACTCCTTCGATCACACCCCTGGCGGAGTTTCTGGTATATGTTTGTTTCTGGAGGTCTCCAGCAATGGGTACATGTCCATGCTTCGGAGACATTTTTTTCATATGTGATACCGCATTGTTTCGACACTCATCCTTGCCTCTCCATGCTTGTTCAGCTCTTTTCCTTGAAAAGGCCTAAGACTTTGCAGTTTCCACCAAGATGGTCACTTTCTTGGGCGCTGCTCTGCTTGGGGGTGGGGGGCGTTCACGCCTTTATCCTGGATGAATATGCGTTCTCTCACATGCTAGATCTCTCCTGCATCCATTTCTTGATGGATTTGTCTTGCAATTCGCGCAGCTTCCGCTCGTCTAGATACTGGTGATTGTTTTACCAATTGTTTTTTCTGCCACGAGGTGCGTGCATTGTCTTCCTCTTTTAATAACTCTGTCATGTTGTCGGATGACGGATGTTATTCTGGCAGCCTTCTGGAGAAATGCTACATTCTCCTTTTATCTGCGACAGTTGCAGGAGCCGACAGAGAACCTTGGGGCCCTCTTTCTTCGGCTCAGGCTGTTGTCTATCCCAGCCTTTCAGCCTTTTTCAGGGTCAGTTCCAGCTTTGTGCTGTTATTTCCCTTTCTGTCTGTGCGTCGCACTTCACCATACGCCTCATCTTTCATTGTCTTTTCTAATGTTTGTGATGCTATGGTTTGATAGGCCTAGGGATCTCTTCCTCTGCCCACGGTCCCAGTGCTGTTGAGTTCTGTGTGGGTTGGTTATGTGATTCCCTCCAGCCTTTTGACTATTCAGCCTGTAGTAAACAATTGAGGTAGGTTGATAAGAAATATAAATTTTATAGTAAATTTCCTTTGTTATTATACCTGCCGAAATTGTTTACATGGAGGCCCTCCCGTCTTCTTATTCGGGTAAGAATCCTTCCTCCCCGCTGATCACATAACTCCTGTGTTGTTCGGAATCAAAAGAATGACGAATTGACGCATTGCGCACTGTTTTACGGAAGTCGTGGATTTGTACTATGGAAGAACGCCCCATACTGGGTGTGCGCCGATGGCGCTCGACCCAGTTTTGGCTTATTTTTTCGTGGTGTTTTTACACCACTTTTCTTTCCCAAATCTCGGGAAAGATTAAAATAGAGAGTATTTTATCCGAGTTAGGTTCTTCCACTGTAGTGCAAGCCTGTAGTAAACAATTTCGGTAGGTATAATAAGAAAGGAAATTTACTATAAAATTTATATTTCTCAGGCCCTACCACATGGTCCTTTTGGCTGCCGCATGCTCTCTTTTTGTCGCTAATGCAAACTTAAAAAAACTAAAAATTAAATGGTTTATGTCTGATATTTTACCCAAGTTATTTATTTATTTATTGGTGTTTAAGGTCACATATTTCTGCATAAAGGCTATTCATGACCTCGACAGTTTTATGGGTGGAGGAAGACGGGGTACCTGAAGAGAACCACCGAGCAAAGGTGAGCAACTGTCAGCTCCTCAAAATACAAACTCCACACAAACAGGGTTAGCATTGGTCGAAGACAGGCGCACCATCGACGTGCAGTACGCCTTATTACAAAACATCACATTTCCCCCAGATGGGCAATAGGGGTGAAGTGTCTTGCCCAAGGACACAACACAGTTGCCGCAGGTGGGATTCGAACCGAGGACCTCTCGGCTTGCAGCCTGCACCTCCACATACTCAACCACCGCGCCCCCCTTTACCCAAGTTAATAAATTAGCATTAGCCTGGCAAAGCCTTCTTGCGCTCAAGGGACGAAATACACCTGTAGATTATGAGGCCTAAAACATAAAACAAACCAATAACATGAACTTGTGATGGCAAAGAAATAATTACAAAAATAAAAATATAAATAAAAAAACATTCGCCCACATGCAAGTTTACAAAAACGAGGGATATTAAGGCCGAAATTTATTCTGAATAATCAATGACTGTGCTACCATTAGGGCCCTGAAAATCGCAAATTTCGGGTCGAATCGAATGCCAAAACGAATCGGGCAGAGGATTTCGAACAGAGAATTTCGAATGGAATCGAATCTCGAATCGAATATTTTGTCTTCACGTTGTAGATAATGTACCTTCTTACAATCGTGAACATTGTCAGTCTTCAATCAAGTATTTTTTTTACACACCTGTTCTATGAAATCCACATATATAGCAACACTAAACCATGCGGAAAATGAAAATCTGTTCCGCACATATGTGCGAAACAGAAATCGTTGACGGACTATTTTTAAACAGAAGCGGAGACTTCACTGGTATTTTCTACAAATCGTGCAATGCAATTACAATTTGAATCCTTAGCAACAGCTGGATATTGTCCCCTGAGTTCCAATGTGTTCTATGTGCCACTAGGCACATAGAACACATTGGAACTCAAGGGACGAAATAGTAACACGGGTTCCCTTCACAAATTTGGTTGGCGATAAAATGTGTTCTTTTTGTTGATATTTGTCAAATGAATTACAAAGTGTCCTTTTTCTAATTGTTTTTTTTATAGACGTGAAGGCGTGTAATAAACACAGAACGACTGCCTGCGGCCTCTCGTTCTATCCTTGCGCGCTGGCACTCGTGCCATATCGATTAACCCATTCACACACGCGTGTCGTTCTGTGTATGTATGCAATGGAATCTCATCTACTTGAGCAAATCAATAAAAAAAAGGAATATTCGAGAACGGAATGAAAGTATGTTATCATTTATATCAATTTGCGAAAGAATTTCATTTCTGAAAACCTGGACACGATCAACTCTTTCAATGAATATTTATGTTTGTGTGTGAACGTGTCATAAAAAAAGATTGATTATGTTTGTGTCCACATTCTAAGGCTTCCAGGGGGGGGGGGAGCTCAGGAAGTGAAACAGTGCTTGTTTACTGTGGTAAACAAGCCCTGTTTTTTTGGTAACATAGGACCCTCCCGTGGGAATCTCTGGAAATAAAGCAGTGCTTGTTTACTATGGAAAACAAACTTTGTTTTACTGGTAAAATAGGATCCGGTAACCAATGCCTGGGGTGAACGTCCTCTAAAATGGGCAACATTAGGGTAAACGATTGGCTGGACTTTACTTTATATCCATGTTGCGGTAACGATTAGCCATTGTGCAGAAATATGTAACCTTAAGCACCAATAAATGAATACTAAAATAGGATCCGGTCACCAATGCTTAGGGTGGAAGACCCCCAAAATGGACGACACGCGTATAAACAGTGGGATGGACTTGATGTTATATACATATTGCGGTCACGGTAAGCCGTTGTGTAGAAATAGTTGACTTTAACCCTTAAGTCCCCACACAGCCACAAACAGTCCCTTTTATATTGCTCTGAAAAAAGTTGTCCCAGGTGTATTTTCCATGATAACTTGACTGGTATTCTGCATTTATCATGATTTTGTGGGTACATCACTGTTGGCTGCCCGTACAGGCAGCCAACAATAATGCAGAAGCACAGTTAAGTCATCTGCAGCTGTATACATGTTGATATGTTCGTTAGTAACATAAAATTAATCTGAGGACCGAAAGTGTTAACCCTTGGAACTCGTAAAACCGAATTTTCGACACAAGGCGTAATTTCGTCCTTTTTTGTCTTATTATAAGAGGTCTTTTCACAGGGCATTGATGATAAAATAATAATTGAAGTCTGCAGCCAAACGGCTGAAGACGGCAGTTATTATATTATCCTCCCTGTATATTGATATTGGGCTCAACCATCTCACTGTAAGTGTAAACACAGGCGATACCATTGCAGGAAACGAGAGATTAAAGACCACTACAGAATTAGAGATTATTACCTGGTTAGTTTCATATTGGCTAAGAAATCAGCCCGAGGCAACTTTTTTATCAGCCTGAGGCAGAAGGTCGAAAGCTGGTGTGAATTTACCGAGGGCTGATATCTCGACCGATATGAAACTAACCAAGGAATAACCTCTTTATTTCTTCAAATATCCTCAGATCTGTTACAGTTTTCTGACAGCGTTGTTGTTTCTCATTCTTTTCACGAAGTCCGAAGTTTCCTCTTCTTCTACTCCTAGTTCAACTATCAAACGTCTCGACTTCCTCACTGGGGATTATACGACGTGCCGATAGCTGAAGTAACTCTTCTCCCACTTCGACAAATATCCGCTTACGACTTTGAGTTGAATTTTCTATATAACTCTCACCTTTATCTTCATCCACCTAATTACAACTTATTGCTGTCATTAATTCCTCATAATTGAAAACTCTGCTTCAAACCATTCTACCATGCCTAGTAACACAAATTTACCTGATTGCGTTCGACGAATAACTGACCATTTCGAAGTAAACAAATTGGTTGGACCTACAGTTGAAATTAGAGGTCCTATAACTGTATTGTGCACTATTTTGAAGTGATGGCGCGCTGAGTAAGTGCACTTTTGTCCTTGCCAACTGAACCACTAGCGTAACTCATTTCCTGTGTATAAAGAACGTGCCAAACTCTATACAATTCTATACTAGTAAATAGAGATCATAGACATCATTCCTAACCTTTACTAGGATACATGTACATGTTATGAAGTAAATATATATTAAATTCGACTGCATATACATAATGAAGAGAGTGGATTACTACTTAATCGCAGCGCCATATATTCGCCACTCGAAAAGTATTTATAATTGTTCATAACCGCACAAGAAACACTTGCACACTTTCATCTCATGGGCCACCGGGTGCCACCTGGTGGTCCATGTGATGGAAGTTTGCAAGTGCTTCTTGTGTTTTGTCATCAGAAATTATACCTCGCGTATAGTAAATTACATTTTGCATTGCACAGCGCAAACATTCTTGTGTATTTCAAACTACTTCATTCTTCTGCACTAAAGACTGCGTTAGCAAACGAGCAATTTCTGCGCAAATTGTGACAAGACTCCTAGTGTAAACTGTAGTAACGCAACATGGGGGATAACTCTAGCTTAGTTCATATCGGCCGATCATAATTATATGAAATAAATAATAATCCCACAGGCGTAAAGGTGTAATAAATAATAAATAAAACACCAAATATAAACCGACTCCCGGGGAAAATGAATCGTTTACTGCCATCAACCGTCCGACTATTCAACCAACCAATCGCATCATGTGGACATTTGAATTCATTTTTTGTAGTGCGAGAGAGATTTGGTGAAAATACGATGTTCACTTTTTCACAACGAAACAAGTAGACTACCTCCGGTGGAACCACCTGGATCCATTTTAGTTCCCCAAAAGCGAGCTAAGACTGATGACGCCGATGGACCCGGATATGTTGGAAGCCTTGGTAAGCATAATCACGTGTAATCTTACGAAAGTGCGATATTAACCATTTACCCAACGCAGACGATATAAAATTCATTATTGGTTGAGTTGTGTTAACAACCGAGACCTATGGTTTGGCGATGGTCGTGTGCGTCCACTCGGGCGGGCGGGCGGGCGTCCTCGTACCGTTAGCGCAATAACTTGAACAAACGTTCTCCGATTTGGCAAATATTTGCTGTACATTTCTTTTGCAATGATATCTCAATCAAGTTCGATAACTGGCCCGGCCTGATTTTTCATTGCAGAGTAATGGGCCTTAATTCGTCAATTTTTACGAATTTTGAGCTCGTTAGCGCATTAACTTGAACAAACATTCTCCGATTTGACTTATATTTGCCATACAGATCTTGTGTAATCATATCTCAATCAAGTCCGAAAAATGGCCCGGCCTGATTTTTCATTACAGAATTACCGGCCTTAATTCATCTCTTTTTACGAATTATGAGCACGTTAGCGCAATAACTTGAACAAACGTTCTCCGATTTGACTAATATTTGCCATACAGGTAATTTGCAATAATATCTCAATCAAGTTCGAAAAGTGGGTCTGTGAGTCTGTTAGTCTGTGGGTCTGTGAGTCTGTTCACATTTTCCTTTAGCACAGGCTACACCCCGCAGTTCTTGTCCGATCGTCACGAAATTTCATATGCAGGTTTGGGGTCATGTCTAGATGAGAACATCCCCTTTTGGTCGCGATCGGTTAACCGATGTGACTGCCCATGCCCAAAACCCGAAAACCATTAGCACAGTCTACAGGTCGTATTTATGAAGGGATTTCATTGTAACTTGGTAGGATGCCTCTGTATAATGCCTAGATAAGAACGTCCCCTTTTGGTCATGATCTGTCAACCGTGATGGCTGCCCAAGCCCGAAACCCAATTTTTTTTTAGCACAGTCTGCAGGTCATGTGTAATATGGAGGGATTTCATTGTAACTTGGTAGGATGACTCCGGATGATGTCTAGATGAGAACTTCCCCATTTGGGCGCGATCTGTCAACCGTGACAACTGCCCGAGCCCAAAACCCGAAAACATTTAGCACAGTCTATAGGTTATATTTATGGAGGGATTTCATTGTAACTTGGTAGGTTGACTTCATATAATGTCTAGATGAGAACGTCCCATTTGGACGTGATTGGGCAACTGTGACGGCTACAAGAGCCCGAAGCCCGAAAACCTTTAGCACAGTCTACAGGTCGTATTTATGAAGGGATTATATTGTAACTTGGTAGGATGACTGTAAATAATGTCTAGATGAGAACGTCCCCTTTTGGTCGCGATAATTCAGCCTTGATGGCTGCCCGAGCCCAAAAACCTTTAGCATAGTCCATAGGTCGTATTTATGTAAGGATTTCATTGTAACTTGTTAGGTTGACTCGATATAATGCCTAGATGATGACATCCCCTTTTGGTCGTGATTGGTCAACCGTGACGGCTACAGGTGCCCGAAGCCCGAAAACCTTGAGCACAGTCTACAGGTCATATTTATGAAGGGATTTCATTGTAAAGTTATAGGATCACTCCAGATGGTGCCCAGATGAGAATGTCCCCTTTTGGTTGCGATCATTCAACCATGATGGCTGCCCGAGCCCGAAGCCCGAAATCCCTTAGCACAGACTACAGGTCATATTTATGAAGGGATTTCATTGTAATTTGATAGGATGACTCGTTTTGGAATAATTTCACTGTAACTTGGTAACTTTCGTAGATATACATTAACTGTGAGGGCCACATACATTAACTGTGAGGTCATATTAACCCACCCCTTAGCTCTTTAGTACAGTGTACACCTCATATTATTTTTTTATCAAAAGCATAGCATACAGGGAACAGAAATGAACATATTCCCAATTATCACAATTCTGGTCTTATTTCATAATCATTTCATAAACATTGAACATTATTCTGTTCATCAAACACAACACACAAGTTAAGCTACAGTGTCATTGACACTTTCATTCATTACAGAGTTATCGGCCTTAATTCGTCAATTTCTACGAATTTTGAGCACGTTAGCGCAATAACTTGAACAAGCGTTCTCCGATTTGAGTTATATTTGACATGCTGTCTTTTGCAACAATATCTCAATCAAGTTCGAAAACTGGCCCGGCCCTATTTTTCATTACAAAGTTATCGGCCAATTTTTATGAATTTTGTGCTTGTTAGAGCAATAACTTGCACAAACGTTCTCCGATTTGGCTAATATCTGCCATGCAGGTCTTCTGCAATAATATCTCAAGCGAGTTCGAAAACTGGCCCGGTCCGATTTTTTTACGAATTTTGATCTCAGCGCGGTGACATTTTTGATTTTCAATAGAGAGTGCATGAAGAAAGTAGCCACAATTCGACGCCTGCATCTCCGATGCGCACCTCTTCTTTTAAATATTATTTTTTAAATTTTCCAATTTTTTTTTTAACAAAACCACGTCATGTGGCCCCTCATTGGAACGAACTCGTCCCAATGAGGGGTCACATGATATGGATTTCTTGAAATATTTGGAAAATACGTTTTTAGATCCCCGCTTACCTGGTGGGAGTATATAGTATTCCTCGTGTCAGTCAGTCCATCAGTCCGTCAGCCAGTCCGTCCCGAAGTTGTATCATACACTACTTTCACACCTTTCAAGGCAGCCGTCTGAAATTTTGCACAACACAAAATGCCATTCAGTCCATTACCATTGTAGAAAGCCAGACGACTCTGTATGTTTTTGTCACAGTGATGGGCCTTTATCAACTTAGCATATTTCATGTTTTTTAATTGAGGGTACCTTTTTGGTGTAATCAACTCCTCCCACAGTTGCTAATGTAGAGAGTTGAAACTTTAGGATATGGTTATACATACTTTGAAGATATGCAACATCTCTACAGTTTTCAGAAAACATGTTTTAACAAAATTATTGCCCTTTATCGACTTGGAAAATTGCCCTGGCAACGTTCTTTGAACTTGGTTTAGTCAGACCTCAACATTTCCCTTTGGCACACACTACAGAGCACATTTATCATCAGATTGCTTTGAAACCTGGTATGCTTGTTTGGGGTGACCTCTAGATGGGAGCTATCGATTGTCTTCGATTTGCATCAAAAATGTTGCCATTGGCAACGACCGTCGTTGAACTTAGTGCAGTTATGCATCAATATTTCCTTTTGGTACACCCTGCACTGCCTGCAGTGCACATTTATGAAATGATCGCTTTGAAACCTGGTGTGCCTGTTTGGGTGACCTGGATGGGAGCTATCCTCTTTCTTCTATTTTCGTCAAAAAATGTTGCAGCTCGCAACGACCTTTGAACTTAGTTTAGTTAGACCGTAATATTTCCCTTTGGCACACCCTACGGGGAACATTTATGATTGGATTGCATTGAAACCTTGTATGCTTGTTTGGGATGACCTCTAGATAGGAGCTATTTATTTTCTCCCTTGTCCGTCAAAATATGTTGCCATTGGTAACGACCTTTGATGAACTTAGTGCAGTTATGAATCAATGTTTTACTTTGGCATACCCTGCAGGGCACATGTATGATCGGATCACTTTGAAACTGGGTATGCTTGTTCGGAGTGACCTCTAAATTGGAACTATTGATTTTCTTCCTTGTCCGTCAAAAAATGTTGCCGTTGGCAACAATCTTTGATAAACGTAGTGCAGTTATGCATCAGTATTTCCCTTTGACACACCCTGCAGGGCACATTTATGATTGAATCGCTTGGAAACTTGGTACGCTTGTTTGGGTGACCTCTAGATGGGAGCTATCGATTTTCTTCCATTTCCGTCAAAAATAGTTGCTGTTGGCAACAATCTTTGATGAACTTAGTAAAAGCTCAGTGCAGTTAAGCATCAATATTTCCCTTTGACACACCCTGCAGAGCACTTTTATGATTGGATCGCTTGGGAACTTAGTGTGCTTGTGTGGGGTGGCATCTATATGGGAGTTATCGATTTTCTCTCATTTCTGTCGAAAAATGTTGACGCTGATCTTTGAACTTAGTTTAGTCAGACCTCAATATTTCCCTTTGACGCACCCTTCAGGGCACATTTATGATCAGATCACTTTGAAACTTGGTATGTGTGTTCAGTGGGACCTCTAGATGTGAGCTATTGATTTGTTTCATTTTCCTAAAAAATTATTGTCGTTTTCACCAGCCTTTAAACTTACTGCATTTGTGCAGCAACTTATCCTTTTTGCACTCTCTGCAGGATATATTTATGAATTTCCATAAAAATAAAAAAACCCATTACCACAAGCAATGACCTTCAAACTTAGTGCATTTGTGCATTAATATCATCTTCCTTTGGCATGCCTCAGAGGGCACATTCATTACCAGGTTGTTTTGAAACTTTGTATGCTTATGCAGGGTGATAAAGATAGGAGCTATTGATTTTCTTTTTATTTTCATCAAAAACTGTTGTTGTTAGCAACAATCTTTGAATTTATTACATTTGTACATCAACATTCTTCTTTGAATTGGCCTACAGGGCACATTTATCTTAGGATTGTTTTTAAACTTGGTGTGCTCATTTGGCGTGACCTATAGATAAGAGCTATTGATTAGCATTCATTTCTGTAAAAAAGATTGCCGTTTACAATAACCTCTGAACTTCCTGCATTTTGTATCAACATTCTTCCTTTAACCAGCCTTACAATTTACATTTAAAAATGCATGGATTACTCTGACGTTGTGCACACACAATGCTGCTATGTTTAAATTTCACCAAATAACATTGGTACCAATGATCTTCAATTTTGCCATTTCACTTATAACTTACCAAGTTCAAGTTTGTCAAACTGAGCTACAGTGCCATTGACACTTTCATTTAAATACGAAACAAGCTTTCAAACCTGCATTGAAACGAACTCGTGGAGCTCGTTTCAATGAGGGGTCATAAGCTATGTTTTTGAGGCAAAATATTAACATTTTTAGTTATTCGATATTTTTTTTAAAAATATCTTCTAGTGTTGGGTAAGGGGTTATAAACAGGCACCCATTGAATATAATTTATCTATTGGTAAGGAAGACATGACGAAATCCACCCGACAGGAAGATCTTTATTAACCAGAACATAATGTAGTTTAGTTTTTTGAAGACATTAACCTCCTTGCGAATCCTGAGAAGCGAAGCAGTGCTCGTTTACTGCCGTAAACAAGGTGTGTTACTTGTAAAATATAACCTAGTCAACAATGCTTGGGGTGGACGTCCTCTGAAATAGGCAACTTGGAGTTAAGCGATTGGCTAAATTTGACCGTATCTCCATGTTTTTATCGATTAGCCACTGTGCAGAAATATGTGACCTTAAATACAAATAAATTGATACGACTGTCACTGTGTTTGAAACTGGAGTGATGGTGGTCGACACAGGCAGAGCATGCAAGTGTCATTGACAGTCGCCGCAGAACATGCCCGGCTTGGGAGGACGCTCCATCGAGAAAAACTTTCAAATTTGGTATCAAATCGAGCTCTGTGGACGCATTTTAGGGGTGCATTTGCATCCTTCTTTCTTGAAATACATATACAATTTAATAATACCTGTATCTGTATGTCTGATACCCGTGGGAACCCGGAAAGCGGAGCAGTGCTTGTTTACTGCGGTAGACAAGTGCTGCCTTACTGGTAAAATAGGACTCTGAACCAACGCCTGGGTTGCGGTCATGATGTGGCCACAAAATGCTAAAAATGACCTCAAAATCAAATAAATAAATAAATAAATAAATAAATAAATAAATAAATAAATAAATAAATAAATAAATAAATAAAATAAATAAATTTGAAGTTAATACAGACGGTTCTAGATAGCCACATGCAGAGCCAAGTTCGGACAGATGTCCAGGTTTTCTAAAGCAGCGTGTCCGCCTGACTGGTCCATTAATGTAATGAGAAACCCGGCATAGGCAAAGAGCTGTCAGAAGTGGTCGAAACGGCATTTTAAAAGCCACCTGACAGCTTGGTTTGTTCATTAGTGTTCGAAGACTCCCGCATTGTCATACTATCACAAGTGGTTGCTGGTCCTAGTAAACGTACTCACATTGACTATAGTTTTAAAAACCTTCACTGATATCTGTAAATGAGATATAGTGCCCTGAAATATACTGATTAGACTCAGGAGACTGACAAGAGAGATTGTGAGGAAGATCAAATATTCATGCTGTTGATTGTAGTTTACTATACATATTTAACTTGGGGTCAACAATGGTCAACTGTTGCACGAAATGCTCGAGCGACAGTCTAAATCTGCCACTGAGCAAGTACTCCAACCTCGAAGCTTCGGTCTAGGGAGAGCAGGAAACTAGTATAACTTGAGTAGTTGTTTCCAGTCAAATGTCGTCTGCCTGAATAGGCAGAAGGCACTTGTCTCGAAACAACTGCTGGGTGCCAAGTGTTGATAATCTTTCATTCTCATTGAAATCATTCTTGTTTTCTATGATTGTACGAGTTGAGGGAGCGTGATTATAAGTTACAGGACGTTTACTTGCCAGGTATGGCGTCATGAGAGGCGAAGTGAGATTAATATTGATCGCGCTGAGCCTCACATGACGCCATACCTGGCAAGTAAACGTCATGTAACGTATTTATCATGCCACTAAACGAATTAAATAATAAATTAAAAGATTCGAATCGCTTCATTTTGAATATTTATCAGAAAACTGTCTTTTATTTGCACGAAAATAGGTGAAAACTTGAGGTGGGAAAATTAATCCGGAAACAAAAGGGCGCCCAGCAGAGGGGGTATATGGGTTCATACACAGTCACTGGCAGTGTATGGCCTCAATCCGATAGCCGGCTCCCCATTGAATAACCTAATATCGCATAGTCCACCGATGCTGTGAGGTCACATTGATTGGTCAAATTAAACATGTGGCATGATGAATGTTAATCTGATGCAGATTTACTATTGCTGAAAATCGATATCACACCAAAGGCTGCGGTTACAAATTCTCAAAACCAAACGCAATAAATTCTCAGGGCCCTGATGATTCCATGAGTGCTGAGAAAATTACGAAAAGAACTTAGCATTCCTCTGTCAATAATATCCAGAAATAGTTTAAGACCAAGGAATTTACTAGAGCAATGGAATACTGCAAATATCACAACAGTTTATAAGAAGGGGCCGAAAACAAAGCAAATAACTACAGACCGGGCAGCCTAACTTGTGTGGCCTGTAAAGTGGTGGAAGGAATCAATAGGGGTAAAACAATGAATCATATGGTAAACAACAATTTGTCAGGTGAAGATCAACCACCCTGCGACTCCTGCATGTATTAGAACAGTGTACCAGATCAGTGGATGAACACCCGATACACGTAGTCTACATGGATTTTATGAAAGCGTTCGATTCGCTTCCACACAAGAGGCTCGTACAGAATACTAACGGCTACGACATAAGAGGAGACGCATTGAGCTGGATCCACGGTTTTTTATCAAAACGTAAACAGAGGGTCATTGTTAATGGGTTGGAATCAACATATCATCCAGTTACTATTGGCATACCCCAAGGAAGTGACCTGGCACCGATCCCATTATTTTTCTATATAAACCACCTACCAGGCGCTCTAATTAGGGCCCTGCCGACTTTCGGCGGAAGCCCTATAGTAATCACTGTGTCCGTCTGTCCGTCCGCATATTCCTGTGTCGTACGGTAACTCAAGTTTCCTTTGACCAATTCTCATAATATTTATACGTTTTTGAAGGTTTTCTGTTTTTTTCTTTTCAGTGTGATGGGACTTGAATCTTAAAAAAAATGGCAATTTGTTGCATGTAGTATGATAACCCGATAATGTTTCCACCGAATCTCTTGAAATTTTGTAGCAATGTTACGATCAGTAAAGGCAACACCCCTTTCATTTCTTACGATTTTCAGGCTTGTCATTTTGGAGTTATGGGAATTTAATCGAAACAAATGGCAATTTGTCTCATATCATATCGTTACGCAAGTTTGTTTTGACCGATACTCATAATTTGTATACAAACTATTGAGATTGATCAAACGAAGCTCCCTTTCATTTTTTTTGACAATTTTCAGATTTGTCGTTCCAGTATTATGGGACTTGATTCGCCAAAAATAGCAATTTTTAGGTTATCAATGTTGAAGGAGTAGTGTGGACTTGGAAAATGTCTGACCTGTTTTGCTATACATGATTGCAGGCAACCACCGGCATCCTATGGCTTTCAAATTTCATATGTATGTTAATTGCTTCAATATAAGTTAACATTAACTTTTGAGCAGACAGTTTTTACAGATTGTGGAGATTTTTAATGCACTGTTGAACTTTTTTTCTTAGGTTGGGCTTCAGAAAAATTCTGATCTATTTTGCTATACATGATTGCAGACAATCACTGGTTAAAGTTTTGGTGAGGGTGAACCCAATGTGTTCCATTTATAATAAGCCAGAAGCTATTGTACGCGATACTATTGGTGAGCTGATGGGAATGGACGACCCCCCCCCCCCCCCCCTGTTTTTGTATGTAGCTTCCTGATGGGTACCCCCACATCAAGTTTTAATTTCATTCCGATCCTTTCGTTTATCGAAGAGTGATTGCCCTTGAACTTGGAAATTTCGCATATTAGCTGCGGAAAAGATCCTCATCCATCATACAGACTGCTGTTGTGTGAAATGTGACTGGAAACAAGACATTTCTTTGTAAATATCTGTTATATAATAATGTAATAATGATATAAATACTCTGGATGCTGGAACCTAAACAGCTATTCGGTACATCGTTTCACTGGCCTCTCAAGACAGGTGGTCTCTCAAGGAAGGTTGTACTATACTGTATACTGTTCGAATTGCAAACCATTTCAAATGCGGGGCCCACAGTGATGGCTCCCATCACTTCGCATCTAGTTACGGATGTCACGTTTTCGATGACACGAAGTAGTCCTACACTGGAAAATGGAAAGCGTAGAGGATACCAAACAATTACAATACGATTTAGATGCACTCGATGAATGGTCCAGAAAATGGCTGCTCGTTTCCATCCTGACAAGTGTGTAACCATAAACACGGGAAGTGGGTGATATCGGCCTACCTATCATCTTTTAGATAATAGTGGAAATAAATGCCAACTAGCTAAAGTTGAAAAGGAGAAGGACATAGGGGTCGTTATAGACAACCAGCTATCCTTTGACAGACACAGAGAAGACAAGGTGCAGACAACCAAAAGGATGTTAGGAGCAATGCGGAGGCCATTCACCTACAAAAACCTTAACCGAATTTTAGTATGTGAGCTCTTGGGATCAACCAATCAGCGTGGATAAAATTAATGGTGGCGGCCTATGAAGCCATATCATCACCATGTCATCGGTGATCCCATATGAAATCAGTATTAGGTGTGAGTCAACCATAATGTTTTTAGAAATAAAATACAACCGCCTCGTCTCAAAAATGACAATCTTGCAGTAAACGTTCTGAATCGTCTGTTGAATGTGATTCAAGTTTCATTAAACTCACTTGAACAAAAAGAAATAATCTGTTTAGAATACGTGTCCCAAATGGAGAAACCCCATCCGATAGCCCAATGTAAATCGAAACACGCTCAACAATAACAACATATAAATCATACCGATCGATAATCACTTCAGCACGAAACGATTGCTGGATAGAATTACATTGTAAACTTTCGTCTGCTTGTTTACATTTTAAAAACCAACCCATGAGAAAATAAATTATCTGGCCGATTTATTAAAGGAACATACTGGATTTTGTCGGCTGACATAATAAATACGTTACGGGGCGTTTAGTGGTCGAATATGGTGTCATGTGAGGCTCGGTGAGATCAATATTAGGAGTCTAATATTGATCTCACTGAGCCTCATATGACACCATATGCGACCACTAAACGGCCCGTAACGTATTTATTATGTCAGCGGACAAAATGCAGTAACGCCTCGCCTAATATTGATCTCACTTCGCCTCACATGACACCATATCCGACCACTAAACGTCCAGTAACTTACAATATAAAGCATTAGTTAGACTACATCTAGAGTGTGAAGTACCAATCTCGAAACCATATAAAAATAGACAGTTTGACCTCCTAGAAGGAGTGCAGGGACGGGCTGCGAAGCTGACCCCTGACTTAAAAACTTAGACTACGAGGAGACGTTGAAAAAATGGAACTTTCAACACTTTAATACCGACGCCATCCAGGAGATATGATTGAATGTTACAACTTTTTAACTGTTATGAATCGGAAGAATCAAACCTGCTAGTGAGAAATACTGATTCAAAACACAGTGGCCACAACTGTAACTCTACCGAAACATATCGATATCAGATATGAGGAAATATTCTTTCCGTCGCCGATTAGTAACCTCATGGACCAACCTACCAAAAGTAGTGAACGACCTTACAAATTGACTTTATTGGCACTGGAAGGTTCAAGAGGTAAACATGCACATATAGGTCAGAACTGGTGACTGATGCAAAACCATTCAAAAGACCATACCATTGGGCCGAATTTGGTGACACAGAACGCGAGGTTGATGTAGGGGCGGACAGTCAGCGTGCATTAGAGAAATAAAGTAACAGATTAAGGTAAAATCACCCGCCTGTTCAGGTTCGAGCCAGTGTACGTAACATCGCACCTACCCACTGGAGAGTCAGGATACGTCAAAGAATTATCATTCTTAATTTATGCACCGCTTCAATTCTGGAATATAATTTTGAGTGCGCCTTGAGATAACAGTTTCAAGTATTGCTATGCAGTTCAACAACATAATCCTTATTTATACTTTTTATCGTTTCAGGTATGTTTATTGTTTTTTATTTGCTAGTAACGACGGCATTTTCTGCAATCACTGTGCCTTATACAGCTTTGATAGCCGACAAATCTCACCCCTCACAACGAGGTAAGAACTAGAACCCAATTGAAGACCATATTCCGTAACATGAACGAACGAAAGAACAAACGAACGAGTGTGTGTGTGTGTGAGAGAGAGAGAGAGAAAGAGAAAGAGAGAGAGAGAGAGAGAGGGAGAGAGGGGGGGGGGGGAGAAAGGGAGAAAGGGAGAGGGGGGTCAATCCGATCCATCCGCCCACTCCTCTCATTCTGTGTACACTCTAAAATCAGTTCGATCCGCCCACTCTTCTCATTCTGTGTACACTCTAAAATCAGTTCGATCCGCCCCTCTCTTCTCATTCTGTGTACACTCTAAAATCAGTTCGGTTAAAATTACTCCAAATCAACTGGGTTGAGGGAATATGAACTCAATTCCCAGCTGATATTCACTGAAACCAGTTGATTTGGGTAAATTTTTAACCCAAATGATTTAAGAGTGTAGGTGTGATTCTAACTCGTCAACTTAGTTATCCGTTCTTCTGGTTGGGTTTATTAATGTCTCAAATTGCTGACACGATTCATTGTTGAAAGATGACAAAAGTAGCAGCCCTCTCTCGTGCGAGCCCAGGTAAGTCTAAGCTGAATAGAGGTGAAGGGGAATCTTGCAGCGAGAAATTGGAGATTGAGGGAGATAAATATAGTGACACGGTGACATTATATATTTTGTAGGTGACAGATCGAAAGAGATTATAATAATAAAAATAACATGGTTTTGTCGAACAATAAGGTTCATTAGCGTCCCTCCAGGAATGAAAACGACCCCATGTTTGTTAGCGGCCCGAAACTTCGACTCGGGGCGCTTCTACCATGTCGGGCTGTCGGGTCACAAATAAACTGTAATGCCCTTCAAAATTATTTATTGTTATATCAATGGTTGGACAAACTCCACTTATCACTTGTGTGGCGATATAGACTCCATTAATGGTGAAAGCAACCTTAATCTAAATGAACAAACTTTGCAATAAGGAAAACCGTTCCAAGAGCTTTGTTTTACTATAATTTACCGAAGAGTGGCACCAGGCTTTTTCTGATACGCTGTAAAAAATAATTTACTTCAAACAAATTTGCACCACCCTTTCAAATCTTATTGGTCGAAGGCCTGAATCTTTCCAAGTTCAGATGGCAATTCAAGGGTTAACACGTTTCTATGTTTTCTTTTAGGATTTAACTCAGGTGTCATGGGAGCAATGATATTGTTTGGAAATGTCTCCGGAGCAGCGATAGGCGTCGGATTCATGGTAAGTTATATAAGTATTATGGTGGTGGTTTGGATTATTCATAATTTCATAAATATTTATTAGACATTTACTGATATGTAGTCATCGGTGCGCTTTTCTTGCATTTCGATGTGGGGTATCACATATTTTCTACTTACTCCCTCAATATTTGTGAGTAGCTGTTGCGGTGGTCTGTATTCTTGAAAAGAGTTTCCCAAATTGTATATAGAGGTGCTGTGTTTGGTTTTATTTTAAGATAATTTCTATTGGCCACTTTGTGTCCTCCTCTAGGATGTGATTTTGTACACGGCATCTTCTAAATTACTGTATAGAACGACTCGTCGTTCGAGCAGTCGGCAGATCGTGTTCTCATTCTTCAAGTAAGACACTTAACCCTTTACCCAACGTAACGGCCAAAACCGGCCAGCGCTATTCTCAAAAATCGCCAATTAATTTTCAAAATATTTTCATTTTCTGTCTCAAAAACATAGGTTATGACCCCTCGTTGGAACGAGCTCGTCGAGCTCGTTCTAACGAGGGGTCATAACCTATGTTTTTGAGACAAAAAATGAAAAAAATTAGTTATTCAAGAATTTTTTTTTGCAAGTGTCGTCTGCTTTTCATGTTAGGTAAAGGATTAAAGTAAAGGATTGCTAACATTTCCCCAGTCTTATTCGCTATTCACTTGTTGGTACTTGTTACTACAAGCAAAATTTCAAATGTATGCGATTTGTTCGTGGTTATGTTTGGCATTATGTCGGTTTGACCAGTCTCGGTTATTTGCTTATTGTCTCTGTACTGTCGTTACGCTAGTAACGACAGTACAGAGAAAAAATGCAAATACCTATATCGTTATCAGACCCCGATTCAGGAACAACTCCGAACCGCACATTTTCTCAGTACTCTTTTAGGAGATTCTCCGACCATTTCCCACTTCTGACGGAAATCTCCGGCGAAGCTCGAGAAGTGACATTTGTATGTTCTTGATAATCATTGCATTGATCTCTTTAGTTTACTGAAACTTGTCTCTCTGCCACCAAATTCACTGTCCAAACATGCCTGAATCATTAAATAATTAGTTTTACCTTGTGTTTTCTTATTTATTGAAACCAATCTTGTTCTGTCATCAAACGGTGTCACAGATATAAGAACCTTGGCATAAAACTGTTTAAACGACGACGCCTGACTGTTACATACGTCCCATCGGTGAGTAGCTTCCCGGAAACAGATATTCAGTTAAACGATTCTCATAGGGCACGATTGTGTTTTTCAAAATCTACGTTCCCCCCAGGATGAGAGACTCTATAATAGTATTCGGTCTAGAAGACAATTTACATTCCATACAACAAAATAATATATCAATATTGAGTTTACACCATAGCGCTCCGCTATAGTGTGAACTGGAACGTTGAGTTTTCTGTATTTTGATTGACTATAGAAAGAGGGCTTGAATATCAAGACTCCATGAACTTATGTCGTCAGCTGTCTTGCTATGGTATGAATATGTCTGAAAATAACCATCAAACGATCGTTTAGGTTACGTGTGGGTTACGTCAGCTGTAAAATACGCGAACGAACTACAGGTTACGACAAAGTAATATAACATAACTTCATCAAATTGCAAATCTCGCATGTTTTATCAGAAAGACTTGACAATTGTTTGAAACTATCTCGACTCAAAATATGAATAGAATAGCTTACTGTTTCCGATGTAAAGAACCTCCGCCAAAAGAAGGCGGAAAAACATCACAACACCCCTTTTCCTACGGGTTACCACCGTATTATAAAGCGTAACCTTCCTACAAATTATATTTATTTATTTATTTATTTATTTATTGGTGTTTAGGGTCACATATTTCTGCACGATGGCTAATCATGACCGCAACAGGTTTATGTGTTCAGAAGCCGGAGTACCTGGAGAGAACCACCGAGCAACGGCAAGCAACTGTCAGCTCCCCAACATACTAACTCCACACATGCAGGGTTAGCATTGGTTGAAGACAAGTGCACCATCGACGTGCAGTACGACTTAGTACACAACGCCACCGTGCTCCCACGTGAACAATGGGGGTGAAGTGTCTTGCCCAATGACACAACGCGGTTGCCGCGGGTGGGGTTCGAACCGAGGACCTCTCGGCGTGCAGCCTGCACTTCTACCTACTGAGCCACCGCGCCCTCTACAAATGATTTAACTCCTTTATTGCCCGGCCTGTATGGACTCAAAACTGAGTTTCTATTTTTTTTCAGCTGTGACAAGCAGCTCCACGAATGGCATTGCCTGTCGGTCAGTTTCTCCTATTCCCATATCTTCTCCCTAAATTCTTACTAATTACAGTACATTCGCCGTGGATTGGTCGTAATCCACGCGTGGGCATTGATGTCCACGCTTGCGTTAAATTGCGTTTACCAGGCAATAAAAATCATCATCAGCAAAATTTTAATTAATGAAGCACCGGGTTGTACCCGGTGCTTCATTAATTAAATATTTGATAATTATTCCTATAATTGGTGTTTGGAATGTAATATTAATGCGGAAGAAGAAATATTGCCCACCCGTGGAAAGTGGCCAGTCCATAGCGGCTGTACTGTATGACTGAGCTCAGAACGGCCAATTGGTCAAGTGATACAGCAGTGTAAGACTTCTTATCCACTCTTTCGTTTGACATCGGGTATTCGGAAATAGATCCATTGACTCAAATGTTAGATGAATAGAAAGATGGTCTATTGGTTTGTTCTGAAAAAGGGAGTTGTGTAGCTTGTTATATTTATATATCTATTAAATGTGCAAGGGGGCGCGGTGGCTCAGTAGGTAGAGGTGCAGGCTGCAAGCCGAGAGGTCCTCGGTTCGAATCCCACCTGCGGCAACCGCGTTGTGTCCTTGGGCAAGATACTTCACCCCCATTGCCCATGTGGGGGCACGATGGCGCCGTGTACTAAGGCGTACTGCACGTCGATGGTACACATGTCTTCAACCAATCTAACCCTGCCTGTGCTGCAGTGTGGAGTTACGATGTTGGGGAGCTGGCAGCTGCTCGTCGTTGCTCGGTGGTTCTCTCCGGGTACTCCGGCTTCCTCCACCCGTAAAACTGTCACGGTCATGATTAGCCATTGTGCATAAATATGTGACCTTAAACATCAATAAATAAATAAATTAAATGTGCAAAGAGGAGCGATTAAAAATAGCTGACAGATATAATTTGTTCAAGTTCCCAGCTTGTGGCGAGTACCTGCGAGTGTTCTGAGCCCATTTTATCCACTCGGATCATTCAGAAAATGTCCGCACTGACATATACGTATATGGATTGAACATTTGGCGTGGCCAATCAACAGCCAAGAAGAAGAAATATTAAGGAGGCCATGTAATTATCGACGATCTGTGGCGTCAGTGACAAACGTGTTTTCTTTGTTTTTACATACAACTCCCACTAATTTTTTGATTATCCCCCGCCGCCGACGAAGTCGTGAGGGGGATATTGAAATGATGTTCGTCCGTCTGTCCGTCCGTCACAAAGTTTGTCCGCTTAACTCCTCCTACAGTTTTCAGCAGATCGTTACGAAACTAAGTCTGAAGTATCAGTATCAAGTGTTGAAGTGCATGTGGTCAGGAATTTTTGATGCGACGAATTTTGCGTGGTTATGGCCCTTGGTAATAGCACAATTTCTGTCACAAATGCTTGTCCGCTTAACTCCTCCTGAATTGTTAATTGCATTTTCACGAAACTTGGTGTGTAGTATCAGTATGATGCGTACATGTGCATACAGAAAGGAAGTTTCGATTCGCATAGTTTTTCCAGAGTTATAGCCTTTATCGACTTTGAATTTACCAAAATTGCAGGCTTTTGAAAGATATCTTCAGCTTCGACCCATATGGTTCCTTCATCTGCAAAGACCCAAATGAGGTATTTAACCTTGTCCAATGAAGTCCATTTACCATCTCAGTGTTTGTTCATCCATCTTTTCATCTGTCTTAATCACCTCATATGCTTATTCATATCATAACATAAAAGTCGGCGGGGGATATGGATGTCGTTGGACTGTCTTGCTGAAGCTGGGATTGTCGTGAATCTTATTTTAGATGTAAATGTGAGCCTTCGGTGATATTAGACTATTAGTTTTGAGCACACAATTGCCCAGAGTTTGACCTTGTGGATGTAATTAACTCAGCTGGACGCGACTAGAGCTCAGCGAAAGTCTATGCGTGGGGTGGGGAGTGGGAGTGAGGTGGGGCAGGTCACAAATGTTTGTTTACAGACATTCCACTGACACTAAAATAATAACGACCCTTCGTCCACTGAGTTCCAATGTGTCCTATGTGCCTATTGGCACATAGAGCGCACATCGGAACTCAGAGGACGCCTTGTGTGAAACAAAGCGCTATCTGGAATGCTTTAGTATTGGACTTTATGCCGAAAGGTTGACATTCGATCCTGACCAGCGGTAACTGCGTTGTATTCTTGGGCAAGACAAATAATCCCGATTACACACACGGTGGTACGATGACGATGTGCACTAAAGCATAGAGCACGTCGATGGCACCCATGCCTTCAACCACTGCTAACTTTATTTCTGAAGGGTTAGTGATTTGGAAAGGCTGAACTTGTTCACCGCTGCTCGGCGGTCCTTTTCGGGTACCCATGCTTCCCCACCTGTCAAAATGTCCGACTGGATGTGACCCTGGCTGTTGAAAATGTCGTTAAACAATCAAACAAACAAACAAACAAATAATACACAGAACGACTCGCGGATGTTTTTCTGTGTTTATGACTCGCCTTCACGTCTATAAAAACAGTTATTAGAAGAACACTCAGCAAATCATTTTACAACTATCAACACAAGGAACACATTTTATCGCCAACCAAATTTACGAGGGGAACCCCCTGTTACTATTTTGTCCCCGAGTTCCAATGTGTTCTATGTGCCTACAGACACATAGAACACATTGGAACTCAGGGGACGATGTTTGGCTATCGCCAGGTATTCAAATTGTAATTGTGGTGAAAGATTTGTTGAAAATTCCAGTGAAATTTCGCTTCTGTTTAAAAATAGTCTGCCGCGATTGCCGTATCACACATGTGTGCGGAACGGATGGCCATTTTTCGCATAGTGTCATGTTGCTGTAGATGGCGATTTCATAGGACAGGCGTGTAATAATTAGCCTGTCCTATGCCTGATATATGGCATCATAAGAATAAACGATAAGTTATTCTTGACTTTTATCCCCACGAAAACAAAATCGGTGGGATATAGCAGTGGCGCTGTCCGCCAATCTGTCTATCAGTAGACGGAGTTGGTTTCCGTTGTCTACTTGAAATTCCACTTTGCCAGTCGAAACCAAACTTGACATGTGGGTTGGGCATGCTATGAGGGAGAATTCTGTTGATTGTGGGGTCATTGTGCCAGAGGTCAAGTATCGTGACCTTGAAATTGAAAGTTTTCTGGAGTTGATTTCCGCTCTCTAAAACCAAACTCGATGTGTGGGTTGGATATGATAAGAGGAAGAATCCTATTTATTTTTGTGCTGAAGGTCAACGGCTTAGTGACCATGAACTTATTTTTTTCCGGACTGTTTCTGCCCGCCAACTAAAATCTTCCTTGGCTAATCGAATTAAGACTTTGACATGTTGGTTGGGCATGATGATAGGAAGAACTCCATTTATTTGAAGATCATTGTGCCATAGGGTAAGGCCACAGTTACCTTAACATGAAATTGGTTTCTGCCCCATAACTTGAGATATTGGCAAGATTGCTGTATCGGGGGTGCACTTGTGGGGGGATTTGCCACCTCTAGTTAGTTGTATTCCGGACATGGTATGATCTTTGAGTTTGAAAGTCTCATTGTGCAAAATTGAAGCTCGCTTACTTTATCAGTGAGATTAGGTGCCGACTCCCCTTTGAGCCCGCTTGTACAGTAGCAGAATTTGTGTTGGTTCCTGAACTTCTACTTGCCCTAAACGTTAACAGATGATTAATTTCCTTCCTAACGTGACCCAATACCAAAGCATGCAATATTGTGAATTGTTACTTTTGAATCCCCTGAGACTGCGGCAAGTAGAGCGGTGCTTGTTTCCTGTGGTTCTACTTTGATACAACATGACACAGTAACCGGGGATCGAGTCCCTAACAGCAGGCGTTGTACACGGTTGGATGAAATTGACGTAATACTTAAGTTACAATTGTTTTATAGCCACAAAAGCTGAAAATGACCCTCAAAATAATTTTGCAGGACATCGGTGTACTTAGTGCGTATGGCTGCGCAATTGGCATTGTTCTTCTCACCATTGTGATAACTGTGGTAGCAATTGATGAAAGCCCAAGTGGATCCACGCCGGAGCCTATAGGTACGTATGTTGTGTAACTAAACAACCTGTAGTTGGTGTCGGCAAAACGTGTTCGTGAAACCTGCCATACAGTGTTATCTCACTTGTGTGATGCGAAAACCGTTTTTGTCCTCACTAATCGAATCGGCTGAAGAGCCGTTCGAGTAATGTACTGTTTGTGCAGGAACGTAGCCATGGGAGAGGGGGGGGGGGTGCGGTTGGTGCGAACGCACCTCCCTGCATATTTGGAGATCCACTTGAGGGACTATGTCCCATTTGTGAATTGAAAAATTCGATGAAATGAGGCGCTCTCAATTACCCCGATAATCGTACTCTCTGTGGTTCAGTCACAGAGAGTACGATGTATCGGGGTAAGTCGTTTTAAAACATAACTTGTATGTTCTCGTTTGCATGTAGTTTCTGTGAAACGCCAATAGATACCACTTTAATACGTTTTGTATAGTCTCGGCTGTGAAAAGTATCGAAATGCCTAGGCATTTCACACAAACTAGTTTCATGGTCCTGTTGTTACAGGCCTATACTATAGCGAGCTCATCGCTGTTCAATTTCTGCCAAAATCACATACTAACGGAATCAGCCTCCATATACAAATATAATAAATATCTGGAAAATAAAATATACATCTTTGTTGATACATCTTTGTTGATCTATTTTGTATGCAATTATTCACAGAGCAAATGTGTTTATAAATTAAATCCCAAATTTCACATAATATTTTCCCTGATGCTACCGCATAACTTCATTTGATACTCATTGTTTTTCCAAATGTTCTCCACCTGGGCGAACCATCGTTCATCCGGCAGAGTCAGTGATCGCCAATCTTCACTTAGCGACCTTCTCGAACAAAATTACTCGCTGCGTGTCTGTTGTGTGACTGGTTGTGCAACGTGTGTTTGCACCTTCCATTGTGTATTTGCAGTACAAAGTGTCTGTTTTACTTTTTATGAGTTTTTTAAGTACAGTCAAGTTTAGTTTACATTCTCTCCCGTTGACCGCAACAACTAGAACCAACCTCATTATCATCAGCAGAACTGAATTTTATTCCTCTATTCTTTCCTCTTTGCAGGCTGCAGAATGCTCTTTTGTGGCTTTTGGGACCCACTAAGAGGTGAGTAGAAAAAGTAAATATATGGCATGCAAACGCATGTGATGGATAAATTATAAAGCTTTGGTCACCGACGACATTCATCAACTTTGCATTGAAATCACTAATACTTGATCAGTTAAGTATCTTCCAGTAACTGCCTTAACCCTTTCAACAATGGCGTCCTGGAAGGTATCGTTTCAGTCAATACTGCCAACGGTGAAATGGGCGAAACCATCGTGGCTTGTTGGGAGGTTCAGTAATAATTTAATCCAACAGCTCTGTCGATTACTACTAATTATTACCGAGCCTCGCTTCAGATTTGTTGCGTTTTATATCGTCTGCCCATCCATTAACAATTTTTTCTTCACGCAAAAATGTATGCACTCCGGGTGGATAGGGTTAAAACAAGTTAGGGTTCCCATAAACACCCAGTACTTGGTTTAGCATAAAAAATCAACGGATATTCAAATAAATGGATTATTTATATCAGAATGGATACTAAGCTCTCAGGGGCGCGGTGGCTCAGTAGGTAGAGGTGCTGTCTGCAAGCCGGGAGGTCTTTGGTTCGAATCCCACCTGCGGAAACTGCGTTGTGTCCTTGGAAAAGACACTTCATCCCCATTGCCCACGTGGGGGCACGGCGACATTGTGTACTCATTAAAAATTATTCAGTTAAAAACATGTCTAACTGTATTGATAATATGATTAACAGTTAGGTCAATTCAAGTTTAGATTAACAAGATAGGCGTTGATTCAAAGAAAAAGAATGTTTAAGGTATTTCAATACTTAATGGGATGGAATATTTCAGTTGGTCGGAAAAGCGAACCGCAGATTAAATCTAAGCATTCGGGGTAAACTATTTAAGGGCAAGGCTGGTTGCAATCAATAACAGCGTTGAATTCTTACAGATTGTGACTGGTGGCATTAAAACTTGGATAGATACTGTTTTTATGGATATAGAGGAACGTCCCTGGATAAAACCATTAAAGTTGTGCGAGAAGTACTGCAAAACTTCAGATAGAAAAAATATTACACAGTACAGCCTTTCTGCCAGTTCCCCATCCTTTACAGGTTGTCAATAATTACATCTTTCACTGAAAATATCATTGTTTTAACCCTTTGAACTCGAAAGGCCACTTTTCAGAGCCAGGGACATTTTACGACCTGAACTCACAAAGCAGAAAGTTACTCAGTGAATGTGTGTGGTAGACTAATCAAAATTTTCAACGTGCAGCGTCAACGCAAAATATTGATTGGTCTTTCCCTAAGTAACTAATATTTATACCATGCTCGCCTATGTTACTACCTTTGAAAAGTACCTGTATGTTAAATTTTAGCTTTTAACCCCATCACAAGTGTAAAGCTTCTACTGCGGTTAAACAAATTTACACCTATAGTCGGAAGTTCATCCAACTTGACCTTTCGCATAACGCAATTTGCCAACTTCGATTCATTCACTTCGCGGATGTTTCATTCCAACATACAACATTTTGCGGTACTATCTACTACGTGCAATGAATTAGTTAGTTTAAAATACCTACAACTAAATATTTAAAATGAAATTTAAGAATTGTTAATAATAGCTTAACTGAAAAAGCAAGGTAAATTCAATCAACTTTGATGATGTGTCTAGCTGTCAATCAAGCATTCACCTACAGCCGGTAGTACTGCCCACCGGCGCAGATGTGAACAAAACAAACCCGTGTTCTTGCGATAGAAAGTGTCGTTTTTTCTCCATTTTAAGTGACAAGGTCGAATATTTATTAAGAGCATGGCATAAATAAAACAAATAGATACTAGTCAAGCCGAATGGTTAAAACCCTTATCCTGCTCGTGGCTTAAATTTGATTACCGGCCCAAGTACCTATTTATTCTATATAGACTCTACTAATTGATGCTCTGGACTCGCATGGAATATGCCATCGGAACCCAAAGGGTTAATATTTTGTCAAAACCAAACTAGAAAGTATGGCGGTGGAAGGAACTCGAACAGTTTGTTCTGTTGTCATTGTACTTGTGTTTTTTCTTGGGGAGATTTCAATTTGAACTCAATAAATTAACTTCATTTTGAAGATTTACACCTACACCCTGGCTCTTTTGGCTTTTTGGAATTTGTAACCAACTTTCCAAACCCACAGCCGACGAATGCCCTTGTTCCACCTTCGCTATTATCCAAAAGGATCACCGCTACAAACAATAAGTGTCCATTCAAGGACGTGGCTAGAGGTTTCCGTTTGGGGGGAGCGGGCAGTGTAGTGAATTTTCAACTAGGGGAGGGACCTGGAGGGGAAACCTCCCCCCGGTCCCTCCCGTAGTTGGAAATTCATTACCGAGAAAAATTTTGAAAATGAAGCTATGAAAGGGGGCACAAAATTGATTCTAGTAACTGAAATGCCAACACATTTATGATAGAATTATCAGGTTATTATTATTTGATATTATTCTGGGAATTGAATATGTGCTAAACAAATGCTCAAGCTGAGAACTTTGAGCAATTCACACTCTCCTGACACTAAATCAGATCTTATGCAGCAATGGTCAGTTTTCGATGTTTCATCATTTTGTAACTCTGAATGATGCAATTAACCCGGGATAACGATTTTACATGATGTGATTTTCTTGATGTGCATTTCGAGGATTTTTTTTATTGCGATAAGTAAACGTACTATAGAAATCTCGTAACGATTAACATCATGCTTACTTATGAAGCTCGATATTGCGTACACTGTAGTTGTGAATAGTAACAGTTGGAATTTTTGCCGATTTGAAACCGAGTTGGGATTTTGGGAAGTAAAGGAGACATCACCAAAGAAGCTCTAAAATCCAGATAGATGGAATTTCCAACTACTCATGACTTGCCCTCCGAATTTCCAACTATAGGAAATTTTGGCCAGTATTGGGGTGCATCGGTGTGGAGGTGGGGGTGGGTTGGTGTGGGTGCCCCCCCCCCCCCCCCCACACACACACACCCTGTCTCCACGTCCTTTAATCCATTATTTTTTAAGAATGATCGGAATGACTGGGATATTTTTAAATTTGGAATCGTCATGCATTATTATTATAACAACCTTTTGACCTGATTGAGTTTTTATCTGAGTTTCTACTCAAACATGCTATCCGTGGCGTTGTCTTCGATGAGTCATACCAGACTCTAACTCGCCGATCACATAGGGTCACATTTCCATTTTTAATTCTACCCAAATTGATAAGATGTCTTCCTTTTGTCGCATGAAAACAAGAATTTAACCCTTTGAACCCTCGTTTCCTGGAATGGCATCGCATGTGTGTTCACTTACAGCGAGATGGGTCAGTCCAATATCAATAAGCAGGGGGGATAAAATAATAACTGCGGTCTGCAGACTGCAGTTATTATTTTATCACCAATACCCCGTGTATTCACCTCTTATAATAAGACAAAATGGGACGAAATTATGCCTTGAACCGAGAAGAAACGGGCTTACGAGTTCAAAGGGTTCGTGTAAAGTGGGGTTTAAGTCGAATAATACACTCGGCCCAGGGTATTGTGCAAGATAATCGTCTCGAGCGTCGCACTTGGCCATTATCTGACCGATTACCCTGGCCTTAGCGTATTATCCTTTACAAATTAGCGGATATAACAATGGACCTAGTGTTCACGTGACGTCACTTGAATATTCCTCGTCTACTGTAAATCAGGTACCAAACTAGCTGTCTTTGTTCGTGGATTTGAATAACCTGCCAGCATGCTGCAACACCTTGACGACACGCGGCTTGGTGTCACTCACCGCTGTAGGGCTTTTCAAATCCATAAATACCTCCAGCAAGGTTGGTAACTATAACTGGTTACACCATCTCTCTATTGTCTTTTCGAGGAATGCAAGCCACTTGAATTACCCCATAGAACAATATGAGGTCCTGATCCTGCGGTACTGATCCTGATATAGTTTCCGTATATCTTCTTTGGAAATTGGAGGGTTTGTGAACTACAAATCCAATTCATTTCTTTATCATGTCCACCAAGATGGCTGAAAATACTTCATTGGATGAAGAAAATGGCACATCGTTCTTTGGGTCTATATTTTTAGTATTTTTCAAGTGTTTTGTAAGCCCATACTTAATTTAATTAACGGAACTTTTCTTCTTATGTTTGCCACATTTTTTCTGATGAGCGATAAAACAAACTCATATATTCATTTAGTTAGCATATATCAAATGTTTCAAACGGCGTAGATTTACTTGTTGTGCTTAGAAGCTCTCCCAAACAATGTAACACTTCATTGAACAGTTCTTTTTGTCTTTTCCTTTCAAATGTTCATTAATGATTTCATCTGTGACATTTGCAGGAGCCACATTTATGTTGTCTGGTATGAAGCGAAACTAAAACATCGGAAATGATCGGGATGGGGCAGGTGTTATTTTTGCGTTCAGCAATTTTCGGAACTTGTGGGTGACCATGCAAAACATAAAGCCCGTTGCGATGTATCAACATCCGTTGTCAAGAAAGGGCGGAGCCAAAGAGCGTAATCGCGCAAATTGTGAAACGGTAATTGGCGAACCGGATGTCTAGACTCTTAAATGAAGTATAATAATACATATTGTATGAGGATCAGTGATTGCTTCGTGTCTGTCACTTGCCGCGCTTAACGTTTGCTCAATCAACACAACAAACGGTCAACACTCGTTTCTTGAGTTTTTCAAAAATTACATTTTTCTCATCGACTTTATGGAAATCTCTTTAGAGCAATCACCCTGAGAAATGCAATTTCCTATTGCTGTGAAACATTCAGGCCTCTCCGTGAGTAAATTGAAGGCCGAGTAACCAATCATCAGTCAGTCGTTGACCATTTACCTAACGTAGCGACCATATCCGGCTTGTGTCATTCGCAAAAATAGTCATTCAAATTTTTTAATATTTAAAAATTTAAAACACATTGTACGGTCGCCGGGGACTGGTCGTAATCCACGCGTGGACGGCGATGACCACATATACGTTAACCAGATAATGAAATCATCATTATCAAAATTTTAATTAATGAAGCACCGGGTTGTACCCGATGCTTCATTAATTCAATTTTTGATGATTTTTCCTATAATTAGTGTTTGGAATCTAATATTATTGCGTCCCTGGAAATATTGCCCACCCGTGGAAAATGACCAGTCCACGGCGGCCGTACTGAAGCGTGTGGTCCTCCACTGTAAATAGCTCGTCGTTCTCGTTCCAGTGAGGCATAATAGGCTATAATTTGACGCAAAAATACGTTACTGGCAGTGAAGTTCATTGGTGGCATCTGATATGTCTACGTAACATAGCATAATAACCTCGATCTTTGCAATTCCATATTATCCCTTAACAAACCTGCTAATGTAATATCTCAGTTTTTAAGCTTCACTCCCATCATGTGTAAGCACAAGTTAAGCAAAGTTAACACCGGCGTGTTGATTAACCCTTTACCTAACATGAAAAGAAGACGACACTTGCAAACAAAATTCTAGAATAACTAATTTCTTTTCATTTTTGTCTCAGAAACATAGGTTATGACCCCTGATTGGAACGAGCTCGACGAGCTCGTTCCAACGAGGTGTCATAATCTCTGTTTTTAGGACAAAAAATGAAAAAAATAATGAAAATTAATTGGCGATTTTTGTGAACAGCGCTGGAGGTTTTGGCCGTTACGTTGGGTAAAGTGTTAAAGTCATTCGTATTTACAGTTACAGACTCACTAGTTATCTGAAGAATCGTCCACAGTGCGGACCATTTCGTGGGCTCACAATGGCTACACAATTTCACGTGTTAACAGTATGGCGATAGGATCTCTGGCATTTATTATTGCAACAGGTCAGTTGTTATAGTGACCAAGAAATCAATCTATTTACGGGACACCCTGAAATAAGCTTAGGGCAGTAAGAGTTAGGAGAAGATTAACATTAACACACAAACGCCTAAAGTGTTATCTTCTCGCCACTGATGTTACACAACAGACACCATGATAATTATGATGATAAAATGACAGCAGGGGTATACACGATTGGCTGGACTTGATTTTATAACCATGTTGCGATCCTGATTAGCCATTGTGCAGAAATATGTGATCTTAAATACCAACAAAAAATATGATGTAAGCAGCTTTGTCTAGCCAAGTGTCGTCTGCCTTTCTAGCAGACAACACTTGGCCACCAACAACTGCTTGGCTATAGCTGTTGATAACTGATAATTATGTTCAGTAAAAGCACCCTTGCCTCCATGTTTATACGAATTAAACGTATTCTTGCCGATCATTATTAAATACATCGACTGACCAATTGGGCTTGATGTCATATCATTGGAATCTTGGGTTGGAGGAATGTTTACTACATCTACAAGTTCCTTTTGGTCACAGGTGATACTTGTCGGCCTGGAGGCACATAGGCACTGCTAACACAGAACGGAAATGAGCGAGGGAGCAGATGAGACCCCACATGTTGAAAAAAAGCTTTAAAAGTTAAAACTTTAATCAATCGTGAATAAAAAAAAATGGCAACAACAGAATAATTCACCCTGTCGGTTTTCAGAAATATGAGTATTTATTTTTCAGATCACGACTTTAGATGGGTATTCCTGACAAAATTTCTGATGCAGCAAGGTGTTTCCACAGTAACAGGGTAAGCGTGTGTTCATAGAGCAGATATTAACGTACATGTTGCCTCAGGCCCAAAGCGAGGATCTCAAAATTCTCCGACCTGTTGGGGCGAGAGTTAAAATTTACGACAGTGTTCCCGGGGCGCTGACCACCAGTACGAACTTGAAACCTAACTCAGTATACTACTTTCAAACTATAACAAACGAAACAGGTCCGAAACGGTTATTTTAATAATAATATACGAAATGTCTTTGTCCAAATGACTACTCTACTTATAACGAATGCTTTCATTCAAGGGATATATTAAACATAAGGGTATTTTCCCAGAGTCGGACTGGCCGTTTGGTCCACCGGGAAAATTCCCGGCACCCCTCAATTGGGTTCCCCACTGGGGTCCACAAAATTGATGCATCCCAGCACCTGTTGGTGTGTGAAATTTCGTGAAAATAACCAAAAGGTGAAATGGATCTGAAAGCATAGACTGTCGGTGTATCGAAATGTTCTTTATTTGGACTGCCATTGGCAGTCCACATAGAGGACATTTCTACATACCAGCAGTCCAATCCACCATTGATCGCTCAGATGGAAGATTCCTTCGGTTTTAAACATCGAAACTTTCTCCGATTGGGCCGAACTATGGTCTTCTCGAATACCCCCCCCCCCCCCCCCCCCCCCCCCACGGTAGAACCATTTTTGCCGATTGATCTATAAAGATGATATAAAAATGCAATCGAAATGTCCTCTGTGTGGACTGCCATTGATCGTTCAGGTGCAAGGATGCCGCGTTCGTTCAGTTCGAAAAACTAAAATTTTATCCGGGTTTGGGGCCCTCTTGGTGCATTTCCTGATAACTTTTCTTGGTCCCTGATTTTTCTGCAATGAAAATTGTTTCGCCAAATGGTCCACTTTTTTCAATTTAGCGTGTTCGGACGGTCAATAGTTTTCCCGTCGTTGGATGAGTTCCAATAAAACACTCAGCCATTTAAATGTTAAAATGTTTCTTAAGTAACAATTGAACCACTCGGCGACCCAGGAAAGTGTATCATGCGCAAGGTCAAGATGTTTAAAAGGTGAAACCATTCATGACGACACGACAAGATTCGTTCTGCAAATCCATGTTTCTCAACATGAACCTGGGCATCATAACGACGCTACACCGATGAAACCTGGCGCACCAGAGGCAGAGCTACACCCAACAATGACTCCGTGACAAGCCGAACCATCATTATCCAATGTTTCCCATTAACTTTCTCCTAACCAGTTCATTCCTGTCTTGAGCAACACATCGTTTTGGAACCAATCTATGCCAAGATCCTGTGCCTGTGATGCTGGAAAGTTCGAAGCAAGTTACTTCTGGTTTTGAATCCTGAATATGACATGTTCGTAAAGATCTGGCGGATGTGTCGGGGATTCGAACGCCATGCCCCATATTCTCTAACACTGCTCGCCCATGCCTGGAAATAGAGAACTTACGCAGTAACCCGTTAACATGCTACGCTATATAACGTGGTGGTAATCTGGAGGAAAAAGTGCTGTGCTGCTATTCTGCCTTCTCTTTGTTTACTATGCGAGACATGATGTTTACGTTTTAACAGAATTTAAAAAAATAAATAGTAACTGCGTACGCGCGATCTCGCTTTGGAGAGATCGCGCGTAAGTTTTGCACTTTATTTTCACATAAATTCTGTTAAGATGTAAACGGCAAGCAACTCTTTTCATATCGTCCACTGAGTTCCAATGTGTTTTGTTTGTTTAGTGGCACATAGAACACATTTGAACTCAGGGGGCGATGTGTAGGTACAATGTGCAGCCTTTGAGGCGAATTAGTCCTGAAAGATTGTTGAATCTGGGGAAGTAGGACTGTAATTTATGTTGTATTGTGTTGGCGTAACCTGCAATTCGCGGATTTTACAATTGATGTAACCCTCACGCAACCTAAACGATCCATGCGCGACAATAACGTCAGAACCCGGTGGTCCGTGAACATCAAATTTACTTATTACACTTTAAAATCAGTTGGGGGTTAAAAATTACCCTAATCAACTGGGTTGAGTGAATATGAACCAAATGCGTTCATATTCACTCAACCTAGTTGGTTTGGGTTCATTTTAGAGTGTAGATCGTCAACTTTAGCATGAAAGCAAGGCCTTGTATCCTTAGAAGCCCACCTTCTGAGAGAGATTACCTTGTGTGTACTGAGTATAATCGATGTAAGTAGGGGTGTCAATAGGGTTTGGATGTGGTGTTATCGATTCGCTCTTACCGGTGATCTGGTATTTTCAAACAGGACTCGATTTGAAACTTATATATTTATTGGGTTTAACGTCACTTCCGACATCCAGGGGCACCTCGTGTCGGATAGTTTTACGGGTGGAGGAAGCCGGAGTACCCCGAGAGAACCAATGAGAAATAGCGAGCAACTGTCAAACTCCCCAACGTACTAACTCCGCACAAGTGGGGTTAGCATTGGTTGAAGACAAGTGTACCATCGACATGCTATACGCCTTAGTACACAGCGTCCCCGACCCCCACGAGATTTGACACTTGGACTAGCGATATACACATAGTCGGTCAAACAAATGGACGTCTCTAGTATCCGTTTAGGGCTGTTGCGTGACCCACATGATCAATCTGGAGTACCGGTGCGATAAGTTCTAATTAAATAAGATTATCGCATGCATATTTGATTTATCCACAAATATATTTGCAAGAGGTCTTGAGTTTTTTGACTGCATATTTCTACTACATCGTCTTGGCATGACTTCGACTATGGCATGCCTTGATGATATAGGTGAAATATTTTATCTAACAATTAACTTAATTTGTACCCGAAACCTCGAAAAAAACCTTTCTTATCCCCCATTCCGATCCCGTATCAGGCAGATTCAATTTCCGGCAAACACCGCTCTATCACATATATGCATTGCTATTACGCATTAAAATATAGTTCCTGAAATTCAAACCTTTGACCAATTTCAACCCAATTTAAACTGAAAAATATGAGAAACGGGCTTTATGTAACGGGACTGTCAGATAAATGTATTATCATGACCATGTGTATGTCCTGTAATTTGTATCAGATTCTCGTCGTGTTTACAATCGGATTACGATCCGATTGTAAACACGACCTAGAATCTGATACAAATTACAGAACATGCACACAGTCGTGATAATGTATATTTATCAGTCGGAACTTGAGCTAATACAATAGTGGAAAATCGGCTTTACACCCATCACGAATCGGCCATTTTTGCTAAGTCCCTGAATGTAATCTATTATGGCGGTGAAGCAAATTTCAGGGTTGCATCAGGCGTACAGTTTAGTGATGTGTAATATCGACATATATATGCAAAGTTTTCTGTTCTATTCTAATTTCGTAGTTCCTGTAAACAACATTTGTTTTTTATGACGTTGAATTCGAGATATACCATTTGACACAACTGTTGACGTGCTCTTGGAAAAACCGACACGCGTGATTTACCCTTTCGAAACGATTTACATGTACCCGTTTGAAACAATAACTCCCTTTTCCCTAAATTTACAAAATTTAAATTGGAGAAGCGAAGTAAACGTTGTGTGGCTGTTAATGATGGTTTGTTCTTTTTTATGCAGATTTCTAGAATACTGGCTAAGTGACATGCTACAACTACCGAACTGCTGGACACCTTCCATGTCTGTTGGTGTAATGCTAGTACCATTGTTGTTTGCGGCTGCTGTTGGGTAATTCTTATTTTCCATATTTATTTATTATTTTCCCTAAATTGAGCCAGTGTAAAAAGCAAATCCCCACACGCCTCTAATGAACCTTGGCATAATCAAAACTGTGATGGACAACTATAAATTATTTAATCTGATAATTACTGTTAAGTCATCGTGTTATCATTAAAGTCTCCAATAAAACAGAAAAAGGACAATAACTCTCTCAGTTTTCAACAGATCACCATGGGTTTCGACCTTATACAAGACAATATAAACCCTTTACCTAACACGAAAGGTAGACGGCACTTGGAAATAGAATTCTTCAGTAACTAATGTTTTTCATTTTCTGCGTCAAAAACACAACTTGTTGCCATCAGTGGAACGTGATCAACGAGCTCGTTTGAATGAGGGGTCATCAGCTATGTTTTAAGACAAAAAATATAAAAAAATAATGAAAATTGAATGGCAATCTTTGTGAATAGCGCTTGCCGCGTTTACCTGGTAAACGCATGCCGTTACTTTGGGGGAAAGGGTTAATAAAAACAGTCACAAAACCTTATAGAATATATCTTATAATTCCTTTTCAAGTTGTGGCATAAACATAAAAAGTCCAAGTAAAACCAAACACACAAGGGCAATAACTCCATTAATCATTGACAAATCACCGTGATTTCCACAGTTGCCCGAGATATTGTCAATAAATAAGGCGGAACATAAAAAAATTATTGAAATCAATTAAACCACATAAATCGTTTAAAAAGTCAGATATAACGGAATAAACAAGGACAACAAAAGGTCAACAACAAAGGTCAGTTTTCAAGAAATCGTTGTAGTGTTGGAAAATGTCGAAGACAACATAAATACACAGCATCAGGTCAAATGTTTTTTTTAAATCTTATACAGTACGACCGCCGTGGACTGGTCACTCTACGGGTGTGCAACATTTCCAATAATGCAATAATATTAAATTCCAAACACTAATTATAGGAATAAGCATCAAAAATTTAATTAATGAAACACCGGGTACGACCCGCTGCTCTATTAATTAAAATTTTGCTGATGATGATTTTTATTACCTGGTAAACGCATGCGTGAAATCACAGCACATGCGTGGATGACGACCAGTCCACGGCGTCTGTACTGTATAAATTAGTGGAATCTGATAATTTCTGTTAACCCTTTACCTAACATGAAGCGCAGACGACACTTGCAAAAAAAATTCTTGAGTAACTAATTTTTTTCATTTTTTGTCTCCAAAACATAGGTTATGACCCCTCGTTGGAACGAGCTCGACGAGCTCGTTCCAACGAGGGGTCATAACCTATTTTTTGGAGACAAAAAATGAAAATATTTTGAAAATTAATTGGCGATTTTTGAGAATAGCGCTGGCCGGTTTTGGCCGTTACGTTGGGTAAAGGGTTAAGGCCACATATTTCTGCACGATGGCTAATCATCACCACGACAGTTTTACGGGTGGAGGAAGTCGGTGTACCCGGAGAGAAACACCGAGCAACGGCGAGCAACTTTCAGCTCCCCAACGTACTAACTCCACACGTGCAGGGTTATCATTGGTTAAAGATAAGTGCACCATCGACGTGCAGTACGCCTTAGTACACAACGCCACCGTGCCCCGCGTGGGCAATGGGGATGAAGTGTCTTGCACAAGGACACAACGCAGATGCCGAGGACCTCTCGGCTTGCAGCCTACACCTCTACCTAATGAGGCACCGCACCCTCTTATCGATATAATAAGCAGTAAAGAGATTGCAGCACATCAAAAGATGGTGAAAGCGCCATTTTATTATTTTTAAATAGGTTTTAACAGAGAATAATAGTCAAACTTTCAAACTGATTGGGGAAAAATTGTAAAAAGCCAACTTCTGTATTTTTTTGACTACTATGTAGGAAAATGCCTGAAGTTTGAGAAATGATGCGCCCATTGATCATACAGCTTTGCTAACATTTCGAAATTTCAATTTTTATATGAAATTCCCATACCGTTAGTTGTGTTTAATGTGCTGACAACTTTAGAAAATTAAGGGGAGCCAACTTTCCTGTAAATGTCTTCCAATGACGAAAATCGTCAGCTATGATTGTTTGCTTCCCAACAAGAAAGTCTCGTGACTCTATTGAAAGTTTTGTTACCTCCATATACAAACAAACAAACAAATAAACAAACAAACAAACAAGTTGTTTTACAGATTCTGCATATTTTGTTATATTTCGTTATAAATTTTTTCTCTCTCTATTGTTTTTCAGCTCAATCGTCTTCGGAATAATTTCAGACAAAATACAACGACGAAAACCCATCGTGATGGGTGCAGGTACGAATTTTGTTGATATTCCAGTAAATACATTTTCTTGACAATTTCGAAAGTCCTAAAAGCTACCCGGAAAGTATATAGCTTTGCGATATTGAAAACATAAAAACATAAGTGTTTCTCGCCAGTAACTGTTGTTCCCTTAATTTGTTTGTTCTTCTACACATCAGACACAAAATGAAAGAGGCAGTAAGGTGTAAGTATTCAGTTCGCACCTTTTATTTAGCTATGTCCTTTATACAATATGGCATCCGCGTGCATATCCTCTATAGCGTGAGTCAATCGCCCAATGCTGACTTGGTAAACAGACACGACACTGAAAATGATTAACTATAGGCTCCATTCCTGACTTGTCTCGTCATGAAAATCGACGTTCGAAAATTATCTCTTTTGAAATTATCAGACGTGCGCGGAAAGTCCAATTAAGAAGCGCATGTAATTGTTGAGAAAACATCTGTGACATCAGTTGAAAATAAAGCAAAGTTCCCTGTTGTTACTTTTAATAAACGATAACAACAGACAGCTCTCAGAGCTGTCTGTTGTTTTCGATTATTAAAAGTGAAAAAAGGAAACTTGGCTTTTTATGGTAAGTAAATTAGAAGAAACCACTTCATGTATAATCCGTGTATTATAAGTAACAAAGAGATATTTTATTTTCTACTGATGTCATAGGTTTTTCTCTTCAATATCTTGCTTCTTTATTGGGCCATCTTCGCTCGTCTAATTATTTCAAAGGAGATAACTTTGTCGAAAGCTGACTCTCATGACGAAATAAATCAGGGATGGTAGCATCAACGTGCGTATCCAATATTCCGTAAGCGAGTCACTCGACGCTTCCCTAGTAAACAGACATGGTGAATTTTTGTTTTCAATGAGGGCTTCGCGAGTTAAATACTTCTTGTTTTAGAAATAATCTGCCGACCAACAGCTTCCAATATCGAAGTTGAAAATGGAGTATACTGCTCGGATATGCTGTATTGTACCGATAAGACAAGTAGATGGGGACTGAACGGTTTTGAAATTACGGCGAGACAGTGGTGTTAGTTGACTATAGTCTGATGGGGCATTCTCATAAAACGAATATACGAGTTGTGCAGTCATGGGTGAGGAAGACTCGTTAACCACTCACCTATCTCTTTGGCCCAAAAAACCGTACGCACTACGAGCATGAACAGATAGACACAACTCTCACATTACTTTCTATGTGCGGAGACCTCAGAACTCGATGATATCTGGTCACCGAACGCTTTGAATCACCAGTATCAGGCTGCTATTTTATTGTTTTCTATAGATAGACAACCTTTTTGGTCTGTTGTAATTCATTTGACTATCATATTTTTGAAACGCTTGTCTTTTTTTCTGCAGTCCGAACGACTTCAATATCAAGAACTGAAAAGGATCAGCCCCGTTAAAATTATCGATTAATCTATTTCAGAAATATAATACATCCTATGATAAATTTGTTATCTAACGTAACGAGCCTAAGGCCCAAAGTCGGCCAGCGTGATTCTCATAAATCACTTTCCAATAGCGTTTTTCTTCATTTTGTTGTTTCAAAAACCTAGCTTAAAACCACTCGCTGGAACGAACTCGTTCGATTTCGTTCCAGTGAGGGGTTCATAAGCTAAGTTTTCTAGACATGAAAGTCAAATTTTTAGTTTTTCAGGGTTTTTTTTCAAGTGCCTTCTTTTGGTGTTGAGTCCGGGAAGGGGGGGGGGGCGTCAGTTTTTTGCCGAACACATGGCAGGGGTGGGTGGGTAGGCCAGAGGCTCTGAAAACACGTTTTTCCATGCCTTAAATTTTTTTCCCCATGAGCTCTTATCTTTCAAATAAGTGATACATACTGATCAGGGAAGCTTGTGTAGGCTTTTTGCCACCACTCGAATTCCTCTGTTAACAGGGGGGGGGGGGGGGGGGGGGGGGGGGGTGATTAGTAGTACAGGATAGGGGCTAACAGCATGGGAATGTGGACAGACGTTCACCGTTCCCCATCACACCATCAGTGGTTCACGATTTTGAAAAAAGTTAAAGCAATTTAAACAAATTATCATTTATGTAATCTAACATAAATGTAATATAACTAGATCTGACAATAAAAGGACTCTTCTCACCATGAATAGTAGACATCATACAGTGGCATAATGCCATTTCCCAATGCAAGTGATTACTTTCACGGATTCCCATTATGTAATTAAGAATTTCAGTTATATACATGTATGAGCAAAATGTAGGGTTGTTATTGATCATTCAAGCTTTGGGCTTAGTTGGTAGCCTTCAAACCAATTCCCTTCAATTTGTGATATACTGTCAGAAAACTGAACCATCAAATAGTCAGGACATCATATCTTATTGACAGAGAGTTTATCAACAGGGAAACTGATTCCCTGTTAGCAAACTGTTTATACGATGGTGTAAACAGTTTCTCAATGGGGAATCAGTTGAGTTAATATGAATTTCAGCCATTTACCCCTGCACCATAATGTATAGCACATGATGAGGAAGATACTGGATGTCTCGAGAGAAACCCGGCGTATGAGATATGAAAACTTTGTAAACACATATAAGTCATCTGGTTGGGTTATCTTATAATAGAAATAAAATTAACTTATTTTAAAATAAACTATAGCAATCTGCTGTAACAAAGAATAAAATTAAACCATAGAATAAAATGTGTTGGGATCATCTGAGTCAGAAAGGATACGCATGTGTATTATGTTTTAGTGAGATCAAGCTGAATATTGTAACAACCACTTGGAAAATTACTGTCCTGTCACTGGTCCTGTACCATATTTTGAGCAAATAGGTTTGAAGCCTCTGAGATGAATGAACAGTCTCCAATATATTGTAGGATAAGACTGACATTCATTGCGTAAAAGATAATTTATAAATCACAGGGGCATCACTCGACACATCAGAGCCCCAACATTTCCTTAAGCATCCTGACCAAATTTGGAGAGATATTGTTGACCTTTTCAACATAACGTGGTAACCGTGTCTTTTGCACTTTATCATCTGACTTGCTAGGATGAATCAACCAAAGCTTACTAACCGCTCCATCAAATGATGCATTGCTCAAATTCGTACAAGGTGCAACAGTGGAGTTTATGAGGGGGTGGATTCCCGATACCAAAGATTCACCCCTCATCATATTAACTATTGACTGGTTCAATATAACACTGAGCTAACTACCTCTACGGATTTTGCACCTGATAATGCTTAATAAATTCATATTAGACTGATGAAACTAAAACTGAGTGTAGAAATGGGTAGAAACAGAAAGTAGTGGAAGTAGCAGCAAATACAGTGGTGAAACCAAGTAAAAATGTTCAACATATTTCACACCTGTTCCAGCAACACCTGTCTTAATACTGTTCAGTTAGAATGCCAGTATATGCTATATACTCTCCTGATTACCCATGTATACACTGACTGTCAGTGTCTGTGAGAAAGTTTGAACAAATTCATAAACTTGCCAAGAAATGGGACCAAATTCCGACCAATCTTCATTGGCTGGTTGTGGGTAGATTAAATGTCGGGGATGGTTACTGGAACAATACAAACCATGTTCCAGCAAAAATACCCTTTGAAATTGACAATCAAAGTAATTTATGTGTGATTTACTCTAACTGTGGGAGGTGGGTACCAAATTTGGAAATGGAATTTTTTTTTCCTTCAAAAAGGGTGGGTGGATGGGTTCCCAAGGGTCGGAAAAAAACTTTTTGCACCCAGTGTCCGAAAATTGTTTCCTGCCCCCCCCCCCCCCCCCCCCACACACACACACCTGGATGGGAATAGAATTTGTGGACTTTTCACCCAAATGATGGATAAATCTTTGCAGCAGCATGAGAGGCGGGAAATGTATGATATTTAATATGATTAGTACTTCCATTAATCATCTATTAATCATCTATGGGCGCATGTTTTACTTTCAGCATTTGTAATGTGTATTATCATATCAGTTATTGCTGGATTGAGAGACGATCACAACGTTTACTACATTGCAGTCATTTTGGCATTCTTCTTTGGTAAGTATAAATACAAGTGTTCTGTAGAAATAATAATTCAGATAGGCGGGGGTGGGGGAGACTCAGTGGTACCACATAGGACTTCAAACCGAATGGTCCGCGGTTCGATCCCCACCAGGCGTGGCAGCGTTATGTCCCTGGTCGAGGCACTTAATCTCGACTGCCCACGTGGGGGCACGGTTGCGCTGTGTACTGAGGCGAACATAGAATATATTGGAACCTAGGGGACGAAATAGTAACACGGCTTCCCCTCGCAGATATGGTTGGCGATAACATGTGTTCGTTGTGTTGATAGTTGTCAAATGAATTGCTGAGCGTTCTTTTAATAATTGTTTTTATAGACGTGAAGGCGTTTAATAAACACAGAATGACACGCGTGTGTGAATCGGTTAATCGATATGGCACTTGTGCCATATCGATTAACCCATTCACACACGCATGTGTCATTCTGTGTATTTTTGTAGTGTTCTTTCTGTCATGTGTCGTCTGGAGTTAATGACATTTCGTCGCCTGAATGCTAGAATGTTCTATGTCCCATAGAAGACACAGAACAGTCTAGCACTCGGGCGACGATTTGTCTTCTATTATCTACCAGGTTTTACGCTGGTCTTAATTTTGTTGGTGCCTAATGATTTTTTTTTAATCAAATGATTTTAATACTAAATGGAATATGATTGTAATGAGAAGAAATTAACCGTGTATCATACTTCCAGTGCAACAACGCGCCATTTGCAATGCACTCAAGGTACGATACTTTAATTTAGTATTACCTGGCTTTTTTAAAAACTATTTTAGTTGCAAACTATGAAAATATAAATGATTAAAAAATAAACAAATAAATAAATAAATGGACAGAACGTGATGTTCGTTGGAATGGCATAGTCGTATTTTGCTCGAGTCTACGGCTCTCGTGAAATATGACTACGCCCTTCCAACTCGATATGTAAAACATCCATCGAGTCAAACACACGCCGCGTTCTGTGTTTATTACACATCGCATGCATTATAATTCAGTTAAATAAACAAATTTTAATTCCGATGTTTAAACCCAAAGTGAAGAGTCCGTTTGTTTTGCTTGTAGCTGTACTTGTCAAATAAATCGATAAAAAATCAAAACAAAATCTTTTCTATTGGACATGTTTGTTGAAATTCGTATCGCTGTTTCTCTTCGGCTGCTGTCCATTCACGCCTAACCATTTGGTGGCTATTACTGACAGTAAAAATATAAGTACAAATTTGGACAGATTTGCAAAACAGCTGGGAGAAAGTGTTTGTAAAAGCAGTTCGAAGTATGTCAGGATGTCCGAAGATTTACCGAAATAAAGTTGACCAATTTAGATATATTGGGATCCGCAGACGAGTCGGCCACGGGACTGGGTTAATGTTTGGTTGCAAATGATTGCTTTTTAATATTATCTCATTTTTGGTAAACTAATTTTTTTGTGAAGCGACTTTATTTTGCTTTGGCCGTTTTCATTTTCACACTACGCGACAGACGGTGGATAATTGTATAACGAAATTTGGAAACTTTTCGAAGCGTAACTTATGACTCGGCGGGAAAGGAACTAGTATAAACGTTGCTGGGGAAAATGTTCCAGCTTGTACATCACCAGTTCAATACAGAACATGTCATAGCGGCTATTCCGTTAAATACAAGGGTTTAAAGGTTAATGAATGTGTAATAAAAGGCTTTTATTAATGTTTCCAAAATTATTATTTACGTGCTGTTTATTCAATCCGAATAAACTAGCAGTAAATAATTTATTATCTGCCAAAGGCTTTTAAAAAACAAGCAAGATCCAAAAGATTAAGTAACAAAGAAATATTTTGATTAGAATCAGATTAAATGGATAAACCGTTAATTCGGTTAACCCATAAAAAAGAGACATGATTATTACGTGTTGTCTATAGATTACTTGATAGGCGTGAATTCTGTCTCGCCTCTGCCGTCAGACAAAGATTTTATCGAAACTCCGCTTTGAAACAATAAACAGAGAAAACCTTTGTAACCTACCAAAGTATTGTATGTTTGGTGCCAAACGAATGCTTTTAGTGCAATTGGAAGCCGACAGTATGAACACTGTTATCTTCAACTGAGCTGCCTTGACGCTGCGATCTTCTAAATATTTATAGATGGCTTAATTGCCTCTACGCCTTTGCTGATGTATTGACCTTTGTTGAAAAAATGTTGCAAGGCTCTTCTTGAACTTAAGATTCAGACTTTTGTTTTATCGAAAATTTCCCCAAAGGCCTTCGTAAATCAATGCGTTTGGACCACTGTCTTTGTATGATACTCACATATTAATATATCGGACTGCCCTAGGTGCTCTTGCAACAGACTACTGATCTACTCCTTGACGGTTTCACTTGGCCGCTTCAGCTCCAATATTGTAATAGGGTTATGCACTCATGGGTGGTAAACACGGAGCACCCAATTACCCCTCATCCTCCTTCACACGACCTGCTTAGATGTAATAGGAAAATGCCATAATTGACCCATTCCTTGTACTAGATACAGATAGGTTATTACTACCATGTGGGTTTCCGAGATGGTGTATTGAAGTCGAGACCTCGTTTCTGGGCAAATATCGACGAGTCCGTTCGTAAATCGATGCACTTGAACCACTGTCTTTTTATGATACACACATATTAATATATCGGACTACCCAAGGTGCTCTTAGAACAAACTACTGATCTACTCCTTGGGGGTTCACTTGGCCGCTTCAGCCCAGATATTGTAATAGGGTTATGCACTCATGGGTGGCAAACACGGATCACACAATTATCCCTAATCCTCCTTCACACAACCTGTCTAGATCTAATAGAAAATGCCATAATCGACCCATTGCTAGTACTAGATAGGTTGTTACCACCATATGGGTTTCCGAGATGGTGTAATAACCAATTTATCTTACAACATTCCCCACTTTCTTGACTTATTCGCATAATGAAACGATTGGGTAAAGTTTTTAATGGCGTCTGTTTTCACAATCATTGAGTGTCTATGAATTGTTTTAATGGACGAAGATCATGACGTCGTGGTATTGCGTTCTTGAGCTGTGCGTGACGTAATTGCCATTCATTGTCCTACTTGTACTATAACCACTGAAGTTTACAGTAATGTTTCAGCCATGTGTGTCATTGTTTTATTATGTCTCCCCTTCCCAGAAGGGAGACACATTGTTTTAGTGCATATTCTTCTTCTTCTTCTTCTTCTTCTTCTTCTTCTACAAACTTTGTCCGGGCCATAACTTTTTTTGTCTCTTGACCTACACCTTAGATACTTGGCATGTGGATGTATCACCATGAGCCAGTGTGCAGTGTACCATAGTGACCTTCATGTGACCTTGACCTATGACCTGGTCAGATTTATGTGTTTTTTTAAGGGAAACATCACACAAACTTTGTCCGGGCCATAACTTTTTTGTCTTTTAACCTACACCTTAGATACTTGGCATGTGGATGTATCACCATGAACTGGTGTGCAGTGTACCATAGTGACCTTCATGTGACCTTGACCTTTGACCTGAAGGTCAGATTTATGCGCCTTTTTAAGGGAAACCAGAACTTTTTTGTATTTCGAGTCAGGCTTTAGATATTTGGCATGTGGATGTATCACCATGAGCCGGTGTGTAGCGTACCATTGTGACCTTCATGTAACCTTGACCTTTGATCTGAAGGTCAGATTTGTGCTTTTTCCAAGGAAACTTTGTCCAGACCAAAACTTGTTTGTCTTTTGAGCCAGGCCTTAGATATTTGGCATGTGGATGTATCACCATGAGCCGATGTGTCGCATACCATTGTGATTTATGTAACCTTGACCTCAAGGTCAAATTTATGTACTTCAAATAGGGATTAATTGTCCAGATCAGAACTTTTTTGTTTTTTGACCTAGGACTTGGTTATTTGACATGTGGATGTGTCACCATGAGACCACATGTCGTGACCCTCATGTGACCTTGACGTCAAGGTCAAATTTATGTACTTCAAATAGGGAGTAATTGTCCAGACCAGAATTTTTTTGTTTTTTGCCCTAGGACTTGGTTATTTGACATGTGGATGTGTCACCATGAGACCGCATGTCGTCTACCTCGATGACCTACATGTGACCTTGACCTCTGACCTTAAGGTCAAATTTATGTACTTCAAATAGGGAATAATTATCCAGACCAGAACTTTTTTGTTTTTTGACCTAGGACTTAGATATTTGACATGTGGATGTATCGCAATTAGACCGCATGTCACATGTAATCATGACCTTCATGTGACCTTGACCTCAAGGTCAAATATATGTACTTTAAATAGGGAGTAATTGTCCAGACCAGATTTTTTTTTTTGGACATGAAGATGTGTCACCATGAAACCTCATGTCCGCTACCTTGATGAACTGCATGTGACCTTGACCTCTGACCTCAAGGTCAAATTTATGTACTTCAAATAGGGAATAATTGTCCAGATCAGAACTTTTTAGTTTTTTGACCTAGGACTTAGATGATTGACAATGAGACCACATGTTGTCATGACCTTCATGTGACCTTGACCTCAAGGTCAAATTTATGTACTTCAAATAGGGAGTAATTGTCCAGACCAGAATGGGGTTTTTTTTGACATGTGGATGTGTCACCATGAAACCTCATGTCCGCTATCTTGATGAACTGCATGTGACCTTGACCTCTGACCTCAAAAGGAAGGGGAGACATATGTTTTAGAGTGCTAAAACACTTTCTAGTTTGTTATGTTTAACGCATAGTAGGCCTATACAAAAATATCACCATGGCAAAAACTGATCTGGTCAGATTTATTTCATTGAATGGATGATTTCTATATCAATTAATTACTGTTATCAAAAACGTTGGTCTCGACATTTGCAAGAGAACTCGATGTCAAATTATTCAGTGCCGGTTCAAAACGTCCTCTTTCTGAATCAAATGATCGCACGTGCGGTTGCTACCCTCAATACAGATTTGTATTTTGTCTAGAGGGTTTACTTGTACTGGGGAAAATATGTTCTTGTAAGATAAATCTAGAAATGGCTGCAATGAACACTGAACAACTCTCTGTTCCAGGGACAGCCTTTGGTGCCTACCAGGCAGTTGACTTAGCGTTGGTAATGGACGTGATACCAGAACAAAAGGAAAAGGCAAAAGATATTGCGGTCTGGAACCAGGCTATGATATTACCACAAGCACTGGCAACCCCCATAGGAGGAGTGGTATTGGATGGTTTTGAACGTGTGAACTGCACAATTGGGTTAGGATACATAATACTGTTTGGTATCACGGCACTGTACTTTCTCTTGAGTGGTATATTTATCACAAGAATTAAATCCGCACGTTAATACTTACATTATGCAGATAGTGGCGCAAACAACGGGGTGGGGGGGGGGGGGGGGGTTCGAGCCGTTATCCCCCTGAAATAACTTTGTTGGGAGTGTCCAGCTCTGTCGGAATTTTCTTTCTACTTGAACGATGTTTCATTCCAAACTCTCAAATCATCAGTCAAGTTCTGTAATGAAGTCGACACTGTTATGGTCTGGAACCAGTCTATAGCCCATCGCCTATGTTTAGATTAACTCGTCTGGAATATTTCAGCTGATCGGAAACGCGAACCATAGGTTCGCTTTTCCGACCAACTGAAATATTCTAGCCGATTTTCTGACCAATTGAGGTATTCCAGCCGTTTGAATCTGAAAAAAATATCATAAACATTCATTTTCTTTGAATCAACAAAGAAATATTTTTTCAATCGAGATTTGATAGAATTTTAATAAATTTACAAATAACATCAGAGGAGTTTGTAAACAATTACGAATGGAGACCCGTCACAGCAGTACTTTTATGACAACGCCGTGTAGTCCCATTAATTATGTTAATATTTTGACATTTGCAAGATGAATTTAATAATTTATGATTGAAATATCTGTAAATTGAGCACGAAATAATATTCGTACATCTTTTTGAGTAAAGGGACATAATGTTAGTTACATAAACGGTAGTCAGCGCGCAAACGCCATGAAAAGTTGGTGAACAAATAACCCATAACAGCGACGGATTCCTCAAATAATTAACCTGGTGGCCTGAGAGCTTGGTTTCGTTGATGTGAGAAGTACAAAAGGCATAATGTTCTTGGGTCTAAAGGTGCACTAATTTGGTGCGAGCGTTCCGAACGTTGCTATAAAGTATCAATATCAAATTTTCATCTCATCTTGCAATATCTACGTGGTGTGATGCTTCGGTTTGCCTGGCTGCACAACACACAGAAATAATAAATGCAATGAAATCAATGTACAGCCCAGCTGGAACTTCGGAAAACAGAGCAGTCTTGTTCAGGCTGCTATATAAGTTCTGATTTACAGGTAAGCTGTAGCACCTGGTAACCAGCGCCTTTAAAGTGGCAGCATAGTCAATCTGACAGGTGTTTCTCTCCGGATACTCTGGTTGCCTCCACCAGTAAAGGTCTCACACGACGTGACCCCAGTTGTCAAGTGTTATTAAACCAAATAAATAAATATATAAATAAAGCGGACAGCATAGGTATAACAATTGGCTAAATTTGACTTACCTATGTTTGGCCATAAGTTGCTGAAAGTGACCTCAAACTTTAATTAATCGGACCTGGCATTATGAAAAATTCAGGAGGGCTAAAAAGTGCCCTCCTAAATCCTCACAGGAGGGCAAATACTCTCGTCAGGATACACATCGTCACTTGGGTTGCATTCTGTTCTGTCTCCCAGTGAAGAACAGAATGAAACTCGGGTGACAACGTGCTTAAGGAAGTTTTCTTGCTTCATACAGTAAGAATAAGAATAACAAGATTTACCACATCTGTCCCTAGAAGTATTTCTAGAGAGATGTGAACTTGACCCAACAATGTTAAAATATTATTCAACATCTAACTGGCGACATTACCAGAAGGTCATATACCACCAGTACCATGAATGTGACAGAATGTTTGAACATGAAGCCCAATGGTGCATTTGAGTTTTATTTTTGAGCAAATTATATATTCCTTTTTGTCATAGGGATAAAGTGAGCCGTAGAAATTGCGCACGTACCATAGAAGTAGTATTGCAAAACCATTTGAGATGTGTTTAATTGGCAACATGCAGGAGGGCTAAAATTGTCCTCCTAAAAAAATTTGCTAGAGCTCTAGGAGGGCAGCCATCCAGCCCTCCTTGAGAATGCCAGGCCTGATATTAAGTATATAATACCAATGCTCACTGTGGCATTCGGAAACCGGGAGATGGGGCGGGTGTGTGTGTGGGGGGGGGGGGGGGGAGGGGTTAACTAGAGATTACAAGGGGCCATGGGAAACATAGTTCGCTAAAGTGTGTGAAATTTTTCCAAAGATAGTGGCTCAAGCAAGGGGGGGGGGGGGGAGGGGGGGCACTAAAAATTTGCAAGACGTGACGTCCTATTTTTTATTCGGCTCCTTTTTACACCCACCCACCCACTACGTGCAAATTTTCTACTACCGTTCCCAGACACCCCCCCCCCCCCCCCCCCCCCCACTCTCCCATTCAAATCCAAAATAAACTTATAAACTTAGTAGGCACAGCTGTCTTTAGGGGTTTTTCATAATGTTCTTAACCCTTTACCCAACGTAACGACCCAAACCGGCCAGCGCTATTCTCAAAAATCGCCAATTAATTTTTATTATTTTTTTCATTTTTTGTCTCAAAAACATAGGTTAACCTATGTTTTTGAGACAAAAAATGACAAAAATTAGTTATTCAATCATTTTTTGGCAAGTGTCGTCTGCTTTTCATGTTAGGTAAAGGGTTAAACTGGTACCACCAATTTAAACCTCTGTGGACTGCTGTGGGCCCCAATCTACAAATGACAAGCTGTTCATTATCAGGCTTGGCCAGAGCAGGTGTACATATACGGGAACAAATTTTCATTTCAATTGTTCCCAAAATATTATCTGCACATTTTCTACATTTCGAACAAGACACCCACCCCCTACTAACGTGTGACATTTTCCCAGTTTAAGCCCAATATTCTCACATATAAAGCCTCCTGATGTTGTATTTATGTTAAGAGTGTGATGTACAACATCATCTTTAAGGTTTGAAACACAAATGATGGTATATATTAGCTGATATATTGATATATTTTTAAAAAATTCAAAAAATTGCACAAGTTGGAAATACACATTTTTGGCGCACTCAAGAGACCCACCCACCCCCACGTCACGTCTTGCAAATTTTTGGTGGCCTGCTCCTGGCTCAAGAAGCAAAATCCTTCACTCTATGAGTTCAACGAGAGATGTAAATTACGAAAACAAAATATTTTCCTTTCGATACTTGGCCGTGCTCGGTTGCCAATATATTTACGGGCAAATAGGTATTTAATTGGAAGGCGGTGTGATAACTGAATAGGCAAACAATTCATAATTATTTATTGAGGGGCCGATAGATAGTGACCCACTGAGTTAATGGGAGCCAATTCCCAATGGGCCCCCATGGGTGGGTGCTTTTCGGCCACTCAAACCCCATATGACGAATCGCTACTGAATGTATAGATCTGAATATCAAATGACTGAATGGGTTCTGGTGTTTTCTGTTTTTCTTCTAAAGCAAGTAAAAAAAATCAGGGCGAAAACCTTGTGACGAAATTGCAAAATGAGAAGAAAAACCGTTATTGATTAAATATCGTAACGCTAAGAACGCTTGCATCTTATGTGGTGATGCCGTAACGGAGAACTTCCAATTCCCAGACTAAGTGTTACGCCTCCTAGACGCCCACGCAGGAGCCGATCGAAAATTCCGATAAAAATGTCTGGAATCGCTAGTTTCAGTTAGAAATTCAACGAATCCCCCCATTCCCATTTTACTACAGACAAAGATCTACGCCACTGACGCAACTGGGACTTAAATACAATCTCTTAAATGTGTGACAGATCCTCCATTACAGTTCATTTCAGCAGCATTTCATGTTGTAACCAAGGCTCTTTAGCTGAAACTTTGCTTTCCTTCATTTTCTTTTTCACAGACTGAGTTCTTGTTTCAGTAAGAAACTTGACTGTCTGTGTTAGACCTTCAGACCTTGTTAACCCTTTACCTAACACGAAAAGAAGACGACACCTGAAAACAAAATTCTTACATAATTATTCTTTTTATTTTTGCGCCAAATACATAGCTTATGACCCCTCAGCGAGGTCGTTCCAATGAGGGGTCATAACCTAATCCTAGCTTAACACGAATAGAAGATGACAGTTGCGAAAATAAATTTTTGAACAACTAAATATTTTCCTGTTTTTCCCCAAAAACAGCTTATGACCCCTCGACGAGGGGACATAAGCTATGTTTTGGGACAACAAATGTAAAAATAATAAAAACTGAATTTGCGAATAGCGCTGGCCGGTTTTGGGCGTTACTTTGGATGAAGGGGTAACTCCTTACCTAACGTAACGACTGTACACAATGTATTTGCAAATAACACTAATCATATTAATTTTTTTTCTCAGTTTTTGCCTCAAAAACATAGCTTATGTCATAAGCTGTTTAAAATATTATTTCCAAATGAAACAAAATACTGCGTTTTGACTGGCTGAGAGGTAGGGTGTAATTTGCAATCCACAGTAGCTTTGTTTTACACCGTGGTTAACCATGGTGTACAAACAAGAATACACAATAGCAAGCTGTATGGCTAAAAAATACCCATTTCTAATTATTAATTCATACCTTCTGCTGGGTTATGTTAGAACAAAAATAAAAATACAGAAAATTTAATATTTATGTGCAATAAAATATTACAGATATAGATGTCATTGGAACTGGCTTATTGAGCCAGTTCCAATGATATCCATATTTGTCTGGTTTTATTAAGAAACTTACAAAGTACAAATTTTCTGTCAGTTTTTTCTCATAAATTAGGTTGGGGTGTATGAGTTCCCAAACTGGTGTAAATTCTCATACACTCTGGAAAACACAAGAATAACTAATAACATCCATTCTCTCCCGTGCTTGGGAGCAAGGATATAGCGGAAAGTTGGGTTTTTTTTATTTCGTGAGAACACTGGAGAGCGTGAAACAAGAAAGTACATTGTCATCGGTTGTTCGGTATCTATGCTCCAGAGGTCCAAAGAATACAAAAATTCTCCCCCATGCTGATATGAAATCCTCCATTGTAAACATGTTATGTATCGTTTCTGTGAGATTTGCGAAAACAATAGGTTTTTGCAATATTTAAAACTTGTCGACAAGTTAGAAGAGGAATTTTGTTTAGTGACTGTCAAGATGCAGGATTTAAATCGTCCCTTTAGTTCACAATAACGCCATCTGCAATGCTTTGGCATTGCAGATGGCACTTGGTATACCCAATGCAGTCGGTTCTGTGTGCATCCTCATATGCTGATTTCTTGTTTTTTAGTATTGTATGTGGCGCCTTGGTGTACTTAAAGGACGAAATCCCCATGTAGTCGGTTCGTTCCGCATCCCTATATACTAATTGTTAGTAGGCTATGGGATCTATGGGCCTTGCATTTTTGTTGGTTTTTTTTTAGATTTTTTCCAACTGTGCTACGATTTGAACTGTCTATTGTGATGTGATTTATTGAAAATAATTATATATAAAATATACCCATAGTAGCTTGGTGCACCAAATGTTCACCACGAGTGGTAAAGTGGTGTTAACCGTGATCCTTCGGCCTGCGTTTAACACCACGAGTGGTGAACATTTGGTACACCAAGCTACTTTGGGTATATTTATACCATGATCATTAATAAGAGTTTAAATGTTAAATAAATCTATATTCACAGGCGCGAATCTGTTTTTGTTTACACGAGCACCGGTGGGCGGTACTTCCGCTGGCAATTTTATAGCCGAAACGAAATATAAAACGAAACCGTGAATTTCGGGGCCTTTTTCATTTTAATAACATATTAACATACTATTTCGAGTTATGGAAGCTTTATTAACATGAGACAACGTGTGTTTGTTAATTTTTGGTGCCTTGTGAGGTAAACTTATTTAAAAACGTAATAAATAATTGCGGGTTTCATTTCACTCTTCACGAGGCGACGAGTGATAAATTAAGACAAGTTTGCATTTAAGGCGAGGTCACCAAAGGTCAACTAGGATGTAGTTCCACTGTAGGTGTAAATTTTTACAATTGAAATCCCATTGCTGGCGTGTTCACCACGGTTGGTGTATAAAGCTAAAATTTATGTCATAGGCTTTTTATATATAGTAAAATAGGTAATCATAGTATAAAAGAGAAGCTGATGCCACTGCGACATTGTACACGTAATCCTACAATGTTGAATACCTCAGGAGTTTGCTCACAGGGCCCTTCCGAAAGTGTGACCATACGTCCGAACACTGTTAATCATTTGAACCCGAGACGCCTGTTTTTGTCGGCCCAGGAACATGATACGTCATAATTTCATTAAGTAGGGTGGCTGCTAAGTGAATGTGTGTGGTAGACCAATTATTATTTTCAACTGGCAGCCTCGGGGTGGCACGCTGAAAATATTAATTGGTCTACCCCAAATAATGAACATGGACTCTTCCAATTGCTGCCATTGAATTGAGATGGAAGATACCACAAGGGTTAATAAAACAAATGGCGTTAAAGGCAAGTTAAAGGCAGCAATCAACCGGCGGTCCCGTCACGGTGAAGTTTGCGGTGACATCTTTTATTGCTTGAAGCCTAAATCTTAAGATCTACCAGAAGATGAGTTATCGTGTTCATTGTAGCTTCGTGTTTCGGAAATAACACGCTTTGCCCTTATTTTTGCTTTCATTATCTGTGATAAAATAGGACTTTTCTTGAGGGAGATTAATTTATAGCTTTAACCTGCAGCCTTACAGCAGCATGATTAAGATAATAATTGGTCGACTCACAATACCCATTGAACAGACTTCTGATGTAATAAACCTAAACCAAATATCAGGTGCTCGGCTCTGATTCTAGATCGAACACTAATGTTCTTGCAAAAAATACGGGTCTTTAGCATTTGATGGTATCAGCCCCTACAGCCTTTTGCCAGGTGCTTCATAAATTAAAATTTTGATGATTATTCCTATAATTAGTGTTTGGAATCTAATATCATTGCGTCCGTGGAAATATTGCCCACCCGTGGAAAATGACCAGTTCACGGCGGCCGAACTGTAAATATTATGTTGATATACTAGTGATAAATATTTCAAATGTGTTATGGATGATTAACTCATTGTTTGGATTTTGGTGTTATTTCGTCATTGCTGATTAAATGTTGACAAGTTTTATTGTCTTAACAAAGGCAGCGTTTGCATGAATAACGTTCAAACGTTGGTGCCCTACGCCATTTCCTGATCAAAATCATTAGCGAGTGTGGCCACCCCGGGCTTCTGTTGCTGCTCTAAATCTTACCGTTGACCCCATCAAGTTGTTTATGGTCCTTTGTAGGATGTTATTCCACTCCCGAAGAAGGGCCTGGGTGAGTTGAGCGACGTTGTTTGGGACGTTGACGCTGTTCCTGACCCTCCTGTACATCACGTCCCACAAATGCTCGATCGGGGACAAATCTGGACTGCAGGGTGGCCAATCGAGAACTGAGACATTGTTTTGATTGAGGAAGTCACGACAAACCCTCGCAACGTGCGGCCTCGCATTACCCTGCTACAACGTAAGGTTACGTGCGTGGACAGGTGGAAGGACATGAGGCATGAGGACCTGATTCCGATATCTTACGGCTGTAGGATTGCCCTGGTTGACCAGGAGAGGCGTTTTCACGCCAGGAGAAATCCACCCCCCCCCCCCACCCCCTTAGAAACCATAACATATCCTCCCCGAATCTGTCGTTTTCCTTATGCATGTCCTCAGAATATCGCTCAACTCTACGTCGACAGCAACGTTGTCGTCCATCTGACTTCAAAAGGGTGAATCGAGATTCGTCATTGAATACCACACGTCTCCAGTGGACCAGGCGTAACCGGTTAGGTGCATGTACCCGCAGCCATTGCAACCGATGTTGACGTCGCCTGGATGTAAGTTGCGAGCCAACGTAGGGACGTGGTGGCCGTTAATTGAACATAACCGATTCCTGACTGTTCTTGGACACACTCGGCGACCATGAGTGCCTACAACCCGACTCGCCGTCTCCGTCCACGTCTGAAATCGGTTACGGAGGTGTGAGAGACGTATGCCTCTATCTTGACGTGGCAACGTAACGCGCGGATGTCCACTCCTGGAACGGTCAGCTATTCTTCCTGTGGCTCTGAGACGCTCAACTAAATGAGCTATCGTTGACTCATGGACCCTAAATTGCTGGTTGACGAGACGTTGCGATTGGCCCTGCATAATTAGAGCAATAGCCCTACCCCTATCAACTCCGGACATTCGCGGCATTTTCAATCCAGTTGAAATGAAATGTTGTGCAATCGATGTGTACTGTTGAAACCTTCGATTTGTGATTTTCACGTCCAAGGCACTTGGGAGTACCCCGGATGCACGTTTTGTCGAAAAATATGTTGAAACCATGCAGCATCGCACATGATCATTGTTTACTGAACTTTGACCAAAGACTCTTCAGAGAATATACTGAGGTAGCTATGTGTCAAATTTTCCTACATTTGGTCTACGGATAAAAAAATTATATTACCAAAATTGAACCTGCGTTTCTTTTTTCCGTCAGTATAGTTAAAATCTGAAAATAAACTGCACAAAATAAACCTTCATCTCTTAATTTGCCGTCGTCACTGGAACGATTAATAAAAACTGTTGGATCATAATTACAAATACACACAGACAAAGGCAGATTACACTACTTGAGATATTGTACTGCCTCCCTTCCCATATCTAACTCATATAATGCTGCGTGAAGAAAATAATTAACACCGGCGACAAGACCAAAGGTCTGTAGGATTCAGTAGGATCTTTCACTTAGTCTTTGAGGGTGAGGTTGCAGAAAACAAACAGGTTGTGTAGTGTACGTCGCCCCATCCACTTGTTGTACACAGACAAAATCGGGGAGAATCGGGCCCACTTGGAGTACTTTTTTGTACTATATCATTTCCGGTAGTTTTACCTGTAGGGGGTTCTAAAAATAACCGTGCACCATTCCCGTGCACTATACATTTTTTTAAAACAAAATAGATCTGGAATATTCTAGGATGTTCTCTTTTAACCCTTTACCTAACGTGAAAAGCAGACGACACATGCAAACAAAATTCTTGAATAAATCATGTTTTTTTAATTTTTTGCCTCAAACACATAGGTTATTCCCCCTCATTGGAACGAGCTCGAAGAGCTCGTCCCAAAGAGAGGTCATAACCTATGTTTTTGAGACAAAAATGAAAAAAATTATTAAAATTAATTGGCCACTTTTGTGAATAGCGCTGGCCGGTTTTTGTCATTACGTTGGGTAAAGGGTTAAAGACATTTCTCTGGAACTCTGTTTTCGTTATTTCCAAAAGTATGTCACCTTAAACACCACTAAATAAATAAATACACAGCATTAATCACCAGTTTGTTCGATATCATTTAACAATAAATATTGTTCGGGATATCATTGACAATGCCAACATGGTGGTCCTCGAGGAAAAATAGTCCACCTGTCTTTGGCGCGTGGACTATTTTTGCTCGAGTGCCAATATTTTGGCATAGTCAACTCCAAGCCGTGTAATATTTATAATATATATTACACAAATTTTGCTTGAATGAATGAATGAATGAATGAATGAATGAGGGAAACTTTATTTTACAGCATACACAAGTATAATAACAGTTTACAAATAGAAAATAATAAGTGCACACTGCATGGAAATGGCCTAGCCGGAGAGGCTGTTTTCCTGCCATCCCCATACACCAGATTTCTTGACATCAAGGTCTTCTGTCTTTTCCTCGGGGGTTATTGCCTAAATACGTTTAACATATTAATAGTTTGAAAGAAGAAGGGGGCGCGGTGGCGTTGCGTTAACCCTGTTCACGTCAGATCACCGAAGTTAAGCAACGTCGAGCCCGATTAGTCCTTGGATGTGTGACCGTCTGAGCGATCGATTCGGACTCCCACGTTGTGTCCTTGGGCAAAGCACTTCGCCCTGATTATCCACATGGGGGTACGATGACGCTGTGTACTAAGGCGTACTTACGTCGATGGTGCGCATGTCTTCAACCAATCTAACCCTGCCTGTACTGCAGTGCGGAGTTCCGATGTTTGGGGAGCTAGCAGCTACTCGTCGTTGCTCGGTGGCTCTCTCCGGGTACTCTGACTTCCTCCACCCGTAACACTGTCACCGACAGGATATGACCTTGACTGTTAATATGTCGTTAAACCCTAATAAATAAATAAATATGAAAGAAGAAATAATGAGTTTGGATTTGGAAGATGAGATCCCTTTATTTTAAACAAAATCAGGGCAAGACGGGTTATCACAGGTAATGATGGAGGAATACGAATTTAAAGTTGTATTGATTATTGTCTTTTTAAACAAGGGCCTATTGTGTTGTTGTATTTCTGGGTTTGGGTCGTTCCAAATTTTCGGAAAATAATGAGGTGGGAGATCCGCAAGGAAATGTGTTCTCAGTTTGAGTGTACGCACACTACCAAATTGTCTGGTTTCTATTTCAGGGGGATTTATGTAGATATCAAAAGTACTCTCGAAAAATACAGGCAGTTTTTTTATGATACCAGTCACGCTTGTATGTGAAAAAGCATCGCATTGCACCCCAATTTCCTACAATAACGGTTAATACCTGACGACTTATATGATCCTTCAGACCCAAGAGGTTTGAACGAACACTTCAACAAAAGTTTGAAATACCTTCGAAACGATCAAAGAAATCGTTCGCTCAACAGGTCGACCTCTGCTAGAATTGGTCAACTAAACTACAAGGGCGTGGGGTATTAGATTGAAGTCGTTAAGTGTTATCATTTATTGTGGACGTACAGTATCCTTTGCTCAAAACATGGTAAAACAAAACAAAAACTTACCATGAGCAGGTCAAATACTCGTGAAGAAATCCCAGATGATCATGTTCAGTTAAAACTAGAAGTCCTGTCATGAAATGCGAACAAATAGCACGTCTATCTGTGCGTTAATCTACGCGTTATGACCATAGAAAAGCTATCAAATTCTGTGCATATGGCCTGTGCACAAGCAATGTTTCTGTCAATGAACCTCCGGGTAACCCGGAGGCCCATTGGCAGAAACATTGGCTGCGTTTGCTATGAATAACCAGGAGAACCTGCAGCACTTTGGGTGCCATTCGATATGGCAGTTGCGCGCAATTACTACGTGCAATTAAGTCTAGATAAGCACACAGTCCGTGACAGGACTTCTAAATTTAACTGTGCACCCCCTATCCAGGGGAAGAGACGCACAAAAAACACAAAACTGACAAAAGGAAGTTATATTATTGGTCGCTCTTTATTGCATCTTATTTTCAAGGACTGATAACAATTAATGTAAAAGAATAAACAAGGTCTTACATAAATGATGTTTTGGGTATACAACATGTATAATATATTATTGTTGGATTATGGTTTATTGTTGAATGTCTATTGAGTTGTATATGAATAAACTATCTTATAAATAGTGCTGTGCGGTATGGATATTTATTACACGCCTATTACTTTACCTCGAGTTCCTTATTTACAATTCCATAAGGAACACGTGTTCTATATGGATTTCAGTTGACGGACTATTTTTCCAGCCGTCGTCATGAATACATCAAAAGAACTAAGCGTCGCCCATTTTCGTAATCGACCAATCGAAACGTCGCATTCTGACCTGGATCTATTCGAAAGTTGTGGTGACGATCGAGAAATCGAATGCCAATTGGAAAATGTTTTTGTTCAAATCCACCAAAATTAACTAAACTAAACTTATTCTGTAAATGGGGAGTGATTTTATAACGCCCATCTTCTCGCTTTGAAGTGAATATCTCTCAGATAACGGTAGCTAATTTCTTAAAAATACGAATAAATAACCTTGTTTGGACACAATTTTCATTTTTATTTTTCTGTTTAGGTATCGATCCGTCAAACGTATTTGCTAATCACATCGGTGTTTTGTTGTTTTTATTTCAAGCAGGCGATCAATAAATAACAGTTTTAAAGTTTGATATTTTCTGTGTGTGATGTTCAAGTTTTTAAATTAACGGATTCTCTGCCACTGAGGCGTGTAATAAACACAGAACGCCACGGTATGCGAATGCGTTCGTCAATACGAACTCGTGCAATCGAGGAAGAATGGAACTGCACCTCTCGTTCCATCCTTCCGTGCCGGCATTCGTGCTGTATTGACGAACGCATTCACACATCGTAACGCTCCGTGTATTTCTATCATTTTCGGTCACGACTCGAACTGATGAAATAAAATCGGATTTCGAATTTGCTTTCTGATTCAAGTATTAACATATTTTGAAAAAAATATCCGATAATTACAGGAAGTGCCATTGTATCAGTTAAAGGTGTAATGTGAGCGCACAAGAATTTCTCAGAGTGGTAAAACCAACACTTGACATTGATTCTTTGATAGCTCCCTTCAACAGCTGATCAAAAATCACTATGAAAACAGGGGGAGGCCACCAAAAATTTGCAAGACGTGACGTGGGGGTGGATGGGTCTCTTGAGTACGCCAAAAATGTGCATTTCCAACTTGTGCAATTTTTTGAATTTTTCAAAAATATATCAATATATCAGCTAATATATACCGTCATTTGTGTTTCAAACCTTAAAGATGATGTTGTACATCACACTCTTAACATAAATACAACATCGGGAGGCTTTGTATGTGAGAATATTGGGCTTAAACTGGGAAAATGTCACACGTTAGTTGGGGGTGTGTGTCTTGTTCGAAATGTAGAAAATGTGCAGACAATATTTTGGGAACAATTCAAATGAAAATTTGTTCCCATATATGTACACCTGCTCTGGCCAAGCCTGATAATGAACAGCTTGTCATTTGTAGACTGGGGCCCACAGCAGCCCACAGAGGTTTAAATTGGTGGTACCAGTTTAACCCTTTACCTAACATGAAAAGCAGACGACACTTGCCAAAAAATGATTGAATAACTGTTTTTTTTTTTTTCATTTTTTGTCCCCAAAACATAGGTTATGACCCCTCATTGGAACGAGCTCGACGAGCTCGTTCCAATGAGGGGTCATAACCTATGTTTTTGAGACAAAAAATGAAAAAATAATAAAAATTAATTGGCGATTTTTGGCCGTTACGTTGGGTAAAGGGTTAAGAACATTATGAAAACCCCCTAAAGACAGCTGTGCCTACTAAGTTTATAAGCTTATTTTGGATTTTAATTTTTAGTGCCCCCCCCCCCCCCCCCCCCCCCCCTGGATGAAAAGCTAATATAATGTGGGAAGATCTCGGCGGGATCCACATGAAAGGAAAGAGTGTGAGCCTCTTTGTCCAAGTTCTGTTTACTAGTATAACAGGAACCATGGGGACCCCATGTATGAAGGACAGAGTCAATTTGACTTTATACTTGTATGGCGGTCGTGATTTAACCATACTGCCCGTGAGAATCCCGGGAAGTGAAGCAGTGCTTGTTTACTGAGGTAGACAAGCTCTGTTTTACTGGTAAAATAGGACCCGTTAATCAATACCTGGGGTGGAAGTAAAATAAGCAGCATGGGCGTAAACGATTGGCTGGACTTGACTTTATATCCATGTTGCTGTCACGATTAGCCACTGTGCAGAAATATGTGACCTTAAACACAAATAAATAAATAAATAAATAAATAAATAAATAAATAAATAAATAAATATCCACACAGAGAGACTTTATCCCTCTGCACACAAAGGTCAAAATATTAATCTTTCACCTTCAAATTCTTCGCATAATGCAACCAGGAATTTGATCAATTCAATCTTGTTTGACTGAGCTAATCAAGCCCTTGGTTGCATTATGGGACAAATTTTCGTGGTTTAACCCTTTGATACTTTTGTACGTCTTGTGGCGTACGAAATCAAACAGCGCGTTGATACATTGTGGTCATTGTTTTGTTATTTTTCGATTTTTTAAAGTTTTAACCTCAATTCCTATTTTCTCCTGAATTGTGCTCAGTGACAACCGTTGAGCCAAATGTTACCGCAGCTTAAAATACTAATATAATCCTGCTGTCAAGATGTCTTAACTGGTTGAGTGCAAGAAGCCACTATCAGGTCTTTCAAAAAATGAGGCTACCAGAGCAAAACTCAACACTTTCCTTGCTTATATTTCATATTCAGTCAGACACAAATAATATTTTGTTTATATAAATTTGTTTTATTACAAATTATTGGAGTGCCTGTGGGCACTCTCCAATAATTTGTAATAAACAGGTTTTGAATAACAAATTCAGAGTACCAAAAATAATCTAGCCCTCAACAAGATAATCACTAATGTGAAAAAATATCTTATTTGTACTTTCCGAGGTTTGACGTCGCATTTTGATAAACGCTGAAGAAACTGAATTCCCAGTGACGTTTGAACGTCAGGATAATTAATGTTTCAAAGGGTTAACTTTCAATATTTTGACATCAGTGTGCAGAGGGTTAAACACAATATCTATATTGAACCACGCACACCATTCGGCCACCGATGGCCAGGTGGTATGCGTGGTTTAGTATAGTTTCGCTAGGCGGTTGGTCTGTGCCACTCTGTGGCCGATTGGTGTTCGTGGTTTAGTACAGTTTTCGTTCGAACCCCGCTATGCCATTTGCAATATAATCAGCGTCCTTCCTTGATTCCATGTCTCTCGGGAAGTTTGAAAGAGATGTTCTCGCTGATTTCCACGAAGTGTAGTATGTAGAATTAAGTGATGACATCTTCTGATAGTAATCTAATTTTATTTAACCGCACAGCTTTATTTATAATATCATGTTACGCAAGAGTTTTTCAGTTGTTTATCTTGACATGTGCAACTGATGCCCACTTCTGCGCCTCCTAGGAACTTCTTTGTGTTAGGCAAGTTAGGTATCACTTGTACAATGATACCTCCTTACGAACTCTGATGGAGCAAGTCTTCAAAAGTGGGCAACCTGTGTATAAACGACTGGCTAAACTCGCCCTTATATATAATGTATTCTTTAACCCTATCTCTGTCACCAGGCCGATTCGTGTCCTTTCTGTCCATTTCTACGTCTCTGTCTAGTGTCTGTCTCATTAACTGGACTCGACTCGACTCGAGAGAGAGAGAGAGAGAGAGAGAGAGAGAGACATAGAATCGACCATGGTGACAGAGACAGGGTTAAAACTGCAAAAAAGAAAAAGAAAAAAAAAATACGAGGCGTTGGAAAATTGAAAACTATCGAGAAAAGGATTTCTGTTGAGAACTGTGTATTTACAGCAACAATACCCCTCCCCCCTCTCGCAAGGTGGCGGTATGTGGGTCACTATATGTTTGTGACCAATAGGAATTCCACCAATCCATTTGTATGGAGATTAGTGCGTGTAACTCTCGCATTAAGTTGCAGCTGGGGTGTTAGGTTCTTTGCTTTGAGCATTAAAGTGAAGCGGTTTTCAGTGACCAGTTGTTTTAGCCTCTCATGTATTCTTTGCATTGCTTTATTTGTAAACTCTATGTTCAGCTTTACCAGTAAAATAGGACCCGGAACCAAATCCTGGCGGAGGCAGCATAGATATAAATGATTTACTAAACTTGACATCATATCTCTAGAGAGATCATGATACAGCCAAAGTTGGTGAAAATTATCTTAAACACCTGTATATAAACAAATGTCCCTGTATCCCGATAAATTCTGTCTTTTGATCAGTCAGAATGCCTTGGACAAATAGCCATGGTAAAGGATGCACCCAACATCCAAGGTATACGAGAGCGTGCAACATGCAGGGTATATGGGCACGCGAAACATAGGGGGTATATGGTTTAAATGAAAGCTGCTCACCTCGATATAAAAATCGAACCAAAAAAACGGAAAATAGTCACAAATATCATCAGATTTCCGACAGTTCGATCACATATTGTTGTTATAAATTAAATAGTCGAATAATTAAATCAAACAACTCATCCCCTGAGTTCCAATGTAGGCATATAGAACACATTGGAACTTAGTGGAGGAACTTGAGAAAAATAAAAGAAAAGAAAATATGATAATAAAATAGCCAATATGTTTACGCGTTTCCAAGGGGAAGGGATGTAACTCTCTCTGTTGTCTTTCCGTGCTTTTGTGTTTGTAAAAACAAAACAATTATTCACGCTTTTGGTCCACTGATTGCGGAGCGTGAGAAACGCGTCCACAAATTTGTTTTCACTATATTTCTAGCGTTTGAAACGGGACAAAAACGTTATCTCCGCCAACATGTATGGTATATGGAGATTTTAATACCTGGATGTCTCATGACTTCCAGGTATTAAATCTCCATATACCATACATGGTGGCGGAGATAATTTATAATAAATAAATAAAATAAAATAAATAAATATGTGACTTTGCATTAAAAATAATTAGACCTACACCTTTTTTGTAAAACTATTTTTGTGTCAAATGTCAGCACAAATACAACTTTTTGTTGTGTTTGGCCATGACTGGCGATACCGAACATTGTTATGTTTGGAACTAGAAGCCAGCTTATCGGAGTTTAAGCGATTTTATGTATTAGTGCCCACCTAAAACGAACAGAACTAAAGATTTATCTTGTTGGAGTTTTGTACCGATCTCTAAATAACTGGATTGGTCACGTTTTAAAAATGTCTCAACCGCCACCGTCTTGGGGAAACGGAAGTTGCTGCAGCTGGAGTTGAGTGGAAGAATCGGAAAAGTCGAGGAAAGAGTGTGCCAAATGAGTAATTTATAAGTAGCGGAGAGCCTGGAACACTTTATTCTAGAAATCCCCAAATATTTTCCTAGTAGAACAAGGCTCATTAGAATACTAATGGAAAAGGGATGAAAACCTGAAGGATAAGTGGATGGGGAATGACACGAGGGGAAGGGTCAATTTTATACATAGATAGATCGAGAAAGCGCAGAAGGGAGGAATTATGAAACAATTTTTGACTGAATTCTGGGAGATTAGGAGGGAGAATGGGGAGGAATAGCCCCGACGGGGGACTGGGTTAATTCTTCGGCCTTCCACTAATTTGTCGGGGTCTTCGTCAGAGAACCGAGACAAATCAGTGGAAGGTCGAAGAATTATTATTATAAATAAACAGCGATCAACGAAAAAAAAAATTAGTTTTCTGACCTCTCGCAATTGCCAAACACTTTTTAAAAAAATATTTGTTGTCTGGGAAAATTGGAAATGTCAATGACGTGTACAGCGGGAATACAAATTGGATTAATTATTTATTTATTCGTGTTTGAGATCACATGCTTATGCACAATGGCTAATCGTGACCGTGACAGTTTTACGGGTGGAGGAAGCCGGACTACCCAAGAGACCCACCGAGCATCGACGAGCAACTGTCAGCTCCTCAACATACTAGCTCTGTTCAAGCTCCGCTCAAGCAGGGTTACAGCGGTTGAAGACATGTGCACCATCGACGTGCAGTACGCCTTAGTACACGGCGTCATAGTGTCACCATGTTGGGAACCGGAGTAAAGTGCCTTGCCTAAGGACACAGTGCGGGTCGTCTCGGACGGGGATCGAACTCGGGACTTCTAGCATAGAAGTCCAACAGTCTACACTGAGCCACCGCGCTCCCATACAAATTAGATATTTACAACACATTTATTTATTGATAAAAAAGTGCCGCAAATGGAATGCTGATAAACAGTGTTGCTAGTTTTCGTGCCAGGTAAGCAACATGACATTTGATGAAGTGAAAGCTGTTACGCTGTAACTATAGTCACAGCGTAAAAACTTTCACTTCATCAAACGCCATCGATTGGGTGGAGTTATCGCGTTGATTGATTTGACGCCATTTTGACGGGGTCGGGTGGGGGCAGACTGAGTTGAGGTGATGTGGTCCGACGTTCCTGCAATTCGATTGTATTGATAAAGCAGGTACGCCAAACAATGGAAGTTTAACACTCTCCACACGGAAATTTTGAGTAGCTAGATATTCAACCAATTCGGCCTTGTTTGACGGATCTCAATTCCAAGTGTCAGTATGGGGAATCTTGAAGGCACGATTTTTCTAAATCGGTGTACAGACGGTTAAACATGAATTCTTACTGTGTACAAAGTCATTCCATGTTTGTGAAGGGATTCACACATGCTCTTCGCCTGCAAGGAGCACTTCCTTTTTAGTGGCGTGTTTTCGCAGTCTCTGAATAGTTCTTCCCACTGGACAAGTTATACAGAGATTCACTGCACACAAAACCAGGACAACTATCAGAAGTACCGTGTCGGTACGTAATGAATGGGGTGTAGAATTCTCTCTCGTCCTTTCACCTGCAACATAAAACAGTTGAAATTAGTGTTATGAATTATAAATTATCAGACATAGCGTAGTGGTCACATAGATCACGATCGCAAATTCAAGAGAGTTATGGAGAGTTTCACCCCTCCCCTCAAAATTTATGAAGAGTTTTCGAGTAATTGTCGCCGATCTGTGTTTAACTGGTTTGCTGGAATTTCAGCGAAAAAGCCGCTATTCAATCTGCACCCCTCCAGGCTAGCGTCAAGTCAGTCAACCAGGGCCAGGGAGAGGTGGGGGCGAACTCTCGGGGAGGGGATTGAGTTGTCCCAGGAGTCCAGGATTCTTGGGTTAAAAAAACAAAAACAAAACTAGATTTTTCGATTTCAAGAAATCGAGAGATTCACCTATTCCGCTTGTTTTTTAGGCAGCGGCGGAACAAGATTGCGTATAGTGCTGGTAGGTTTTTAGGCTATATTAAGTGCATAGCCGATAGAAAACTCCCCACAGTGTCTAACAATTCTTTCGGCAATACTCTTTCACATTGGCGTGAATGCTGTATGCTTAATGTCCAAGTTAGGGCTAAATAGCAAACCTGTTGAACAGATCGCGTATACTTAATAATGACAACATGTGCATGTGTGACACCATAGATTGTGGCGAACGTTTTCGCAGCAGCCATCCCAAACTTTCAGCGTTTGTACCTGAAGCTCGCCCGAACTCGGTCATATTATTAGAAAGTCCCGAAACCAAGCATGGGCCTCGAGGCAGCCGCCCCTCTCTCTCAACCCACACCCCGAACGTGCACATACCCTCTCCTGACATTCAACACGATAGAATTGGAAATTGGTGTCGCTCTCTATGTGAAAAGATGCGGTAACTGTTTGTGAAGAATGAGTGAAAAATTTATGGAAATCGGCCAAGAATTGGCCGAGATATAGCGTTTTAATGAGTGGAGGTAATTGTTTGAATTTGGTCCTGTTCTAGCCGGTGCGACCTGACGCTGGGTATATGTCTGGGGTTGTGGCACTGCTCCCCCTCTGGGGTAGTTCCGCTTGAAATCGTGGATTCTCAGTTACTGGTGGAGAAATGATGGTGACTGAAAGATGCATTGTGTACACTGGCGCCAAATGGACCTCGCCAAGCTGGTAACAGTTAGATATTTGTCAGAAATGAAAAGTGGACAGTAATCGCGCATGGGTTAATGGCGAATAGGCGGTAATTTGGCTAATTTGACATTAAAATTGAACAGACAGCAGTGTCGCTCATACGCCCACTACGTCCAGACCACTGGAGGCAGCTACACGACATTTTCAGAAGTTGTTCTACTCTTCCTGCCCGACAGGTTAGTATATTTGTCGAGTGGCGTGACCGCGTGGGAACAATGTGGATCGCGTGGAAACCATGGGGACGATTCGTCCCTTCTCTATTCCCAATGCAACGACGTTTCCATTCACTATTTACCTGTCACCCGTCGAGTTTGGCATTATTTCTGTCTATTTGATGAACTGTTCAGCTTTCAATATTCACACATTCACGTGCGACTGAAAGTTTGGAGTTAAACTGCTTATTTCAGAGCGTACCGGCAGAAACTGACAACTCGACCCGGTGGCGAAAAAGCCGTCATCTGGCTAATTTGACATTCAAACTGAACAGATACAATGTCCGATATACGCCAATTATGTCCCGACCATACAAGGCAGCAACTTAAAATTCTCAGAATGTTTTCTCCTGTCCCTGCCCGACAGTTTAGTATCTTTGTCAAGTGCCAAGACCGCGTGCAAACACCGTGGATCAGGTGGAAACCGAGGGGACGATTCGTCCCTACTTTCTTCTCAATTCAACGACTTTTCCATTCATTATTTACCTGTCACCGGCTGAGTTTGGCATTATATCTGTCTATTTGATGAACTTTTCTACCTTAACTATTTGCGGCTTCGTGTTTCACCACCGAAAGGCCACTGCACGGTTACCAATATATTCAGGGACTGATTTTGCGAAGAAAAAAAATTATTCCGACTGTACCCACATGGGAACTCCTAAATCTGTAAGGGTTAAATTTTTAATAATAACGTATAAAACAGAAGTTGTCGTGCTACGCTTGCTGCATGCAGGCATAGAAAACATTCAGCGCTCAATGAATTAGGAATGGAGTAAATTGTCACTTAAACCAGCGAAATTCTGAAAAAAATGAGAGTTTTTTTTCGACGGCACCTACCTTTATGCATCCGAGACAGGGACTGCGTTAAACTTTACAGCAACCTTATAACAGAAAATATTCTTGGAATTGAACTGTGAATCCGAATTTCGAAAGCATTTTCGGATATTCTATTCCAAACTATCACTGCACGCTTGTTAATATTCAGTGATTTTATGAAAATATCCATTATTCCGACCGTACCCATATGGGCAGTCTCGAATCTGCTTAAGGGTTAAACTTTTAGTAATGACATATAAAACAAAAGTTGTCACACTATCACTGCTGCATACAGCCATAGAAAACGTTCAGCGCTCAATCAATTAGGAATGGAGTAAATCGTCACTTAAACTTACCAAATTCTGAAAAATGAGAGTTTTTTGGACTGCACTTATCTTTATGCAAACAGAATGAGCATAAGGTTAAACTTTACAACAAAACTTACAACAGCAAATATGCTCGGTACGCAATTGTGAATACGACCATTTAAATCATTTTTCGATATTCCATTCGAAAATGGCCGAAAGGTGACCTCCAAATGAACCAATTTTACGAAGAATTTTAGGGTACTCGAATTCTAGGCCCGAATACTGGGTGAAGGTTAAAACTTTGAATAAACCATGTAACAGGAAAATTGTTCATGGATGAAGGCCCAATCCTCTCACGGGAACCGTTTCGACAAAATTCGGCTGCAGTGCTGAGAAATCTCATGTGAAAACTGGCCACTTTTGCCCGAAATGCACATTGCTCGTACTTTTGTGGTGAAAAGGGGTCAACGCTAGAAATATCGCCTCTGTAGCCAGATTCAGTAAGTTATGCTACAAATATAACGAAAGTTTCAGCCAAATCATCCAGAGGGTTTTGGAGAATTGTGGCAAAACGTGTCATTTTCACTACATTTTCCACTGTTTTGGCAGAAAACGAAAAACTTCAGGAATGCCATGACCCAGGTGAGAAACTTCAGATGGAACTCTATACGTGTGCCAAATCTCAGTAAAATCGCACAGGCCGTTTTCGCGAAACCCGTGAGACAAAAATCATCGAAATGGAAAAATAATCTCAATACTAGATTTTTCGATTTCAAGAAATCGAGAGATTCACCTATTCCGCTTGTCTTTTTAGGCAGCGACGAAATAAGATTGCATATAGAGCTGGTAGTTGTTTAGGCTATATTAAGTGCATAGCCGATAGAAAACTCCCTACAGTGTCTAACAATTCTTTCGGCAATACTCTTTCACACTGGCGTGAATGCTGTATGGTTAATCTCCAAGTTAGGGCTAAATAGCAAACCTGTTGAACACATCGTACCCGTCCAACCCCCTCATTCTAGATTTTTCGATTTCAAGAAATCGAGAGATTCACCTATTCCGCTTGTCTTTTTAGGCAGCGACGAAATAAGATTGCATATAGAGCTGGTAGTTTTTTAGGCTATATTAAGTGCATAGCCGATAGAAAACTCCCTACAGTGTCTAACAATTCTTTCGGCAATACTCTTTCACATTGGCGTGAATGCTGTATGGTTAATCTCCAAGTTAGGGCTAAATAGCAAACCTGTTGAACACATCGTATATACTTAATAATAACAACATGTGCGTATGTGGCATCACAGATTGTGGCGAATGTTTTCGTAGCAGCGATTCCAAACTTTCAGCGTTTGTTGTTTATTCTTGAAGTTCGCGCAAACTCTGTCATATTATTAGAAAGTTCCGAAACCAAGCATAGGCCCGTCGCGGGACTCCCTCCCCCCCCCCCACCCCCATCACACACTGCACATACGCTTTCTTGACATTCAAAAATGCAAAATTGATGTCGCTCTCCATGTGAAACCATGCCGAAACTCTTTGTGAAAAATGAGTGAAAATTTTCATGGAAATCGGCCTAGAATTGGCTGAGATATAGCGTTGTGATGAGTGGCGGTGATAGTTTTAATTTTGGTGCTGTTCTAACCGGTGCAACCTGACGCTGGGTGTATGCCTGGGGTTGTGGGACTGTTCCCTCTCTGAGGTAGTTCCACTTGAATCGTTTTGATTCACAGTCACTGGTGGAGAGATGCTGGTGACAGAAAGATGCTTTGTATACACTTGCGCCAAATGGACCCCGCTAAGCTGGTAACAGTTAGAAAATTTCCAAAAATGAAAAGTGGACAGAAATCGCGCATGGGTTAATGGCGAAAATGCGGAAATTTGGCTAATTTGACATTAAAATTGAACAGACAGCAGTGTCGCTCATATGCCCACTGTGTGCAGGCCAGTGAAGGCAGATACACGAAATCTTCAGATGTTGTTCTACTATCCTTGCTTGACAGGCTAGTATCTTTGTCGAGTGGCGTTACCGCGTGGGAACAACGTGGATCGCGTGGAAACCATGGGGGCGATTCATCCCTACTCTATTCCCAATGCAATGCCGTTTTCCATTCACTATTTACCCACCACAAGTCGGTCGAGTTTGGCATCATTTCTGTCTATTTGATGAATTGTTCAGCTTTAAATATTCGCACATTCACATGGGACAGAAAGTGTGGAGTTAAACTGCTTATTTTAGGCCGTACCGACAGAAACTGACAACTTGACACGGTGGCGAAAAAAGCCGTCATCTGGCTAATTTAATATTCAAATTGAACAGATACATTGTTGGATATATGCCAATTATGTCCCGACTGTGCAAGACAGCAACTTGAAATTCCCAGAGTGTGTTCTACTCTCCCTGGCCGACAGCTTATTATCTCTGTCGAGTGCCGAGACCGCGTGGAAACACCGCGGATCAGGTGGAAACCGAGGGCATGATTCGCCCCTACTTTATTCTCAATTCAACGGCTTTTACATTCATTATTTTACCTGTCACCGGCTGACTTTGGCATTTTATCTGTCTATTTGATGAACTTTTCAACCTTAACTATTTGCGGCTTCATGTTGCACCACCGAAAGGCCAGCGGACGGTTACAGTGTTGAGAAATCACCTTTGAAAGTTGGCGAAAACAACAATTATTCCGACTGTATTGTTATGGGAACTATCAAATCTGCAAGGGTTAACCTCAGGGTTAAATTCTGTTGGAATTAAAAGCAGTAAAAGAGAGTCAACAGACTGTGCTCTTTCACACTGGCATGAATGTAGCATGGTTAATGTCGAAGTCAGGGCAGGCAGGCAGGCTGGCGTGTATACAGGCTTTTTTCGGGAAGGCAGGCAAGTAGTTTTAACAACTCTTTCAACTGAACCCTCACACAGACATGTCAGGTGAATGGTTAAACTCGAAGTCAGGACATGCTTGCTGTCAGGCAGGTAGGTAGGCAGACCAACTGATAAACTGCATTTCATATAATTCCAGTCATAATTGCTGGAAAATCCATATCTACTTCTATGAAACCACACGTAGAGGGTGAAGTTAGAGATCAACAGCCTCACAGCAGTACTGCTTAGAAAATATTTCGAGCACACATCTATCAATTCTGTTGCAATAAAAATCAGTAAAAGAGGGTTAACCTAATGTTCTCTTTCACATTGGCATGAATATTGTATGGTTAATGTCGAAGCCAGGGCAGGCTGGTAGGCTGGCGGGCTGTTTAACGGGCTTTTTCAGGCTGGCAGGCAGGCAGGCAGGCAGGCAGGAACTTCTAACAACTCTTCCGATTGGACTCTTTCACACAGGCATGACAGGAAAATGGTTAATATCGAAGTCATCGCATGCTTGCTGTAAAGCAGGTAGGTAGGTTGACAGACTGCATTTCATAATGTTCCAGCCTTAATTGCAGAAAATCCATATCTACTTCTCTGAAACCAAGTGCACAGGGTTAACTTAGAAATCAACAGCATCCTAGCAATACTGCTTAGAAAATAATATTACCACACATTTATCAATTCTGTGGCAATAACAATCAGCAAAAGAGGGTTAACAGACTATTCTCTTTCACACTGTCATGACTGTTGTGTGGTTAAAGTTGAAGTCAGGGCAGGCGGGCATTTCTGAAATCTGTTCCGACTCTACCCTTTCACACAGAAATTACTGGCGAATGGTTAAAATCGAATTCAGGGTGTGCTTACTGTCAGGCAGGAAGGAAGATATACACACTCACAGACCGTTTTTCATACTATTCCAGCCATTTTTGCTGGAAATCCATATCTACTTCTCTGTAACAACGCATGCAGGGTTAATTTAGAAATCAACAGCATTATAGTAATATTGCTTTGTTGCAATAAAAATCAGTAAAAGAGGGTTAATGAAAATTTTGAAAAGTGTATTTTTTTTCAGGCAGTACTCTCTCTCTCTATCAAATAGGAAAAAACAACATCTGGAGACTGCTGGCCAGTTAGAATCATATTACACAAAAAATAAATAAAGCATCTCAGTTTCCAAAGATCATCAATCACAACTTGACAGAGTTTCTGGTGCATAGAAAACATTCAAGGCTGAATCAATTAGGATATGGAGTAAACTGTCACTTGAACTGAAAATGGGTTTTTTTGGATGGGACCTATCTTTATGATGCTAGAATGGGCATAGGGTTAAACTTTACAACAAATCTTACAACAGAAAATATGCTCAGTAGGCAATTGTGAATACGCACATGCAAATCATTTTCGATATTCCGTTCCAAGGAGGAAGACAAGTGAATGCGTGCAATCAGGCAGCGGGTGCGGGCAGCCAGTTGGCAGGCAGGCACAGGCAGGCAGGAACATGCAGGCAGGCGCAGGCAGGCTCAGACCGAGGCATACAGGGCGCACAGGCAGGCGGGCAACTGTACTCTTTCACACAGACATGGCTGTTGAATGGTGAATATCGAAGTCAGGACGGGCTTGATGTTAGGCAGGTAGATAGGTAGACAGACTGCGCGCAGTCATCTAGTGCAGACAGGCAGGCAGGCAGGCACAAGCAGGCAGGCAGGCAGGCAGGCAGGCAGGCACGCAGTTAGGCACGCAGTTAGGCACGCAGGCAGACTCGGGCAAGTGCAGGCAGGCTTGCAGACAGGAAGGCAGGCGCGCGGGCAGTTCTAACAACTCTTCCGACTGTACTCTTTCACACAGGCGTGACTGTGAATAGTTAAAATCGAAGTCAGGGCTGGCTTGATGTCAGGCAGGTAGATAAACAGACAGACTGTGTTCAGGCGCAGGCAGGGAGGCGCTGGTAAGCGCAGACAGGCACACAGGCAGGCTCAGGCAGGCTCAGGCAGGCATGCCAGCAGGTGCGCATGCAGGCAGGCAGGCACAGGCAGTCGGGAAGGCAGGCGCGGGCAAGCGCGCAGAAAGGCTGGCGCGCGGGCATTTCTAACAACTCTTCCAACTGTTCTCTTTCTCACAGGCATGACTGTTGAATGGTTAATATCGAAGTCAGGGTAGGCTTGATGTTAGGTAGATAGGCAGGCAGGCAGGCAGGTGGGCAGGCATTTCTAACAACTCTTACGAATGTACTCTTTCACACAGGCATGACAGGTGAATGGTTAAAATCGAAGTCAAGACGGGCTTGCTGTCAGACAGGTAGGTAGACTGACAGACTGCATTTCATAATATTCCAGCCATAATTGCTGAAAATCCATGTTTACTTCTCTGCAACCACGTGCATAGGGTTAAGTTAGAAATCAACAGCATCATAGCAATACTGCTTAGGACATAGTGTCACCACACATATATCTATTCTGTTGCAATGAAAAAATCAGTAACAAAGGGTTAACAGACTGTTCTCTTTCACACTGGCATGACTGTTGTATGGTTATTTTCGAAGTCAGGGTATACAGGCATTTCTGACAACTCTTCCGACTCTACCCTTTCACATAGACATGACTGGTGAATGGTTAAAATCGAAGTCAGGACGTACTTTCTGTTAGTTAGGTAGGTAGGCCTACACACTCATAGACTTTCATATTATTCCAGCCATAATTGCTGGAAATCCATATCTACTTCTCTGTAACCGTGCATGCAGGGTTAAGTTAGAAATCAACTGCATTATAGCAATATTGCTTTGCTCACATTTATGAATTCTGTTACAATAAAAACCATAAAAGAGGGTTAATGGATATTTTGAAAAGTGCAGTGCTCTATCAAATAAGAGAAAACAGCATCTGGAGAATGCTGGTCAGCTACTAATGATATTGTACAAATAAATAAAACGTTAATCACAGCTTGACAGTTACTGATAACAGCAAGCTTGAGGAATTTTAACTGGCATTAGCAAAGTAAACCACTTTTATAAAGAATTTGAGGGTAGTCCAATTCAAGGCCTGAAAACTGTATGAAGATTAAAACGTTGAATAAAACATATAACAGCAAAATTGTTCTAGGATGTACGCTCTATCTTTTCATGGGAAAAACTTTGAGAAAATATGAGTCCAGTGCTGAGAAATCGCAAGTGAAAGTTGGCGAAAACAACAATTATTCCGACAGTACCCTTATGGGAACTCCCAAATCTGGCAAGGGTTAAACTTTTAATAATAACATATAAAACAAAAGTTGTCATACTTTGACTGCTGCATGCAGCCATAGAAAACATTCAGTGCTCAATCAATTAGATATGGAGTAAATTGACACTTAAAGTTACCAAATTCTAAAAAAATGAAGTTTTCTTGGACGGTACCTACTTTTGGGCAACCATGATGGGCATAGGGGTAAACTTTACAACCAAACTTACAACAGCAAATATGATCGGTACGCAATTGTGAATGCGGACATGTAAATTATTTTTCGATATTCCATTCCAAAGTGGAAGAAAACTGAACTCAAAATGAGCGAATTTTAGGTAGAGTTTTAGGGTCCTCTGATTCAAGGCCCGAAAATTGGGTGAAAGCTAAAACTATGAATAAAACATATAACAGCAAAATTGTTCTTGGATGAATGCCCAATCTTCTCACTGGGCGTGATTTGAGAAAATGTGGTTGCAGTGCTGAGAAATCGCATGTGAATGTTGGCAATTTTCGCCAAAAATGCATTTTCAGGTGACTTTTGTGGCAAAACAGGGTCAATGTGGGTAATATTGCCTATGCACACAGATGCAGGTGCACATGCTGCAAACACTTGGAACATTTCGGCCCAATCGCCCAGAGCATTTTTGAGAATTGGGGCAAAACGTGACATTTTGGCTACATTTTGTACGATTTTGGCAGAAAACGAAAAACTTCAGAAATGCCATGACCCAGGTGATAAACTTCGCATGATGCTCTGTAGATGTACCGAATTTCAACAAAATCGTACAGACCGTTTTCGCGTAACCCGTCAGACAAGATTCGGTGAAATAAAAAAAAAAAAAAAAATAAAAAAAAAAAAAATAAAAAAAAAAAAGAAAAATAGCAATAATAATAGATCCACCTATTAGAAATAGGTGAATCTAAAAAAAAAACAAAAACAAAAACACGGCTTGAAAGGCTGTATTTTAATTTTTGGGTTTGGTACGTCATCGAAAGGACGTACCAAACCAAAAAGATTAATAAAACACGGGCTTTCAGGCCATGTTCGCGTGAGCGGCCATCTTGTGACGTCATTTCCATAGTGATACGTGATGTCAGTGCGCATGCGCAGCGCGTGTTGTTAGGTTAGTACGTGTTTCCGTCGTCCATTTTGTATCCCGGAGGCCGCCATCTTGGTCTCTATGGTAGCAAGTGGTTGCTATGTGACCCAAAACCTAACAAGACAGGGGTATGTTCGGAGGATGTGTTCGATTAAACAGGTGTAATTTCCCGATTCGTAGAATTACCACAAACAACTCGACAATCCCTCCAAATTACCGAAATTGACTTTATTTCTCCATTTTATCGGTATAACACGTAGTGCTTTAGTACCAAGGGGGTACCGGGGATTTGTCAGTATTTTTCTGACTTACAATTTCTCCCAGAATCCTCGTTTAATTACCCAAATAAACCCGACAAGTTTTACTATTTCGAATTCTTTCAGAATTCTCTGCTTCTATCTATCTATGCAATATTTTTCGTCTATCTGGCCATGTTCCTTTGGACTAGAGTATACTCCAATAGTGTAGAAGAACCTATCAACTGGAACAGCTTTGCTTATAAAAACTATATTTAGCTATTCTGGTCTGTTCTTGTTAGTTCTGACCCTATTCTAAGTAAATTTGTTGTTTCATTTATCGAGATCATTTATACAGATTATAACTAACCAATCAGATTGCTTGATTTCCCGTAATCTGTATGCAGAAGTATCTCCTTTGTGTATAACAAAAGCATTTCCAAACCCAATAAGCTACTGAGCAGTTACTAGTAAGTCATTCCTCGAATGACTCGAAGCAAATAGAGCAAATGAGCTATCGAGTAATTGCTTGTTCGAGTGACTCGCACACACTGCTCGACGACTCATTGCAGAAAAAAGGGATTCCACAATTGGGATTCCAAAAAAGGGATTCCGTAAGTAGGGCTTTTTCCCAAATAAGCCAAGGAGCCAAGAGAGTAATTGCTCCCTGAGCAATTGCTCGAACGACTCGAAGCTCATCGAGCAAATGAGCCTTAGAGCAATTGCTGGATCGAGTGACTCGACATACTGCTCGAACGACTCGAAGTTCATTGAGCAAATGAGCTAACTAGCAATTGCTTGTTCGAGTGACTCCTCGAACGACTCTTAGACTCATTTCAGAAAAAGGGATTCTATAGCCACAGGCATTTTCCAAAAAGGGATTCTTAAAAAGGGATTCCGTAATTGAGATTCCTATCCAATACCATAAAATTTGGATTCTGTGATTTGACATCAACAGTCGAGGGTATCCCCCTTCCCTGTTGGAAGAATTCAGTTCAAAGGGTTGTTGTTCAAAACTTCATTCAGATTACGTTCGTTATATTTTCATTAGGGTTAAAGTTCATTCAAACAGTTCAAAGGGGTTCACACTGTTTTATTTTCATCGGGGTTATAGTTCATTCAGATGAACACTTTGTTCTGTTGACTTTGATCTTGGTTGTGTTTGATTAGATCAGTTCGATTTTCTTCACTTTGTTCTGTTCACTTCGATCTTGATTGTGTTGGATCTTCGTTCACTTTATGTTCAATTCACTTCGCCAACTTCCTTGTGTCAGTTCACTTCGATCCTGGTTGTGTTGGGTCTTCGTTCACTGCGACTTCAACAGTTCAACTGTAGTTGAATTAGTTCTGTTCAGTTGTCTCCAACCAGCTCATCTTCGTTCATGTTTCGTCTGTTTGGGTGGGTTGTTGCACATAATATTTAGGGGTAAAAGTCTATTCAGGTGAAAATGTTATTGTGTAAATTGGGTGTTAAGATTAAGTCAAAGTTTGTTATGTTATGTTCACTTCGATCTTGGTAATGTTGGGTCTTCGTTCTGTACCTTTGGTGTTTTGTAGTGGTTGGTCGTCTCTATTCAGAGTCTTGTAGTCATTGTTGAATTGGGTGTTATCCCTTTCCATACCCTCGACTGCTGATGTCAAATCACGGAATCCAAATTTTATGGTATTGGATAGGAATCTCAATTACGGAATCCCTTTTTAAGAATCCCTTTTTAGAAAATGCCTGTGGCTATAGAATCCCTTTTTCTGAAATGAGTCTGAGTCGTTTGAGGAGTCTCTCGAACGAGCAATTGCTCGTTAGCTCATTTGCTCGATGAACTTCGAGTCGTTCGAGCAGTATGTCGAGTCACGCGATCGAGCAATCGCTCTAAGGCTCATTTGCTCGATGAGCTTCGAGTCGTTCGAGCAATTGCTCATGGAGCAATTACTCTCTTGGCTATTTGGCTTATTTGCGAAAAAGCCCTACTTACGGAATCCCTTTTTTGGAATCCCATTTGTGGAATCCCTTTTTCTGAAATGAGTCGTCGAGCAGTATGTGCGAGTCACTCGAACGAGCAGTATGTCGAGTCACTCGATCGAGCAATTGCTCTAAGACTCATTTGCTCGATGAGCTTCGAGTCGTTCGAGCAATTGCTCATGGAGCAATTACTCTCTTGGCTCCTTGACTTATTTGGGAAAAAGCCCTACTTACGGAATCCCTTTTTTGAATCCCATTTGTGGAATCCCTTTTTTCTGAAATGAGTCGTCGAGCAGTATGTGCGAGTCACTCGACCGAGCAATTGCTCTAAAGCTCATTTACTCGATTTGCTTTGAGTCGTTCGAGCAATGACTTACTAGTAACTGCTCAATAGCTTATTGGGTTTGGAAATGCTTTTGTTATACACAAGGGAGATAACTCTGCATACAGATTACGGGAAATCAAGCAATCTGATTGGTTAGTTTTAATCTATATAAATGATCTAGATAAATGAAACAACAAATTTACTTGGAATAGGGTCAGAACTAACAAGAACAGACCTGAATAGCTAAGTATAGTTTTTATAAGCAAACCTGTTCCAGTTGATAGGCTCTTCTACACTACTGTAGTATACTCTAGAACAAAGGAACATGGCCAGATAGACGAAAACTATTGCATAGATAGATAGAAGCAGAGAATTCTGAAAGAATTCGAAATAGTAAAACTTGTCGGGTTTATTTGGGTAATTAAACGAGGATTCTGGGGAAAATTGTAAGTCAGAAAAATACTCCCATTCAATCGAACACACCCCGGTACCCCCTTGGTACTATAGCACTACGTGCTATACCGATAAAAGGGGGAAGTAAAGTCAATTTCGGTAATTTGGGAGTGATTGTCGGGTTGTTTGTGGTAATTCTACGAATCGGGAAATTACTCCTGTTAAAATCGAACACATCCTCCGAACATACACCTGTCTTGTTAGAAGGTTTTGGGTCACATAGCAACCACGTGCTACTACAGAAACCAAGAAGGTGGCCTGCAGGATACAAAATGGACGACGGAAACACGTATAACCCTAACAACACGCGCTGCGCTTGCGCACTAACACCACGTATCACTATGGAGATGACGTCACAAGATGGCCGCTCACGCGGGTTACCATGACAACACAACATGGCGGCATTGGGTCACGTGACATGACGTCACTTCCGGGGTCCTGCCAAACAGGCCTGTTTCATACATCTCCTACTACTGACGCCAGAAGTCTCCATTTAATAACTGATTTCAAAATTTTCTGATGGGGGGGGGGGGGGCTGGTAGATCCCCCTCCCCCATCATCGCTCGTGCATTCGGCATTAGTATCCCGACACTTTTGAAAGGGGGCCCGTCAAAGAATTAACCCTTGGGCTCGAATTCCTCTCCCCGGCCCTACAATCAACGCTGTTTCTGCCCCCATCGAAAACTGTTAGCTGCAGACATGTACAACGTAAGAGCTTTCACATTATCAAATATCAAACAAAAGACTGACACGAAAACTAGTAACAGTGCATTAACTTTCCAATCTCGTCACTTGTTTTTTTTTGTCAATATTAAATAAAATATGTCTTAAATATTCAATTAATATTGCTGCGAAAAATGTGCACATGATCAAGTTATTAATTTTGCACAGACATCAAAATATATTCTTTAAAAAGCAATCGTCGATTGCGAAGCTTGTAAAACTGCAACCATTCGAGAACATTTTTGTTGTTGAGCTGAACATTGTCGATTTATAATAACAATTATTACCACCCAATCTATAAGTTACTGGTCGACCTTCTGATCGTGAAGAATCTCTTCTCCGTGAACGCATTGAAGTCGTCGACTGACATTGTTCGGGGGGATATCTTCAATCGTTTGGAGGTAGAAATGGGCAAAAAGAAAGTAGGCAAAATGACCACTAGCATGGAAAATTGGGTTCATGTATCTTACACAATGCTTTTGGAGGGCCCAGTCTCCCGGGCGCTCTTCTCTCGGGAACAATTGTGGGAGACTGCTGATTTGTTTGTGATACTTCGCCCACAAGTGTCCGATCCGTCCATCCGCGACATCGCGGAGCAAGCCATCAGGGGGATCTTATAAACTGATAACGACAGAGTGAACGACAGCTTCCGCTGTTGTGAGTTTACTTGTGACGAGGTCGTCGCATGTTGCGTTTACTGATTAAAATGACATCAGGGTCAATACTATAAAACTTTTACAATTGTATTTTCTAGAATGATATTTTCTACCTATTAATATAACTGACTAAAATGAATCATTAGCATTTCCAAAGATATGGCAGTTTGTCAACTGGCAAACTGCCAGATCTTTGAAAATGCTAATGGTTCATTTTAACCCGTTAAAATCATAACTAGAAAATGCAATTGTAAACGTTTTATAGTATTGACACCAAATCTATAGAGATAAGTGATAACTGTCGAGTAGCGCCACGTGAGAACCTCAAACAGTGAACAGAGTAATTATAAAACACTAGTTAACTAATCATGAGGAAGGAAAGCAAATAAACTTTTACCTGATTGTCAGAAGCCCACACCACGGCCCAAATGACGGCTGCTGAACAGGGCTATATTATTCATAAGGCTGACGCCTAGGGGCCCGCCAATTTTTTTTTTTTTTTTTGCTGAGGTACTGTTACCACCGCCTTAGGGCTCCAATTTAATTATATCCTGAATGATTTAAGTACAGAAATTAAGATTTTGTTTGTGTTTGACATTATTTTTTAGCTTTTGAATACGATAACCATGGAAAATGGATATTATTGGTAAAAGAGGAAATTTTTCGTATTTGCCAAAAAGTTGACGGAGCGAACTCGTATGGGTTCAATATCAAGTATGAGACCCATTACTGTTAATTACAGCTTGACAACGCCTTATCATGCTCCCAATCAGGTTCCTGATGGTCCTTTGTGGGATGTTGTTCCATTCTTGGACCATCATGGCACCAAGCTACTGGACACTTCTTGGCTTGACGGGTTGAAATTCCAAGCTGCAACTCGTTCCAGACATGTTCGATTGGATTGAGGTCAGGAGATCTTGATGGCCAGTCCGTACGCTCAATCCCCTTCCTCTGTCGGTACTCCCGGACAGCATAGGCAACGTGAGGACGGGCATTATCGTCCATCATAATGAATCTTTCACCCACTGCATCTGCATACAATCTGACGTGGGCATCCAGGATCTCATCAATATACCGCTGTGCAGTCAATGTACCACGGCCAAGGACACATAGCTCTGTACGTCCATCCCCGCTGATGCCACCCCAGACCACCAATTTTGACCCTCCACCATAGCGGTCATGTCCAGCAATGTTGGCTGCATGGAATCGCTCTCCCGGACGTCGCCATACCCCAGAACGCCTATCTGTGTAGTCGAGGCAGTACCTTGACTCATCTGTAAAAAGGACAGGTCGCCAATCTTCTCTGGCACATCCAACATGGTCCATGGCCCATTCATATCGTGTCTGGTGGTGGTTCTGGTACAGCGGAATGCGAATACATGGTCTTCGCGATCGGAGACCACCTTCGTGCAACCTTGCCCGGATAGTCTGCGTCGAAACATTTACCACGGATGCATTCTGAAGGTCACTGCGAAGCTGGGTTGCTGTTGCAAAGCGGTTCCTACGGTCCTGAATGATCAAAAACCGGTCTTCAGCTGCAGATGTTGCCCTGTCTCTGCCACCACCATGTCGTCTTACTGGTGTGCCATACTGCTGAAATCTTGCTCAGGCTCTGGTGATCAGCGTATGGTGCACACCAAGGGCTTCACCAACCTGACGATGCGTAGGCCCTTCTCCACCATCCCAACAGCCCGCCACATTTCTGCTTCAGACAAATGTCTTCTTACTTTTGCATTCTCAATATTTAATCATTAAATCACAAGGGTTTGGGTTGAAATGAAGATTGAATACCCTACACATGTCATGTACATGTAGACAGTACACGAAAACATCATGAAAATCAAAGGTTACATGCTTTCCATGACTGTCACGAAAAGTCTGCCTGTCAAGAGAGCTAATATAAACACTGGGGACCATCTCAATACATTCCTCAATCATATCCACCCAAAATATCGCAAATATATCACAAGCAAATTTCACAATGATTTGTCAAATATGTGGTGCTTAGCAACCTATATATATACTCTCATAAGTATACTATATATATATTCATATACAGTACATTATTTTAATGCTTATTTAAATAATATATCAAGTTGTGAGTAGAATTCTTCAGGAGCCCTGTAAAATGAATATAGGGCTATGTACTGCGGCATAGTGCCTACCGTACCAGGGTCAGGCTGTCAGCTGTAGTGGGGTGAACGATTGAAGTGTCGGAGTGGGCCCCGAGGCCGAAATACCTAAAAGCCTAGGGGCCCGGCCATGGATTAATACGGCACTGCTGCTGAAACTAAAACCCAAAGACTTCATTTACTGTGTGTGCCTCGTATTCATTTACATCTCTGCAGAATGATGTCAGACCTTCAAACAATTAATTCAGCATTAAAATTTTGCAATGAACTAGTTAAGAATTCAACCAGCAGGGGCGTTGATAAGGGATCTGAAATGGTGGGGTGGGGGATCCACCTCTACATTTCGAATCGTAGCCCCTTCCCGGCAGGCAAAATTCCGAAACCACTACATAATTTCCAGCAAGTGGGAAATCTCATTAGCACACCTACCTCCGAGTCATAATTTTCCAACTACAGTTTTTAACCCTTTTCTCTACACACGCGATATCAAATATTGTAATTTTAATTATTTAAAAAAAAATGTTTTTGAAACAATTTCGATGCTATATTATGCAACCCGTCATTGGAACGAGCTAGACGAGTTCGTTCCAATGAGGGGGTCATATGATCTGGTTTTGTTGGAAGTTTTTAAAACGTTTGTTTATTCAAGTGCTGAATTTGTAAATTCCGAGGGCGGATGCGCCCGATTCGTTACGTAAATCGTTAAGATGCAGAATTCAACCCCCACCAACCACTGACCGTAACAAAGGCTCTTGGTATAGTCACAAATTCTAATAACAAATAAATATCTGGAGTCGAGTGGTGAGGTGGGGGTGGGGGGTGGAGGCGGAGGGGGGAGGGGGGTACTACTTTTCAACCAATATCCGGAGGTCTTTCACCAGTTTTCACTAATGACACACCATATTTTTGGCCAAACTATGGACATGTTTGGAACAATTTCTCAAGCGCCCTGTCTGAAATTGCCAATTTTATTTTAATTTTAGGACTTCGAATTTCCAACCATTGTAAATTTACAAATGATGGGGGTGGGGGGTGTCGACCGCCCCCACCCCCCCCCCCCCCACATTCCTTGACAAGGTCCCGGCCAATCAGTGATATCTCGTTTTCATACTCGATTTATTTCCTTCAGCTCAGAGAGATAACATTGATTGATGCCTGAGTTAAAGTAAGGGAGCTTGGAACTGCTTAAGACAATGATATTGTACTGGCCGTCTGCTAGGGGTTAACCCTTTACCCAACATAACGGCCAAAACCGGCCAGCGCTATTCACAAAAATCGCCAATTAATTTTCATTATTTTTTATTTTTTGTCTCAAAAACATAGGTTATGACCCCCTCTTTGGAACGAGCGCGTCGAGCTCGTTCCAATGAGGGGTCATAACCTATGTTTTTGAGATAAAAAGTGAGAAAAAAAATTAGTTATTCAAGAATTTTGTTTGCAAGTGTGGTCTGCTTTTTATATTAGGTAAAGGGTTAAAGCAAAATAGTTTCTTTATTGTGGATTTGTCCAGTTGCAATCTAATGGGAAAGAGACTACCGAAACTTCCCATTAAGTTATAATAAAACAAATTCTCCGAACGAAAATCTCCCCGCGGAAACCACAAGAAGCGAAACAATGCTGGTTTACTGAAGTAAACACGTTCTACTTTACTGGAAAATAGACACGCCAGTTTTGGAATTTCAGCTGACGAATACAATTAAGACTTTTCTAATCACAACAGGAATGCGTTTTAAAAAAAACAAAACAAAAAACACTGCATTGTTTGAGTTTCCTGGATAAAAAAACCCAAACTAAACACAACTACATGTCATTGAAATGACTGTTCGCCTTGTAGTCCAAGCACAAAAGACGTGAAAAGGGAGAAAGGAAGGAAATAAATCGATGAAAGCTTGCTTTTTTTATTTTTATTTAGGTTATAATATCGCGGATGCGTCACGAAAAGTTTCCTAAAATTCCCTACACGAGTTGAGCTTTCTGAGTTGCACCCTTTTTTCCGTATAAAAAAAAACTTTTTTCTTTTTCATAATCCTGGAAATAATTGGATGCTGTGACAATTTTTCAGCCCCAAAATATACAAAATGCACTCATCAGTATTGCTCAATACACAATTCGCCAACGAAATACACCCATTCAAAGGGGAACTTCGAAGGAATTTCGCAGATATGAATATGAAATAACAATGGCCCCAACAAATCGTCCCCTGAGTTCCAATGTGTTCTATGTGCCTACTGGCACATAGAACACATTGGAAGTCAGGGGACGAAATGACGATTTTATTTTTTCAGGCAAACTGTCGTATCCGATATCGGATTTCTCGGTCTTCTCAAAACTTCGACGCGAACAATCTATATTTAAAACTGCAAGAACATCACTCCTTTTCTGTAATATGCGGAATAAGCAATTACGCCTATCGCAGGTGGTTAATACTTGTTAAAATATAACCCTATCCCCTAAATTGATCACATTTTGATCTTCTACTCTGTGTAATTGAAATCGTGGGTTCTGCCGTTGGTAAATTCGTAAATATTTCCACGGACGCAATAATATTAGATTCCAAACACTAATTTAGGAATAATCATCAAAAGTTTAATTTATAGGAAATAATCATCAAACATTTAGTTAATGAAGCAACGGGTACAACCCGGTGGTTCATTAACAAACATTTTGCTAGTGATGATTTTTATTACCTGGTAAACACTTGCGTGGACATCACTGCCCACGCGTGGATTTCGATCAGTCCACGGCGACTTTCCTGTACTCAGAAAAAGCTAAGTAATCAAGATAATATCTCATTATATGGACACAAGACAATATATCAAGTAATTTTATCAAATATTTTTTTTTATATTTCTTAACTAATGCCAAGCACTTATAGTGGAACCAGCAAATTTTTTTCAAGAGGTACAACACACTTTGCACAACAGTCATTGGGGATAAAATACCCTTCACACAATAATGCTGTACTGCATCTCAAATTTTAGGACCCCACAGAGCTTCGAAATTTGATCTGATTCAAAGTTTTCCTAATGATTCAATTCAATTCGAGTCTTGCCGATTCAAACAATTTTCAAATCGTAAAAATGTTCTCAAAATCCTACCAATTGTCTCCCCTTGAACTCTTCTTCTATCATCAGGGGCCAAAACTATAAAACTTTTACAATTGTATTTTCCAGAATTGAATTTTCTAGTTATGACTTTCAATGGGTTAAAATGAACCATTAGCATTTTCAAACATCTGGCAATTTGCCACTTGGCAAACTGCCATATCTTTTAAAATGCTAATGATTTATTTTAGTCACTCATATTAATAGGTAGAAAATGCAATTCTAGAAAATACAATTGTAAAAGTTTTATAGTATTGACCCTGATGTCATTTTAATCATTAAACGCAACATGCGGCGACCTCGTCGCAAGTAAACGCACAACAGCGGAAGCTGTTGGTCAATCTGTCGTTATCAGTTTATAAGATCCCCCCGATGGCTTGCTCCGCGATGTCGCGGATGGACGGATCGGTCAATTGTTGGCGAAGTATCACAAACAAATCAGCAGTCTCCCACAATTGTTCCCGAGAGAAGAGCGCCCGGGAGACTGGGCCCTCCATAAGCATTGTGTAAGATACATGATCCCAATTTTCCATGCTAGTGGTCATTTTGCCTATTCTCATTTTGCCTATTTCTACCTCCAAACGATTGAAGATCTCCCCCCGAACAATGTCAGTTGACGACTTCAAGGCATTCACGGAGAAGAGATTCTTCACGATCAAAAGGTCTGACAAGTTTTGCAATGGGATTTATTCCGACCACACCATAGGGCAGTGCCTTATGGTGATGTTCAAGGTAACTGGTGGTCATACACGTGGCAGGGAAATAACGGAGATCACTATCGCGAAATGGGTTCACGCCCTTCCCCTCTGTCTGCTGATATGCAATGCACTCAAAAACGTTTTTTTAAGTCCACACTGGTCACAGTGACCAACACGGGGACCTTCGTAGAGCGCACAAGCAAATAACATAAGTGACATAAACAAATTCCTCAATTGGTCCTGACTCCATTCTTCGTTCCAAAATAAAGATCCACTACAGTTAGTCTCATTGTAATCTGGCACTGAGACAGGCAAATCAGCCACTTGTGACCAGGTCATTACAGTTGGCAATGGATGTGTATCACAGGGTGTAGAGAAAGCATTCAGAAACATCCAACGACGTTGCGCCGACCCTGTCAAATCAATCGCATCATTGACCAAGTCTATCGCAGTACGTGGATATGAAGTGGTAGCCGACCCCACGATACTTTTTAGCCGTGTCACGTGTGTGATTCAGCCCCAGTTCGAAATGGACTGAAATCTCAAATATGAGCAGTGTAGTAGATGTGGGTGTAAGAAAGCAGACTTGTGCAGGTGTAATTTGTTGGATTCTTGTATCACAGATTCACAGACACAGTTGTTGAATAACCAGAGATTAATTGACACCCTTGAAAATTTGCTTTTCAGTGTTTCAGCTCCCGTCTGTATAAATCTGCGACCAAGTCAGCTCGGATCAAAGCATATCTTACCGTGAAATAATCCATGCTCAGTTCCAAAATGTTCCAATAGAGTTTGTCAGTGTCATCGTCATCGTTATTGTTGTTCGAGGGTGGGAACCTGGGGGCCCTTGGATGGATACATCAGAACATGTTATCAATCCTGCAGTGTTATTCGTATGAGCTTTCCTGACATGATTATTTGTTACTATATGTGGTCGTTTAGCCTTCCAGACACTCGGAGCCATGATGTACGCTTTAACCCAACGCAGACGATATCAACATTTATTATTTTAAATATCATTTTTTCAATTTTTTCAACAAATTTCAACAAAACCATATCATGTGACCCCTCGTTGGAACGAGCTCGACGAGCTCGTTACAACGAGGGGTCACATGATATGATTTTGTTGAAACTGTTTGAAAAATAATATTTTTTTAACTGCTGAATTTGCATATTACGCGGCGGATGCGGACTGTTCGTTAGGTAAAGGGTTAAGAAGTAGTGTTAAGTTTTCGACCATAAATTCATTAGAGTCGTGATGTTTCGATTTTTCTTTTCAAATTCATTATCGGAATTAACCATTTGTTGCAGTACAAGGGTTTATATTTCAACTCATTGTTATCTGAATATATTTATTCACTCTCTTTTATGAGAAAAATTCAGAATTTTCATGAAATTTATATGCTTTCTTCGGTAATAATGTCATCACAATGGAATATCGACTGGTAGTAAGCTCTAGCATCAAATGCACATACCGAGTGACACTTGCACCACAATAGACGGGTAGTTGTGACGATTGTGTCCCTGACAAATGGCCAGTGCCGCCGAGAGAAAATACGGGCCCCGGGGGGATCAATTAGATGGTACCACCTGGGCCCTCTTGTTTCAAACCCAATTTACCAAGGACCCATGAAAATATTCACCCTTTCCCCGACCGATATCTATTATGACTCAATTGCCTCTCAAAGACTAGATTGGGTTACACAAGAGAATGGTAAGAAGGGATATATTATGTACGTCCAGCTCTCAGAACTGACCAGGAATATCGAAGCGGGACGTCTATATAGCCGAATTACAGAACAGCATATTGTGGGCGGATCGACCCACAATATATCTAATAAGTTAGACAGTTCTTGAAAGGAATATATGCTTACTAGTGAATTCGGGGGCCTGCGGCCCGTCTGTCGATTCACACACACTGGGCATTGAAAAAAGCTCGCAAACTAGCTGTCTCGAGTGGCGCGGCTTCGTCCTCGCAGGCCCCCCGGACCCCGGGGTTACTACACCCGCCCCCCCCCCCCCCCTTTCGACGGTCCTGCATATGGCTGCATTCGCACATGGCCTGGTGGAATTGCGTCAGAATTTGAACCATTCCGAAAAATCATGACATCTCAAAAAGCTCATCTTGGGTTTTCGGGGACATTTGCCATGTTCTTAACCCTTTAATCAACGCAGACGATATCAAAATTTATTATTTTAAAATTTTGCAAAAAAAATTCAACAAAACCATATCATGTGACCCCCCCCCCCCCCCCCCCCCCCCACACACACACACACACACTGGAACGAGCTCGACGAGTTCGTTCCAAAGAGGGTCGCATGATATGTTTTTGTTGAAATTTTTTGAAAAATAATATTTTTTCAGCTGCTGAATTTGCATATTACGCGGGCAGATGTGCCCGATTCGTTGGGTAAAGTGTCAATGAACATGATCTTATTCATCTCTGAAAAAATCAGCTTTCTCTGATTTTTCTCCCTAGTGAACCCTAATGTGCCTGGACATTTTACGAAGGTTTCATAAACAGGTTGACAGTGATATTGAATAAGATTGACTTTCACCAGAGGTTCAAAGGGTGACTAGATTATTAGCTGAAACCATTGTAGATTTTTTTGATGTGCAAAACCGTAGTGCTTAGAATATATATATGGTGTGTATAATGTTCGAATACGAGGAAGTCATTAGATCTCGGGTTCTGATAATATAATGTGACTTCATGATTTTGACATATAAAAGGTCAAGGATTCCTCTTCATGCATGGCTGACAATTTTCGTTTTACTGGAAAGTTAGCTCCCCTTAATTTCCTGGGCTGTTGTCAGTAAATTTAAGACAAAAGGTATGGTAAATTTCATAAAAAAATTAAAATTACGAAATCCTAACGAATTTGAATCATCGATGTGCTCATCATTTCACAAATTTCAGGCATTTTCCAGGAAAGCAGTAAAAAAATACAGAAGTTGACTTTTTACAATTTTTCTTCAATCAGTTTTAACGTTTGACTATTAATCGCTGTCAAAACCCATTTAAAAATAAGAAAACCGCGTTTTCACCATCTTTTGTTGTTCAGTAACATTTTTTTCTTGTTCATTATATAAACATTGTGTGCATCGGGACACATAAAACAGACACCACCCTTTCCATTAACCCTTTACCTAACGTAACGGTCAAAACCTCAAAAATCGCCAATTCTTTTTCTCTATTTTTTTCATTTTTTGTCTCAAAAACATAGGTTATGACCCCTCGTTGGAACGAGCTCGTTCCAACGAGAGGTCATAACCTATGTTTTTGAGACAAAAAATGAAAAAAATTAGTTATTCAAGAATTATTTTTGCAAGTGTCGTCTGCTTTTCATGTTAGGTAAAGGGTTAATATAAAAGTACAGGAGGTGAGATTTGCTATTTATTTTCCTGGGAGGATAAAAACTTGCAAATTACTGTAAAAACACATTCACTAAACCAAAAAACCAAAGTGGACACTTAGTGTTGGTGAGCGTGATATTGATATATATTCTTAATGACGGAGTATCTGTGTAGTTGCGTCTACCAACTAACTTTCCTCGATCAAAGACTAGAAACTTGATGACATGGGCGCAATAACCTTTAGCACTCTACCTTTCAATTTGTACAGCCTTAGAGCACTTCGTGTGGATATAAGGCTTATAAAATTAATCTTAATTAATCTTCTAATTAGCTTGCCATAAGGAGCCAAGTTCCCCTTTGCAGCTTTTAGTAATCGAAATAACAGGCAGCTCTGAGAGCTGTCTGTTGTTTTTGTTTATTGAAAGTAACAAACGGAAACCTGGCTTTATTATCCACTGATGTCACGGGTGTTTTCCCCAGCAATTACTTGCTTCTTAATTGGACCTTCTTCGCGCGTCTAATAATTTCAGAGGAGATACCTTTATCGAAATTCGATTTTCATGACGAAAAAAGTTAGGGATGGCCGTTTACAAATCGTGACCTCATGTCCGTAACAATATTGGAAAGCAAAACGGAGTAAATGGAAGAGATAAACAATGTTTTAAGGCACAGAATGATGGACATTTATTAGAGGTATAAGCGAATGGAAGCTTTCATTCAACAAAACCATATCATGAGAGCCCTCATTGGAACGAGCTTGACCAGCTCGTTCCAATAATATGATTTTATTGAGTTTTTGGTGGTGAAAATCAATCGGGTTGCAACATCTGATCAACTGTCCTCATTCGATTAACTGTGAATCATCCATACTGTGAGGATATGAGTATATAGACCACAAAGTTGCAGAAAACACCATATTTTGCAGACGTTTTTCAATACAACATTCTCATCAATTTCTTGTGAAGACTGTTGACAAATTACGCTGGAGAAAATGATATAGATATAGAGACCACCCCTCTTAACATTTTAAAACTGTAGCGAATACTGAGTAGGACTTGAATATCTATTAAAAGGGGTGGGTGTCAGAAATTGATTGGAAAAAACTGTCGAAAATGGAAAAATAAAATGTGGAAAGGAGTGGGTGGGTGGTCTAACATGAGGAAAGTTAAAAATCATCATATGTTCCTGGAGATTTTTTTCCGACCCCTCCCCCTCCTGTGTTGATAGCTAATTTATTTCTTTGTACATAGTTTTCCAAACTGAATACACAGTTATCTAGCCCTCCGTTCACTAAGGGAGAAGAGCTAAGTCGTCTGCAAATAAAATGTGATTAAGGGATTCGTTTCCGACTCATATTGGAACACATGATCTGTCAAATGCTTCACCAAGCTCGTCTAAAATTGTTTCGAAGAGTGTGGGTGAAATTATACATCCTTGTCTGACATCAATAATTGATCGCTTCGGGGCGTCAATTGTCACCCGCGTCTCTGTACTATTTGTGCTCGATTTATACTGAGAGTTTTTTAAGGTGATTCCACAGATACCAATGTGTTGAATTCTCGAACTCCATAGGGCAATCGACTGAATAAAAAGCTTTCCAAAAATCTGTTAAAACAGCAAAAAGTGGTTTTCAATCTTCCAGTGTTTTGTTGATTATTGTTTTTAGAATGAATGCAACTATCCGTTGTACTTCTATATTTCCTGAAGCCAAAATGATTCTTACTTGTTAAGTTATTGCTTTCCAGAAAGTCAGGGACTCGTTTCTTAATATTTTATTGAATATCTTCCAAATTGAATCACTCATGGCATTAGCTCTGTAATTGTTAGTACTATGTCGGTCTCATTTTTGTAGGAAGTGATTTTAAAAGAGACTCCTTCAAGCTTAGGCAATCGTGTGTCCATTTTAGAACAAAGTTCAAAAGTCGCGTTACATCATTAAGCATCACTGGTTAGGCTATTTAAGTAACTAAACCAGAATATTATCTTTACAGGGTTTTTGTTCACGCTTCATTCCGTCAAAGTTCCAAGGATCTGCATTGTTGTTATCTGATTATCATTTGGTTGGTAATTACTCTCGGATGTCCATTTTAAAGAATGAATTTACTCACTAAAACAACCTTCGATTTATTCGAACCTCCTACCGACGTAGCGTATTCTAAGGTACGGGAATGCTGGTAGTGGTTTGAAGAAAATGGGCCTTCACAAATGGGCCAACACGCAATGAAGCCGATTCACATATTCAAATTGAATTAATTTCCCCCATCGAGACCTGTACGAGGAGGTGTTTGATCAATTTTATAATTACCTGGTAGCGAAACGCATTCATCGGTACCACCTGTAACATAGATTGGCCAATCTCCTGTCCTTGCTTCGAAACCACAACATCCACTGAGCCGCAAGTGAACAATATATTTGATATCTGAAAACATCCGGTCTTTCTGGTCAACCAGTATGTCGAATTTTCAGGTGTTTATAAAAACAAAAATAACTTCGAACTAAGATTGCAGATTCCACCCCTGAGCTTTGTCAATATGGCATTTCCCCCATTTTTAACCTTCTCTACCCAGTTCCTACGGTCGTTGTGGCAGTAAAATACGGCAGGAAAATGCAATACCACCTATTGAAGGATTTCCAGATTTACGATTGAACTCAACGTAATGGCACCCGGATATTTGGTTTTCAGTTTGATGTCATGTTTTAGAAATTGTTATAAAATCATTGTTCTTAAACAGGTATGACGCCACTTCCTGCACGCCAATTCACTAACCTAACAATTGAATTATAAATCATATGCTAACATGCTATGTACAGTGCGGCCGCCGGGGACTGGTCACTTTCCACGGGTGGGCAATATTTCAACGGACTCAATAATCTACATTCCAAACACTAATTATAGGAATAATCATCAAAAATTTAATTAATGAAGCACGGGTTATACAACCCGGTGCTTCATCAATTAAAATTTTGCTGAGGATGATTTTTATAATATAATGCGTGAACATCACTGCTCATGCGAAGATTTCGACCAGACCGCGGCAGCTGTACTTAAAATTGACGGCTGTCTTATCCCTGCCTTCAACATCTTCAGACTCCCCCCTCCAATGCCTAGCTTAACACGTATCGTCTGTTTGCTGTTTCTCGATCAAGGAGACCAATATAAATGCATTGATAACGCATAACTGTACTTTCGTATTTGCTTCTTTTGAAAACTCAGATACAAGCCCCATGCTCCTGTGTGTATGTACCTGGTGCTTCATTAATTAAATTTTTGATGATTATTCCTATAATTAGAGTGTGTGTTAATATTATGCCGTCCATGGAAATGTTGGCCACCTATGGAAAGTGACTAAGTCCACGGCGGCTGTACTGTAATGTCGCAACAAATTTGGTTGAGAGTCTCTGATCTTGCCGTCCGAGTCTCACTTGCAGCTGCAAATCTATGTTTTTACGTTATAATGCTGCTTGAGTTTTTCAGCAAGTCACTTCAGTGCTGGTGAGGGTCCTACATTTTGTTTTGCAATCTCGATCATGATTTTATTACACCCATACATGAGCTCAAATGGTGGAATTCTGGTGCTTGGTTGAGGTACTTTAAAAAAGGCAAATTGCATCGCCAGCGAGTATCAGATAGATGACAAACCACGGTAAGTCAATTGCGCCTTGGTTTTTTACATTTTTTGCCCCCCCCCCCCCTCCCATTTCCGTCGAGCTTCCACCACATTTAGTTCTGAAAAGAACGGAATGGAAATAGGAGAGTGTGTGTGTTTATCTTGTTATTTTGGAGGTTCACATGATCACCTCTGCGCATGTCCGAGTTTCGGAGAAAAATCTATCCATTTTTTTAAACACTGAAGCCTATGGAGATTTTGAAAAAAACAATTATTTCTAAACAATCGCGTTCGAAACTATTTTGCTTCCGCATCTGGTCTAAAACATCAACATTTCCTCTCTCATTTGCTGTAATTAATTGAATTGTAGGATAATTATTTTTTGCTTCCATTTTTATTTGAAATTTGGCTGCAAAGTTTGTGTAGAACCCCTATAAAATTAGGCAAAATTCATCACCCCTGTGGTATTCAACACCATTTTGTGACCTGATAAAATAAACTTTTCATTTCGTTCCGCATCAGACAACAAACTAGAGGGATCAAATGTAACATATATCCAAATTTCACTTGAGTGTTATAACATCTTTTTGCTTCCAATCCACTTTGAAAAACAGACATTTTTAAGTTTTCCCCCCAAAAAATCGACTTTCACTGACCGCGACAAATCAGCGGCTGGCCAAAGAGTTATTATTACCTCTGCTGTTATAAAGATAATTGGTTTAGTCATTTGTACTGGAGAAGAAGACAAGTTTTGTCTTTCTGTATTCTTTGCATTTGGTAGTTTTCAGCAATTAAACCGAATATTACGATGTGTTAGTACAATAATTTAGGTGAATAGCTCGGGTGTTTAACAGCTTGGGATGGCTTACTTTTTACAGCTTGAGGGTGGTGTCAATAAAGACCTACTATTGGGTTATGAGCTGGTGGTTTTCTAGAGGAGAGAGATACGGCTTCATTTTTTCTTCTTATATAGATGGTGGTACTTGGTTCAATTAACCATTCGCACCTCTGATTTCAGAGAGCGAACATGCAATTGAAATGAGGCTAAGAGGGATAGTAAATTAGACCTCTCATTGAGGACTTTTCTCATGGACATCATGGCCTCATACGACTAAAAAGGGATTCCATAACCAGAGACGTTTCATAAAAAGGGATTCCATGGGACCTGGTCATTGGATATAGATGTGATGAGGATCGGATAGGACTTCGTTGTAATAAGGGGAGATAACTCGGCATAGAGTTTACGGGAGATGAAGCAATCTGATTGGTTAGTTAGCGTCGGGAAAGTGAAGTGATTGGGTGATCTGGATAAATGAAACAACAAGAGTACTCGGAAAGGGTCACAACTAACCAGAACCGACCAGAAAAGCTAAATAAAGTAACAATAAGCAAAGCTGTTCCAGCTGATAGGCTCTTCCACTCTACTGGACTAAACCCCAGGACAAAGGAATATGGTTAGGTAGACGAAAACTATCGCATAGATAGAAAGAAGCAAAGAAATCTGAAAGAATTCGAAATAGTAAAAACTTTTCGGGTTGTTTGTGGTAATTCTACGAATCGGAAAATCAATCCTGTACAAAGGAACATACCATCCGAACATACCCCTGTCTTGCTGTAGGCCATTGGGTAACATAGCAACCACGTGCTACCATAGACACCAAGATGGCGGCCTCCAGTATACAAAATGGACTACCGAAACACTTATCACCCTAACAACACGCGCTGCGCATGCGCACTAACACAACATATCACTATGGGGGTGACGTCACAAGATGACCGCTCACGCGAGTTACCATGTCAACACAACATGGCGCCACTGGGTCACGTGACATGACGTCACTCCCGGGGTTCCCCAACCGGGGACGTTTACCACATCTCTACTACTGTTATTATATTACCTAACAGAACTCTAATTTATCATCCGACTGAACCCCCACACCCATCAGGCCAAGGGCATACAACTACAAAAACCTCTTAACTCATTACCCAATGCACTCTATTTTCAAAAGGTTTTTATTTCAATTTTTTTTCAGCCGAATTTTCTGCAAAATTTCAACAAAATTATATCATGTGACACCTCACTGGAACGAGCTGGTTCCAATCAGGTGGCCACTGACATATTATGTTATTTTGATGTTGATGTTGTTATTGTTGAAAATTGTCTTAAAAAGCGATATACTTTTTTTCAACTGTTCAATTTGTAAATCACGCGGGCCCTTGTGGACGACTCGTTATGTAAAGGCTAACTCACTTCAAAGCACATATGTGAACCTCAAAATAACATGATAAATACACACACTCTCCTATTTCCATTCCGTTCTTTTCAGAACTAAATGTGGTGGAAGCTCAACGGAAGTGGGGGGGGGGGGTCAAAAATGTTATATACACGGCGCAATTGACATACCGTGGTTCAGTACGGTGTAAGACATCTGATACTCGCTGGCGATGCAATTTGCCTTTTGAAAGTACCTCAACCAAGCACCAGAATTCCACCATTTGAGCTCATGTATGGGTGTAATAAAATCATGATCGAGATTGCAAAACAAAATGTAGGACCCTCACCGGCACTGAAGTGACTTGCTGAAAAACTCAAGCACCATTATAACGTAAAAAACATAGATTTGCAGCTGCAAGTGAGGCGCAGACGGCAAGATCAGAGACTCTCAACCAAATTTGTTGCGACATTACAGTACAGCCGCCGTGGACTTAGTCACTTTCCATAGGTGGCCAACATTTCCATGGACGGCATAATATTAACACACACTCTATTTATAGGAATGATCATCAAAAATTTAATTAATGAAGCACCAGGTACATACACACAGGAGCATGGGGCTTGTATCTGAGTTTTCAAAAGAAGCAAATACGGAAAGTACAGTTATGCATTATCAATGCATTTATATTGGTCTCCTTGGTCGAGAACCGGCAAAGAGTCGATACGTATTAAGCTAGCCATTGGAGGGGGAGTGTGAAGATGTTGAAGGCAGCGATAAGACAGCCGTCAAATTTCAGTACTGCTGCCCGCGGACTGGTCGAAATCTTCGTATGAGCAGGGATGTTCACGCATGTGTTTACCAGATTATAAAAATCATCTTCAGCAAAATTTTAATTAATGAAGCACCGGGTTGTACAGCGTGCTTCATTAATTAAATTCTTGATGATTATTCCTATAATAAGTGTTTGGAATCTAATATATTGTCTACCCGTGGAAAGTGACCAGTCCACGACGGCCGCACTGTACACAGCATGTTAACATATGATTTATAATTGGTAGGTTAGTAAACTGGCGTGTAGGAAGTGGCGTCATACCTGTTTAAGAACAATGATTTTATTACAATTTCTAAAACATGGCATCAAACGGAAAACCAAATATCCGAGTGCCATTGCGTTGAGTTCAATCGTAAATCAGGAAATCCCTCAAAAGGTGGTATTGCATTTACTGCCGTATTTACTGCCGTATTTTACTGCCGCAACGACCATAGGAAGTGGGTAGAGAAGGTTAAAAATTGGGGAAATGCCATATTGACAGAGCTCAGGGGTGAAATCTGCAATCTTAGTTCGAAAGTTATTTTTGTTTTTATAAACACCTAAAAATTCGACATACTGGTTGACCAGAAAGACCGGATGTTTTCAGATATCAAATATATTGTCTAGTTGCAGCTCAGTGGATGTTGTGATTTCGAAGCAACGACAGGAGATAGACCAGATTATGTTACATGGTTCCGATGAATACGTTTCGCTACCAGGTAATTACAAAATTCATCAAACACCTCCTCGCACAGGTCTCGATGGAGGAAATTAATCCAATTTGAATATGTGAATCGGCTTCATTGCGTGTTGGCCCAATTGTGAAGGCCCATTTTTTTCAAACCACTACCAGCTTTCCCGTACCTTAGAATACGCTACGTCGGTAGGAGGTTCGAATAAATCGAAGGTTGTTTTAGTGAACAAATTCATTCTTTAAAATGGACATCCGAGAGTAATTACCAACCAAATGATAATCAGATAACAACCAATTCAGATCCTTGAAACTTTGAAGGGAATGAAGCGTGAACAAAAACCCTGTAAAGATAATATTCTGATTTAGTTTCTTAAAATAGCCTAACCAGTGATGCTTAATGATGTAACGCGACTGTTGAACTTTGTTCTAAAATGGACACACGATTGCCTAAGTTTGAAGGAGTCTTTTTTAAAATCACTTCCTACAAAAATGAGACAGACATAGTACTAACAATTACAGAGCTAATGCCATGAGTGATTCAATTTGGGAAGATATTCAATAAAATATTAAGAAACGAGTCCCTGACTTTCTGGAAAGCAATAACTTAACAAGTAAGAATCATTTTGGCTTCAGGAAATATAGAAGTACAACGGATAGTGCATTCATTCTAAAAACATAATCAACAAACAAAAAAAAAAGGATTGAAAACCACTTTTTGCTGTTTTAACAGATATTTGGAAGGCTTTTTATTCAGTCGATTGCCCTAGGGAGTTTGAGAATTCAACACATTGGTATCTGTGGAATCACTTTAAAAACTCTCAGTATAAATCGAGCAGAAATAGTTCACAGACGAGGGTGGTCATTGCCCCCCCCCCCCCCCCCCCCTCCGAAGCGATCAATTATTGGTGTCCGACAAGGATGTATAATTTCACCTACACTCTTCGAAACAATTTTAGACGAGCTTGATGAAGCATTTGACAGATTATGTGTTCCAATATGAGTCGGAAACGAATCCCGTAATCACATTTTATTTGCAGACGACTTAGTTCTTCTCCCTTAGTGAACAGGGGGCTAAATAACTGTGTATTCAGTTTGGAAAACTATGTACAAAGAAATAAATTTGCTATCAACACGGGGGGGGGGGGGGGGGGGGGGGGTGGTGGTTTGGAAAAAAATTCCAGGAACATATGATGATTTTTAACTTTCCTCATATTAGATCACCCACCCACCCACTCCTTTCCGCAATTTTTTTCCCATTTTCGACAGTTTTTTTCCAATCAATTTCTGACACCCACCCCCTTTTAATCGATATTCAAGTCCTACTCAGTATTCACTACACTTTAAAAATGTTGAGAGGTGTGGTCTCTATAGCTATATAATTTTTTCCAGCATAATTTCTCAACAGTCTTCACAAGAAACTGATGAGACGTGCTACTATAGAAACCAAGATGGCGGCCTCCTGTATACAAAATGGACTACCGAAACACGTATCACCCTAACAACACTCACTGCGCATGCGTACTTACACCACATATCACTATGGGGATGATGTCACAAGATGGCCGCTCACGCGAGTTACCATGACAACACAACATGGCGCCACTGGGTCACGTGACATGACGTCACTTCCGGGGTCCCCGCCGGGGACGTTTACCACATCTACTACTAATAACATTAATTAACAGTAGTTTTTGCACAAACTTACCTTCTGCTAAACCGACAGGTTGTGTTGAAGTAGCAAGCTCTGAAATATAGAAAATGCGTTACCAACTTCTGCATACAATGTTCAGGAAATCAAGTTTTCAAGTACAGGGAATAAGGTTTTGTTGAATAGACCCTTCCCAGGCGAATCGGTCGCCCCCCTTCCACCTCCAATAGCTGATATTTGAATTTAGCAGGCCTCTGCGAACCTAATTTTCGGCTCGAATCGAATCTTAAGGAAGTTTCGAATCCGAATCGAATCCGACGTTGTGTTAAATACCTTGTAAAGTCAGCGAACTGAACGATTTTTCGTGACGGCAACGAACAACGAATGTAATATTGGGAGTGCCAGTGTAAATATATCATTATAAAATGGTTGAAACGTTTACAAGCATGTGAGTATTATGCAATCAATAATTATTATCAATCCAATTGGAACACATCGCAACAAAATGATAAGTAGTTTAACTGCACATTCTCGCGCCCATTATGTTGATGCAGTAAACAGCACGATCGCGCCGAACATTCTTTACATAGGTAATTTTTGTTAACCTCTCGTGTATGGAAAAGAGAACGCATTTTCGCCATTTTAAGTTTCGTATTTTGGATTAGTCACATTCTATGAGGCTTTTAATTAATAGTCACGACGTGTGAGCACATGTTCATGACATGACGTAATATTAATGTTAATAAACTGAGTATGGCGTAAAGGCATGTGAGTTCCTACAGAAGGAATTGTGAGTCACATTTTCTTTTATTATTTTTTTGTAATAATGTGTCGATTTAAAGATAACAGTCGCCGACTCGACGGGTACATATTACAATTCTATCAAGACTAACAAAAATGTTCTTGTACCTAGTTATTATATTACACTCGTATAATAGTTTTTGACAGGTGTATTGGAAGGAATTCATCAATAAAACATCGTAGTAATAACTATAACAAAACTGCGCCATGGATTCGAAATTTCGAATACCCGTCAATGGATTCGAATCGAATCGAATCTCACAGAAGATTCGAACCCGAATCGAATCTCGAAGCCCCGCAGGGGTCTAGAATTTAGATTCCTTTTTATTTCCAAACCACATCGTATAACCCCTGATTGGAAAAAGAGCTTGACATTTATGATATTACAGTACAGCTGCCGTGGAAGGGTCAAAATCCACGCGTGGGCAGTGTTGCCCACGGACACTTTTCTCAATCAATTATCAGTACTTTTCAGCAAATATTCAATGAATGAAGCACCGGTCCGTATCCGGGGCTTCATTCATTGCAAATTTGATGGCGATTCAATTATTTTGTGTCTCAGATTTACTGTTAACGGATGTGTGGAAATATTGCCCTCGCGTGGAATTTGACTTTTCCACGCCAACCGTACTGCACTACAGTGTTCTCAAGAAAACACTTTCAAGCGGATAATCCCAGCCAACGGAAATTAGGTGACAGAATAGCGAACAGTGCCGAATGTCTGTTTGTCCGTATATCTGCTCAAGCCAGAAAATAAGCAGCCTTTCCTCTGCAAAACGAGGTCCCCAGATGGTGAATTTAGTGATGATACCAAGTATCATCACTAAATTTACTCTATGTGGACCTCAATCTGAATCAGGGACTCAAAACTAAACAGAAAGAGGTACCCAGAGGATAAATTGACCCACTGTATGGGATAGCATCATCAAATTCACCCTCTGGGAACCTCATTTTGCAAATGTCAGGCTGCTTATTTTCAGGCCTGTATATGTTACACTTCATTTGCATGTGTGTTTGTCTGAACTATATCTCAGTAACCCTAGGAGCTACGGTGGTCATTCTTAGGTCCCAATAGGTTCCGATAAAATTTGGATTTACAGCTGAAGAGGCCAAATGTCAAGGTTCCAAGGTTAGCAGATTCAATTTTTGACAGTTATGTCTTCTGCAGTAGTGTTATATCAGGGACATTGATAAGGGGAGTCGGAAGGGGAGGGGTGTCCACCTCTAGATTTCCAATTGCAGCCCCCCCCCCCCCCCCCCATCAGTAGGCAAAATTTCGACGACCACTACATAATTTCCACCAACTGGGAAATTCCATTAACACTCCCACTCCGAGACCAAATTTTCCAATTAAAGATTTTAACCCTTAAAATAAGATGCTCAATATCACATTTTGTTATTCCAATAATTTTTTTTTAAATTTCAAAAAATTTCAACAAAACGGTATCATGGAACTCCTCTTTGGAACGAGCTTGTTCCAATGAGGGGATACATGATATGGTTTTGTTTAAATTTAAAAAAGATTTTCAACTGCAGCATTTGTAAATTCCGCAGGCGGCTGAGGACGATTCGTTGGGTAGAAAGTTAAGTTGCTGAATTTCATTTGTACACACCAATTGACTGTAAATTATCCAAATGAGACTCTTGGTAGTTACAAATGCCAACTACAAATCAATAATTGGGAGGATTTTTACTACTTTTCACTCAATATTTGGAAGACAATCAATACTTTTCAGCATTAAGTGTTTTATGTGGTGAAGAAAACCGCATCATATACCCATGCTCATGTAAACAGGATGAGGCTAGATGTTCCAGCTCTGAATTTTCAACTATACCCCCTTCCTTCACGACTGCTGAACATCCGACTTTTGAGAAAATCATTTACAACCCCAACACCGTTGACTGCGAATGTTCCATCTGCTACCTCTACATTTCCAATAGATCAAGAAATCCGAATGCATCCTCTCCCCTTATGTTCGAAAAAAATGACCATGAGCTTTGAGTTATTGAGTTAGAAACCGCCTCTTGAATGCAACAAGGCTTTGTAAGCAATTCTTTAGCATTGTTGGTGGTGCTTTGTTGCACTCAAGGGACAAAATATTGACTCAAGTTAGAAAATCACTCCAGGAGCCAATACTATAAAACTTTTACAATTGAATTTTCTAGAATAGTATTTTCTAGTTATGACATTAAATGGGTTGAAATGAACCATTAGCATTTTCAAAGATGTGGCAATTTGCCAGTTGGCAAATTGCCATAGCTTTTAAAATGCTAATGATTCATTTTAGCCAGTTATATTCATAGATAGAAAATACAATTCTAGAAAATACAATTGTAAAAGTTTTATAGTATTGGCTCCTGCTCATGATAATAAACAGACGCTGTATTTTAACCATGCTAGTTTTAAAGATGAACAATTAATTGTACATCAATAAAAAAAAGTAAAATTTTAAAGTCTTCCGATTTCATTTTAGAAGACATTGGGCGCCAATAACACGTTCTACGAAGGAGATTAATTTCATTGAGGGATGGCCTGAGAACCAAACCTTCTTTGCATTATGACCAGCTGCTATAAATGTAACGTGTGCAAACTGCAATCGTGTTTTCACGATAATCAGGGGTGGAATTGATATCTAACTTTCCGAGACTGAAAATTCATCCGTGATGTAATGGAATAAGAAGTGGGCAATTACGTTTTTATTTTGAGGTATGAAGCGGGTATGAGTAACCCTTTAGCTAACGAATCGGCCGCATCCGCACGCATAATATGCAAATTCAGTAGTTGAAAATATATTTTGGAAAACATTTCAACAAAACCATATCATGTGACCCATCATACGGACGAACTCGTCAAGCTCGTTCCAATGAGGCGTAGCACACGGTTTCATTGAAATGTTTTGAATAATTTCAAAAAATAATATTTAAAATAAGCAATTTTGATATCGTCTGCTTTCGGAATTATTTATTATTTATTTATTGGTGTTCAAGGTTACATATTTCTGCACAATGGCTAATCATGACCATGACAGTTTTACGGGTGGAGGAAGCCGGAGTACCCGGAGAGAACCACGAGCAACGGCGAGCAACTGTCAGCTCCCCAACATACTAACTCCACACAAGCATGGTTAGCGTTGGTTGAAGACAAGTGCACCATCGACGTACAGTACGCCTTAGTACTAGCGTCACCGTGCCCCCACGTGGGCAGTGGGGGGTGAAGTGTCTTGCCCAAGGACACAACGTGGTTGCCGCAGGTGGGATTCGAACCGAGGACCTCTCGGCTTGCAGACTGTACCTCTACCTGCTGAGCCACCGCACCCCCTCTGCTTTCGGAAAAGAGGTAAGAATGTAACAGGGACTTCAATCACAAATAATAGTTGGGTTACCAGTTTGTTCCACAAATCCAATGCGTGCGCAGTATATATACTATACATTGTGCATACACCCATGGAATGAGCCAATTGGATTAGCTCTTTGAAAATAATGCGACCTGATGATGAATTTGCGCAACAACAGGGGAAGCACTAATTCCTCAGATGATGAATTCCATGCCCCTTTACCCCACTTGTTTTGACAGGTTTTGTTGGCAAACACCCCCCCCCCCCCCCCCACACCACCACCACCACCACCACCACGTGGAAACACCGGGGAGTGAAGCAGTGATTGTTTACTGTGGTACAAAAGCTGCTTTACTGGTAAAATAGGACCCAGTCACCAATGCTTGGGGTTTGAAATCCTATAAAACGAGCTTCTACTTCCTCGGGGTATGTCTTGGCACATAGAACAACTATAAATGCATATAACATATATTCAGCTGCTTTTTGCACTTTGAGAAAGGCTGGAACACGACATCTTCAAAACACGAATCATCCATGTTAAATCCATGTGATATTATGCTAATGGGGTGATTCATTTCGAAATCGTTTTGTGAATAGCACTGGCCGGTTTTGGCCGTTACGTTGGGTAATGCGTTAAGGCATTTCCCCTCATTCTGCCACATAACTGCTTGTAAAATTAGGACTGATTTTTTTTGTTCCTGGGAAAACCCATAAATTGTAAATAATTTTGCCATTGAATTGGAAGTCACTACGGTACCTTTTAAGCTCAGCTCAAAACTATGCATAATTTGTTCATCGAGGCGTTTTGCGTCGGGATATTTTTCGAATGCATTTTTGTTTTACAGATTTAATACCAATTTAACATCTGTGTTGGTATACACGCTGTCAATATCCAATGTAGCCAAAATTGCATTCCTAGAGATTTTCAATTAGAAATTTTTGACAGGAAATCCGTTGCATTTTTTAGATAGCCCGGTGTCTATCATCTGCAGGTTTCTGAAGATAATGTGTTTCGAGATGGCACGGAATTCCGAATTATTATCCAAGACAATTGGTGAACCCAGATGGATCTTTGGTAGGATGTAAAAGTGTCCTGTTTGAGCAGTGAACTTGGCTGTCAAACGTTTCAATTGTTTTTTATCTGCATGATTGATGTTCACCTTAATCTCATAAACTATAATACGCAATCATTGATACCATGATCAATGAATTTCCCGAGTATCGAGATAGACTTTCAGAAGTGATCAGTCAAATGTAAAATGTGTTTTTTTGATTTCCAGGAAACTTTATAAACAGGTTAATAAATATTTAAATGTTCTCCAAAAGACTGATAATAGATGCCCAAGAAAGTGCGCCATAATAATGGACTCAAAAAAAAAGATCTGTCAGTATTCTCAAATTTGTTAATTATAAACATTCAATAATTCGGAGCACTTGGCTTACTGGAGTATTATTTATTTATTTATTTATTTATTTATTTATTTATTTATTCATTGGTGTTTAAGGTCACATACTTATGCACAGTGGTTAATCGTGACCGTGACAGTTTCACGGGTGGAGGAAGCCTGAATACCCGGACAGAACCACCGAGCATCGACGAGCAAGTGTCAGCTCCTCAACATTCTAACTCTGTTCAAGCTCCGGTTGAAGACATGTGCACCATCGACGTGCAGTACGCCTTAGTACACCGCATAATCGTGTCTCCATGCAGACAAACAGGATAAAGTGCCTTGCCCAAGGACACAACGCGGGTCGTCCCATACGGGGATCGAACTCGGGACCTCTAGCATAGAAGTCCAAAAGTCTACCACTAAGCCACCGCGCTCCCAGCTTACTGGAGTAGAGGGGTTATTTATGACATCATGCTGCACAGAGACCAGTCTACCCTATTCAATTGTTTTGATCGGCCATTCTGTAATGACAATGTAGACTGATGCTGCCGAGATATTATACACAAATCCCTGTAAAAATCACAGCCATTTTCGTTATTGTTTGTTTGTTTATTGGGTGTTGAGAAGTTTTACGGGAGGAGGAAGCCAGAGTCCCCATGGAGAACCAACAGACGGCGGCGAACAACAGACAGACTCTCAAACTTACCAGCTGCAGAAGCAGTGATAACAGAAGTTGAAGGCAAGTCAACCACCGACGTTTTGTGCGCGTTACAACTACACGGTGACAACGTGCCCACACGTGGGCAATCGGAATTAAGGTTCTTGAACAAAGATACAACGCAGTCACCGCTAACCAGAATCGAACCGTCGACCTTCCAGTTTAACTCCTTGCATGCCTGCAGGATATTCCTGTCCAGCTCAGGGATTCTCTTGTGACAGAAACAGTATAATTTTGGCACATTTAAGCATATTTTCTCCCTGTAAATTGAATGGCTTTTTTCACCAATGATTTCTTGTGTTATATTTAGATTAATGTTTCATCAAATCTAGTCATGGCTGCTTCGTAGCAGCCATGGCTAGATTTGATGAAAAATATCTTGAAAATATTCAGCGGGTTAAGGGTTAAAGTCCATTTACTGCGCTCCCAATTCCTATTATTGAGCCTCTTGTGCAAGAGTAGTGTCATTTGTCCATTTCAGTAATTTTGTCAAAAATTTTCTGACTCCATTATTATAGTGTATTTTCTTGGGCATCCCATACCACAGTTTGGGAGAACATTTGGACAAAAATTATTAATCAAATGCTTGGAAAGTTTGATTTAAATCAAAAACCCACTTTTAACTTTTCATTATTTCTTCATACACAACAACGTTTTTAATTCTTATAAATGTCATTGATTACTTGAAAGTAAAATAAATTTAGTTGCTTAATAATAAGCAGACATGTATCTCCAAAAACAAAATCAAATTTCCAGTCATTTTTGTCACTTAACCCTAACCATGACCCCTCACCTAACACGACAAAGGACGATATTTTTGCTAAAACGTTTTTTGTATAACTCAAGATTTTACCTCCAAAACATAGCATATGACCTCAATGAAACGAGTTATACGCAATCTGCCCAAAAGGGAAATCATATGCTACGTTTTGGAGACAAAGTTTGAAAACATGATAAAATTTGAAAGGTGATTTTTTTGTTGTTTGTTTTTTATTCAGATAAATATTATAAATCATTGTGTTGAATTGACGGAAACGTGGTTTGCGGCTCAGAGCTTATGTTCAACCGAGACGCTAACGCTCAGACAATGTTACCGTCCATTCATTACAATAGCGAATATGTTCCAATAAGATCCTCCCACAGCCCAAAGACCACACCGTGAAATGAACATGGCAGCTCGACTGAACATGGCAACTTTAACGATAACAAATTTAGTAAATAAACCTCCCGTGTACCCCACGACGTCACTGGACAACAAAAAAATAACTTATATAAAATGGTCGAGGTTACTCCATCTCTGTTCGATTCTTGAACTTTTAAGTGGGTTGTCAGCATACATTCATAGAATGATCAGTGGCTTGGAAAAATACGGTTCTGTAGACACTGTGCACTTTGAATCTCCTTCAACTGTTATCATGTTTTAAAATATTTCACGTAGTGACGTCAGACGGTAACATATGCCACTGGATCCGTAAACACAGAAAAAACTAAGCGAGCTGTCGTCCAATCGGAGGGCGAGGACTTTAGTCTCATTGGAGCATATATAAATATACGTTTTACAAAAATGTAATGTTTTACACGTATAGAGACACTAGGACAGATAGTGTGGACGGGTAATGAGGTTTTAAGGTTAGAGAGAGGTATACACATTTGAGCTCCTGTTTTTGATGAACTAAGCGTTTTACTTTCTAGGTTTATAATCAAATTAGTAAACATGTTCAACTAGTGCAATTAATAAAGGGATCCGTAAAATGTACTTAGGTGCGTAGCCAGGTATCTATATTGTGGAGGGGGGGGGGGGGGGGAGGGCACGAAGGATAAGTGATTTTTTAATTCTATTTTCATTTTTAGGCATATTACGAAGTTTTAAGTCTTAAGTTGAGGAAAGGTATGGAGGTGATGTACCTCTCGAGCTGTTGTGGCCGAAGGTATACTTTCCAATTTAATTCCAAAACGGGGAAATTTCTGAAATATATGCCCCAAATGGCACTATCTTAAACTCTAAAGAATATCAGTCTTTACAAAACGTGATATGTAAATTGTAATTTCATTAGTTGATACACCGTGCAGTTGGTAGAGTTAAGGATGTTTGGAAGTGTGGGGGGGGGGGGGGTGGGCGGGGGAAGGCGGAGGACACGAATGAGCTATGATTTGATAATACCTTTAAATGTATGTGGTGGATGAAATTATTTTGTGTAACAATTGACGTGAATCAGTTAGTCTAAAATACACTTCATAATCTAGTTGACCGAATATTTGGAATTGTTTGCCTTTGAAGACGGTCACATCGTAAAATGAACAGAGTCTTGACTATTGATAGCCTTTAATTTTAATTTGATGTTTGGATCTTGATTGTTTAAAATGCTTCGCACATTTGCATAACCCCTTTACCTTACATGAAGAGCAGACGACACTTGCAAAAAAAAATTCTTGAATAACTAATTTTTTCATTTTTTGCCTCAAAAACATAGGTTATGACCCCTCATTGAAATGGGCTCGACGAGCTCGTTCCAAAGAGAGGTCATAACCTATGTTTTTGAGACAAAAAATGAAAAAATAATGAAAATTAATTGGCGACTTTTGTGAATAGCGCTGGCCGGTTTTGGCCGTTACGTTGGGTAATGCGTTAAGGCATTTCCCCTCATTCTGCCACATAACTGCTTGTAAAATTAGGAATGAATTTTTTTTGTTCCTGGGAAAATCCATAAATTGTAAATAATTTCGCCATTGAATTGGAAGTCACTACGGTACCTTTTAAGCTCAGCTCAAAACTATGCATAATTTGTTCATCGAGGCGTTTTGCGTCGGGATATTTTTCGAATGCATTTTTGTTTTACAGATTTAACACCAATTTAACATCTGTGTTGGTATACACGCTGTCAATATCCAATGTAGCCAAAATTGCATTCCTAGAGATTTTCAATTAGAAATTTTTGACAGGAAATCCGTTGCATTTTTTTAGATAGCCCGGTGTCTATCATCTACAGGTTTCTGAAGATAATGTGTTTCGAGATGGCACGGAATTCCGAATTATTTTCCAAGACAACTGGTGAACCCAGATGGATCTTTGGTTGGATGTAAAAGTGTCCTGTTTGAGCAGTGAACTTGGCTGTCAAATGTTTCAATTATTTTTTATCTGCATGATTGATGTTCACCTTAATCTCATAAACTATAATACGCAATCATTGATACCATGATCAATGAATTTCCCGAGTATCGAGATAGACTTTCAGAACCGGGAGACGCAGAGTCGTAAAATTCCCGTTCCCGGTATTAAACCTTACCCGAGATAGAACGGCGACTAGCCCGCTTTATCTGCTGGTTTGATCACAAAGTTCTTCATTTTCGAAGTTTCGCCAGAGCTACCAGTTTACCAACTGTTCAATTGTTTTTATTGGGGAGTATGTCCATGCTGACCACAATGTTAAGAAACATTGTGTTGGCCTGAATAATTTCGGGATCTACTGCACTTTCTGAAAGTAACCAACCAAATATCGCTAAAATAATGGTTTCCCGCGAAAGGCTCCCTGGGCCTATAATTAGAAACATTTACAAGTATTCGCAGGCGTTCAGGTAGGGCCAAAAGATGGTTTCAGATGGGACTCCGATGGCGTCACAGTCATTGTTTGGGAGTTGGTTTCCGACGAAAAGCCCCGGAGTATATAATTCAGAACATTTAACGTATGTTGAGGCGTATATAAATGTGCATAAATGTGTTGGAATTTTGATTCGACCCAATGTGGCTATGAAGTACATTCAAATGTCAATTTTTTCAAAGTTCCAAATTTGAGCATAAAACAAGCTGTACATGCTCTCAGAGGGATACAGGGGACACGTGCCCCTCCACTTTTTTCCACAGACATATTACGTGGTTACACAATGAGTTAAAATGGGCGCATGCAAAGGTGTTCAATATACAGGCATTCCTATGATATATTATTTGCAAATCCAAACAACATTTGGTCAAAGAATTCTACCTTCGGTCTTTATCTTTTACTTCAACCATCTTCCGACCCGAAAGTTTGGGTTGGAAGGTGTTTAAAGTAGAAGAAATGGACAGGACAGTGATTACACCGCGGCATGCTCATCTAGACTTTAGTATGTCATGGTATGTCATGGTACATTATATTACTGACCGAGGCGTTAGCCGAGGTCAATAGAAGTTTTTTTGGATCCATATCACACCATATTTACCTCCGCAAAAGTCCATAACTGTTTTATTATATACTCCATCTTAAAAAAACACCCAAAACGATCTTCTATTTGTCAATTAATTTGACAATTAAAAGTTCAATTATATCAACCGGAAATACTTTGACTTAACAATAAAATAGTTATCATCTGCAGAATAACATGAAAATAAACAGTGTTATAGAGATTACGTCGATTGAAATAGAACTAGAGAAGGGATTTTCAAAAGCTCTATTTAGAAAGTTGCTATTCACTGATTTTTGAATACCAGTCACGTGTAAAAGATCCAGCAAATAGAAATGTGGTTATTTATTAAGTATATAATAATTATCGACATACGGTAAATTTTCTCCCACTGGGCCGAACCATGGTAGCCTTGAAAATTTGTGCCCTTGAAATAGAACTAGAGAAGGGATTTTCAAAAGCTCTATTTAGAAAGTTGCTATTCACTGATTTTTGAATACCAGTCACGTGTAAAAGATCCAGCAAATAGAAATGTGGTTATTTATTAAGTATATAATAATTATCGACATACGGTAAATTTTCTCCCACTGGGCCGAACCATGGTAGCCTAGAAAATTTGTGCCCTCCACTTTTATCGAGCTTCCGCCGCCGCTGCGTGCTGTCTGTTCACGTCGGTTCCATTTTGAGTGACCGAAGCATACCGCTTGAATTCGCTATCTGTATTATATTGTGGTATCGTTAAAGTGTTTCCATTTTCTCTCTTGCAATGCAAGAGGTAATGATTGGTTTGGGACAATTATGAATTTTTCTCAGGTTTGTTCGAACAAAGGGGCATCACCCCCCCCCCCCCCCCCCATGCCTTTCAACATAAACAACTAAATACCACGGGGGTGAGGGAGAGGTCATCCGACGTCATTCCCGGAGTGCATACTAACCATAGACAACCTATCCGATGCATTGAAGGTGGAAAGTTGTGTGGATATTCAACACACAATTGAATTGGGTGAAGCAATATTGAGGGGGGGGGGGGGGCGTAAGTTTTCCACATCGTGAGCAAGGCGGCATTTTTTCATCATTCTGTACTTCCTTTTTAGACTTGTCTGCGTATATACTATGGAGTTGTCGAGGATTGAATTCGATTCTTGTCCGCTCCGAAAATCTTTCTTTTCATTCATGTTCAGTGGTTCTATTTTCAATATTCTCTGCGTTGCTAGAGAATATTGAAAATAGAACTTTTTCAAAATCCTTTGGAAGCAAATGTATTCAACTTTGACACATTGCTTAGTTAGAACTCATATATTTACTACATTTAATGTTAGCACTTTGGTGCGATGCGGGAAGATGTACCTTCAAACTTCACAGGTTGTGTTTATCTAGAATCTGCACACATTTTAGCACGATATTTAAATCTAATAACAAAGAGGAAACAACTTTCAATTAGGAAGAAAACACACCACAAAAGAAGGAGGTTGCATAATTTGATCATATGCTGGACTCCAATCATGATATTTTTACAATAATTAATACGATTTTTTATATATGCAGCAGTATTAGAATGATTTACCACGTCACTCCCTCCAACCAAAAATTCGAGGCGATAGCGCAAAAAACCCTTTAGATTTAAAACCTATTATCACATCTGTCGTTCAAGTATATATCCAAAAATTTCGTTTGTAGCATTGGTTTGACAAGCGCTTGAGCATTGAACACCTGTGATCGGAAAGTTGTGGGTTCAGTCCTGACCAACGCCACTTACATTGTCTTGGAATGAGACACTTACCCTCGACTTCTTGTGCCCGCTCAGTGGTTCATCTTGGGAACCTGAACAACGACATACCACGGGGGTGTGGAGTGTGGAGTGGAATGGAAAGAGAGTAGCTCCACGTCATTATCGGCGTGCGTTAGTAGTAGGAGAGCGATGGATCAACCCTTATTCGGGGACCTCGGAGCTGAGTCGATATCATGGTCACATCACCCGGTTACGTCATTTTTGTTTGTCGTTATAGCATGAGCAAGCGACTATGTTGTGACTTCAACCCAATTGTGATACGTGGTGTCAGTGTGCATGCGCGCGCGTTTTGAAAGGAAGGATGACATGCGTTTCCGTCGCTCATTTTGTTTTCTGGAAGCCGTCATCTTGATTTATCTGGTAGTATGTAGTTAGTATGAAGCCCGAAGACCTGTAACAGTAGAGGGCTGTGTACTGTTTGCATGGGAGTGTATCTAATTACTCAAATGGACCCAACAATAACCCCAAACCACCACCAAAAAAAAACACTAAAAATTACCGAAACGTATTCGTATTCCTGGAGAATCCTCTTTATAAGAATAGGACACTGAAATGCCGCCCTCCCGTTAGCTTTTTATACTGGATTATATGTTTGGTCCAAGAAACGAAAAAACGACATCCACATCATAGATCAGATTAATCGCGCCACGTTTATCCATTTGGTTACAGCCTGTTCGCAATTTCTCTTTCCCTCAGGTGGTGGCAGGTAGACAGCCAATCTGGCTATGCCACTTCCCACAGTATGCTGTTTATTATACTTGTGTAATGTGTTTATTTTTGTTAACCTCTTTACATATATGTATACCGTGAAAAAAGAATCTGAATCTGAAAGTGGTGCTATTAGGTGCTTTCCATTAAACTGGAGTATTTTTAATTACCACAAACAAACCGACAACTATTTATCTAGTTGGGATACCTTTAGACTGCTCTGCTTCTAACTATTCTTGCCACTCTCATCCCCATCATTCCAGGACCTGTACTACCTATGTTATTACTTCTGTCTGTTTGGACTACCTATTCCGATTTTCCTAGATGTGTATGTGTGCTAGTACACAATGTGTTCCCTTGGCATGTAATTGATTGATGGAATCTGCCGTTTGAGTCTCTTTCGTTATCTAGTCCGGCTGCCTCTTAATTTCGGTATCAAAATCTTGCTTCTTGTCCGAATGTTATTCTCCGTTGTCTTGGTCTTCAGGCTTGCTAAAAACTTCAATCTTCTGAAAATCATTGTTCTTGTTGGGTTCTGTTGTTTAGGTGAAAATTTGATTCTTATTTTGGCCTGCAGTTTGAGTAGTAAGTTCATTCCTTTGAGTGGCAACTTCAATAATCTTCAGTTCGGTGGGTTCTTTCGTATCTTTCATTCTCTAGTTTCTCTAGTTTCCTGGTCTACTACCTCACCCCATTCCACATCACACCTCACCATCAACATTAACGAATTTTCAAAAAGGATATTTTTGAAAGTCCAAAATTCAAGAAATGTTTTAAAGCATGTTTTCCATATGGTGACTGCAGCTTTTATAATTTATAAGCATTTCGTTGACCTGATTATAAAACCTCGTATACGATTTGTGTTAAAAATTGTGTACAAGGTTTTATAAGCAAGCTGACGATTTAAATTAGTTAAAATTGACCATACCATCAAGGCTATGGGCCACTATATTTATAGCGCCCAATTCCTACCTTCTCAAACCTCAACCACTGCAACACATACCCAAACACGACCTACCCCACACCATACAACATCCATTTTATGCCGCATGTGCTGCATGTGTTGTGCGCATATTGTGCATTATCACATAAGCACATATTGGCACAACCTGCATCAGATGTGTACACATTGTGCAGTAGCACAAAAGCACATTCCATCAACCACCAGACCCACGTTCCGTGGAATCCCTTTCGGGTATCCGACTATACTTTGAGAATCCCTCTTTCATCGAATGCCCCTATTTGCTGCGTGTGTTATGAGCAATACAATAGAGGCAAATCATAGGACAGATAGTTGAAGACAAGATCATAGGCAAATCATAGGATCTGACCTAGGACTGAGTCGATACAGCGTCGGGCATAGCTAGGAAGTATGAAGTAGTGCTACAAGTCAATAGCAACGGTAAAAAGCTGTAAGGATGGTAGAAGACTATAGTTTTGGGTGACTACAATAGAGGCAAATGTGGCAGATAGCTGAAGACAAGATGGAAGACGATGGCAAGACTATCTGGATCTGTCTGAGAGCTTGGAATCGCACTTGGAAGAATATAGGGTTTCTTATATGTAAGTTACGATGCCTACGCATTGCATAGACTGACAAGGCTTAGATGAATGGAGCAATCTGGTTGCGTATGTTAAAGACCTAACTCAGGGCAGAGTCGAGACACGGTCAGACATAACTAGGAAGCATGCACTAGTGCTTCAAGTCAATAGCAATGGTAGAAAGCTGCAAGGGTTGTAGAGGACTATAGTACTGGGTGACTACAAGAGAGGAAAATCATAGGACAGATAGTTGAAGACAAGATGGAAGCCGATGGTAAGACTACCTGGAGCTGTATAAGAGCTTGGAATCCGACTTTTGGAATCGCAGTTATGGAATCCCTTTCACAGAATCCCTTTTACCGAAACGAGTCGAAGAGCAGTATGTGGAGTCACTCGTTCAAGCAATTGCGTGATAGCTCATTTGCTCGATATGATTTGAGTTGTTCGAGCACGCAGTAGTGTATAACTTTGATGGTGAAATGAATTGGGATCCGTAGCGGCAGTAGTATTCTAAGAGCCGTACTAGTACCACAAGTTAGTAATGGTTGAGACACTCTAGCGCAGGACAAAATAGTGGTAGTCAATAGTAATGATACATGGCAACAATGGCACGAGGCTGCAGGGCTAGTAAACACTTACGGTAAATACAATGCAAACTAATCATAGGACAGGTGGAGGTGATTATGGACAAGTTAGCAGCGGTAGCCTTGAAGCTATAACTATGGGGTGGTTTAGAAGCCAGGATCTGAATAGGGTTAGGAGTTAGATAAATATCCTTCAAAAGTTATTCTTCAAAAGGTATCCCCAACATGTATACAAATATTACATCACCATGTCATAAGTATCCTCAAATACCTGTTTGTGCCTATGTGCTGCAACTGATGTGAGCACATTGTGCACTACCACAAGCACATATTGGAACATCCAGCATGTGCCAATGTGCTACATGCAATGTACACACATTGTGCACTAGCACACAAACAAATCTAGAAAAGTCATATTACTTTATAGGGAGGTCGGTGAGGTCATAACATAGACAGGACAGACCAAGGAATGGAGAGAATAATGAGCTATGGAATAGACTGGGATAGGCAGAAACAGGTGATTCCGAAGGAATCCGAACCAGTAAAACAATTGTCGGGTTGTCTGTGATAATTCTGGGTAAAAGGATTGACTCTTATACAAAGGAACGCACCTCATACCACTACATGCTATTTTTTAAGCCTCTGGGTGATATTAGAAGCCTTTATGGTCCTATAGTATTATGTGCTCCTATTAAAATAAGGTTTCTCAAGAAATCCGAACTAGTACAACTTGTCGGGTTGTTTGTGGTAATTCTAACAGAGGATTCTGGGCAATTATATTAACTCTTAAGCAAAGGAACGTGCCTATTATTGAAAAAGACGAATTCTGGGAGGGGGGGGGGGGGTGATCCATCAAACCGTAACAATTAAAGTGATTTTGGGTTGATTTTGATGATTTGGAGGGACTGTCGGGTCTATTTGGGTAATTAGATTTAGTCATATATTCATTCGAACACACCCTCCAACCATACCCCTTTGCTATTAGGGGGTTTGGGTGAAATAGCAACCACGTGTTACAAAAGAAACCAAGATGGCAGCCTCCAATGTACAAAAATTGACGACAGAAACACTTGTCACCCTAACAACACGCGCTGCACGTGCGCACTAAGACCATGCATCACTATGGTAATTACGTTACAACATGGCTGCTCATGGGACTACCATAACAATGCAACATGGCGCCACTGGGTCACGTGACTATGAAGTCACATGAGTTCCATAAAATGCTCCTTCAACTTCACTTTCTTTAACCATTCCATCCTTCATATAACTGTTCATGAGGTTTTCAAATTCTTCTTGATGATCATTGTAGACACTTCTTACGATATTTCCAATTGAATCATTGGAATCGTCCACTGGTTCCTCTTCTTCAGATTCTGTAACTTTTTCTTGGGTTTGAGATAGTTCCGACTCATCGGATTTCGAATCTTCCACTGGCGAATAGTTTCTTGATGAACAATGACGCTCTGTTCGAGGATCAGATCATAAATGTCAAATTTGTTGTTACCGGCACGCCCTTTTATAGGCTGAGGATATCTGACTATACATTGTTGATGGGTTTTAGCAACTTCCCTAAAAATCCTCCTTTCTGTATGGTCCGCCTTCTCCTGATAAGATAGTTTATCCTATGGTTAGGCTATCCTCCGGATTTAGTGCTTGCATGGAATCAGCCGACATCTATCAGATTTGGTCATTGGCACATCATAATCCCAAAGGCTTTTGGAAAAATCACATATGGATTCTATCCAATCATCATGTGTCTTGATCATGGTCTTGTCTTCACGGCGGCCAGCATGAGAAAGAACTCGCACTAGTTTTCTATTTCTGTTCAGTCTTTCAGTTCCAGTCTTCTTCGTTTTTTTCGATTTTCTCATGGGACACTAATCATCTTTGTGTCTCTCTTGCTGATAAAGCTGATAGAGTCTTTTCCACAACAGCTGCCGCAGTTGACTTTCGTGTATTCACACTTTGCCGGTGAGAGGTCGAATGAGCGTGTGGTGTCGTGTACATCCCTTCAATACTTCTCCTTGGGCTAGAACTGATGTGATAGAGAAAATCACATTTCCGTAACAGATTTCTTATTAAATCGAAAGAAATTCCATCATATGTCAGCAGCTTCTATACATTATCGTGTTCTCGCTGGCAACTGTATTCCGTTGTATTCAATGTCTTCGAGGATGTTGACTGCACATCTACATAAACAGATAACCAAATCTTCACGGGCTATCAACTGGGTATCTACGGACAGTAGCACTTATGACATACACATACGAATAGAACGACATGCTGTTTCCATCTTAAAAGAATTTCCACAAAAATAAATAGCTACAACCACCGAGCGATGATCGGTCTTGCTGAAGCGAGATCGCGCGTTAGTTGCTGATATTTATCTAGGCGGAAATTTCGTTGAGACGTAATCAGCATGACCGACGAAGTAAAAACAGAGAAGGCGGAAAAGCAACACAACCTCCCTAGTCTGAGCAGGAGAATGGTCTTACTACCAGCTGTCACTGAGGCTGAACAGTGGTACTATGAGGTATGTGGTCATGTTGCCCCAGCAATGTGTTTACCTAATAATTTATATATGTGATTTAACAATCCGACCATCCCAGTGCTTCCCGCCCATGATAATCAAAGACAGATAATACATCTGAAGAAAATTCTGTTTTCACTATTCGAGGATGGCTTGTCTGACTTCAATTTAAACTTCTCAGTGGCGCCACCTTCAAGTGCCGCCCCGGGTACGTACCATATCTGCCATGCCTTAGGTACGCCACTGCAGGCTGCTTCTGGAATGACATCTGTCCATTCTTTGTCCGTATCACAAAAATCCCAATGCTTCTCAATTACTCTCTCTCTTAAAGGGAGCAGATCTTCAGTATCTCTTTGTGAATTGCTTCATATTTGCGATGTACTTTGGTATCCCTACCTAGACAATGATGTTCTCCGTGCCTCTTTCAATTGTATGGTCGGGTAAACATCTTTGCACAAATATCTGAAAATCCGAGACCCACTTAGCAGTACAAAGTAGCCAGGAAAGCCACCAGGACCCAGTTAGCCATCCCATCGGCCGAGTGAATTAGGCGGTTCTTGGTCTGTTCTTCGGGCATGTAAGGTCTGCCACTTATATAGTCTAGCTCGTTGAAAAGATTCACTCCCTTCATTGACAAGTATAGTCTGCCTCAAGAAATTGAAGAAGGTGATGATTCTAGGTGTAGTTCTTGTTGTTCTTCAGGCAAGTATAGTCTGCCACTTCTTGTTGTGTCACTGATCGAGTCGTCCCAGACAAGTGTAGTCTGTCTCCGGCTCACTCAGGTCACTCGGGTCCGCTGCTACCGAATACACATCCCGCACACGAATTGGTCAAGGGCGCCACAGGTTTGACGCTCCCTGAATAGGTCGATCTTCCAGGATGATCCGAGGCCTCCGTTGGTCCAGGCCGGGCGTCACGGGGTGATTGTTGACTCCGCCAGTACCAGGCAAGCTAAATGGGGGAGCCCGGTCGGACTGAAGAGAAGAAGAGAGAAATCACAGCAGCAACGCCAGCTGGAGATTGGCCCCGGCATGATATTGCTTCACGGTTACAAAAATAGAATAGAGAACCCTTCTGTAGTATTTTGAAATCCATTTATCAAAAGTAAATAAAAGTACAGACCCAAATAACAGTACAGGGTGGAAATCCAATGAGGGGGTGGGGGAGTAATGCTAGTTAATTTTTATCTACAAGCCAACTTATTTTCCAGTATTGCAGTTAGTTTTATTAAAGAAAGCTAATAGGCGTTTATGCACCATGATTACAACAAAAGACTATCACACAATCTAATGAAGATTTACTAATTTGAAGATCTTTTCCCTGTTGAAAGGGCAATTTTAATAAACATAGAGGCTCAAATGTCAATGAGACAAAAATTGAAAACATAAATTTGAATGGAGATTTGTGTGTATAGGCCTAGTCGGCTTTGATTGTTACCTTGGGTAAAGGGTTCATGCTGTAAATCATCAGAGGTATGGCAATTATTCAGATATCTATTTGGATAAGTGATTAATCGGTTAACCAAGGTTAATCCACGTGATTAATCGATCAAGAAAACTCCTTAACCGTTTCAACTCTAGTGGACTGTTCGGGGGGTTCTCGGTGAACAGATACTGATGCAGCAGGTAGTTTTTGCCAATCCATATCCACTCCCTCAGTGGTGTTTGCATTTGTGTCCATGGGCAGAGTGTCGAAAATTGCAACGTTCTGTGTATGGAGTTTCCACTCTGTCACGAGTGCGAGTTTGGTGGTTGTGTATGAGTCAGGGTTGTCGAATTGTGATTTGTATTTGTTATGGACGGACTGATGCCTCTGGGATAAATTTGACTTTTAGACGGTTTTACCTTCAGAATATTTTTGTCGGAACTCATTTACTTCAGAAATGATCTCGCATGCTCTAAGACCTCCTTATGGTTGCAGGGCTCTCTGCCATGTGCTGAAAAAGTTAATTGTTCTAGTTCTGAGTTTAATGGTGATGGCACGTTCAAATACTTTACCCGGGCAGCTGAATAGACTGATGGGTCTATAGCTTGATGGTTTTTATCAGCTTTGGGAATCATCATCCCAACGGCTACTTTCCAGCATTCCTGGAAGTATCCGACCGAAAGGCAGCGGTTATGAGCTGAAAGCCGACCTCAAACGCATTTTATATCTTCTCACTGAAATACCTTTATGTAACGTGAAGTACCTGGATGTAGGAACCATTGGTTTCTACCACAACTATCCTCCAAAAGGTTTCGTCCAATAGATATTGTCCAGTACTGCATCACCATGTCATAGGTCTCTACCCATACTCGCATGTGCTGCGTGTGTTTTGCGCACATTGTGCACTTGCACACGAGCACGTATGAGTACACTCAGCATCTGCCCGTGTGCTGGATATGATGTTTACAAATAGCGACTCATTCTATAACAGCAGTGAAGCACATATGAGCATGTGCAGCCTGTGTTCACGTGCACACATGCACATTCTACCAGACACAAGCCCCACGCTCGTGGAATCCCTTCTATGTTCTGGCTATTCCTATAAAATGCATCGTATGTGCCCATGTTACAGGACTTTGGGCGCCATAGTAGCTACTATGATGGCGGCCTCCAGTAAACAAAATGGACGACGGAAACTCATTTCACCCTAACACGCGCTGCTCATGAGAACTGACACCGCATATAACTATGGGGATGGCGTCAAAACATAGCAGCTTACGCAGGCTACCTTGACAAACACGGAGTAACTGGGTCACATGACTATGACGTCACTTCCGAGATACACTCAATGAGGGCGGATCCACCGCTCTCCTAATACTTTAGTTCAAACCGTAAGAATCTGTATCCAACGCGTTGGAAGTGCAAAGTTGCGTGAATATCTTGCACACTATTGACTACAGTGAAGGGTGTATTGGAGAAGAGGAAGGGGTATTTCCACCCGTTTCCATCTTCGTGGGCAAGCAAATATTTTTCAGCATTCTAGGCTTCGTTTTAAGTCTTTTCTATGAAAATACAATATTTCATGAGTTGTCGATCCTTGAATTTAATTTTTGTTCACTGCAGAAATCTTTTTTTCGTTTGTGCCCATTGGTATAGTGAATATCGCGAGTATAGCTCCGTTGGAACGTCCCCATCAACCGGGCCCTAGATGTGACGTCATAGTCACGTAATACAGTGACATCGTGATAGCTCACTTGATCGGCTATGTTGTGATGTCATCACCATTGGCGGAGTCTGGTCGATACTCACCAAACAAAGAAACTATACAATCGGCGAGGTGAGTTCTAAAGCTTTATATATGCAATGATTTGACCCACTCAATGTGCGGTATATGATGTCAATACTATTGAATGTCACATTACGATTAATGAAAAGTTGTAAACTCCTGGGCTTAACTCATGCATGCCCATAGTCGAGTAGATCCTTTCCCACACCACGCTGCCCTCGGATGCTTCCGGAGCTCTTGTGTTTTGAACACAAATGACTAGATCTAATTAGCATTAGTCACTGTAGGAGACCTTCCAGAAGGAGCCGCGAGGTCTGAACGTTGATATTTTCACTACGAATTAGTATCAAACTAGCGAAACAGAATTTACTGCATCCAGTAAATTCAATTGTGTGTGAAAAGGGTTAAAGCATCAGGAAAAACTATGTAGAAAGAGAATTTATGGAGGCTTATTTTCGGGAGTAAAACAGTTTTTAACAAATCAGAATTGAGTTTTCATTAACAGTATTTACAGATATTCATACAGAAATCAGATCAATTTTTCTAAGAAACCAGAAAATGCATATATATGAACACCATTTGAAGGGTTCTATCAAGGAATCAGAAATTGACATTACTGGCTCTGTCATTTATTTGAATGATGAGATACATGAATAATCTTCAGAATTGCATTAGTTGGTATAAAATTCAATTCCTAATAGGTCTGAAAAATGTGCTCTTAATGACCTCTGTTGACCGCATTGGGGGGGGGGGGGGGGGGGCGTACATTTTGAACATCCAGCAAGTTTCAACTAATTCGGTGTAGATTCCACGTCTATGGGTCATACCAAGCCTGAAGAATGCGCATAAACTACTTTACAAATATTGGCTCCACCAACTCCGGATCTGCCAAAGTTGAGGCATACATTCATATTAGCTAGAAATGTTAAGGTACATGGTATCTCTGGAAAATATATTCCGAGTAAAAGAGTTCAGTAATGTTGGAATTTCGACGTAAAAAATGCCTTAAAGGCCCCCCAATAGTCAATCGAAAGACTTATTGGCATTGGCAAATATTCCGAGGTCCCAAATAGGTATAAATGAGGATACGAGGACACCTTTTTTCGAAAAAATGTACATGTACACGTACACGTACATGTACCCATAGAGTTCAGTGTTAAAATGTACACGAAATGTACAAACATTTTTTGTACATTTTGTCCTCGTATCCCCACAAGTTGCTTATCGTGTCCAAGACGGTTCAAACAGCCGTTGGCGAACGAGTGCGAATTCTACAGGATTCGCGCGGAAGGAAACATCTTCGAAAATCAAAGAAATCAACCTAAAATCTTCTCAACGTTCCCCATCGCGGGTTAGACCTTTCGATCAATCGTTGGTGAACGCCGGCAAACGCTTTGGGGATACGAGGACAGCACCAAAATGCGTTTTGGGGATACGAGGACACCTACGTTCGCAATCGCGTTCTAGACGACGGTGGGTGCGATCCTATCAGTAAAAACAATTGGGGATATGAGGACAGGAAAATCGATCCTAAAACTTTTTCCCAACGGTCGATCGAACCGTCTAGAACGCGATAAGCTACTTGTGGGGATACGAGGACAGCCAAATATAAAAATTAAGAAATGTCGAAAATTAGAAGGAGGGAAATTTTCTCTCCACGTTTGCGATCGCGGTCTAGATGGTGGTGCAATCAATCACAGAGGAACCAGTGGAGGGAACAGATGAAAAATATAAATCGTTACGAGTTTTGAGGTAAATCGTAATAGAATCACGAGATTCACAAGAGGAAATAAAAAAAAGTGATTGATATATATAGGAGCAAAAAAAATATATAAATAAATAGTTATTTAAAAAAATAAATATCGAATCAAATAGATAATAAATACGTAAATCGTGAACGATTCTCAAATTATGAGGACATCGTTTCTTATAAACATGCTGATGAGGGCCTACGTGTTCTGCGTGAATGTACAACTAGATCGTCTCTTGTTAGAACGATGCACGTGGTCTAGACGGTGGTGCGTTCGATCACATACTAAAAAACGGAGGAGAGTGGAGGGGGAAGAGACGAAAAAAAATAAAAAATTGTTATGAGTTTTGAGGTAAATTGTAACAGAATCACGAAATTCACAAGAGGAAATAAAAAGTGATTGATATAATTTTTAGGAGAAAAAAATATATATAAATAAATAGTTATTTAAAAATAAATATCAAATCAAATAGATAATAAAATATACGTAAATCATGAACAATTCCCAGATTATGAGGGTAAAGTTTCTTTTAAACATGCTGATGAGAGCCTACACATTCTGCGTGAATGAACAACTAGGTCGCCTCTTGTTAGAACCATGTGTCGGGTGTCGAGATCATCTAGACTTCGATCACGAGGATCATTTGTGTCTGACGATGGAAAAGGAAGATATGGTCATCAAGTATTTCGAACCGGCATTTGAATGCGTTCAAATCGATGATGTGATCAAGTTTTGGAGGAGATTAATCTTCTGTAGCGGGCGACACAAGCCCACCGATTCGGAAGAAAAGAAATTGGCGTGTAGAAGTCTGACTTTAGAAGACAGGGGATGCGTCATAAAATTATTGCTGAAGGAAGCATACATCTAAGTTTTCTTGTTGATAAAATAAGGGAGAATAGAAAATAAAAATAAATACACACGTAAATTTGATCTAATATTAGAAAGAAAAAAACACAAAAAAAGAGAACCAGAAATAAATTGTATCCATCGTTAGATGACGTCAAGGATGAGAAGCTGAACAACGTTTTGTCAATGGCGTCGTCACCAGAAGAAAAAGAAAGGGGAGAGAGGTATCGCATCGATCAAATCAGTAGAATCCAATTGTATCTGACTCGAGAGAGAGACTCACGTCGTTCTCTCAAGAAGAAGTATTCGTGCCTCGTGAAATTCGTCAAAGCAGTCGACACGACACTTATCACGATTTCCATGGGTTTACACACGTCCGGCATCGGATTGTTGTCAACTGCAGCCGGCGTTCCGATCGTGTGGACCATAGAAGGAGTGGCTCTCGCCGCTGGATTGTTTGGCACAGTCGGAAACTTTTTGAGTAGGAAATTATATCTGAAGGCAAGGAAACACGAAAAGATTCACGTCTTGGCCAACTCCAAGATCGACACGATATCCGAAATGATCTCGATGGTGTTGAAAGATGGTTGGATATCGGGCGGAGAATATTTCACGATATTGAGCGAGAAAACGAAATATGAGGATTTGAAAGAAGCCGTGAGAATCAAGACTCGTCAGATCATCAAGGAAGAGATGAAGGATTCTCTCGTGGAAAAGGGGAGGAAAGAGGCCAGGGAGGAATTCGGTAAGTTGATAGAACTCAAGAGCAGCGACTGAAAATAATATATATATATAATAAGAAAAGAATTTTTTTTTAAAAAAAAAATTAAATTTATATATAAAAAAATAAATACGAAATTATTTAAATAACCCTCCAAAAAAAAATGTATTGCATAAAGTGTAAGAGAGTTACCGAGATGGGTAATTCTCGAGAAGTATGAACTAAAAACGACAGACAGATGCTTCGCAGAATTTGCAAGGTGGTTTGATCAAGACTCAATTTGTCAAAAAAAAAAAAAAAACGAGCAGAGGTGAAGGCATTGCGAATAAAATGATCAATAATCTACCTTTCGAAATGTATCTGCCAGGTCACTGTTTTATGGGACCCAGAATGAAATTGAACAAGAGACTCAATGCCGATCTGACACCTAAATCTTGGAGCAAACCCGTGAATAGGGTGGACGTGGCTGCATACGATCACGATCTGTGCTACGCCGGACATCCTGACACCAAGACTCGCAACAATGTTTGCAATAAAAACATGTTGGCGAAATTGAGAAACATATCGAATCCGACCAGGAGAGGTTCGAACGTTTGCTGATCGGCAAAGTGATCGGTGCGAAATGTCGATTCGGATGGGGTGTTAAAAAAAAAAAATGCCTCAGAAAAGAAGAAGAAGCGATTAATGATGAGCGAATTGGCAGAGGAGTTACACAAACCCATCGTGCGTAAATTTCGAAAGAGAAGGGTGTTTGTGAAGGGTCTGAATGACATTTGGTCCGCCGACTTGGTCGACATGAGATCATTTTCGAGGTGGAACGAGGGCATCAAATATCTATTGACGGTCATCAACGTGTTTTCCAATCAGAGCCTTGAAGAATACATCGGGACCTTGCATCGCCGAGGCTCTAAAGAGCGTGTTCGACTCATCTTCTCGAAAACCGAATAAATTGTGGGTGGACAAGGGAAAGGAATTCTACAAGGACACTCGTCGGTTGGTTGACCTCTACTCAATCGAAAATGAAGAAAAAGAAAAACCAGCGCAGGAACGAATGATGAAGGAAAAGATGCACAGGTACTTCATGGCGAATTTGACCAAGAAATATATGTACACTCTAAACGGCCTGGTCGAAGATTACAATGACATGCGACACAGATCGATCAAGATGACCCCCGCAGAAGCTAGGGATCCTCGAAATGAAAAACGGGTCTACGCGAATCTATATCCCAAGAGATCTAAGATCAGGAAGGAGTCTAGACCGCCGAAATTTGCGGCCGGCGATCGAGTGAGAATCTACGCTTGTAAGAAGCACTTTGAAAAGGGTTACACTCCTCGATGGACTGCAGAAATCTTTGTGATAATCAGAATATTTCACACCGATCCGGTGACTTATGAAATCGAAGCTTTGGATGGTGAAGAGATCATCAGAAAGTTTTACGAACAACAATTGCAGAAGACGAAGTTTTAATAAAAAAAATATATATTTACTCTCTTTAACATTTTCTTGTTTAGACACATATATATAAAGGAAAAAAATAATAATAATAAAAATAATTAAAACTATTTTTAGAAAAAAAGAAAACGAAATCATAAACAAAAAAAAACAAAAACCTTCAAAAATGGCAAATATACTAGATATTGCACAAGGCATAATGAAAGACGAAAGTATTCAAGAATACGAGGTTCACGAATATGAACCGATAACCGGAACGAGTATGAATAATGCGGGAGAGATAACAATCAACGTCGAAACCTAAGATCTATTCGTTCATCCTAGCGAGAGTTACATAGTGGTGCAGGGACGTCTCACCAAGGAAGATGGGAGTGAATACACCGCCGACATGGTAACTCTAGCAATAATGGCATCATGCATCTATTCAGTAATATAAAATACTTACTATCCGGACAAGAGATAGAATCCGTGTTTGATCCCAGTCAGGCCACCACGATATTCGGACTCTTGACATATCCAGATAATTTTTCGAAATCCAAGGGACTTAATCAGTTGTGTGTGCAAGACACCATCGGCAGGGTCAGCATCGGTGCTGCCACGATATTCGACTACGTCATCAAGACGTCCAGACCCAAAGGAACATTTTCGTTCAGGATACCTTTGAAACACATCTTTGGATTCGCGGACAATTACAACAAGATCATGTACAGATTCAAACGCAATCTGACATTGATTCAAAAGGGAAACAACGACGCGATAGTGAAACTCAATGCGACCGATGTGGCTAAGTTAACTCTACACAAGATATCATGGTTCGTTCTGCATGTGCAGGCTTCAGACACTGAAAAACTGAATCTCTACAAGATCATAGAATCCAAAAGTAAATTACCCGTGGGATTTAGAATGAGACAGTGCGACACAGCTAGCATTCCACCCTCCACAAACCACTTTGATTGTAGATTGACTGTGAAATCCACTTCCGAGAGACCACGTTTCATCATGGTCGTGTTTCAGACCGACAGGGATGAGTCTCAAGAAAAGAATGGATCGCTGTTCGATCACTGCAATTTGAGAAACATGCAAGTGTTTCTGAACGCCACGAGATATCCAGCAGTCGATTACAACAAGAATAATTTCTGCAGACTGTACGGCGATGCCGCGGATTTTAGAAAGAAGTATCACGGTCTGATCGAATTGATGAGCAACCCTAGTATATCTCCTGGCGAATACAAGTCAATGTATCCCATGTTCGTATTCGATGTCAGTAAACAGAGCAAACGACTCAAGAGTAGCGTCTTAGACATTCAGATCAAGATGCAGTTCGACAAGAACATGCTAAGAAAAACCGAGGCCTTTGCCCTGGTCCTGTCGGATAGAGAATTGCAATTCGAATTGGATGGAAAATAGATGTTGATCGTTCGATGAGAGACGTGTGTGTGTGTGAAGAAAAGAAAAAAAAATAGTATATAAATAAAAGTTTAAAAAAAATAATTACAAAAATGAATGGTAAAGAACGTATTAAAAACAAAAAAAATTAAAAAGTAATGAGATCTAGAGAGATTGAACATCTTTCTAAATCTCATTACTTTTTATTTTTGTTTTTTTGTTTTTAATAATTACTCATTATTTTTTTAATTATTTTCACGCGTTCACTGTTTGTTCAGAGGATCTAGTTCGATCAGTAGGCTCACCACGGAAGTGGCGGCTTTGGAATTATTGGTTTTCATAACGAAATTAATCCTGTCTCTGGCATTCAGTTTGAGAGGCGTGCCGAACGTGCTGACGTTCGAGTGTTGATTCTCAGTCTTTTCGACGCTGTATCTCTTATTACTCTCTACTCCGTTCACCATGAGATTGACGACCACTCTGTTATTGAAATCCGTGGAAGCCAGGCCCATTCGAATGATTTCGCCTCCCAACAGCATGGGATATCCCACCTGACTGTGTTGCGATCTGCTACCTTCGTTTCCGAAAGACCACTCGGCTTTTCCCTCCTCTAACGCGCCACTCTCCTGATCAATTGCCTGGCGTATTTGACTTTCTCCACCACCGAAATCAGCGTGCAGGCGTCCATCATGTTCACGGGATCTGGCAGATTCGTGAGCGTGTGTCCGCCCATGTCTAGTTTACCTTCCATGATGCTGCACTTTCTCCAGTTGTCGTCCACGTACTGCCTGCTGACCGCGCTGGAATCAAATTCGGGATCGTGACCGAGACCAAATAAATTCTGACCGTTCATGTTGATGCCGCCTTCCATGGTTCCACCAGATAGTTTGTTCGGGTAGAGATCGTCCACTTGCGATGTTATGTATTCTTGAGATCGTATCATGGCGGAATCCACATAGCCCTTGTTGACCGTGGTGGAGTCCTTGTCGGCATCGTCGATCTTCGACAGATTCAATATCTTGTTGAATCCTGCATTCAGATCCGATTTCATTTCTCGTCTGTCAGACTTTCTCTGTTCCAGGTCTACATAGTGTTTGGTCGCCACGTCCTTGGGATTCGTGGGAGTGGCCACGTTCGTTATCTTGTTAGAATTGGCATTCATTTCTGATTGCATCATTTTCTGAACGTATCTACTTCTCAGGTGTTCGCTGAATCACGCGTAAGAGTCGTCCACCTATTTCTTGGTCGTGGCATCTGTGGAATCTATGGGATTTGGGACGTTCACCAAATGTTTGGATTTCAGATCGTGATTGTTGTTCATGACTTTATCCACATAATTATCTAGCATGATTCGTTCAAAACCTGCGTTCTCCCTGTTGACGTATTTTTTAGTTGCCACATCTGTGAGATCTACTGGCTCGGGAAGATTGTAGAGCTTGTTACTGTTCATGTTCAAAGGTTCCTCTCGAGGTTCGTATCTCCGAACGTAACATTCGTCCAAGTTGGCAACGTCATAACCATCACCAACTTTGAGCGTCTTCCTCTTCTTTTTGGGTCGACTTTCGTCGTCACCTCTACCAAATTTATTGACTGGCATGTTGTTTTGAGGTTTTTGTTTTAAAAAATGTATTTCAAAGCAGTTTTTTAAAAATGAATTATTTTTCACTGATTTTATTTTTTTTGTTTTATTCAATTAAGTTTTTTTTAAAATAATTTTTTACCTTTATATATATATACTATTAAAAAAAAATCTCTCTCTAATGTAAATCGTTAAGAATGTCTTGAAATCGATCTCCTTTCGACCATCTCTTGAGAATATAGAGACACAGGTGACCGCAAAACACTTGATATGGCAATTGCACTCGTTCCGTGTTGTAACAAACCACAGATTCGTTGAAATAGTTCTTTATTTCTTTCTGCGGTGAGATTACATAGCTGTCGAAATAATAATTCTTCTTCTTCCCGTTCTTGAACCATGCCACCCGGTGAGTGCCTTCACCCGTTAAATCGTCCAGATTTAAAATTCTGCATTCTGATTGTCGTCGTCGGGGTCTTCTCTTCGGCAAGACATCTCTGGAAAACATGCCTTGAAAATTTTTGATTTTCAAGTCCTTCACCACATTCGACAGATCGATGTTGGATAGGGGTTCGTTAGGTAAGACGACACCTTTTATCCGTATTTTCTTATTCATATATGTATATTTTTTTTTATTTATTTTATTATAATTCACTAAATGACGTTATTTTTTCTTTTCTTTTTTTCTTTTTCTTTTTAAACTAAATCTCTCGATGTCTCTATCGACTTCCATAATCTTGATTCGTATAATAATTCCTCTTGATTTTCTGGAATCCTATCGTCCTTAATGATATCCAAATTCCAATGTCCGAGTGCCAAAGTGCTTATTTTATCGTCTAACACAAATATCTTATTGTCGTCAGCCGTCAGCAAATCTTGTTGACTATTTCGGTATACACATCGTGATTGTCGCTTCAAACTGATTTCATAGTCTTGTACACCGGCCCACTTCCGAAAAGACAATCTTTATACTCTTGGAAAGAGATGTTTTTCTTCACCATGGACGCTTTAACTCCTTTGCACTTCTTGATCTCTTTGCCTTCTAGGCGATAAGCGTACAGTTTGGGTCTCAAACCCACGAATTCGATGATTTGTTTACCACCGCTCTCATCCTTAAATTTACCCAACACCTTCTTGTTGTCATTCAATTGAATGTTGGACGGGTGATCGTCAGGATAATTGCTCATGTCGCACTACATGACCATGTCCGGAGATATATCTCAGTAGACGTCTTTCATCTCTATCTCATAAACCAATCTGTCTATGTCGGTGAACAGTAGTTTGGCTTTCTGCTTGATGTAATTGTAGTGAAACTCATACATCAATCGCTTGCTGATATCTAAGATGATCGGTCCTAGATAATAGGTTTTGTCAAACTTTAGGTGCGTCTTTTGCATGTGAACGGCCACTAGATTTTCATCGAATATGGTTCGGTGTCTGTAATTGGGTTTTGCCACTAATTTTTTAGCACTACAGAATATCGTCGTCGCCGAAGACAGAGAATTCGACAGAAGCGTTTTGTCGTTGCCCTACGGAGGAGAAGACACGACCATCAACATGCTAATAACGGACTTGGAAATATTAAAAAAAACAATAGAGAGACCGATTTAGTGAAGAAGAGAAAAAAAAGTAATGAAATCTAAAGATGTTCTTTTTTTGTTTCCTCCTTCTTCTTCTTCACTATCGCTCATATATATTGTAATAACGTTTACTTTTTCCTCCACTTTCATCATTGATTCTTCTTTTCTTTTTTTTGATATATTATGTTTTTTATAATAACAATACATTTGATTCTCTCTATCATAGTTATTAAAGAATGTGGTGCATCTCTTGGCAACACTCTCATCATTATTATTCTCTTCAGAAGGTGATGGCGATGGTGGTGGTGGTGGTGGTGGTGGTGGAAAACAACTCACTCTTCTTCCTCTATTTTTTCAATTCTTTTTCCAGTTCTTTCCTGAAATATCCATCATTATCATTCAAAAAGGTCTTGTAATCCTTTTTATCCATATTTTATATTATTTTTTTTATACTTTGTATAATTTTTTTTTTACTTTATAATAACATACTCAAAAGTGGTATACCTTTAAACGGCGAATTCGGACCAAACAGCAAACTCTCACCAAGTCGCTCAAAGTCCTGTCCACTCTTCAGATAGAGACCGTTTCCACTGGAAAAAAAGGTCGCCAACTCTCACGGGTTTTAGGTACAATCCTTTACCGCCATCTGTCTTGAGGCGACACATTACTCCTCCCTTCTTCAAAAACAGTCCGCCGCCACCCATTAATTTCTGAACTCCCGAACTTGTGAGTATCGTGGCAGCTCCCACCCCGAGAGCCGGCATCAGCGTCTTCCCGATTCCTGCCAATAGTTTTCCAGCAAGTCCTGCCAATACCAGTAGGAAACAGCCTTTCATTCTTAAATTGTATCTCAATTGAGCGGGACTCAATCTCACCGTCAACCTTCTTCCATCACTAATCGCTTTCTCCATCCTTTTGATTTGAGTTCTGGTCCAGGCGATCAAATGGCGACTGCCACTCATCAGATCTTTGTGAGTGAATTTGAATCTCACCTCGAGTTTTTAACGCTCTCAGGAATTTCTTCCTCTGTCCTTCGAATATGTTCACATTTTTACCCATGTATTCAGTCATATTTATTTTTTCTTTTTAAAATATATTGTGTTCAATTGTTTTTTTTTTGTTTTAATGATAATTATATATATTAAATAATATTTGTAAATTAATATTGCGTTTATTTTATTTTCTTATTTATGAAATTGTATCGTCACCCTCTCTCCACGAAGATCTAACAGTTCACCATTTTGATCTGTCGATGTGGTTTTGAGACTATACAATGTGTCTAAAATTGTGGGTAGATAAACTAAATTTTGAGGTCGTTCCACGATCTTATAACCCGGCGACACGTTTGGAAAGAAGGAATAGATCATTGGTTGAGCACTACCATTCACATAGCTTCCAGCAATCATGTCCATGTTCACCAGAATACTATTAACGGCAAGAATGTTGACCATATTTTCGGATGCCGCATGGCCTCGATACATCTTTTGATCGAATTCCAGCATCTTGCCGATCGAATCGTCCATGTTGAAATCCACTCGAAAATTATCTTCCAAATCCAACATCGTCTGTAGGGTATTAGGGTTGGGAGCGAGTCTGATCTTGTTGCTTCCCTTTCCATCCATCTTCATTCATGTCTGAATGTAATTGTTCAAATCGTCTATGTTGTAACTTCCTTTGGGCTTTTGAATCTCCAACCAATCCACTCTGTCGGAATACTTGAATGAGTTATTCTTTTCGGTGACATTGGGAAAGGAATAATAAGTATCCAGATTCACCAACGCCATCTCATGTCTTTTCTCTCTATTCAATTTGATGGAAGATTCGAATTTCGTCGCGAATCGAGTTGAATCACCACTCACCACGATTTGAATGGACTGTTTTGCAGCCGTATTCTCAGCTATCCATTCTAACAATTCTCCTTGTTCGAACATTATTTTTATTTATTTTTAAAACTAAATTATTGATGATCTATTATTATTTTTAATTTTTGTTTTTGCTCTCTATTTTATTATCATCAGAAACATAAAACCTGTCGAATCCACTCCAATATTTTCTATGATTAAATTTGCTAGTCAAATCGATCATGATGAAATTGTGAAGTCCTCCATCCCAAACCCTCTTGCAGAATCTCCTGAATTTTTCTCTGCTCATGTCGTATGCGACGTGATCTCCGTAGATGTGATTGAGATTCTTGAGATCCTGGCAAACGAGACACAGGAAATTAGCGTTCTCCCTTACTGTCTGTCTGGGCAATCGAAAATAATTCTGAGACAGGTAGAAACAGTCCACGTTGCTGTGATGACCCCTAACGTAATACGATTCGCATCGGTTCTGTCTCTCCAAAAGCAGATCGTCGAAATTCATGAGATTCTTATTTTCCGATTTCAATTCCCTGGGATCCGGAACGTCACTCCCATTCTCGCAAAATCGACACTCAACGTTTGAAGATGCATTTCTGTTCATCAATTCTATCGCCGCACCGTCCAAAATGGTTGAAAGAGAAACTTCGCTTTTGTCGAATTCATCCCTACTGTCGAAAATTCTGGCTATGATGTTCTACAATCCATGCACTCTCGAAGCAATCTGTATTCGGGTTGAAACAAACTCATGCCAAAGACGAATAATCTGTCGTAATCTGACCAGCCTGGTTGTGACAATAGATTCATCAACAGATTGGTGTTTCCACAATTCGATTTGCCCACTATCAAAACTCTTATGCTCTTGGGAAAGAACTCGTTATTCAACCTCTTGGTCGCGGCGTCGTTCCAAGACATATCTTTGATGTTCATCTTTTTATTTTTTAGATTTTCAAACTCAATTTTTTATGTTTTTTCAAACTCAGTTTATAAATATTATTATTTATTTATATTACACCGTCGCAAGTTCTCTTTAATCCAGATCCATTCGTCATTTTGGCTAAATCTTGTATGGGTACCACAGCATCCTTAAAATCTTTCCAACTTTTCGGCGATCACTCTAACGTAGCTCGCTTCGTCGGTGGACTGATCAACTTGTCGACCAATGCATCTGCCACCCTCTTGCCAGCACGGAAGCAATCCTACCACTAGCTTCGGAAGTGGCTTTCTCAAATGCAGTTGATGCGAGTTTTCTACATGCATCGCTTGTGAACACTCACATTATAGAATCAACGATACCAGAACCGCCTTGAACGGAAGTTCTGACATATCCCCTGTTCTTTATCACCAACATATTTTTTTTTATAATATATTTTGTTTTTTCGCTCGTAAATCGTTTTTTGTTTAAATACTTTTATTTTTAGTGTAGATTTACTTTTTTTATTTATCTATTTTTTGTTTTTCTTTCTACTTATTATATATCAATCCTTCAATTCGTTCATCAACCTTTCATAATCTCGTCTATCCAAGACCTTCTGCTTCAACAATTCGTCGCATATGCTCACTATCTGATTATCCACTCCAGTATTACCGGCACGCCGACTAGCCATCAACAATTTCAATTTCTCAAACAGAGCATTGGAATCGCTCGGAAGAAATGTGGTTGGCACTCCCTTTCCCATCACCGATTCAATGAATTTCTTATTCATATCCCATATTGGTTTCACCACCTTCGTCCACTTGTACCCTCTGTTAGCCTTGGGTCTCGTCTCTCTAGCATCGTTATTCCTCTTCATGGCATGAGTCTGAACCAGAATGTCGCCATAATTGTCAAAATCCTGATCCGTGTAATCTCCAGGCTTGTCGAAAAGGAGCAATCTGCGTAGTCCAGGAGTTAATTCATACCTATTCGAACTGACGATTAAATCCTCATCATCCTCTCGCACTTCAGTGTCACCCACGAAAGTCCTACTGCTCGAATCTCTGCGAATTCCATACAACAGATCTCTCTTACCACCATCGTCGGACGATGCGACACTACTAGTGGTAATAGTTGAAGTTGTAGCATCGCTCTCACTCACATCAGTTTTGATTCTCATGGGAACGTAATCTGGTGAAGATCTTTGAAAGGAAAATTGCCTTGTAAAACTATCAGGCAACGAACCCGTTCTCAAAGAACTCTCTTTTATGGGTCTCAGTTCTTCGACGATCTCCTTCTTGCTTCGTTCCTGAATCTCTGTCATGGGTTTGAATAGTTTGGCGGTCTCTCATCTTAATTCTATCTGTCCCAATCGTCTGCTTCTGTCGGCGGATCGAATGCTCTTCTTGACACGTTCATATTCGTCAAGAAGTTCATCTCTTCGCTTGGAATCTTTGATGTGTAGAAACATTTTTGTTCTCTCGATTATTAATATTTCTTTTTTAGAGTGTGGTAACGTCGATTATTTTATTATTCTCAAAATTAAATGTAGTTATTTTTTATGTTTTTAAGTAAATAAAATTTTCTGTCTTTAATATATATGACTAAAACCAGTTGGGGAAAAAACATTTACAAATGAAACCTCGATAAATGCGTTGCCCCCAAACGTGTTAAATCGCATCAGCGGTTATTCTCACCATGGAGAAAACTCAAATTGTTAAAATCTCAAATAACATCATTTTAAAAACACGTTAAATCAGAAAGAAATTACTTAATCATTTGAAACCGGTTCATTTTCATTCATAAGATGGTTTAAACAGAATTTTGTGTTGCCAAAAAACAGAATACCATTTGAAGTAACGACACAATTTCCGATTAAACATATCCTCACACTTCGAGTCATTCTCAAAATAAAACCATCGATAAATGCGTTACCTCCAAACGTGTTAAATCGCATCAGCGGTTATTCTCTCACCATGGAGAAAACTCGAATAGTTAAAATCTCAAATAACATCCTTTTTCAAAATACGTTAAATCGGAAAGAAATTACTTAATCATTTGAAACCGGTTCATTTTCATTTGTAAGATGGTTTAAACAGAATTCATGTCATCAAAAAGCAAAATACCGTTTGAAGTAACAACACAATTTTCCGTTTAAACATATCCTCATACTTCGAGTCATTCTCAAAATAAAACCATTGATAAAATGCGTTGCCCTCAAATGTGTTAAAGATCGCATCGGCGATTATTCTCTCCATGGAGAAAACTTGAATAGTTAAAATCTCAATACACTGATAAAATACGTTTTCAAATGCGTTAAATCAGAAAGAATTAGAGTTTAATCATTTGGAACCGGTTCATTTCATTTGTGAGATGGTCTTTCGGTTTAAACAGAATTCCATGTCATCAAAAAGTAAAAATACTGTTTGAAGTAGCAACACAATTTCTCGATTAACACGTCTTCAAAAGGACGAACTGTTTGCGAATAGGAAATAGTGAAGAAATTTGTCTCGCCAAAAAGTGTTTTGTTGATGTCTCTCGAACCGAGATGCGAGTGAACATTATGGTAGTCTATTAAAATTAAAACTCAATTTACATCTTTTAAAACCCATTTAAGTGGAACGCAATTTCACCATTTGATTTATTGAATGAAAAACCATTCATTTACACTGGGTGCAAGATCAAAACTCGGCAAAACTGATCTATTACGATTTACCTCAAAACTTGTAATGATTTATATTTTTCATCTCTTCCCTCCACTGGTTCCTCTGTGATTGATTGCACTGCCGTATAGACCGCAATCACAAACGTAGAGAGAAAATTTCCCTCTGTTCTAATTTTCGACATTTCTTAATTTTTATATTTTGCTGTCCTCGTATCCCCACAAGTAGCTTATCGTGTCCTAGACGGTTCGATCGACCATTGGCGAATGTTGGGAAAAAATTTTAGGATCAATTTTCCTGTCCTCATATCCCCAATCGTTTTTACTGATAGGATCGCACCCACCACCGTCTAGAAAGCGATTGCGAATGTAGGTGTCCTCGTATCCCCAAAACGCATTTTGATGCTTTCCCCGTATCCCCAAAGCGTTCGGCAATGATCGATCGAAAGGTCTAACCCGCGATGGGGAATGTTGAGAAGATTTTAGGTCGATTTCTTTGATTTTCGTAGATTTTTTCTTCCGTGCGAATTCGGTCGCACTCGTTCACCAACGGTTGTTTGAACTGTCTAGGACATGATAAACTACTTGTGGGGATACGAGGCCAAATGTACAAAAAATGTTTGTACATTTCGTGTACATTTTAACACTGAACTCTATGGGAACATGTACGTGTACATGTACATTTTTTCGAGAAAAGGTGTCCTCGTATCCCCCATTTATACCTACTGTCCCATCTATGCACATGAGTGTTCAGAACAACGTTGTGAGAATGGAAAGGGTTTTCATTATTCTTGATTTTGCATAAAATACAATTTTTTGGACCCATATTAAGATCTTGAGAGGGTTAAAATACCCCCTTTAAATACTCCATTTTAATCCTTTAAAAGGGGCGTGGTGGCTCAGTTGGTAGAGGTGCAGACTTCGAGCTGAGAGGTCCTTGGTTCGATTCCCACCTGCGGCAACCGTGCTGTCTCCTTGGGCAAGACACTTCACCCCATTGCCCACGTGGGGGCACGGTGACACTGTGTACTAAGGCGTACTGCATATCGATGGTGCACCTGTCTTCAACCAATGCTAACCCTGCTTGTGTGGAGTTAGTATGTGGGGGAGCTGACAGTTGCTCGCTGTTGCCTGCTTCTCTCTGGGTACTCTGGCTTCCTCCACCTGTAAAACTGCCGTGGTCATGATTAGCCATTGTGCAGAAATTAGGTGACCTTAAACACCAATAAATACATAATCCTTTAAAAAATCAGCTCATTCCAATGAGGTGTCATAAGCTATGTTTTTCAAGCGAAAATGAAAAAGTAATTAAAACTGAATAGATATTTCTGTGAATAACGCTGACCGGTTTTCGTCATTATGTTGGATAAGGGGTTAAGAATGCTCTTACTTTGAAAGGCACACTGAAAAGGTGCCCCATTCCGCATAGAATTAAATGTTACAGAAAAGAAAGCGAAAAACCTTATGCAACCATGAGTTGTATTAAAGGTATTTGTACTCACACTGAAGAATTAAGAGGGTTAAAAACAGACCATTCAAATATTCCATTTCATTAATTTATAAATGTTACAGGCGTTTCGAGAAAGCCACACACCACTCCATCCCAAAACCAGTCGATCCCGAGTTATGATTGAGAATAAACAAATTTTAAAAATGCTTTGAAAAGTGAAGGGTTCTTTTTTGTTCAACATGATTTGAGAGTGGAGTTTGTAACATGATACTAAATAAACATACATATCTATTCCATGAAAGTTACAGGTTTCTCTCGGACTCTTTGCTATGAGAGATTCTCTTCTGTTTTAGATAATGCTTCAGCGCTCATTTGTCAATATATGTTGTAAACATATTTTAACCTCTAAAACCCCAAGGCCCCACAAATGGCACATGCCTCCAAATCATAGATGACCGAATACTAATTGCAGGCAGTTATCAGTATACCAAAAAACATTGAGATACGATTGATTGTATTCGGGTTATTGTGTTGACAAACAGTGCCGCACCTGGTCTCCAATTACCGTCCGATTTCACTGATTAGTTGATTGGGTAAAATACTTGAAAAGTGTATATTCAAGAAAATGTGGGAATTTTTAGAAGAAAACAACATCCTGAGTCAACTGCAATCAGTATTCACTCCTCGCGATTCTACGATCCTCCAACTCAGATATATATGACGCATTTAGTAATGCACTCGACGAAGGTAAGGAAGTTAGAGTGGTATTTTGTGACGTTAGTAAGGCGTTTGACAGAGTATGGCACAAGGGACTTTTATACAAATTGGAAAAGATAGGTATAACGGGAGATCTACTATCCTTTTTCAATTCATACCTAAACGGCCGAATGCAAAGAGTGGTAACAAATTCCGAAACGTCCTCCTGGAGACCTGTTAACAGCGGTGTTCCGCAGGGATCTGTTTTGGGTCCTCTGCTATTCCTTATATACATAAATGATATTGTTAACGATCTTACCAGTAGCATTTGTTTATTTGCGGATGACACCGCCCTATATATGATTATGGACAATCCAACACAGGTTTCACTAATTCTCAATACAGATCTTGGTACGATTGATAGTTGGGCACAAACGTGGTTAGTTGAGTTTAATCCACATAAAACAGAATCTATGGTAATAACTCGTAAAAGGGACCCAACAAGACACCCTCCCCTTTTCATGTCGACCACACAAGTCAGTGAAGTGACTACTCATAAGCATCTAGGTGTGGTTTTCAACTGACCACGTTGATGGTATTGCATCAAAGGCTTGGGCGAGGCTTGACCTAATTCGGAAGCTTAAATTCAAACTAGATCGTAATGTCTTAGAAAAAATCTACCTTGCCTTCATTAGACCAGTCCTTGAGTATGCAGATACAGTATGGGACAACTGCTCTGACAACTGTGCCAAACAACTTGAGAAAATACAAATTGCTGCAGCTCGTATTGTAACCCGTACAACCCTGAGTGCGAATGAGGACTGCTTTACGCAGAGACTGGTTGGACACCCTATCAAAACGACGTGAACAACATAAATTGGCTCGGTTTTTTAATTTTTAAAATGTATCACAACTGTCTACCCGATTACATATCGCTCAGATTACCATGGCCTATTTCCGCAAACCAAGACTATAGTCTTCGCACTAACAACCTTCTTGTTCCATTCTGTCGCACACGGGCACATCAAACATCGTTCATTCCCTCGACTACAAAGTTATGGAACGAAATTCCGCTGCACGTTAGGGAAAATACCTCCCTCCCAAATTTCAAGAATTATCTAAATCGCGACGCCCGGAGGCCACCACAGTACTTTTTGAACTCAGTGTCTAGAGAGGCACAAATATACCACTGTCGATTCCGACTCAGATGTAGTCATCTAAATGATCATCTTTACACGAATAAACTTGTCGAATCTCCCTTATGTCCATGCGGCGACCGCGAAACTACAAACCATTTCTTATTAAAATGCCCAATTTTTACGACCCTCCGTAATGATACATTGGGAATGCTGCCATATAATATTGATTGTGATATTCTATTGTATGGCTCCGAGTTTTACTCGTATGAATCAAATCGCGAAATTTTCAAGACGGTTCATAATTTTATACTTTTATCGAAACGTTTCTAGAGACCTTATAGTATCGGCCTCCAGATGCAATAAGACGAGGATGACTGCACTGTCGATCGTCTGTGACGGTACTGACTGGAGCTCTTCCCGCAAAATTAAATCGCTGTTTCTGTGGCTGTCGGGGGGGGGGGGGGGGATTATTACAATTAAGTGGGTATGTGGGGTGTGTTTCGGGGTCGTGCTTCGGTCTCTGAGGCGGACCGCGACGAGTAGAAGGATGAGTCGTGGCCAGATCTCGGAGGCCGTGACGGGGCCCTGGTGCGTGTTCTGTTCATCCTCATGATGGTGGTGATCGATTCATATTACAATATCCTGTGAATAAGTCAAGAATGTTCACGAATATATAACGAACTATTTATTTGTGTGGATGAACAAAAAACAACACTTTAGAAACCACTGAAATGAATGTGCCTGTATCAGACCCCCTGATACAACCATCTGTATCAGGGGTTCTGATACACGACAGCTTCAGAGTAAACACAGATAAAATACACGTTGTATGTAAGATAAATATTTTATATACTTTTCAAAACGCTCGCGATGGATCATCATGGTAGTGTTTGCGGGATGGGAGGAGCGACGGCAATCTGTCTTGTGCTGGACGGTACTGTTCAAAACCAATTCGACAATCATGATTCAGGTTTTTCCCGCGGGGTGGGGGGACGTCAGTGGATAATCAGATGTTGTGTTAATTCACAAATCATAAATCTCTCTCTCTCTCTCTCTTTCTTTCTCTCTCTCTTTCGTCCTATTTATTTCCTTATGCAACATTGAATGGAAGAGGCTAAGGAACAATCAAACATTCGTGTTAATATTAATACTGATATTCTTGCCATTCTAACAGGTTATATGTAGCTTTGCTTGTTTTGTGGAGACGACGAGTTATAAGCTTTCGGCTTACAGTCGAATCCACCAGCTTGTTCTTTTCACACTATGTTTTCTTGTACATTTGGAAATAAATATTGTTTAAACTAAACAGTGCCGAGAAGACCAAATATTACAACTACACCATCAAAGCATGCCTTCTATGAATGGTATTTATTTATTTATTGGGGTTTAACGACACTTTCAACAGCCAGAGTCACAAGGCCCCACATGCCTCCAAATTATAGATAGTCTATCTGTATACCAAAAACATTGAGATATTATTGATTGTATTCACGTTATCGTGTTGACAAACAGTGCCTTCTATGAATGTTATTTATTTATTTATTTATTTATTTATTTATTTATTTATTTATTTATTTATTTATTTATTTGGTTAGTTAGTTAGTTATTTAGTTATTTATTGGGGTTTAACGAAACTTTCGATAGCCAGGGTCACCTTATATTGTACAGTTTTACGGATGGAGGAATACAGAGAACCCAGAGAGAACCGTCGAGCAGCGGCGAGCAACTGTCAGGCTCCCCAACATACTAACTCCACACAAACAGGGTTAATGCATGTGCATCATCGACGTTCAGTATGCCTTAGTACACACAACGTCACCGAGCCCTCACGTGGGCAATGGGGATGAAGTGTTTTGCTCAAAGACACAAGGCGGTTGCCGCAGGTAGGATTCGAACTGAGGGTCTCTCGGCTTGCAGCCTGCACCTCTAACTACTGAGCCACTGTGCCCCCCTATGAATGTAATGGGAATACTTTGGAGGCTTAATTTCGGGGATAACATAGTTTTAAAGAAATCAGAAATAGGTTTTCGTTAACAGTATTTAAAGATATTCATTCAGGAATCAGATAATTTTTTTCAAGAAACCAGAAAAAGCATAAATGTACATGTACACAGCATTCAAAGGGTCAAATAAAGGGAATGCACTAAGGGGTCCAAAAATGTGATCTCCAGAAATTCTGAAAAATGCACTCAGTGACCCCTGGGTGACCTCAGTGACCTATTGTAAACCTCCAACGAGTTTTGACTAATTGGGTGTTGGTCCCAGGTCCATACGTCATACCATACTTGAGATATGAGCGTGACCCACTTTCAAGATGTTTGGCCACGCCCACTTTTTTCATGTAAAAAATGCATGAATGAACTTCGGGAATGCATTATGGAGTCCAAAAATGTGATTTCCAGCAATTCTGAAAAATGCATTCAATGACCCCTAGGTGACCTCCGTGACCTTGACCCACATTTTGAATCTCCATGAAGTGTCGACTCATTTGGTGTTAGTCTCAGGTCCATTCATCATACCAAGCTTGAGATATGAGCGTGACCCACTTTCAAAAAGTTTGGCCACGCCCACTTTTTTATGTCAAAGTGCATGTATGGACGTCAGGAATGCTTTAGAGGGTCAAAAAATATGATTTCCAGCAATTATGAAAAATGCACATAATGACCCCTAGGTGACCTCCGTGACCTTGACCCATATTTTGAATCTCCATCGAGTGTCGACTCATTTGGTGTTGGTCCCAGGTGCATACGTAATACCACGCCTGAGGTATGGGCGTGACCCATTTTCAAAACACCCCTACGGACTCCACTAATGCCCCAGGAATCTTAAAACCATAGGTGGCCCAGAACTTTTGACTGTCTATCAGCATGCAAAAAATCAGGGAGATAGGGCAATTCGTTTTCGAGTTATCTTACAGACAAAAAGTGATGAGAAGAAGAAGAAGAAGAAGAAGAAGAAGAAGAAGAAGAAGAAGAAGAAGAAGAAGAGGAGGAGAAGAAGAAGAAGAAGAAGAAGAAGAAGAAGAAGAAGAAGAAGAAGAAGAAGAAGAAGAAGAAGAAGAAGAAAGAAAGAAAAAAAGAAAGAAAAAGAAACCGGACAAAAACAATAGTCTGTGTGTTTCACACAGACTAACTAGAGAAACAGAATTTACTGCATCTCGTAAATTATAGTCTGTGTGAAAAGGGTTAAAGTATCAGGAATAAACTCCACAGAAAGAGAATTCATGGAGGCTTATTTTCTGGAGTAAAATATTTTTTAACAAATCAGAAATGGCTTTTCGTTAACAGTATTTACAGATATTCATACAGGAATCAGAATTTTTTTATAAGAAGCCAGAAAAGGCATATATGTGATCAACATTCAAAGGGTTCGATACACGAATCAGAAATGGACAATTTTGACTCTGCCCACTAATTTGGGTGATGAAATACATTCATAAACTTTAGAAATGCATTAAGGTGTAATAAATGCATTTCCCGGTCTTTCTGAATAATATGCACTTGGTGACCTCATTCAGGTGGACCATATATTGAATCTCCAGCGATTTTCAACTCAGTCGGTGTAGTTCCATGTCTACATCTACAATGAAGAATGAGCGCAACCCACAACTTCAGATCTGTCATTTTTGGTGATGATCGCAAATATTTCTTAAGAGCTAGAAGACTCTAAAGCAGTTGGCCCACTGGACACACCCAGGGCCTCGAATGGGTGGAAAAACATAGATGAGTACAAACTGGTTATTGTTAACCAGCATGCCAAAATACACAGAGATAGGACAATTCGTATTTGAGTTATCGCGATGACAAAGGGTGCATAGACTCTATATCGGAGATATTGTCATAAAAACCTTAAAAACACCAAGAGCTCATTTGAAGGCCTACTCTTAAAAGAGCATCTAGTGACCTAAACAAGGTATACATAAAACTAGAAGTTCTCTAATAAATTAATTTTAAACAGTCATAGCACTAACATAGTTAACAGTACAGTCAACTATGTCAGTGTTGCATCTTTTACCGCCATTCTGACAGTATTGTGATAGGTTTCAATAACAATTATTCAGTGTAGTTTTACAATTGCATGTACGACTGGAATTCTTCATGATCAAGTTGTTTGTTTTTATATTAACTTGTTTTGGGAATTAATTCTGCACAATGAGATTAAATAAACAGATCATGTTATTGTATGTGACAGTCACAGCTTACTCCCTAACTGCTTTATTTATGAAATTCTGTCATGGAGAAAATATTCATACAGGAATCAGAACAATTTTTCTGAGAAACCAGAAAAGGCATATACGTGCACACCATTTATAAGGTTCGATCAAGGAATCAGAAATTGACATTACTGGCTCTGCCATTTATTTGAATGATGAGGTACATATATAATCTTCAGAATTGCATTAACTGGTATAAAATGCAATTCTTAAGGGGACGTCCAACCTAACTTTGGTGAAATTTCATGTAATTTTCTTTCAAGTCTAAAAAAGGCCCAAAATGAATAACCCCAATAAAGAATATACCAAAATGCTTGGAATGAAACATAGAACATGTGGAAACTGAAATTTGCCATGGAACTGCTGCCATGAGTAAATAGCATCACCTAAAAGTCTGCTATGGCATAAGTAAGAGAACAAAATTTTTACAATAAAATACCTCAAAATAAAATAACAGCTGTATTCTATAAACATTGAAGTACATACTCGAAGAAATCTTTTCCTAATTCATGAAAGTAATAAAGATTGAGACAAAATGTTATTATAAGTGGAGTGCTCACTGATTGAAGGCAGACATTTTCTTTTATTTATGTTTTGATTTGGGGAGTTCAGCAAAGGTCAACTTGAAGGAGTCCACCAGAAGAAGTATGGAAGGACAAAAGAGTGTCTTTCAAAATAAAGATGTATGTGTCACTGTGATGGTTTGGAAAGAAACTATGATAGTCTCCTATGTAGAATGCACTGCAAAGTCATACATTGTAGTTGAATAAATATATTTACAAACCCCTTGCACTGTAACCCCTTTTATCCCATGCATCAATTTGATAGTGATTAAATTGTTAAATTTGTCTGGTTTATCAATAAGTATAATAGCTTTGTTTACTCTTGGACACCAATACACTCATGATATCTGCTGGAGAAGAAATAAGGGTAACTGTAACTTGTCACTGCAATAAACCATATAATGTACTTAAAAGTACATTGTTATTCAAAACACATCAAATCAAACTTACATAATCATTACTGCATGGACTTTCCCAAAGGAGGCTTATTGGTATATTGAGATCAGTAGTATGTCAGGGGCTTTTGAGGGGCAGGTTGGATGATCTCATTTGGATGATCTCATGTGACGTCATAGTCACGTGACGTAGTGGCGCCATGTTGTGTTGTCATGGTAACCCGCGTGAGCGGCCATGTTGTGACGTCATCTCCATAGTGATACGTGGTGTGAGTGCGCATGCGCAGCGCGTGTTGTTAGGGTGATACGTGTTTCCTTCGTCCATTTTGTATACTGGAGGCCGTCATCTTGGTTTCTATGGTAGCACGTGATTGCTATGTTACCTAAGGCCTACAATAGGACAGGGGTATGTTTTGGGGGTATGTTCGATTAAATCGGCGTAAATCAAATTACCACAAACAACCCGACAATCCCCCAAATCACCAAAATCCACCCGAAATCACCGAAATTGACTTTATTTTCCCAATTTATCGGCTTAGCACGTAGTGCTATAGTACTAAGGGGTACAAGGGGTGCATTCGATTGAACAAGAGTAATGTTCTGGATTAGAATTCTCCCAGAATCCCTTTTTGGATCTCTATCCCATGACGTTTTTCTCCTATTAAGAATAGCACGTGGTGCTATAGGACAAATTTACCCAGAATTCTCTGCTTCTATCTATATATGCAATAGTTTACGTCTATCTAGCCATGTTCCTTTGTTCTAGAGTATACTCCAGTAGCGTAGAAGAACCTATTATTTGGAACAGTTTATCTTATTATTACTATATTTAGCAATTTCTGGTCTATTCTTGTTAGTTCTGACCCTATTCCGTGTACTCTTGTTGTTCATTTATATAACTAACCAATCAGATTGCTTGATTTCCCATAACCTTATGCAGGGTTATCTCCCTTGTGTATAACAAAAGCCTATATCCAATGGCCATATCCCATGGAATCCCATTTTGGAAAACACCTGTGGCTATGGAAACCCTTTTTTGTCATATGTGCTTATGTGAAAAAGCACAATGTGACACAATGTGACCTAGCACAAAGGCACATGCTTTATGTGCCGATATGTGCTTATGTGAAAAAGCACAATGTGACACAATGTGCCCTATCACATAGGCACATACGGGTATTTGAGGATACCTATGGCCTGGTATTGTATTATTCGAGGATACCTACTGGAGAATCCCTTTTTTGTCATATGTGCTTATGTGAAAAAGCACAATGTGACACAATGTGACCTAGCACAAAGGCATATGCTTTATGTGCCGATATGTGCTTATGTGAAAAAGCACAATGTGACACAATGTGCCCTATCACATAGGCACATACGTGTATTTGAGGATACCTTTGGCCTGGTATTGTATTATTTGAGGATACCTATCGAGGATACCTACTGGAGAATCCTTTTTTTGTCATATGTGCTTATGTGAAAAAGCACAATGTGACACAATGTGCCCTAGCACAAAGGCACATGCTTTATATGCCGATATGTGCTTATGTGAAAAAGCACAATGTGACACAATGTGCCCTATCACATAGGCACATACGGGTATTTGAGGATACCTTTGGCCTGGTATTGTATTATTTGAGGATACCTATCGAGGATACCTACTGGAGAATCCTTTTTTTGTCATATGTGCTTATGTGAAAAAGCACAATGTGACACAATATGCCCTATCACATAGACACATACGGGTATTTGAGGATACCTATGGCCTGGTATTGTATTATTTGAGGATACCTATTGAGGATACCTATCGAGGATACCTTTTGGAGAATCCCTTTTTTGTCGCATTAGGCTATGTAAAAAACCCTCAATAGGTCTAATGTAGTCTTACTAACCGCTTCCATCTTGTCGCCAAAGCTCCAAGGCCATTACAGGGCTATGGTCTATCTGTTCTGTCATTAGCTTCTACAACAGTCTTGTTCCATTGCGGCCTTGTACCAGTACTATTGGCTTCTGTTATTCTGCCCCATATCTCATCCATTACTTCCTAGCTATACCTATCTCAGTCTGGACTATAACATTGATCAAGGTTGAATCAGATTTCCTCTGTATACATATAAGGCATTCCGTTATTGAGATTCCTAGCCGAGTCCGTAAAATTTGGATTCCATGTTTTAACATCGACACTTGAGGGTATGGAAAGGGACTAATAAAGCCTAATTCAACAATGACTACAAGACTCTGAACAGATACAACCAACCACTACAAAACAATAAAGGTACAGATCCAACATAACCAATTGTGAACATAACAAAGTGAAAGAATGTCAAACTAGTAGATTGATCGAACTAGTTGGACAGCATGAACAGATCTTATCAAATACAATCAAGATGGAAGTGAACAGAACAAAGTGAACAAAGATCCAATGAAGTTATCGAAGTGAATTAACCATAACAAAGTTTTCAACTGAAAGAACCATAACCCTTAAATATAACCATCTTGAACTGTTTGAATGAACTCTAACCCCTAAATATAACCCTTTGAACTGAATGAATGAACTATAACCCTAATGAATGTATATATAATTAACCCCCTTTGAACTGAATGAATTTTTTGAATGAACTTTTTATATCTAATATAAATAAACACCCTTTGAACTGAATGAATTTTAAACTTAATGAATTTTAACTGAATGAACTACAACCCATTGAACTGAATTCTTCCAATAGGGAAGGGGAATACCCTCCAGTGGACGATGTTAAAACATGGAATCCAAATTTTACGGACTCGGCTAGGAATCTCAATAACGGAATGCCTTATATGTATACAGGGGAAATCTGATTCAACCTTGATCAATGTTATAGTCCAGACTGAGATAGGTATAGCTAGGAAGTAATGGATGAGATATGGGGCAGAATAACAGAAGCCAATAGTACTGGTACAAGGCCGCAATGGAACAAGACTGTTGTAGAAGCTAATGATAGGACAGATAGACCATAGCCCTGTAATGGCCTTGGAGCTTTGGCGACAAGATGGAAGCGGTTGGTAAGACTACATTAGACCCATTGAGGGTTTTTTACATAGCCTAATGCGACAAAAAAGGGATTCTCCAAAAGGTATCCTCGATAGGTATCCTCAATAGGTATCCTCAAATAATACAATACCAGGCCATAGGTATCCTCAAATACCCGTATGTGTCTATGTGATAGGGCATATTGTGTCACATTGTGCTTTTTCACATAAGCACATATGACAAAAAAAGGATTCTCCAGTAGGTATCCTCGATAGGTATCCTCAAATAATACAATACCAGGCCAAAGGTATCCTCAAATACCCGCATGTGCCTATGTGATAGGGCACATTGTGTCACATTGTGCTTTTTCACATAAGCACATATCGGCACATAAAGCATGTGCCTTTGTGCTAGGGCACATTGTGTCACATTGTGCTTTTTCACATAAGCACATATGACAAAAAAAGGATTCTCCAGTAGGTATCCTCGATAGGTATCCTCAAATAATACAATACCAGGCCAAAGGAATCCTCAAATACCCGTATGTGCCTATGTGATAGGGCACATTGTGTCACATTGTGCTTTTTCACATAAGCACATATCGGCACATAAAGCATGTGCCTTTGTGCTAGGTCACATTGTGTCACATTGTGCTTTTTCACATAAGCACATATGACAAAAAAGGGATTCTCCAGTAGGTATCCTCGAATAATACAATACCAGGCCATAGGTATCCTCAAATACCCGTATGTGCCTATGTGATAGGGCACATTGTGTCACATTGTGCTTTTTCACATAAGCACATATCGGCACATAAAGCATGTGCCTTTGTGCTAGGTCACATTGTGTCACATTGTGCTTTTTCACATAAGCACATATGACAAAAAAGGGATTCCATAGCCACAGGTGTTTTCCAAAATGGGATTCCATGGGATATGGCCATTGGATATAGGCTTTTGTTATACACAAGGGAGATAACCCTGCATACAGGTTATGGGAAATCAAGCAATCTGATTGGTTAGTTATATAAATGAACAACAAGAGTACACGGAATAGGGTCAGAACTAACAAGAATAGACCAGAAATTGCTAAATATAGTAATAATAAGATAAACTGTTCCAAATAATAGGTTCTTCTACGCTACTGGAGGATACTCTAGAACAAAGGAACATGGCTAGATAGACGTAAACTATTGCATATATAGATAGAAGCAGAGAATTCTGGGTAAATTTGTCCTATAGCACCACGTGCTATTCTTAATAGGGGAAAAACGTCATGGGATAGAGATCCAAAAAGGGATTCTGGGAGAATTCTAATCCAGAACATTACTCTTGTTCAATCGAATGCACCCCTTGTACCCCTTAGTACTATAGCACTACGTGCTAAGCCGATAAATTGGGAAAATAAAGTCAATTTCGGTGATTTCGGGTGGATTTTGGTGATTTGGGGGATTGTCGGGTTGTTTGTGGTTATTTGATTTACGCCGATTTAATCGAACATACCCCCAAAACATACCCCTGTCCTATTGTAGGCCTTAGGTAACATAGCAATCACGTGCTACCATAGAAACCAAGATGGCGGCCTCCAGTATACAAAATGGACGACGGAAACACGTATCACCCTAACAACACGCGCTGCGCATGCGCACTCACACCACGTATCACTATGGAGATGACGTCACAACATGGCCGCTCACGCGGGTTACCATGACAACACAACATGTCGCCACTACGTCACGTGACTATGACGTCACATGAGATCATCCAAATGAGATCATCCAACCTGCCCCTCAAAAGCCCCTGACATACTACTGAGATCAGAAGGGCACATCCAGAGGGTCTCACATAATTTTTTCAAGAACGCAGTGCACAAAACAATCCTCAAAAGGTGACAAGTGAGCTCCATTTGACACAACCCCCCCCCCCCCCCCCCGGAGGGGGGTCTCTCTTCCTTGTATGACTCTACCTCCGGCACTCAAGCATATGCCTTTTTTCTCAAAGTTTAACTCTTTTTTCTTTTTGAAGATCCTGGCCACACATGTTCCAAACACTATCTGACAGGTAACCCTCCAAATAAGTGTATCTGCAAAAATCATGTTACATTGCAAAACATTCTTTTTAGACTTTAAGTTCTGGACCTTTCATGCTTCTTACTTCCAACTATAACACTTAATTTATCGATTAATGGGTGAATAGAAAAGTCTTGCCATAATCAACATTTTGAGTTCCATAAGCCTTCATAACAGCTCCGTTAAAAGTGTCAAACATCAGATTGGTGGCTTTATACAGAATATTCATTAGGTTATTGCTTGATAAGTAATAGGAACAAAATCTTCACCAGAATATTTTGTAGCAATACATTTGAGGGTATTAGCAGGCACTTTCCAACAAATTGTAACAAATCAACTAGTTATAAACAAAATTTCCTAACTCAAAAGAGTGAAAAAGTACCACAACTCTGAAAAAATGTGGGAAGAAACACATGCTACAGCAGCTATACAGACATTGTTTCCCATGATGCTCGATCACAACACCAAATATCCTTCAAATTGGAGTAGCAATGGTTGAGATATAAGGGAGAATGTTGGTACATGTAATGATGAATGGGTAAGACTAAGAGGACAACTTCCAGGCCTGGGGCATAATAATCGCAAAACACCCACCTTATCAATTCATAATTTCAGTAAATAAAGGAATTATCAATTTTAATTAATTTATAGATGATGGGAAATATTTGGCTTCTTTCGCCTTCTCGTACTATTAATTACCACAAACTATATCAGTTTGATGCCGACAAACGAAACTGAACGCATGTAGTCTGGTTAAAAAGTAACTCGGCGTGGATAATGAAGAAATTGCGAATATTTCGTGTATTTCATTTGTTTAAAAGCCAATTGCAGCTAATTTTGACCGTGGATTCGATAATTCTCAGCATCGTCCAAACGCACCTTATTTAAAAGCGCGAATGCATCATTTTCAACCCATCTTGAATCGGTCCTTTGCCGACATCAACACAGTTCGTGGCGAATATGCATGGTGACTGTGAAGTAAATAACTTCACAACATCGGGGGAAATTAACACGCTCAATATAGTTCCAGGTCACTTGGAATATACTTCGTGAAAAAGTGGTTTCTGAAGCATTCTGCTTACTTTGTTATGAATATTGCCTTATTTTATGTGTATCGTCCCGATTTTATACACTCGGTTACTTTTTAACAAGTGGTTCATGTTGTCTTTCTAGTGCGCAATAATTCAGATTTTTTGTCAACAAAAAAGTTCAGACGGCCTGTAAACACGAGAGGGAATTTCGAACCATATTTTGCAGTTATGACATTAACAGCTCAGGCATTTGCTGTCACCTGTTTGCAAATCCGCTCATACATTGTCTCGAACAAATAAACGGCGTGATCACGTCCTTGCATTCTTACGATTGCCTAAATTGAGTATTTCTGCAAGAACCACATCGTAATCACATGACCGGAATAAACATCATTGAAACATGGCCACATCCGGAACCTCCAAAATTTGTGTTGGCGTTATTACATTCAAACATCAAAACCCACCAGAGTGTGTGTCCAAAAAATGCTTTCTCCGAGTCTGTAGTATGTTATCATTATACTGAGGACAAGGCTTTCGAATTACCGATTATTTTGTGGTTTTACCGGTTCGTTACTTATGGCATTGGCAAATTAATGTTCATCAAAATCATAAAATTCACTTTTTTTCCTGAAAAAAATTATATGTACCTTTTCTATGCACTTTCCTCATTATTTTGATATATAATTTGCCTTTCCTTACTTCTCTTATCTGTTTCTGAGGCATTGGGAAAAATGTCAACAAATTGACCAAAGTTAGGTTAATAGGTCGTTAAAATATGCACTTAATGACCTCTCTTGACCGCATAGAGGTGGACCACATTTCGAACCTCCAGCAAGTTTCAACTCATTTGGTGTAGGTACCTATGGGCCATACCAAGCCTGAAGTATGAGCATAAACTACTTTATAAATATTGGTTCCACTAACTCCGGATCTGCCATATTTTACCGGCGTTATCTCTAACATTTTCATGGAAGAGCTATAGCTCTTCTTTCGAGCTTGATTAACCTCTGTGGGCCCGCTTCGCAACACAATCTCTACAATCAGATCCATTTCGTCTTTTGGTTATTATCACGAAATGCCATGCACCAACAGGTGTCGGACTCGGGCTACATCAATTATGGGGGCTCCAATGGGGGGAGGGGGGGGGGGGCTACTGTGAATTTCCAGTCCGCCTCTGTAACTCGATACTCTGCTTTGAAACAATATAAAACGAAACAGGTTGGAAACGTTCGTTAAAATGATTACTATTTTAAAGAATTACTTTGTTTAACGTTTAATAACAGCAATTCTTTAAAATAATAATACACGAATTATTTTGCCTCCTCGATTGTCGTATACTTAACACCAATCGCTTTCGAAATGTGGTTATTTGCATCATAAGGGTATTTTTTCATAGGGAAGATTAGTTTCGATTTCCGACAGACATGATCGGATGGAGGGACGGGGGTGGGGGGGGGGGGGTGTTACGGCAGCCCTCATCAGCATCGGACCTGTCTAAGAGTTAACGTTAATTTTTTTCTTCTTTAAAAAAAAATTATTATAACTCTCACTGGAACGCAATTCGAAATTATGAAGCACGTTTAGGGCTTGAGATGAAGTTTTTTTTCTAAGAGTCTTCCAGATCAACCACTTTTAGGGGGAGGAAATGTTGTTTCAAGAATTATCAAGCGACAACCGGTTTTGATGTCAATGTGGACAATCAGAGGTATACTCATTGCGTCAAAATATTGCTACATTTTTTCACGGGGGGGGGGGGGCTGATGTGATCCGACAAAGTCCTGGCATCAGTCGCCGAAGGCGACTGCCGCACGTTCCGAAGGGGCGTGCGTTTGAATGGGGGGGGGGGGGGGGGTCTGGGGGTTCTCTGAGGTGGCTTCTAAATGTATTCTGGCCTCCAATTGAATATGTCTGACGGCGAACGCAATTCGATATTTGTTAGAAAGGCCATGCCACACCACAGACCTATACAAAATTTCATCAATTTGCCTTTGCTATTATAGGCGTTATGGCCCGGATCACGATGGACATCTGACCGACGCACCGACCCACCGAACGACCGACCCATCGACGGACAGATGCAATCCAGTATACCCAACTTTTTCAGAAAGTGGGGGTATAATAAGTTTAAAGATTTTTGTAGACATGTGCACTGTGGTGTGCCACAATGAGAACTTGAACGGTTAACTCAACTGGCCATTCGCAGATTCGGGCGAATGACCAGTTGCGTTGACCCGGCGAATGCCAGAAACTGGGAAACATGCGCGACTGGAAATACTGGCTCCCCATTAACATTAACTTCAAGTTTGGGGTATGCGATGTAAAAAGAATGATACCAGGAACATACCATTTCTTCGGCCTTGTGGCGACAAAATATTCTTTTATACTTCGCTTCATTGAGTCCCACTTTCGACTATCGATTTTGCAGACAGTGGATACTTGCAGACGTGACTGTCGTCAGTTCTATAAATAACCGATATTCTGCGAATTCTAAAAGAGGATCATGCCCCTTATTTGGCAACGCGATGTCATTAGTTAAGGAGGGGCGTTATAGGACAAGATTGTGTGGAATAAGGGCATGACTTTTTAGTGGGCTCGGGGAGGGGGGACTAGCCCCCCCCCCCCCCCCCCCCCCTCTGGATGCGCCCTTGATCTGTATTGAGAGATAGTCAGTAATGAATAACATAATAAGCACACACACTCTCCTAATATAACTCAAGGGGATATCAGTTCCCCGTGGCTCACCAGCAGGTGGCCAATGTAAAGGGGTGGCTGGAGTAAAACAAAAGTCCAAAACCTGCACACAAAAGTCCAAAATTAAAGTAAATAAGCATCTAAAGGGTTAAATAATATAATAATAGCCCCACGAAGCATGCTAACATTAAATAGGAACCATGGCAATATGCTACAAGGTAAGTCTCCACTTTGAAGAAAAGAAAGACAAACCTCAAAACCTGCACATAAGAGTAAAAACAAAAAGCATCACATTTGTTTCAATGGGTTAAAATTGAGAAAAATACCCGGATAATGTCACAGTAACCACCATCGCAATATGCCAGTAAGGTGAAACTCTACCTGAAAAATATTCACTTGGAAGAAAAGAAAGAAAAACCCCAAAACCTGCACATAAAAGTCCAAAAAGTATCACATTTGTTTCAAAGGGTTGAAATTAAGAAAAATACCCTAAAAATGTTACAGTAACCACCATGGCAATATGCCAGTGAGGTAAAACTCCACTAAAAAAAAGATCAAAACCTGCACACAAAAGTCAAAAACCTGCACACAAAAGTCCAAAATTAAGGTAAATAAGCAGCTAAAGGGTTAAATAATAAAATAATAGCCCAAAGAAGCACCCTAACATAAAATAGGAGCCATGGCAATATGCTACAAGGTAAGTCGCCACTTTGAAGAAAAGAAAGACAAACCTCAAAACCTGCACATAAAAGTAAAAAAAAAGTATCACATTTGTTTCAATGGGTTAAATTGAGAAAAATACCCGGATAATGTCACAGTAACCACCATGGCAATATGCCAGTAAGGTGAAACTCTACCTGAAAAATATCCACTTGGAAGAAAAGAAAGAAAAACCTCAAAACCTGCACATAAAAGTCCAACAAGTATCACATTTGTTTCAAAGGGTTAAAATTTAGAAAAATACCCTGAAAATGTTACAGTAACCACCATAGCAATATGCCAGTGAGGTAAAAGTCCACTTAAAAAAAATATCAAAACCTGTACACAAAAGTCAAAAACCTGCCCACAAAAGTCCAAAATTAAGGTAAATAAGCAGCTAAAGAGTTAAATAATATAATACTAGCTCCAAGAAGCATCCTACCATAAAATAGGAACCATGGCAATATGCTACAAAGTAAGTCGCCACTTGGAAGAAAAGAAAGACAAACCTCAAAACTTGAACACAAAAGTAAAAAAAAGTATCACATTTGTTTCAAAGGGTTAAAATTGAGAAAAAATACCCTGCAAATGTCACAGTAACCACTATGGCAATACGCCAGAAAGGTGAAACTCTACTTGAAAAATATCCACTTGGAAGAAAAGAAAGACAAACCTCAAAACCTGCACATAAAAGTCAAAAATGTATCACATTTGTTTCAAAGGGTTAAAATTGAGAAAAATACCCTGCAAATGTCCCAGTAACCACAATGGCAATATGCCAGTAAGGTGAAACTCTACCTGAAAAATATCCACTTGGAAGAAAAGAAAGAAAAACCTCAAAACCTGCACATAAAAGACAAACAAGTATCACATTTGTTTCAAAGGGTTAAAATTTAGAAAAATACCCTGAAAATGTTACAGTAACCACCATGGCAATATGCCAGTGAGGTAAAAGTCCACTTAAAAAAATATCAAAACCTGTACACTAAAGTCAAAAACCTGCACAGAAAAGTCAAAAATCTGTACACAAAAGTCCAAAATTGAAGTAACTAAGCATGGAAAGGGTTGAATAAAATATTACTATCCCTGAAAAGCATGCTGACATAAAAAAAATAAAAATAAAAATAAAAAAAAAAATCAAAACCTGCACACAAAAGTTCAAAATGAATGAATCCGGACGCCGACGCAGACGACGACGCCGACATGAGGGCAATGCCATAGGCTCACACAACTATCGTTGGTGAGCCAATAAAAACTGTCTTTATTATATTACGAGGGTGTGTGTGCTTATTATGTTATTTATTACTGACTATCACTCAATACTGATTAAGTTCCAAGTTACTGTGATTTTTTCAAGCAGACGAGAAAGCTCTTGCAATTTCGCAGTCATATTTTTGACACTGCACTGATATCATAAGAAGGATGTACCACATCAAACATCAAAAATTTAACTTACGCACTTTAACCCTTTACCCAAAGAATCGACAAAACGCACGCGTAATATTCAAATTGAGCAGTTGAAAAAATATTTTTCAAAAAAATTCAACAAAACATTTACCATGTGACCCCTCATTGGAACGAGCTCGTTCCAACGAGTAGTCACATGATACGGTTTTCTTGATTTTTTTGGAAAAAAAATGAAAACTTAATATTTAAAATAATAATTTTTGATATTGTTTGTATTGAGTACCTAACACAGCGGAGAGACATTTTCAACAGAAAAAGAAAAACACTAACAACCACCCCCCCCCCCCCCCCAATTCTATGACACCCCCTCACTGGAACGTGATCGACGAATTGTCCCAGATTGCTGTTCATATAAAGTTATAATTGGGAGGCAAACATTCAACTAGTAAATAAACTGAACGCGTATTTTTCGAAAACAACTAGTCGGTTATTTGCGTTTCCTTAGATAAAGGGTTAACATAGTTCTATATATCAAATGTCACAAGTAGCACGAGATCATTATGATACAGACTCACGCGAGCAAAGGAGTTCTTTACACTCCGCTGGTATTTCGTCATCGCTTTGTTCACACACTGACGGGTAGCAGAAATCACACATTTTTATGTCCTTTCTGTGGTTACAATATTGCAGTTTTTCAGTGGAGCACACATCCTCGTAACAACTGTATCTGAAACTTGCGCATTCCTTCACCAACAGGAAAAGTGTAATGTAAAAGTAAATCTGGTTGTTTTGCTTCTCCAGTGATTCGCTCTTTGAAAATAACATGATTTCTGTTTAAAAAAAAAAATCACTTCCCTTATGCAACTTTAGATAATGGTAAAATAAATTAGAATGAATGTGTCAACGGTTTTCATATATATAATATTTTTGGCACTTTTTTGTACCAGAAAAATCACGTCATTTAAATTATGGAATCCAGATGCAAACAACAACAACAACGGTAGACTCAACAGTCCAAAAGTAATGTGCTGTCTCCTGAAATGGCTTTAATCGCGGACAAAATTACGAAACTTTACGTAAGAGCTATATTTACATGTAGAAAATTTCTGGTTCCACTTTCATTTCCTCATTCCCGGAAAGTCATTCTAGAATGATAATCAACCATAGGCGAAATGATTGTGTCAACTTAGCGTGACTTTGCTGACTAACCCAGTGGTGGAAATATTGCGGGGCCGGGGATGGAATGGGGGTGGGGTGGTTACGCTTTCTAAACCCCATTGCTCCCGTTCCCTGAATTCTAGTTATTATATACAATAATTATATTATAATTTCCACTCCTCATATTTCCTATTATAATCAAAATAAGTCCTGAGAGCGATTTTTGAGCCACGAGGTCGTTAAATACTGCCCCCAGAAGTCTCCTGAATCGCTCCCAGTGCTTCAAAATTTGAAAATGTTTACGGGGGGGGGGGGGGTGCCCCTGTATCCACATATAGACACTCCCAACAACCTCCATACCTCGGGCCTTCAACGTGATATTTACAAAGCAATGGTGCCTATTTCATCCTTACAATTCTTCAAAAAGATTTTATTTGGAAAGCATGTACGTCGTATCTTCTTAGGCCATTAGTTTACACAAGGCGAGCCGACTCAGATCGCGATTTCTGACTCTGAACGTTGAACAAGCAGGGTTCGTCACGCGTATAAGTACGGCAGTGTGAAAGCGTCATACGATGTTTAGTTAAGAATTTGAATTAACAAATTAGTAAATAGGTTAATTCAGTTTACTAATTCGTTTATTCAATTTACTAATTTACTAATTTCAATATTCAGTTTATTGCGAGACTGTTTATTCAGATTATTAAAAAATTAGAATACTGTTCATTCAATTTAGTACAAGACGATTAATTAGTAAATTGAATAAATAAAATAGTAAATTGAATTAACAATCTTGTACTAAATTGAATTAACAGTCTTCTAATAATTTGAATAAACAGTTTTGTGGTGAATTGAATATTCAAATTAGTAAATTGAATAAAAAATTAGTAAATTCAATTAACAGTCTTGTACAAATTTGAATTAGGTCTTCTAATGATGTGAACAAACAGTATTGTAATAAACTGAATATTCGAATTATAAATTGAATAAACAAATTAGTAAACTGAATTAACCGTCTTGTACTAAATTGAATACAACAGTCTTCTATTAATTGGAAAAATCAATCTCGTAATAAATTGAATATTCAATTTGGTAAATTGAATTAACAAATTAGTAATTAGGCCCCACAAAGTAGATTTTTTGTTTCTCGGGCTGTTTTTTGTAAAACTGTATGTGGGCGGAAGGGCGGTTTTTTATTTTATTTTTTATTTTTGTATATATTTTCCTTGCCATGAAAAGTTCATGTTCATGTTCTTGGTTTGTGTCAAGGTGATAGTTCAGATTTTCGATTTTGTTGTATATAAGTATATATATATCTTTGATAATTTTTCTCGTTCGGGCCAAAGGTATAAGAATTAGCGTTTATATAACGTTTTGTCACTTAAATAGACCAGCAATAATTCAAGCGCTGCTAATTAAACATGAAGTTTAATGTCCATTATTGCGCAGTTGTCGAACGCTACATGGACTATCTGATAAAGATTGAAAGAGCGAGAGAGACCAGTGGTGTTCTGCAGTCATTATCTGTGTAATTGTGGCAAGTTAATGGGTAATTATGGTGAAAACAGTACATCGCATATGTTCCGGCCACACACCCATATTACGCATCTAGCCTGTCCCGAATGTCAGGAAATATCGAAATGTGGGTCTTTCAAAGGAACTTAAAAGCGAGTATTAAATTAAGATAGATCGAAGCGGCCAAGTTCAAGAGAAGCGATAAAACTGAGAATTAATGTTCTGGCTATGGAAATAAAAATTGGGGGGTTTCTCGAAAAATTCATTCCAGTCTGAAGGTGTGTAAGGGTGTGGGTCGTTGCGAGTAGATGGAGAAGTCCCATGCTATAGGTTAGAGGAGGTGCCGTATCGGTGCGAAAGCATAAGCACGTTGTGCTGTTGGGGAGGCCACAGAGCTCATATTTAGAACAGGAGCAGTCGCGGGCCAACTCGGTGGTCATATACGAGAATAGGATCAGAAACACGAAGTACGAGCTCATGGAGCTATTCGCATTTAGGTAAACGGCATTACCTGTTTTAGAAGGCAAGCTATACGGAGGCAGAGTACGCTTTGCCTGTATGAACATTATTCTGAGTCAAACGTTAGGGAGAGTTTAACCCCATTGGTGGCGACTGCTTGTGTTGGAAAGCGTCAAGTATAGTGACAATAAGCTAGTGACCGTGCGACGGGAGTGGTAGAGTGACATTCCGTCACATGTTAGAGCAAACGCGTCCGATAAAGTGACAATACCTTCGTGGCCGTGCAACGACAGTGAAAGGGTGAAGTGGAGAGGCTACCAAGGAAAAAATACCAGCGAGAAGGAGGCAAAACCCGCGACAGCAGAGTATGCCAAGTGACTCAAAAACTGTGTGGGTGGGGGTGATTGACGTTTTGTTTATCATATTCATTGGATTCCATGTAAGTCACAAATTACCATATTTATTTATATGTATATGTATTAAAATTGTTGTTTTCAGTGAACCCCTGTTGATTTATGCTTTTCGAGGAAAAGTTATTAACCCCTTCAGGATAATAACCACCCCAACAAAAGTGAAACGGGCAGGTTTGTTACGGTGAGACATACGTTCACGCACGGATTCAGTCGATACTCCGATACTCCTTGAGTTTGGCTGAATACGCTGCGTGAATCTATTTCTTCCAGCAGCGACAAAGCCCGGTTTCCGACAGTTTGGTTTATGTCTAAGGCCTCAAATCGATAGAATAGCATGGGTGGTGGTGTATTTCGTCTCTTGTTGCACTCAAGGGCCAAATTTATCAATTTTATTAACTTGGGTAAAATATCAGACAAAGGCCATTTAATACTTTATATAAACAATTTACAAATGTGTTAATCCAAACTATCAATGAAACATCGCCTGGCGCTTCAACGCTGGCGTATATAAGTTACTTTCATTACAAGAATATAATACCGGTGACATCAATAAATGGTTCGCCTAAAAACTAAATCCGACCGAAACTGGCCATATTTGTATGTTTTCACTCAAACTGGCCTGGGAAAAAAGTGTTTTCTCAGTAAGCCCGCAACATACATTTTGCTACGCTCCCGCAGCAAAAATCTGAACAAACAAGAAACAATTTACAGGATGTCTGGCGATACGACAATACACTTGTATTTACAGCAAAAAGCACATACTTTTCCAACCAGCCACAGCAGGCTCAAGTATTCTAATGGATCTCCAACCGAAACTGTTCATTCAGCTTCTTCAGCAATGCAAGTCAAAAGCTTCCACAATATTCCATATTCCGTTTCCTCTTTGAAACTTTTGGAATCAACAAGCAACACACAGACTGTAATAAAAGAAAGAACGCATATATATATCAAGTCCGAAATTTGTACACCTCATATCAAAGGGTTAAAAATGAAATCTAAAATGGCTGCTGCCATCTTGCCGTTTCGCCCCAAGATGAATACAAATCACGAGAAAACGCCCTTAAAAGCGCGAATTACCACCCCGATATACCTAAATTACCCCCCTTGATCGACCAAAATTTCATGTGCACCGACATGTAGAAAATAATTTCTGTCTATTTCCTTCTCCAGTCAAACGACAGAAATAATATTTCTCCATAAGCCCGCAATATACATTTTACTACGCTCCCGCAGCATATATCTGGACAAACAAGAAACAATTTAGTAGGATATCTGGCGATACGACAAGAAAAAGCCAAGACGACTACACGGTTCACAAACCCAGTGACATAGAGACATGTAACCTTTTTTCAATAGCATCTTTCACGTATCCGTCTTTTGCTGCTTCACTACGCCAGTGCCCATGACGCTTGAATAAACGATCCGGAATACCATTATTGGCGGCAGCACTCGCGCCACCGGCGCGCAAACTGTGGAGCCCAAACCGATTAATAACGTCAACTAATGGCTCAAAAGCCTCTTGAAACATTTCACGAATTCGTGTGTATGACATTGGTACGTCCCTGCTCATAAGCTAATAGCCAGAGGCCGTTTTGTTGAGATTTCGAAAAACACACTCTTCGGAATTTTCACCAATCTCAGCCATTTCTAAATAGCGCAACATTGCTGAAACAGGACACAATTTCGTGCTAGGTTTGCCTGTGATCAACCAGCTACCACCCCTGTATATATCGGTTTTAGATTTTTTCGATAAATACAGACATGTAACTGACAGAAAAAACAATGTCAGAGCTTTTGATGAAACGCAATTCTCGGTTCCGAAGAAAACCCGATAAGGATAGCAGGCACAATGCCAACGCTCTCTGATTGAACCGAGTGAGATACTCCGATGTACTGTCAAATAATTTTCCGAGCATATCAACAGTTACTGCTTCTTTTTTATTGGTCGGTTTAGCCAGCTGTCTGTTTGCATCTTCAAGAACATTTTGTACCAACGGGTGATTCGTTGGCCTCTCTTTGCCAATGAGACGATGGATGTGTCTCACACTGTAAAAAGCAGTAACGACAGGAGCAGGCGACGATGCTTGTTGTGTGAGAGAAAGGAGGTAAATGGAAAATGGCAGCGGCTTGACAGGTAAAATGTCTACAACTTTATTTTCCGTGGCCCAGTGTCGCCACCTTTCGAACTCTAAAAAGTAACTTTTAATCGTGCTTTCAGCTCTGCAGTCTTTTAACAAAGAAATCACAGCAGGCACTTGAGATTGCAAATTCCGTGGTAACATGTTCAAATCAGTTCTGTAGGAGTCAATTATTAAGCCTGGAAAAGAATATATGAAACGAATATATGGCACTCGGACTGGACGACAGTCAATTTTCAAAGCGATCATATTAAAGTTTATATTTCGTTCACCAAACATGCCCCCGGGAGATCGGCTGGGGGTGTAAAACTCCATCAGTGTAGGTAAAACATCCAGTCTTTGACAAAAAACGTCCATTGCCCATATGGGCACAGTAAAGGCCAGAAACTTGACGAAACCCACAGAGACGCCACTAAGGTGCCACTGGATTGATCCTCCAATAATTTTCTCAAAACTTTATTCAATAAATACACGGGTGGAACTATCCAATTCAAGTCACGCACCCAATGTGTGGTAAACGAATCAACTTTATCACACCCGGGGTTCCAAAAAACGAGAATTGTATACCTCCAGCTTTGAACTGTAAAAAGAAGCAAATAAGTCCCTAGTGCGAGGACCCCAAAGTTTATCGAGCCACTGAAACAAAGAATCACTCAAAACCCAATCGTCTTTATCCGTTATTTTGCTCACAAAATCGCTTTCTCATTTAAAGACCGAGGGATCCATTGTGGCTCTATAATTACAGTATGTTTTATACACACATTATAAATGTCAAAAGCTATGTCCTGCAAATCTTTGTTCATGCTACCCCTTTTTTAACCCTTATGTCCTCAGATAAATTTTAAGGTATTTATGGCCTTTTTCTGCTTACATAGTTATTGATCACTTGGCAGTGGTTCTACATCACTGCTGGCTGCCTATATAGGCAGCCAGCAGTGATGTAGAACCACTGCCAGGGAAAATTCAGTCTACACACAAGAGTAATAAAAAAGATTACACAAGGGAGCTCCTGCTTCAATGCAATATAAAAGTGGCGGTTTGGGGCTATATGGGGGCTTAAGGGTTAAAATCAACTCGAAATTTTGATTGTCTGTAAACCACTTTATACTGGAGGACAGCGACACAACAAGACTATTCAATACATAGTAAACGGCTTTCAGTTCACGCCACGTTGAACTCCGTGTTTTCTCGCACTCGGCCCATGTGACCGTTTGACACAAAATCGTGCAACTGCACACAATAACCCCCAAAACCTGTACTGCTTGCGTCTGGATAAACTAGTTTGTCAACAGAGACGCTCGAAGAGAGTTTCTTAATTCGAAGGTTGTCAATGTTTTCTAGCCAAAATTGTAGCTGATTTATGCTTTCTGGTGATAACTTAATATATGAATACCATGACGTTGAATTTAAAACGTCAATGCTAACATTGCGTGTCATAAACTGTACAAACGGACCCAGCACGAGCTTCATTACAATAAGTTGACCTACAACGCACGCTACTTTTTTGATATGACAGCAGTACCTGAACGAAAGGATATTTTCTATGTGATGTTTGAGATTCAGAGTTTTACTCGTCGGGACTGCTCAAGTAAAGTTTCCAGTGTCTACACAGAAACCTAGAAAGTCTAGGCATCGGGTAGGTGTCCACAAACATTTTTCCGTTTTCGGGACGAATCCGCTCTCTGTCAAGTCGCGCTTAACTCTATCCACACACGGGGGAGTTTCATGTTTAAAGCAAAGTAATCCGTCGTCTAAAAACATAAGAATTCTTAACCCTTCAGCTCGCCACTTTTTCACCAATTGGCGTGTAACTTTAGTAAAAACCAAAGCGGCTGATTTGATTCCGAACGGAAGAACGTTGAATACATAAAATTGAATTTCCCCGTCACTGTCTGCCCAAGAAAAACCCAAATACTTTCTGTCACACTCGCGTATACTTATGTGATGTGTGATGTTAGGCAGCATTTATATCGAATTTGACCAAAAAATCATTTCGCTCAATAAAACAGAGTGCGGTTTTCCAATTTTCGTATCGGACAGGCCGTTTTGCAATGTAATTATTAACATGGTGCATATCTAAAATCAAACCTTGTTTGCCCTCATTGTTTACTGAAACAGTTAAAGGGGTGACAATAAAGGGACGTTCCTCGCATTTATTGATTAACCCTTTCGAAAATAATTCGTGTATGGCTTCTGAAACAAAGTCTCTGTGAGACCGATTGTTATTTGCAGAAGTGTGGCTCACTTACAAATGGAATCTTATACCCATTACGTAATGTATCAATGACAAAATCGGTGACGCCTATGTTAAGCCAGAATTGAAGGTCCTTTTTCAAAAGATCTTTTACAATGATTTGTACCATGCCCTTTTCGTATTCGGCTAAATTTTCAGTCACTATCACGTGATGGGCTCAAAATTAAGGTTCACTATGCTTGGAACATGATAAAAAGTTCTTATCAATGAACTCGTCAACCTGTTGTCCATCCTCACTGCGGAGAAGGGGAGTTTGCTGATTTTCCGATCTCGCTATTGACTCTGTTGAATGGGCAGTCCTTACGCCAATGGGAGAAAGATCCACAGGAAAAACATCCTGGTCTGCTGGCTTTACTCCGAAACGAATTACCACTAGACACAACAGTAGAAATATTTCTGGTGCTCTGAGGAGTGTTTGGAGCCTCGCTGATAGTAGATGATGGTGTGCTCCTGGCTTTTTGGGCCTTATTCTGTCGAGATTTAATCTTTCCACAGGCCCTGCTTTCCGCTCAGTCATTTCTTTTTTCGTCCTCCGAGTCTTCTACCAAGTCATGAGTGACATATTGACGAACCGTTTCCCATCCACCCTCTGAGGAATCCGCCAACTTAATGTGTTTATTGCGCTTTTCAATAGCAGAAATAACATTGTCAACCAAATTGGCCGCGTAATCAACTTTTCCATTATTTATGGCCCACTTTATTTGCTTCAAGCTGTCAAGACTCTCACCATTGAATTTGTATTGTATTTTATTGCCTTCGCGTTTCCACTGATACGCACTCTCATTCTTCAAGCGTTTAACGTCACTGGTAGTAGCATGAAATTCCTGTTTCAAATCGAAAATTTTCTTTTCAAAGGAATGTTCCAAACCACGTTTTGTGCTGTCAAACTCCTCAAAAATAGCGTCCAACTTCAGATTAATATCATCTGCTGATGCCATTGGTTTAACAAACAAAGTTCAATAAATTTTAGCTAAGGAGTCAAAAATGATTTGCGAGAACTAAAATGGCTGTTGCCTTCTTGCCGTATCGCAAGTTGAACACAAATCATGAGAAAACGCTCTTAAAGCCCGAATTACCGCCCCTGATATACCTAAATTACCCCCCTTGATCGACCAAAATATCATGTGCACCGACATGTAGAAAATAATTTCTGTCTATTTCCTTCCCCAGTCAAACGAAAGAAATAATATGATATGTGTACACCTGGAACCTAATTAAGCACCCTCTGAAATATTTCATTACAGTGAAGTTGCTGTTACTGATTATTATGTTTTAATGATTGCTATGGCTTGCAGTACATTTCATCTTGTGAATCAGGTTGATAGCGTACCGCAAACAAATCCCCTCGTCCACGTGAAGCATGCTTCCCGTGAATGCCACAAAAAAGCTCTATCATCCACATGCAATATCTGGGTAAACGCAAGAACATTTGTCATTTCTTTCATCAATAAATGTTGACATGGCAAGGAGGAGACAGTCAGAGGCACTAAGATGGCAAATCATGGGCATACATGCTACAGGAATGTCATTCAAAGCTATTGGAAGACAACTTGGCTATAGTCATTCTGTAATCAGCAGACTTGTCCGAAAACATCAACGAACCAACGATCTTAAGGGGTCGTCCAACCTAACTTTGGTCAATTTTTTTACATTTTTCCCAATGCCTCAGAAACAGATAAGAGAAGAAAGGAAAGGCAAATTATATATCAAAATAATGAGTAAAGTGCATAGAAAAGGTACATATAATTTTTTTCAGGAAAAAAAGTGAATTTTATGATTTTGAAGAAGATTAATTTGCAAGTGGCATAAGTAACGAACCGGTAAAACCACAAAATAATCGGTAATTCGAAAGCCTTGTCCTCAATATAATGATAACATACTACAGACTCGGAGAAAGCATTTTTTTGACACACACTCTGGTGGGTTTTGACGTTTGAATGTAATAACATCAACACAAATTTTTGATGTTCCGGATGTGGCCATGTTTCAACGATTTTTTTCCGGTCATGTGATTACGATGTGGTTCTTGCAGAAATACTCAATTTGGGCAATCGTAAGAATGCAAGGACGTAATCACGCCCTTTATTTGTTCCGAGACAATGTATGAGCGGATTTGCAAACAGGTGACAGCAAGTACTTGAGCTGTTAATGTCATAACTGCAAAATAGTTCGAAATTCCCTCTCGTGTTTACAGGCCGTCTGAACTTTTTTGTTGACAAAAAATCTGAATTATTGCGCACTAGAAAGACAACATGAACCACTTGTAAAAAAAATAACCGAGTGTATAAAATCGGGACGATACACATAAAATAAGGCGATATTCATAACAAAGTAAGCAGAATGCTTCAGAAATCACTTTTTCACGAAGTATATTCCAAGTGACCTGGAACTATATTGAGCGTGTTAATTTCCCCCTGTCGCTGCGAAGTTATTTACTTCCTAGTAATCATGGAATTTGAAGGCGGGTATGTTTGATGTCTGCAAAGGACCGATTGAAGATGGGTTGAAAATGATGCATTCGTGCTTTTAAATAAGGTGCGCTTGGACGATGCTGAGAATTTAGTTTTTTCTTGCAACCAACCATAGTAATACAAGCGTCGATCAGTGTCTTTTATGATCGTTTTACACTGACAAATGTGACAAATCTCCTTCACCGGAAACCATCCCCCAATTTGCATATCACAATAAACATAACCGCTGTCACGGAGTGTCAGCGTGGCCGTGTGGTCAAAACCGAAACGAATTATCGAATGCACGGTCAATATTAGCTGCAATTGGCTTTTAAATAAATGAAATACACGAAATATTCGCAATTTCTTCATTATTCATGCCGAGTTACTTTTTAACCAAACCACATGCGTTCAGTTTCGTTTGTCGGCATCAAACTGATATTGACATATTGTTTGTGGTAATTAAATAGTACGAGAAGGCGAAGGAAGCCAAATATTTTCCATCATCTATTATTTAATTCAAATTGATAATTTCTTTTATTTTACTGAAATTATAAACTGATAAGGTGGGTGTGTTGCGATTATTATGCCCCAGACCTGGAAGTTGGAAAATCAAAGGTGCATCTAGGGCCGTGCAGTGGTGACCCCTGTCCTCTTAATCGTAGTCTTACCCATTCATCATTACATGTACCAACATTCCCCCTTGTATCTCAACCATTGCTACTCCAATTTGAAGGATATTTGGTTTTGTGATCGAGCATCATGGGGAAACAATGCCTGTGTAGCTGCTGTAGCATGTGTTTTTTCCCACATTTTTTCAGAGTTGTGGTACTTTTTCACTCTTTTGAGTTAGAAAATTTTGTTTATAACTAGTTGATTTGTTACAATTTGTTGCAAAGTGCCTGCTAATACCCTCAATTGTATTGCTACAGAATTTTCTTGTGAAGATTTTGTTCCTATTACTTATCAAGCAACAACCTAATGAATATTCTGTATAAAGCCACCAATCTGATGTTTGACACTTTTATCAGAGCTGTTTTGAAGGCTTATGGAACTCAAAATGTTGATTATAGCAGGACTTTTCTATTCACCCATTAATCGATAAATTAAGTGTTATAGTTGGAAGTAAGAAGCATGAAAGGTCCAGAACTAAAACTCTAAAAAGAATGTTTTGCAATGTAACATGATTTTTGCAGATACACTTATTTGGAGGTTTACCTGTGTTTGGAATATGTGTGGTCAGGATCTTCAAAAAGAAAAAAGAGTTAAACTTTGAGAAAAAAGGCATATGCCTTGAGTGCCGGAGGTAGAGTCATACAAGGAAGAGAGCCCCCCCCCCCCCCCCCCCCCGAAATTTTTTGTGTCAAATGGAGCTCACTTGTCATCTTTTGGGGATTGCTTTGTGTACTGCGTTCTTGAAAAAAATATGTGAGACCCTCTGGATGTGCCCTTCTGATCCCAATATGTCAATAAGCCTCCTTGGGGAAAGTACATGCAATAATGGTTATGTAAGGTTGATTTGATGTGTTTTGAATAACAATGTACTTTTAAGTACTTTAGATGGTTTATTGCAGTGACAGGTTACAGTTACCCTTATTTCTTCTCCAACAGATATCATGAGTGTATTGGTGTCCAAGAGTTAAACAAAGCTAATATACTTATTGATAAACCAGACAAATTTAACAATTTAATCACTATCAAATTGATGCATGGGATAAAAAGGGTTACAGTGCAAGGGGTTTGTAAATATATTTATTTAACTACAATGTATGACTTTGCAGTGCATTCTACATAGGAGAATATCATAGTTTCTTTCCAAACCACCACAGTAACACATACATCTTTATATTGGGAGACACTCTTTTGTCCTTCCATACTTCTTCTGCTGGACTCCTTCAGGTTGACCTTTGTTGAACTCCCCAAATCAAGACATAAACAAAAGAAAATGTCTGCCTTCAATCAGTGAGCACTCCACTTATAACATTTGGTCTCAATCTTCATTACTTTCATGAATGAGGAAAAGATTTCTTCGAGTATGTACTTAAATGTTTATAGAATACAGCTGTTATTTTATTTTGAGGTATTTTATTGTAAAAATTTTGTTCTCTTACTTATGCCATAGCAGACTTTCAGGTGGTGCTATTTACACATGGCAGCAGTTCCATGGCAAATATCAGTTTCCACATGTTCTATGTTTCATTCCAAGCATTTTGGTATATAATTTATTGGGGTTATTCATTTTGGGCCTTTTTTAGACTTGAAAGAAAATTACATGAAATTTGACCAAAGTTAGGTTGGACGTCCCCTTAAGGGCCGACCAAGGCCTGGTCAACCCCAAAAAGACCTCTCCTCGGGAAGATCGGAGTCTGGCGCGCCTCGTTAGGCGTGAACCCTTTGCTGCAAATGGGGTTTTGAAACGACTTTGGCTCCCCAAAAGGCGTTTGTACAATAGAACTGTTCGAAACCGTCTCAAAGTACTTTACAGTACAGTCGCCGTGGGCAGTCACTTTTCCACATGTCCACAGTGGACGCTCACTAATTTTCCACAGAAATCAGTTTGATACCAATTTCTGTGGACTTCTGTGGACATGTAGTTCTGAGGGCAAAAGCCTGTGGACTTCTGTGGAAAAGATTACTGAACGATGATAATGCCGGACGGCAGTGTCCACATAATTAATCCGAAACACGTCTGCCCACAGAAATGTAACTGGAAGTAATTTTTAACACGTCTTGATAGAATATGACTCTGATTAAAAATACTTGTTTCTTCATCATTTCAATTTGCAAGCACAGGTATATGGTCATTTTTGTATTTACAAAAAGGAAAAAATTGATAACTTGTTAAAATTACTTCACATTTTCTCAATCTGAAAAGTGAATAGCACCACCCACACTGTGAAAACAAGACATACAGTGACAAACACAAACCCATGTCGATTGCGAACGAGTGCTTTGAAAAAAATGTGTACAAAATGAAAAAAAAATAGTTGAAAATAAAAGAGTACACCTGGGAATATCTCTGATATGCAATTATGTATTGATTTGATCTTTCTGTTAAACCGAATCTGATTTTCGATCGACTGTTGAACAATTCGTTCGCTTTCGTTGACAACTCTAAGCTCGGGCGGGAAGGGGAACATTCGGCTTCTAGAATTTTCGGCCTGGAAATATTTTGACAAAGGAACATCAGCCCGGTGAAATTAGCGCCGAGTACTCAGGCCCATTTATTTATTTATTTATTTATTTATTTATTTATTTATTTATTTACTGTCATATATTTATGCAGAAAGAGGCTAATCATGACAGCATCCCGAGGCCTTGAACCTTTTTTAATTCTGATTGTTCAGCGTACAATACAAAATTAATGCATCGTCAAATTAATTTCGTTTTCTTTTTAGTTTAAACAATATTTATTCAAGAATTTGTTATTTGTGTACATTAAGCTAAACGATGTATACAACACAAAATACAACAGAACACAAAATAACAAAGATATACAAATAGATATGGGTTGCTATGTAAGGTAGGGATTCGACAGAAAGCTTATAGCTTATGTTAGTCGTCTCCTTAGGTTGATTATCAATTTTCGCAAGCAGGTAGTGTGGGTTAATAGGTGAGCTCACATATCGTTTCCCCGTGGCCCTGCTCCTGGTACGGCAGATTAACTCTTCACCAAACGAGGATATAAGATGACGGGTACAAACTAAATTATTGAACCACTCGATTTTTCATTATCGACCCAACAGACACAGCTCGTGACCCACCATCGGAACGAGCACGGCGAGCTCGCGCTTACGATGGGACACAGGCAATCTCTCTAAAACCAAAACTGAAAATATAATAAATTTGAGTGATAGATTTTTTATAGTTCTGACCAGTATTGACATAAAACGAGATGAAGGTGCCATTGAGAGATGCGGACCACGGGGCAACGATATGTGAGAATGTTTAAACTACAACATGAATAAAATACAAAGATTTGAAAAAAGACAAATATCTGCCAGCTTGAATACTTAATGCATTAAATACACTCGAGAAAGTCGTAAGAAGGTAGCTTGTTTCATTCGGTTCATCTAGTAAGACATAAAAGTATAGTGAGTAGTGGCCTCGAGCTGCAAGACAATTTAATGGCTGTGGAGGGGGGTATAGTCATCCAGTTTTGGCATTATTCCTGTTTGATAAGATTGATTGAATTAACGTTATGTTGTAAATCAATCAATGGAAACGTTTACTTGCTAAAATGAAGTCATGTACCACTTCAAAGATAAGACGGTTATCTTCGTTATTCAAAAATTCTGAACCAAAGAGGAGTGTTGATGTATCAACTTCAAAGGGTAGCAGGTTAATTGTATAATTACGGATATCTTGGAAAATTGAACAATGAAAGAAGAAGTGATCAGGTGTCTCTTCGTTACCACACTGACAAAGTGGATTTGGTGATAAATGATTATCATATAGATGGGAATTAAGATTACTACACTGCAGTCGTAACCTACAATGATATATTTGGGCTGCACGAGAAGTCGCATTACTGTAGAACCTTGGTGGTCGGTGATTACCGCCGTTCAGGAAGGTCTTGAAATGTATCAGTGACGAGTTCTCGCGGACAGGCAGGGGTAAATTGTTCCATTCGTCAGAAGCGCTAGGGATGAAAGAAGACTTATACAATTGTGTTCGACAAAAGGGAACTCGATGGTTCTGACTTGATCGTAGACTGAACATTGCATTCGTAGAGGAGACGAGTGGTGGGACTTTATTTGAGATATATGGAGGTGATATACAATGATACATCTTGAAAAACTGAATTAGCTTATGTTTACGGCGTCTTTCGTGGAGAGAATCCCATCGTGTTTCCGCATACAGCAGTGTTTTACTAGCACTCACGGTTGCTCCCGTAATTATTCTTGCTGCAGCAATCTGTATTTTTTCGAGTTCCGCCATTTTGGACTGGGAACAATTATCCCAAACAGTATCAGCGTATTCTAGAAGAGGCCTAATAAAAGCAAAGTATATTTTTTCCAAGACAATACGGTCAAGAGAACATTTGTGCCTCCTCAACAGGTCCAAACGAGACCAGGCCTTTGTGCAGATATAATCAATATGGTCATTCCATGTGCAGGTGCTGTTCAGTATTACTCCTAAATGTTTATGGTTGGACACTTCCGATATCCGTGAATCGCCTAAAAATAAAGGTGGATGGGAGATGGGGTTGCTTTTACGTGATATAAGCATACTTTCAGTTTTGTTCGGATTGAATTCAACCAGCCATGTTTCAGCCCAATGTTCAATTGTCGCAAGGTCATTATTGATTATGGTAGAGGCTTGTTCAGGGTTCTCTATAATTAGGTATAAGGAGGTGTCATCAGCAAAGAGGCGTATGCTACTAAGTAAGTTTCTAGTTATGTCATTAATGTATATTAGGAACAGTAACGGCCCGAGTATCGACCCTTGAGGCACACCGGCATTGATGGGTCTCCGCGAGGATGCCTCCGATGCTATTACGACTCGCCGTGACCTATCCGCAAGATACGATTTTAAAAACAATAACATTTCGCCAGAGACGCCAATGCTCTCCAACTTGTAGATAAGACCAGCGTGCCATACTTTATCAAAAGCCTTACTGACATCACAGAAGACTACTCTGACTTCCTTACCTTCATCAAGCGCGCGACAAAATTCGTCGTATATGTCAGTCAGTTGAAGGACAGTTGAATCACCGGGTGTAAAGCCTGACTGAAATTGGCTGAGAACATTGTTGTCAATCAGAAATTGCCACAAGCGTTTGAATACACATTTTTCGAACAATTTACCAACACAGCTGATCAATGATATTGGGCGATAATTGGTAACCGAATTTGAGGATTGTTTTTTTAGGATCGGAGAGACATTTGCTTTTTTCCACAGTGAGGGGAAGTATGAGTTATTCAGTAGTATATTAAATAAGATTGTAAGTGGCTCGCACAAGGAGGATTTACATTCTTTAAGGAGACGTGGGCTTATTAGATCGGGACCAGACGCCTTGGACACTTTTATCGACTTCATAGCAGAATATACTTCGTCACAATGTAAAGTGATAGAATCAATACCATCGGAAACACGGGGTGGTGCGTCTGGTAAGGAAGCATTCGAATCGTCAACTGTTGAGATAGAACTGAAGTATTCATTGAACACCTCGGCTTTCTCAGCACTTGAAGAGTAAATGTTGTTTGAGTGGATAAGAGTGGGAATTCCTACCGAGTTACCACTACCGATAAGTGTTTTTAGGGTCTTCCACCATCGTGATGGGGGTGTTTTATTGTTTTTCAATGTGGACTGAATTTTAGACAAGTATAACGTTTTAGCCTTTCTAATAGACGATACCACGTCATTTCGTTTAAGTTTATATTTAGCCCAGGCTTGGGGGAGATTGGTGCGTTTAGCAATACGATATAAGCGCTTTTTCTGTCTAATTAATAGCCTTATGTCGTTGTGCATCCATTTCGGCTGGTCCCTTCTCGTGGTAATAACTTTGTTGGGTATGTATTTGGATGCGGTGTCGAGTAAAGTGTTGGTAAATTTAGACACTATAGTATCAAGATCTATAATATCAAAAAGAGAATTCCAATCAACATCAACAAAAGCATCGTTTAAAGCTTCATAGTTACCTTGGGCGTAAAGGCACACCCTCCTCTTGAAAGAAAGAAGTTGCGGTTTTATAAATTCAACTTCAATTGAAATTGGACAATGGTAGCGGATCATATCTGGAATAAGAGGTTCTTGCACCTCGCATGCTTTCACATTGATTGTATCACTAATAGCGAAGAGATCAAGCAAAGATGCCGATGATTCAGTAAAACAGGTTGGCTCACTCACGGTCTGTCTTAAATTAAAATAATTAATTATTTCAGAGAAGCCGCTTCTTGATGTAACCATTTGGTTGTCGTTGAAGTCCCCGGTGATAATCAAGTCAGCAATTGATGTGTCTCTGGCTTTTTCAATTGATGCCGATATCACGTCCCATGAATCTGAAGGACTATTTGGTGGCCGATAAAATACCCCTAATATTAAGGATCTACCCCGCTTTGTAAAAACTTCGGCCCATACGCACTCCGTATTCAACGTTTCAAGGTCCGGTCTTGGTCGAAATGGGATACCATCCTTGATGTAAATCGCAACCCCGCCTCCCCTTGTCGAGCGGTCGAATCGCAATGGTTCATGGAATCCATGGATTAAAACATCGGATGTGGGGTCATTGGTAAGCAGCCATGTCTCCGTCAAGGCCAAGATGTCATATGGTGCGAATTCACATTCGACAATATCCAGTTTCGGTTTTAGGCTCTGAACGTTAAGATGGACAATTTTTAGCGTATTCTGGTGGTGATCTGAGTGGAGAGAATTTGGACCTGGGTTGGTTTCGATGTCCCCGGACAACAATAGACTTAGGGCCAAGTAAAGAAAGAGCGACATGGCCAGGGAGGACGAGATTTCTACCTCAGATGTGAATTTTGGCTTTGGTTCATCCACGTCCCTGTTACGATATGGAAATGCTTTGAGAGAATTTATTAATGTAAAGGTAATTGACTCATTGGTCAGCAAATGGAACAAAACAGCCATAGTGAAGCTTTCATGAAGCCCGACACCACTTAAACGTAGTAGCAAGTAAGCTAAGATACAAATACATCTTTCCCTTGGCAAGCAATCTTTTAAGCGTTTTTTTTTAACCTGGCCCTATCGATAAATTACTTCGGAATTATTCACTAAAAAGTGCAATATGAAAGTGGCACTTTTTAGTGGATAATTTCGGAGTAATTCTGATAGTTTAGCGTACAATAAAAATGCATCGTCAAATTAATTTCGTTTTTTTTAACCTGACCCTATCGATAAATTACTTCGGAATTATTCACTAAAAAGTGCAATATGAAAGTCGCCATTTTTAGTGGATAATTTCGGAGTAATTCTGATTGTTCAGCATACAGTAAAAATGCACATCATCCAATTAATTTCGTTTTTTTCTAACCTGCCCCTATCGATAAATTACTTCGGAATTATTCACTAAAAAGTGCAATATGAAAGTTCCCCTTTTTATTGGATAATTTCGGAGTAATTCTGATTGTTCAGCGTACAATAAAAATGCATCGTCAAATTTCGTTTTTTTAACCTTGCCCTATCGATAAATTACTTCGGAATTATTCACTAAAATGTGCAAAACGAATGACGCACTTTTTCGTGGATAATTTCGGAGTAATTCTGATTGTTCAGCGTATGATAAAAATGCATCGTCAAATTAATTTCGTTTTTTTTTTAACCTGGCCCTATCGATAAATTACAATGTATATTTTTAATTGTTAAAGTGAAAGAATGAAAAAATATAAACCAAACATTTTTACTCTCTTGGTTGTTATTTTTCTGCAAGATTGTTTGTTATTCATCAATGAATAAATTAATTAACTTGATTGACTTATGTTGATCGGCAATTAATGGTGCTCTTGTGTTTATGATTTATGACCTGCTATAATCCTTCTGAAGTAGTTTTACAGAAGTTAGTGGCATGTGTATACTATATACAGCAGCGTTTGAAAGGATTAAAAACTTCAAACGACTTGTGTTCACGAGACTAATGGATCTATCTTGTCTGACGCAACCCACTGGGGCTAACTTTTATTAATATCGACGGGGTAGAGTTAAAAACCAACATCAGTTATTGTTAAGCGAATACTCGAGAGGTGCTTATCTCACTTGTAATGGACCGACCCCCGTGGGTCACTGAAGCAGTGCTTGTGGTAAACAAGCCCTGCTTTACTGGTGGATTATGATTCAGTAACCAATGCTTGGGGTAGAAGTTGTTTTTCTGAAATTATACTCTCAACTCTTGATTCGAATTTCGAAGACAGACGGTAGCTGTCGCAAAAACGGGTTCCGGACATTTTCCCCTAGGACATTTTCCCCTAAAAAAGTGTCACCTAGGACATTTTCCCCTAATTTCAAATGAGAGGGTGGACATTTTCCCCTAGTTAGGAAGAAAAGAGAAGACATTTTCCCCAAACTAAAAAAATTTAATTTCAAGATTTTGTTACAAGAAAAAGAAAGAATTTGTTCCATTTAATGTCACACTATTTTCAAAGTACTAAATAAAAATAAAATAGGTTGAATTACTGTATAAACAGTAAGCTAGTCAATCTGTCACACAAAGTGTTCTGTATGGCATAACAATATCAAGTTGTTTTGCTGTATAAACAGTAAGCTGGATGATATATGCTTTGATATATTGTGAGATGAAGACTTTAATGGTACTATAAGCATCTAAGTCGGCCTGTAAATTTATTCCTGGCTGTATTATCGTTGTTTGACTTATCATAGTTTTATTTGTGCTACTTGGGTTTAGTGCTAATTGGTTGGGCAAGATGAAGACTTGCTCCAAGGTGAAGAAACAGAGAGGGTGGGAGAAACAGAGAGGGGTGGGGCGCAATGATAATATATGGATGCAACTCATAATAAAATTTTATGGGTTTGTACATAAAATTATATTACGGACTTGCACCAAGGAAATATGTTGCAGGTGGTGGAGCCTTTTTTGGTATAGGGAGAGGAGGGGGGATCAGTGAAGGGGGAATGAACACTGGAAATGTGTCACGAACCATAGGTGTAAAAAAATGGGACAAGGGGGATAAGGAAAAGGGACCAAAAATCCAAATCAATAGGAATAGCTTCCCAAGGAAAGCACAGGTACACAAGTAGGATATACAAACCTACAGGGACTAGATAATAATGGGACCAGTAGGCGGAAGCCAATGAACCTTGATTCCCTGAAAGTGGGTTATAGCAACATCCAGGGTCTCCACCGGAAAGTAAGTGAAATTGCTATATTGATCGAGGCAGAGGAGTTTGACGTCATGGGCTTGAGCGAAACGTGCGTAAGACACGAGGAACGGGTAGACCAAGTAAGGGGGTACGTATGGATAGGTGTAGGGCGAACGGAAGGCCAGAAAAAAGGGTGAGGGGTAGGCATGTACATTAAAGAGGATTTAAAACCATCACTGATCACAGACCTAGAAAACATCAGCACCCCGGCTGAGGTATCGAAAGAAATTGGATGGGTAAGGATCAGTCTGAAAAACAAAAGTATTGCCCTTGGGGTTGTGTATTGTACGGTGGAGGGAAGCAAACCCGAATGGAATGATTCGATATACTCAACACTAAGGTCCAATATCACCGAATTACAAAACAAGGGGCTCGGTATAATCCTGATGGGTGACTTTAATGGCCACATAGGTAATGATGAAGAAGGCATAGAGGGTGGGGACAATAAAGTCAACAGGAATGGAAGGAAGCTGTTGAACTTCACAAACGAGCTCGGTCTGAAGATTCTGAACAGGGACGCGAGGTGTAAGGGGAAATGGACCTGGGAGAGGAACGACAGAAAATCAATAATCGACTACATCCTCACAGATATTAATTTATGGAGAGAGGTGATAGGGGTAGAAGTGGATGATGAGGGTAAAATGGAGGTGGATAGTGATCACAATTTGATTACAGTGACGATCAGGGCCAAAACTCTAGTAAAAAGCAAAGGAGGCTCTAAGGAGATTTGGGAATTCAATAAAGATGCTGACTGGACGAAGTTCAATGAAAAACTGAAACCAAAGCTTGCAACCGTACCCAAAAGGTGCAGTGTCCAGAAGATGGCAAACGCCATAGTTGCGAGCCTGGTGGAGGCAAGAAAGGAAAGTGTAGGAAAGGTCAGGGTGCCTACACGGGAACTTGGGTACAGAGTGAATGAAGAACTGAAAAGGGCCATAAAGGGAAGAAAAGCTAAATGTGCTGCATACAGGAGAAGTAGAAAACTTAAGGGGGCAGAAAGCAACGAGGCCACGGTAGCAAAGGAAGAATACCACCAAGCACGAAATAAAGTAAATAAGATTAAAGACGATAATCGGAGAGTACGAAATAGCAGTCTTATTAGGACGATAAGAACGACAGGGGGGTCAAGTTCGAACGTATTTTGGAAATGGGTGAACAAACGTAACAAAGGAAGTAACCCACAGAGTATTAAAGTAGATGGCAGAGTTACAGACGAGCAAGATCAAGTCGCATCAGAACTAGTCAAGCACTGGGAAAATGTAAACGATAAGCGATGGGGCACGGGGAGCCCACCTGAGTGTCCGAATCAGGTCGAGGAAAACCTATCGAACTTCGTGTGCAGCGAAATTAAAAGGAAGGGGGTGCGAAAGGTGATATCAAAATTAAGGGATGGAAAAGCGGGAGGAGTGGATGAAATTCCTAACGAGTTTATCAAAAAAGGGGGAGAGGAACTCGTGGAAAGCCTAACTGCCCTATTCAATCTAGCCATAGAAAATCAAGAGGTCCCAAAGGAGTGGAGAGAAAGCAAAGTGACATTTATTCACAAAAAGGGGGAAAAAGACGTTTTGGATAACTATCGAGGGATCTCTGCCAGTAGCAACATTGGAAAGGTTTTCTGTAAAGTCCTGTATGGGAGACTAGAGGAGGTGATTGGGGAGAAGGTTTTTTTGGGAGAAATCCAGAATGGCTTCAGGAAGGGAAGGAGAGTAACCGACCATCTTTTCACGCTATCCCAAATGATAGAATCTGCGAAAGCAAAAAAGAAAAAGATGTTTATGGCCTTTTTGGATGTCAAAAAGGCATACGATAGAGTATGGAGGGAGGGTATGTGGCGCAAGCTGGAGGCTCTGGGCTTAGGAGGCGAGTTTGTTGGAATTATGAAAGCATTATATAAAGATGTACAGAGTGAACTTAGCCTGGGAAACATTACAACAAAACGTGTGCCTATGGAGATAGGCCTAAAACAGGGGTGTATCCTTTCGCCAATCCTGTTTGCATTGTACATCAAAAGTTTAGGAGATGAACTCCTGCATAGCGACGAGGGGGTAGCAGTTGGAGACTTGAAGATCCCAGGGCTATTTTTTGCAGACGATATGGTTCTAGTGTCAGAAAGCGAAGAGGGGCTAACGAAAATGCTGGGAATTGTTGGGAAATATGGGAGCAAATGGAGATTCGAACTTAATGAAAGCAAGAGCAAAGTTATATCTGTGGGCCGCAAAGTGGACCCCACTCGAAGGTGGAGAGTGGGTGAGTTCTGTATTCCGGAAGGGAGCAGCAAACTTCTCAGTGTAGGAGAGACAGGTGATTACGAGTATTTGGGGGTAAATATAAATATTACAGGAAGAGGCATCTACCGAAACCACACAAATAAATTGATTCTGAAGGGAAGCGAATCCTTAACCAAATGAAACTTATAGGGAGAAACAGTTTCAATAAGGTTTTCGTGGGGAAAACCATTTGGGAAATGGTGGGGCTGCCAAGTATAACATACGGTACGGAAGTGGTACCCCTAAACCAGACGGCCGTAAAGAGCTTGGAAATCTTACAGAACGATGCAGGCCGATGGATAACGGGGTCGAGTAATGCCGCAGCGCCAGAAGCAATTAGGGGTGAGCTTGGGTGGATGAGGATCAAGGACAATATAGACCTGTTGAAACTCGGTTATCTTAATTATTTGGTGAATCTCCCCGACAGCCGATGGTGTAAAGTAATGTTCCTGAAAATTTTCAACTCAAATATCAAAACGGGGTGGATGGTCCAAGTGAGGGAGCTAGTAGAGAACTACTCATTGGAGATCTCGGACCTGGACGTTGGGGCAAACCAGGGTAAAACAAATCGTCAGAGAAAGGGTCATGGAGGATTGTAACCGTAATTGGCGAGAGGGGGTCAAATCAAAGAGGTCTTTGGGTGGCCTGCGTGATAAAGAGAGGCCAGGTTTTGAGGAGTACCTTGATGGCACCTTTGGGGGGTCACTGCTGTTCAAGCTGAGGACGCGATCCCTGGAGGTGAGGGGAAAAATTGGGAAAGACGGTGAAAGAGAGTGCCAGATGTGTAACTTGGGCATGGTGGAGACCCTGGAACACTTTCTTCTAGAATGCCCAAAGTATCATTCTGAAAGAATGAGATTCACTGGGAGTATAATGGGGAAGTGGGATGGGAGAATGAAGGACATGTGGTTAGGGGGAGACTCAAAGGAGAGGGTTAATGTGCTAATCGGAGAGATTCGGAAGAATGGGGCAAGGGATGTCATCAAGCAGTTCGTCTCCGAATGTTGGGAGGAGAGGAGAAGCGTGGGAACAGGGAGGCAGTTGGGAGTTCAGGGGTAACCAAGGCCTTCTCGTCCGAGAACCGCGACAAATCAGCGGCTGGCCAAAGTGTTATTATTATATCTAAGTCATCTTATTAATTTATTCTTAGCTGTATTATCGTTGTTTGATTTATCATAGTTTTATTTGTGCTACTTGCTACATGTATATTATTATCTTGTGCTAGCTATTTTAAAAAGAATAAACTATTACATGAAACCTTAATTACATTTTTATTTTTATGCTTCCAATTTTTTTTCTATTTTTTTCCATGAGAAATTAAAAAAATAATCTTTGGGAACAAGTCCTGGGTGAAAAATCTTGGAGTAATCAGTCTAGGGGAAAAAGTCCGGGGATGAATAATTAGGGGAAAATGTCCTAGGGGAGAATGTCCTAGGGGATAATGTCTTAGTGGGAAATGTCCTGGGGAAAATGTCCTAGGGGAAAATGTCCTGGACCCCGCAAAAACGACCCGGAACTTTGCGGAAACGGAAGATAAAAATGACGCCGTGAGGGGGAACTGGAGAGGCCTTATTTGGTGACGATAAATTCATAATTGGTGGAAATATCCCTCCTTTTTACTTAACCCTTTACCTAACGTAACGGCCAAAACCGGCCAGCGCAAAACACGAAAATCGCCATTCAATCTATTTTATATTTTGACTTTTTTTCCCAAAATATAGGTTATGACCCCTCATTCGAACGAGCGCGTCACGCTCGTTCCAATAAGGCCGTCATAACCTATGTTATGGGAGCAAAAAATGAAATTTTTTTAGTTGCACAAGAATTTTTTTCACGATTGCCGTCTACTCCTAGCGTTAGGTAAAGGGTTAACAAATGGCAAAGAGATGAATAGATAAATATCACATGGTCCACAAGCTTTTTAGTTCTGGTCATTGGACATCGCCATTCGCCATCATCATCACATTCACATCATTCGCACCTCTGACTTCAGAGTGTGAGCACCTCTCCGAGTGTTGGGAGGAGAGAAGAAGCGCAGGAATAGGGAGGCAGTTGGTAGAACATGGGTAACCAAGGCCTTCTCATACGAGAACCGTGACAAATCAGCGGCCGGCCGAAGTGTTAATATTATTCAATCATGGATACACTGGAATTACCAGAAAGACTCGTCAGAACCATCTCAGCTCTGGGCATCTCTTGCCATGTCACCTGGACTGTCCAGGAGACAGGTAAGAGAGTCCACCTGAGCCTGGAATTTGAAATAGAGACAACCAAGTGGTTTATTGCCATTTCATCAATTCCCTTTTCATCATCTGCCTCTAAAATTATATTTTCCCCATTTCATCAATTCCCCTTCATCAACAGAATGAAAATATGTTTTAATCTTGTGTAAATGCATATTTTTTACCAATTATAAAAAATATGAAATTAAACAGAAATTAAACAGAAATATATTATATTAAGAATTATATATTTGACACATTAAATTATTTTTTTTTTATTTACTAGTGTTTTTGAATGTTGTTTGTTTTTTTCTGCTTCATCAACTGAATGAAAATAAGTATTAAGCTTTGAATATTGTTTGTTATCTCAATTGTTTGATGTCTGTTGGTGGCTTATGTTTTTGGGGGGTTTTTTGTGCATTTTTACTTTTAACTGAGAGAAGTGTTTAGTTTTGTACTAGTGTTTGTACAACAATTAACTTATTCCTGTTTTGATAGTAATGACTTAAGATTTGAAGTTTGTCTTGTTTATATAACCACTGTGTGTTATCAAAGGTTCTGAAATATATATATAACCTTCAGAAACCTTTACAAATTAGTTTAGAATGCCTATAGGCCACTAGGCATTCTAAACTAATTTAAACTAATTTCTAACTCAAAAGAGACATATTAATTTAGAAACAAATTAGTTTAGAATGCCTATTCTCAGGTAATTTGTCTCTTTTGAGTACCAAATTAGTTTAGAAAGCCACTAGGCATTCTAAACTAATTTGTTACTCAAAAGAGACAAATTAATTTAGAAAGCCAACAGGCATTCTGAAGTAATAGTGAGTATGTTACTAGAGCATTGTGCTTTAAATGTTACATTCTGATAGATATTTAAATGTCATATGTTACGTTTCCCCACTTATTATGTGTAGTAATACAGTTGCTCTGAATAAAATATTTAAAGCAGTCGAACACAGTCAAAAAAAATAAATTGTATAACCACTATCCAAACATTCGTCTGACAAATGTCTGGAAAGTGGTTATACAATAAACCCTCAAAATATTGATTTTTCATCAACTGGCTAATAAAATCTGTTGATGAAGTGGGAATTGATGAAATGGGAAAATATAATTTTAGAGGCAGTTGATGAAATGGGAATTGATGAAAAGGGAAGACACCAACCAAGTCACCACCCTCTTCGGGGAGAGGTAGTACCTTTGGCGAGAGGATTCCCTCTCCCACTGGTCTCCATCCGAAGGGGCACGAAGGCCCTGAAGAGAGAAAGAGAAAGAACAGGAAGAAGAGTCCATCGACCAAGCACAGAGACGCCCGGCGCTTTGAGGCCTTCCGGAAGGTGAGCGAGAGGATGGAGGTTCTGGAGGCCCAGTTCGCCCCCCCCCCCCCCCAGTCCCACTACTACACCCAACCGTCAGCTCCTGAGCCGGTACTATTGGATGAGGAACGTCTGGTGGAGACTGAGGAAGAAGTGGAGGTTGCATTTTCACCACCTCCCACCTCTCACTCCCCACTTCCTTCTCTACCGGACAGCCCGGGTGTGTCGATCACAGCAAAACAGCCACCCCAGTCTGCAGCCACCACCGAAGACATAAAGAGAGCAATAGAACGAACAATTGAGATAGGACAACAAGCCATCTCCGAAACCCCCGAGTTCAGGGAAACATCCAGCCAAACTCCAAAAAGGCATTAGACGCAATCCAATCCCTAAACTCAACACCATCGAATTTCACATCACCATCTCAACCACCTCCAAAGAAAAAGAGCCAGAAGAAGCCCATGCGGGGGTAAGCCTCCCCCTCCTTCCTTTTCCTCCTCTACCACGCCTTGACATTCAACAAAAAAAACGAACAGTCAACGAGGGTCGAATGGGGCTTGCCCCAAACCGTCCCTGCGCGCCTTCGGCGCGCGAACCCATTCCGTCCGAGCTTTTTAGTTTCTGCATTTTCGTCAGTTGGATTATCCCGGGAATTTGTCGTGACAGTGGAGAACAGAAACTAGTCTGATACTTTGACCTCGTTCCGATGTTAACAGATTTTTTTTTTTATTGCTATCATGTAGAAAAATTACGTAACATAAATATTATAGTAGTGTAATAAAAAGTCAGATCATGTGGACTCCACGGGAATTGCCGTGTTAGTTATTAATTCCGTGGGCAAGTAGGTAGCATGCCCACGGTCTAGAAAAATCTCTGTCCACAGAAATTTATGTGGGCAGTTGAAAGGTAATTTGCCCACGGTTTTCCACAACCACTGTGGACATGTGGAAAAGTGACTGCCCACGGCGACTGTACTGTATGAGGTCCCGAAGGGTCATCAAGCATCCAGCTCTGTCCGATCAGCATCAAAGACGACGTTTGGAGTGGTGAGTGGCACGACAACATTGGAATCTCGGGATGTGGAGAAGAGTCCATTGGTCAGACGACAGTAGGTTCCTGCTTTACGTCACAGATGGTCGCATGAGAGTGTGGAGGCATAGAAATACTGCTTACGTGCCCAGGAACATCAGACCTACTATTCCTTATGGTGGAGGGTCAGTAATGATCTGGAGATGCCTCTCTCATGATTGTAAACTTGATATGGTGACTGTACGTGGGAATCTCAATGGTAATCAGTACATCCGGGACATTCTCAATCCGGTTGTCGTACCTCATTTTGACAACCACCCGTTGGCTACTCGCCCTGTATTCATGGATTACAATGCAAGGCCACATCGTTCCCATGCTGTGAGAGCATTCGTTCAGAACAACGCTATAACAACACTACCTTGGCTTGCAATGATCCCCCATTTGAATCCCTTAGAACACATCTGGGACTTTCTTGGACGTCTGTGCAAGCAAGGGATCCCCCTGTACAGAATTTGGCCGATTTGGAAGCTGCATTGCATAAGGAGTGGCAGTAGTTGCCTCTGGTCCGTATCAGAAGGCTCACTGGTAGCATTAGGAGGAGGGTTCAGGCTGTCATCCGGGCACGTGGTGGATACACTCGTTACTGTACTGACGTCAGACATTGGTATTGTGTTCAAAGGATCACACGTTACATTTTGTGTCAGTAATTACCGGCATTGTTTCATCATGGACCGTTCCAGCACCATACTTGTCGAGAGAACATTTTTCCATCAAAAACATTAGTGACAGATATGTGTAATTAGCGCCATTAAAATACTGCATATTTTCACCATTGTGTTGTCTTTCATTTGTCAATAGACAATTTGTTCCGCAAACAACCATTTTTGGCCATCTGAAAGATAGCATGAAAGTAATGGCAGTTTCTATTAACACCACTGCAGTAAAAACAGGGAGTGCTTAATTAAGTTCAGGTGTACATATTTGAATAAGATTTATTATTTATATTGCATGCGAAAGTCCGTTTTAATTATAACAAGAGGCCCACGGGGCCTGAAGCACTCATCTTGAACAGAACACGATATAAAAAGAGTCCAAGAATGAATCTACATTAAGCGGTCTATCTCCATAGGATACACTTTCAATCCTTGAGCCCCTCAGGAGTGACAAAAACAGTCCGAGCATCATGCCTTTTCTTCAGTTGATCATGATGTAAAATGTGAAGCTCCCCTATGAAGCCCCTTGATACAGCATATGTGGATTAATTTTAGTTACACACCTATAGAGGGTACTGAATACAAAATTTATAATTCTTCAGCTACATGGCGAATTCTGGCTCCCATAGGTAGCCCAAATATTAACCCAGGCTCTCGATTTGAACAAAGGTGAATCTGACCTCCCTAGAGATGTTGTATACCAAGTATGAAAGTATTCTGACTGTTGGATCTGAAGAAAGTTTTTAAAAAAATTTCCTCATATTGCACGAATTAAAATTTAAGCTACCACAGGGAGCCCAAATATTAACCCAGAGAACCAATTTGAACAAACTTGAATCTGACTCCCCTAGAAATTTTGTAAACCAAATATGAAAGGATTCTGATTGGTGAATCTGAAGAAGATTTTTGAAGAAATTCCCTCATATTGTACTAAGTTAAATTTCAGGTTCCCATATAGAGCCCAAATATTAACCCAGGAACTCGAATTGAACAGACATCAATCTAACCCCTAGAGTAGTTGTATACCAAATATGAAAGCATTCCGACTAGCGGATCTGAAGAAGAAGATTTTTAAAGAAATTTCCTCATATTGCACTTAGTTAAAATTTTGATTACCATAGTGAGTGCAAATATATACCTAGGGACCCGATTTGATCAAACTTGAATCTGTTCCCCCTAGAGATGTTGTATGCCAAATATGAAAGCATTCTGACTATTAGATCTGAAGAAGAAGAGTTATAAAAATTATCCTCTCTATTGAACTAAGTTAAAAGTTGGGCTTCCGTAGGAAGCCCAAATATTAACCTAGGGACTTGTTTTGAACAATCTTGAATCTGACCCTCATAACAATGATGCATACCTAACATTAAAAGATTCTGACTGGTGGTTCTGAAGAAGATTTTTAAAGAATATTCCCCATATTGCCCTAAGTTAAAAATCCGGGCTCCTGTATTGAGCCCAAATATGAACCAATGGACTTTATTTTAACAAACTTGTATCTGCCCCCCCCCCCCCCCACCCCCACCCCCACCTCCCATGAATGCAATATACCGAACACCAAAAGATTACTATGACCATTGGTTCTGGAGAAAAGATTTTTGTTCATTTTTGCACTCAGCATTTTATCGATACTCTCTGCAGAACACCTTAACATAACCAATGGCAATTTCTTTTACCATTCAGTTCTACTGGTGCAAAGGATGCTTCATACGAAATAACAGCTCTCTGTTCCAGGTGGTTTGGGAAATATGGACGTTTGAAAATATTTCTAGCTCCTGGGGTTCCCGTGAGGATGCATTTTGTGGCACGAGTCAAGAACCTATGACCCAATAATATTACATACCAAATTTGGTTCAAATTGGACCATCGGTTCAGAAAATAGAAATTTTGGGCGGGGCCAAAAATCTTTCCCCTCCCATTACAAAGCCAAATATTGCTTCAGAAACTTCGTTTGAACAAACTTGAATCTACACCTCAAACGGAAGCTCCTTAACAAATATCAAGTCATTGTACCCACTGGTTCATGAGAAGATTTTAAAAATATTTCGGAGCATTTTCCCCCACCCCCTCTCTATGGGGCTGGGCATGTTGAGTTGAACAAAAATGCAATGCCCTTCGGGACCATCACTCACATAAACTTTCACTTGAATTGACCCAGTGGTTTTGGAGGAGAAGACCAAAACATGGTGTTGGCGGAAGACGGACGAGGGACGGACGAGGGACGGAGAGCGATGGGATTAGCTCAGCTTGACTTTTTGTCAAGGTGAGCCAAAAAAGGGGTGGGGGGGGGGGGGCTGTTTGATGAAATACAACACTTGTAATAATAAGTTCATCTGATTGTCGCGGCACTGAACCTTTAAAATAAATATGTGAATGACCCACGTATTTATTGGGTGGTTAAGGTCACATATTTCTGCACAATGGCTAATCGTGACAGCAACATGGGAATAGAGTCAAGTTTAGACAATCCTTCAAACCCATTTCATCCATTTTAGAAGACTTCCGCAGCAAGCATTGCAGTAAACAAAGACTACTTCATTTCCCGGGGTTCCCGTCGGGAGAGTGGCTAGATTTAAACTTTAGAACAGAACAATTAACCAGATAATGGGCTATAATCAGTATATCTGCGTCTTCATATTCACTCAACCCAGTTGATTTGGGTTGATTTTTAACCCAAGTGATTTTAGAGTGTGATTGAAGCACGTGTCGTATTGCCACCATAGAGCTATCAGTGATGACTTCTTTGTTTGTTTGATCGGAGTTTAACGACACTCTCTGTAGCCATGATCACACCGTATCAGGCAGTTTTACAGATGGAGGATGCCGGGGTACTCGGACAGAACAACCGTGCAGCGGCGAGCAGCTGTCAGCCACCGAGCTCCCACGATAGTCGACTTATAAAAAAGTGATTACAAGACCAGTAGGCGGACTGGCCGTATGGTCCACCGGGACCCTAAAACCGATGAGACCAATACTTGTTGGTACTTGAAATTTCGTGAAAATGACCAAAAGGCAAAATGGTATGGCGTACGAACAGGTTCGAAAATAATTATTGAGGTACATACTATATTATTTGAGGTTCATCCGATATTATTTCAGGTTCATCCTATATTATTGGAGGTTCATCCTATATTATTTCAGGTTCATCCTATATTATTTCAGGTTCATTCTAAAATAATATTTATGACCCTCTCGTACGCGATCAATGATTTGTCCGACCCTGGATGGACTATAATTATTGTTTCATGTTGAACCAGGTTCGACATAAATATTTCAGGTTCATCCTATATTAATTGAGGATGAACCTGAAATAATTTGTCCGATCCTGGATGGACTATAATTATTGTTTCATGTTGAACCAGGTTCGACATAAATGTTTCAGGTTCACCCTATATTAATTGAGGATGAACCTGAAATAATTTGTCCGACCCTGGATGGACCATAATTATTGTTTCATGTTGAACCAGGTTCGACATCATTATTTCAGGTTCGTCCTATATTAATTGAGGATGAACCTGAAATATTTTGTCCGACCCTGGATGGACCATAATTATTGTTTCATGTTGAACCAGGTTCGACATAAATATTTCAGGTTCATCCTATATTAATTGAGGATGAACCTGAAATAATTTGTCCGACCCTGGATGGACCATAATTATTGTTGCATGTTGAACCAGGTTCGACATAAATATTTCAGGTTCATCCTATATTAATTGAGTATGAACCTGAAATAATTTGTCCGACCCTGGATGGACCATAATTATTGTTTCATGTTAAACCAGGTTCGACATAAATATTTTAGGTTCATCCTATATTAATTGAGGATGAACCTAAAATAATTTGTCCGTAGGAAGGAATGGTTTTGCGCGCCGAAGGCGCGCAGGGACGATATGGGGAACAAGCCCCTTTCGACCCTCGGTGACTGTAGATGATTTTGATTGTCTGGGCGTGACAAAGGAGGAATGTAGAAGGAAGCAGCTTATCCTCTTCTATGTTTTTTGCGGGACTTCTTCTTTGGAGGTGGTTGTGATGGAGAAGAGTTTGTAGAATCTTGTGGTGGTTGTGGTGGAGATGAGTTTGTCGGGTCTTGCTGGTTTCTTTTGTTAATGAGATCTTTGGCCATTCTGGAGATTTCATCCGAGCGCTTATCACCATCTTTGCACTTTTCCTGGAGCTTATTACACTGCGCCCTCAGTTCCCTTGCTTCTGTTATCAGTGCGGCCAGTGTTGGTTGGTTGGCAGAGTCTCCCTTGCCCGGTCTGTCCGGAAGCGAAGGAAGAGGGGAGTGAGGGGTGGGAGGCGGTGAAAAAACAACTTCCTGTTCCTCCTCAGTCTCCACTGGATGTTCCTCATCCAACTGTACCGGCTCAGGAGCCGGCAGTTGATTGGGTGTACCAGTGGGACTAGGAGGGGAACTGGCGGCTGCCTCCAGAGCCTCCACCCCCTCACTCAACTCTTTCTTCCTATTCCGGAAACATTTTCATGGAAAAAAATCTTATTTATTTTGCGTGATTACAAAGGGTCGAAAAAAAATCGTGTGAAGCGCATACAAAGCAATCTCTCAGCGGGATTCTTTGTCTGAAGCTGTGTGCCTGCATCAAGTTTATCTTGATTTTTTCCCCCACTTATGTCCCATTGTTCGCGTTTGTAACGACTCAACTGATTGGCTCGTGGAGCGTATTGCATCGTGGGATTTTAGCATCATCCTGAATAATTATGGTCGATCCAGGGTCGGACAAATTATTTCAGGTTCGTCTTCAATTAATATAGGATGAACCTCAAATATTGATGTCGAACCTGGTTCAACATGAAACAATAATTATGGTCGATCCAGGGTCGGACAAATTATTTTAGGTTCATCCTCAATAAATGTAGGATGAACCTGAAATATTTATGTCGAACCTGGTTCAACATGAAACAATAATTATAGTCCATCCAGGGTCGGACAAATTATTGATCGCGTACGAGAGGGTCATAAATATTATTTTAGGATGAACCTGAAATAATATAGGATGAACCTGAAATAATATAGGATGAACCTCAAATAATATAGGATGAACCTCAAATAATATAGTATGAACCTCAATAATTATTTTCGAACCTGTTCGTACGCCATAAAATGGATCTGATTGCATAAACTGTCGGTGTTTAAAAATATTTTCTATGTGAACAATGGTAGTCCACATAGAGGATATTTCGATATACCAACTGTTCAGTCTGCCAGTGATTTGCCCAGATTAAAGGAAACAGCGTTCCTTCAATTTCAAAAATCTAAATTTTCTTCGACTGGGCCGAACTATGGTCTTCTCGATAAACCCTCTCCTCCTCGTAGAACCATTTTTGTCGAATGATCGATAAAGCTGATACAAGAATACCATCGAGATGTCCTCTTTGTGGACTGCCATTGATCGCTCAGATGTGAGGAAGCCGCGTTCGTTCAGTTCTCATCAAAATATTCTTGGTGCATTCCCCGGTAACTTTTCTTGGCCCAGTCCCCCTCTGGGGGTATCAGTAGACATCTGGTAGTTGTAACCGTCGATTAACTATAGGAGCCAGAAGCCAAGAGAATCCCTTTCAATAATCATAATAGAGACTCCTCGTACGACTCGACGCCAATTGCTACAGAATCGTTCAAACAATGACTCTTCGACTCATTTCGGCAATTGGAAGCTGTCCGGACATCGCATTTAGTGGTGGTGGCTATCGTAATCAAATGAGCTAAAGAGCAATGAAAGTAAATAGTCGTGAAAAGCGGAAAATATAACCCACAAAACGATAATGCCATTAACTCTTAACCAGCTGACTATTTTCAAGATATTTTTCATCACATCTAGTCACGGCTGCTCTAATTCAGCCATGACTAGATTTGATGAAACATTCATCCAAATTGAACTCAAGAAACCATGGGTGAAAAATCCATTCAATTTACAGGGAGAAAATTGGACTAAATGTGCCCAAATTATACTTTTTTCAGAGCCAAGAGAAATCCTGTCCTGGGCAGGAATATCCCCCAGCAGCGCGTAAAGAAATAACCATTTTGTGTGTGTGTGTGTGTGTGTGTGTGTGTGTGTGCGGAATGTGTCCACGATTCGCGACGACTGCAAATGCGCTATCGGGTAGAAAATAGAGATGTAAAAATATACAGTGTATGGGAAATAAGTTGGAAATATTAATTTTTTTCGTATAATTTAATGTTAACATGTATGTATCAAGTAGTACAATAAATAGCTTGTTCACAGTATGTACGACTTTTAATAATGGTTAATAAGAAAAATAAACAAGTTTAAGTTCATAAGTAATCTCAAATCAAAAGCTTTACATTTTTATCAGCTGCATAGTCACAACCGCCCTCTAGCGGGCTAACAACACAGCAAATCTCAAGCAGGTGATAAATGAAAATGGTTTAAATAAATAATTTCAATCTAAAAAAAAATTGCAATCTATATGTCACACAAAGGTATACTGAATTGTGATCACAAAGCGGACAGAAAAGAAAACCCAGTCGCGATCCGAATGAAATCACCTTTCGATTTCTCTCATACACCACTGTACAATCTCAGTTTCTCACCCGACGGAAAAATGCGAAAACATCGAATCCGAGTTGTTTTTTTTTCCAGAATCGGTCTTAATTTTGGACTATGTTATTTCTGAAACCTTGACGCACCGGTGCGTAATAAGTGTGTCGCGACCTGATCGTGATCTAGTCGATAAAAATTCCACTTTTGTGATTACAGTACTGTAAGGTTACATTCTTCAATCTTGGCCTGAACAAACAGGGCGAATGATCCTTCGTTCGTCTAATTGTTTGTCAGAAAATAAAAGGACGGCGAATTTTTGTTTGCTTATAGTACGAGAATTCAAACAAAAAACAGAGACGCCTCCACCCCACCATCATCAATTCGTCAAATTTGTAATAGATATAAATTTGAAGCTCCAAATTGGGGAAAAGGTGGAAATTTCTGACAGGGCGCCAGTGGAATGTTTTCAAATAGTGTTTAGAATCTGGCCAAAGTAGTTTTTAGACTGAAAAGTAGGGAATGTCCTCCAAACTATTGCTTGAAAAGTAGTAAACATCCCCCAAATATTGAATTGTAATTGAAATCTGTGAGTATCGAGAGTCTCAGTTGAATAATTCACAGCCAAGAGGGGTGTAAAAATGGAATTCTGCATTTGGAAAACTTTGTCTTGAGGGCGGGGGGTGCTAATGGAATTTTCCACCTGTTGGAAATTAGGTAGCGATAGACGGAATTTTGCCAATCGGCGTGGGGTGGGGTGTAATTGGAAATCTTGAGGTGGACACTCCCACCCGAGATCCACCTAACAACGAACCTGAACAAATAAGACCTTCACTGGAATTGCCATCTATCTGTTAACTCTTTTGCAACTATGATCCTCTTCATATTATTTATTAAGCTACGTGGCACTGAAATGTTGTAGTGTAACACATTGATGGAAAGAGCCCTCGGAGTCCCTTCCAGCAGTGTTTAACAACACAGCATGGGCGCACGGTGGTTCAGTGGTTAAAGCATCCAACTTCAAACCAAAAGTCCACAGTTCGATCCTGACAAGAGGTAACTGCGTTGTGTCCTTGGGGAAAGGCACTTAACCTCGATTGCGAACGGGGTACGGCGGCGCTGTGCACTAGGGCGATTGTGCACTGGCCTTCAACCATGCTTACCCAGCTTGTGCAGAGTTAGTACATTAGGGAGCCTGACAGTTGCTCGCCGCTGTTCGGTAGTTCTCTCTGGGAACTCTTACTTCCGCCACCCGTAAAACTGTCCGACACGAGGTAACCCAGGCTGTCGAAAGTGTCGTTGAACCCACCTGAAACCCATCCCCTCCCCTATTAAATGTTTGGAGAAAACTCGTGTCTTAATCTGCAAAGATTCCATGTTGCTCACCTCAGCCTTCATACTCGCACCAGTAAACCAAAAGAACATGCAGATAGAACATTTCCAGTGAGATCACAGTTCAGTAAATTATGTCTGAACCGAGCCTTAAGCGAGATTCAGACTTAATTTACTGGACAAGAGTCGTAGTTGATGTTTTTTTGGCTACGAGGCTGAAGGTTTGTTCATCAGGTTATCCAAAACCTGATAATAGTACCTGAACGGACAGAGAAACAAACAAACCTAAGCCAGAATTACTTTGTTAAAAACGATATTTGACAGGTAGTCCGTTCCAAAAAATTGTTCCTAACGACGTATATATTTTCGGAGCACCCAGAAATAAAATTATATCGAAAGAATCATTCAAATACTCAAAATACACATTTTGTGATACGTAACACACGTAATGTGAACAGATCACAAGCGATAAGGGTTACGATTTCGTGCAGAAATATGACATCGTACATCAGAAACATACGAAATATATACGGACAACCAGAGGTCCGGGTTCAGGTTTCACACAAGTTTACAACTGCATACACCTGGTGCTACTCCCGGAATGTGATTGAGTGGCCGTGCAAGCATTAGATACACGAGCATTGTTTCAGACAATGGACCTCCGGGTTTAACCCGGATGTCCATTGCCTGAAACACTGCCGTGGCTGTTTTCACGTAAACCGAGTAATTGCATGGTTGAAAACTCCACCACACTGGGGCTTTTGGTAACCCACTCTGTGCAAACAAAATCAGTGTTAAATGCCCTTCTCTTCCTTGAAAATCTAAAGTTTTAAAAATGATAGTCTGACAAGGTTGTGGTGACATCTTTTGGCCGCATTAAATTCTATTTTGTACAGGCATGTCGAATGGGCGCGGATATTACAGTTCACTAAAATCATGTTAAATTACGTCCCGAATAGTTTGGTTCTTATTGAAACCTGTCCTCATATAAAATTGGGCAATGCCAATTTCATGTACTGATCATGTAATTTTTATAAGTTAATTCGGAAATGCTAAAAATATTTCTCGGTATCCATCTACTCAATGGGTATAGAGTTATATCTTACCATACACGACTAACAGTCAGCGTTTTTATTGTGTGTTATATTTTATGAATAAACGACACTCTCAACAACTAGGATCATACCGTGTTGGGCGGTTTTAAGGGTAGAAGTAGCCGAGATTCCTGGAGAGAAACACATAGCAACGACGAGAAACTGTCAGACTCCCAAAATTACAAAAATAGTCATTGATCTCCTTTTTGTTTTTTTTTTTGTCAGTGGTGTCAGTCTGTTTCGCGTTAAACATGTAAAACATCTATCATTTGAAATTCATTGCAATTTCTACAGTCTGGTTCAATATAAAGAAACATTCGTCGATAGGATATATTCCTTACCCAGTTTGCAAGAGACCTGATTCGATACATACGGGGTCTGTGCATTTGACATTGGGCAGGCCTTCGCTCTGGCTAATGTGGAATTTACCTACACCGTATATACATTATTAGATGACCAACAAACTGTGAGCTCTGTAGTTAATATTATTACCCTTTGAAATTATACAAGCTTCCAGAATGGTCAGTAACCAATGCATCTAGTACGGTACATTGAAAGCCAATGGGGTGTATGAGAATATCACGAGACTGCTAAATGGGTGTACTGACATTCTATAGTACACTTCGCCCTTTTACGCATCGCCTCAAACATTTTCGTAGGTAATAAAAAGCATTCATACTGACAAACATAATGAGAACAATATTGTTTCATGAGAATATTCCGAAAACGTGAAATAAAACATGTGTACATGCCCTCAATGTCCGATTTTACTGACAAGAAGAGGATTCTTTTGTGGCGTTTCGACACTACAGATCGTTGTGGTTTCGAGAAACATGCAATCTATCTCGTTATATGAATTGCCTCTTCGGTGAAACCTATTAAAGCACTTGTAGAAGTTTGAATATAGTATCCCCGATTCTCCAAGACACACAGCGCACCACTGTATCGAATAAAACACTTATAATGTCAACTTGTGTCCCACAATGAAATAATACGCGTCAATCAATAACGGTTTTTTATTATTTTTTCCGAATTTAAAAAAACAAAAATTCAACAAAACTATTTAACGTCACCCCTCGTTGGAACGTCTCGTTCCAATGAAGGATCACATATGGTTTTCTTGAAATGTTTTTGAAACTTTTCTTAGCTGCTCAATTTGCAAATTACGCGAGGGAAAGGGAAAAGTTTAAGTGAACGCGTCAGCAAATAATAAATGAAAGAAAATCTTAAGTTTTTTTGAGTGATCACTAGAATTACCTATAGGGGAGATAAAGATGCGAGTGAAAACATTAATTTCTTCGTATCCACGCGGAAAAATTCTACTATCCACTCAACCCTTAAAATAATATCACAATTATAAATACAGCATTTTATTATTTTATTGTTACTTGCATACATATAGATGTATTCGATTGTTTTGACGGATTGAAGGAAGGTGTATCACCTTGGTTTAATGTTGGATTCTGATGGTATGTCGGGACAAGGCCGATGAACACTACATGCTTTTCGAGCGTTGTGGACGATGCGATAAATGCACAGAACTGTAATCACAAAACCGGAGAGGTTATTCCAGCCCGATCACGAGTGGGTCTGGTCAAAATTCTCTCACGAGAAATGTTTATTTCAATTTACGGCAAAACGATTCGCGGAAATGCATAGTTCTCGTGTCTAGAGCAAATTATATTTTCTTAAAATAGATTGTTTTGTTACAGTTTATTGCAAAATCAAAATGCCTACAGCGGTTTATTACAGTGTCTGTGCCAAAACAGTTATTTCCTGATGAATTCGAAAGACTAAACTAATACAGAACTCTACAAGTCATGTGAACAAGGTCAAGGGTAAAGCCTTGCGAATAACATATTTTCGATTCAAATCGACTCTCGAATCGAATCGAGTCTATTCTTCGGATTAGAATCGAACCTCGAATCGAACACAGGCATCTTGAAGTCCCGACTGATTATTTATATATTTATTTACTGGTGTTTAAGGTCACATACTTATGCACAATAGCTGCCAGCTCCCCAGCATCGCAACTCCGCATTACAGCACAGGCAGGGTTAGATTGGTTGAAGACATGCGCACCATCGACGTGCAGTACGACTCAGAACACGGCGTCATCGTTCCCCCATGTGGACAATCGGGGTTAAGTGCCTTGCCCAACGACACAACGCGGGAGTCCGAGTCGATCGCTCAGACAGTCACCCATCCGAGGACAAACCGGGCTCGACGTTGCTTAACTTCGGTGATCTGACAAGAACCGGTTGCCACCGCTCCCCCGTCCCGACTGATAAAATATTCCAACTACATCATCAAGGCATGCCTTCGTCGAAGGCATGCCTCGATAATGTAGCTGGAATATTACCCAGTAAGGATTTCTGTTCAAAAACAAAAACGGGTGCGAGAATTCTGTACTGGGCACCTCACGGGGCTAGCCGCAAGCAACCGTGAGTTCATCGTCGACACTGCTTGGGAAGTGGTAGTGACTAGTGAAACTGGAATTAGCATGGATGGTGGAATCAGTACAGATGTTTTTTATATTAATATAGCGGAATTACATTCATTCTTTATTTTCAACATTATTTATGTTCAATTTCTATATCATCTATACGTATTGGGAGACGACTAAGATAACTGAAACCAAACGAAATTCCAGTGAAAAGATTCGAAGGAAAACTATTTCGAATCAAACCGTATACCAACTTAAGATTCGAAATCGAATCGAATCTCGAAGCTTCGCAGGGCCCTAGTCAAAGGTATTTAGATGACTGTAATTTCTGTAACTTCTTAAAATGAAGGAGAAATCTGACAGAGTGCATTTTGTGTATCCTTTATGGCTACGATTAGGAACCATGACCAAAAATTCATTCCTGACCGATGGGCTCCAGCCCGTTAAACAAAATCGGTCGGGGACGAACATCGGGATTTAAAAAACATTCAACAGGCATATTTGACCAACATCCTCGGCACAGTGGCGGTGCCAGAAAATGTTTCGCGGGAGGGGGGGGGGGGGCAGGTTCACCATGAAGGGGCAAGTGGCCTGTAGGATCTTAGTAGCATAGCATTTCATCATTCAGACATCGTAGACATCTGCGCGAGTTCCTGAGGCACGAGCAATCATAGGAGGCTTTTTGAGGTGGCGGGTGGGGGGGGGGGGGGGGTAGGGTTTTGTCCAGGAACAAACTGAGGTGTGCTTTAAAATGAAGCCTTCTTGTGGGCGGTGGCTTTGCCAAAACCCACCAGGAGACTTTATTTAAAAGCACAATTCAAACTGAAGGACGACAATATCAGTCTGTCATAAAATGAAAAACATGACCAATATTTTTGAGACAAGATACAAATGAATAAACATGGCTCATAATTATTTACTATCGAGCTTGTAAATTATAACCGGATATGTTCATCTGCAGAGTAAGTATGGGAGTGAAGAAAAGAGAAACTGTTTCAGATCGTGTGTGTGGCTGTAATTGAATTTTGAGTTCCGTATCGGTTTCGGTATTTTTATTGGGGATACCGCGGTATCGGTTCGGTATTCGGTATCTGATTTGACTGAGATTCGCTAATAGTACCAAAGGGGAATTCACACCAGGAAAATACAGAATAAGTTGTTCTTGTATCATTCTACCACAGTGCCACAAATGTCACTGCCAATACGCCCAGTACTAGCATTCTTTTGCTAACACAAATAATGTTTACAGTAATTTTGGGACTTGTTCCAAACACATCTTAACGTCTACTCCAGGCTTTTGCTATCTACCTCTTAAAATGCCATCATTAGGAAGTCCTGCTGACAATAGACAAATCACATGGGCAGTGATTTGTAGTCAAGTCTTGGCTGCCTTCTTGCATGAAATTGTACACTTCAACTGCTGTGAACAAGGTCGTGTAAATTGCAAATTGTAGGAAAATTTGAAAGTACAGAGGATTTGGGTATTCAATGATTGGTTCGGTTCGTTTTTTCAGTATTACTATGATATCGGTATCAGTTTAATTTTTCAGTATATTGCCCATCTCTAGTGTGAGTATGGACGGGCGTGCGCGTGGTGGATGGGTGGGAAAATGCCCCCCCCCCCCCCCCCTGAAGCGCGGACACTGCTTCGTCGCCGATAACTTCTGTGTTTGAAACTACAGTGGATGGAACAATCCAACAACTGGTAGGAATCTCATCAGAGTTTGAGTATTTACACCTTGGTAATTTCCGTTAAAAGCGCACACGGCGGGAAGGCTACAGTGATGACCAGGGCCGGGGAGGGATTTGTAGTAACCGCGGGGCCCGGAACTTTGGAGGCCCGGGCTTGGTCAAGGAGTCCAGGATTCTTGGGCCAGGTCTGGGACCCGCAATGTTCTGACACCTGTGCAAAGTGTGGGCACCCCGACCCCTGGCGAGAATCAGCAAGATACGTCGCCCGCTGTATTGGATTACTAGTTGCCATTCATGTAAAGAAGGAATGAGGGTGTCTCGAGGAGATGCTCAATCTGTTAACCCTTTACTTAACATGAAAAGCAGACGATTATTGAATATCTATTTTTTTTCTCCATTTTTTGCACTAAAACAGAGCTCATGACTCCTCATTCGAACAAGCTCAACGAGCTCGTTCCATTAAGGGGTCATAAGCTATGGTTTTGAGGCAAAACAATGAAAATCGAATGGCAATTTTTGTGAACAGCGCTGGACCTTTTTGGCCGCTACGTTGGGTCAAGGGTTAATAGACTGTTATCTGTATACATATACACCAGACCCGGGGTTATCACTTCAAGACCTCTTCACTTCAAGAACTTCGGCATCTGCATCAGTATCCCGGCACTTTCGAAAGGGCGCCCGTCACAGACTTAACCCTGAGGCCCGAATGTCCTCTCCCCGGCCCTGGTGATGGTGTGGGTTCGCGTGTCCGGCTGACTAGTCATGTTTATAGAGGAAGTTGAACAATGCGACAGCGCTCAGACATCCGCTCCGTTCACAAGGGGTACTGTTGACTTGCTGTTTCTTTTCAGTCGTCTCTGGAAAATCCTCCCAATTGGTAAAGCAATAAAGAGATTCAATGTGCACAGCACTAGGATAACAACGAGAAGTAACGTTTCGGAACTTAACGATGGGAGAGAAGGATTCTCTTTCTCTATGGTATCTGCATCTGCAACATAAAAAAACAAGTGCGTTCTAAATTTCGAAACGTGTCAGATTCTGCAGAGAATACTACAAAAATACTTTATGTCTACATCAAATATTTCCTCAATATCCCCTTAGTTTTTCCCATTAATTCTGACTTCGGGGAAAACGAGTCGTCTCGACTTTATCACGCCTGCATCAATCGAATCTCCCTCACAGGTACTCGGCACAAGTTGAGAAATCGAAAGAAAAATGATATCTGACAGCATTACTGAATCGATGCTGCCGTGCCCCCATAATGGTATACAAATATTAACAAGGTACACAACTCGCTTTTCGAAAACAATAGCACTCATCTTCATTATACCCTGCATTCTCCCACTGGCAACTTACTATTCATGCCGAAAAAATCATACACGAAAAGAAGCCAATGGGAGAATGGGGATGTTTTTGTGCGAGTCTTGCCGTTTCGATCGACGCCAACAGCTTGTTGAATTTTCAAATGAAGAATAAAAAATGTATGAAAGATAAATGTGAACACCAGAAATGAATGAATGTGGATCCAAGATTAGTACTGATAAAGATATACGGTTCCCCATTCACGTTTAAATCCTAAACATGCTCGAGAATAAATAGGGAACGAGAAGGTGAGCCAACAGGCAGATTAACAGCTTAACAGATTAACAGCCTTCTACCAGAAATGGCTGCCTTCACCGACTCAACTAAAATTAGATCACGTTTAAACACTGTATAAGGTTTATGTGTAGACATGTTATCTCTGAACAAAAACGCCCGCGATCCCCGACACCTCAAAATACCCTTGAATTGACCTAAATAAGATCGCAACCAGCGAAGGGTTCAACAGGAAAGAAACACCCCCGGGTGTGGTTTAGTGTGCTAAACCTGTTACCCTCCCGCTGCAATCTCATTCTCAGCCGCGGAAGCTCAGCCCACATGAAACGCTCGCGATCCCCGGCACCTCCAAATAAACTCAAACCAACCTAAATAAGGTCGCAACCAGCGAAGGGTACAACAGGAAAGAACACCCTCGGGTGTGGTTTAGTGTAAACCTGTTACCCTCCCGCTGCAAACTCACTCTCAGCCTCAGAAGGTGAGCTAACAGGCAGATTAACAGCTTAACTGTGGCCTTCTACCAGAAAGGGCTGCCTTCACCGACTCAGCTAAAGATTAGATCATAAATTAAACAAAATGTGCTATTTTTTTATCCTTTTATATGTTACATATTCTAATGAAAACTAATTCTGCCTTCTTCTTTTAAGCAGGTACACAGAAGATACTTTTTGACCAGCACCCCAATAACCGCTATGGACACTATAACCGTTATGGAAACAGTAACCCCGTGGTTCCTGAACATCCTCCACTCCATTCCTAAAAGTGGTCGACCACTTTAAGGGAGGCGAGCGTTGGTCCTGCGCCCCGCCTCCGCCCCTTTTTGTAAGCGCATTGCGCATCTTTTGTCCCAACCCAATAGGATTACAATGCAGGCCTGCCCCCGAACCAGGGATGTTCAGGTCTTCTTTCTGGAGGTCCCCGAAAGGGGTCGTTGATGTTTTCTTTCAATGAGTCCAACCAAACAGAGACAGCATGGGGCAGATTATACTTGCCAGTGATGGCCATCACTCAAAATCAGCCTCGAAGTGGCAGACTTTACTTGCCTGAAAACCAATTTACTTGCCTGAAAACCTGGAACCACTGCACCCTCGGGGAGAGGTAGTACCCTTGTGAGAGGACCCAACCTCCCACACTGGTCCTCACCCGAGGGTTCAACCGAGATATGTCAACGAAGCCATCACGCCGCAACCGAAGACACCTGCCGAGTACCTGAACCTTTTCCCCCTTCAACACGCCTAGACATGTGAAAACTACCCATATACAGTCACTGAGGGTCGAAAGGGGCTTGTTCCCCAAAACCGTCCCTGCGCGCCTTCGGCGCGCGAAAACATTCCGTCTCGATTCCCCATACCGTCCCTGCGCGCCTTCGGCGCGTGAAACCATTCCTTTCCGGGATCTTTATACGGTTAACAAGTGAATCTGCCCACCATAGACAATGGGACCTCGAATTTTTATAATAAATCGGAGAATTGTCGCTCGCAACCCACTTTCCACTGAACAACAACTGGTCGGAACAAGTGTTTTTCGGCCTTTTCTGCGACTTCTCCCAGTTATTATGAATAACCCAACAACACCCAACGGTCGCGTAATGCACCGTTGTAAAGTTTGCTGGATACGTTGGGTGAATCAAATTTGAGGGGGGGGGGGTGGGTGGGGGTATAATGAAGATGAGTGCTATCGTCTGTGTCTGAATGCATCGGATGGGTATTATCGACCATAAAACAAGGATATCCACTAAGGGTAGTGGATGTCCATGTTTTATCGCCAATAATATCGTGTCCCTTGGTTCGGAGCTTGTAAAAAAATGAAATACAAAAAAGTAGGAGGGGCGCGCGCGGGGTGCGCCACCCCCTCTCCGAATCCGCCCATAATCTCATTAACGTGACCAGATCTGCCAGAACAAAGGCGACACCTACGGCATCTTGGCCGATGTGGTCTTGCCAAGTGGACGGAGTACAACGACCAAGATCAATTATTCTAATCTTTATAGACGCAGATCTCCAGATACCTATCATTCAGCGAAACACGTCCAACGTCGGTTCGTCCACTGCCTGTGCCACCCTGCGTCGTTTCCGGAGTTTTGTCCACAATTTCCTGACGTATAATTGCTAACAAATCGTGGATATCATTCTCATATTTTAACTGCTTTTGATGTTATTAGCTTAAAAGTGTCTAAGTTTTGAGGTCAGTTACAACAAACATGAGACTTTGCATCTTTTCGCAATTTATAACTGTTTTAGTTCCGTTGCTTAATGATTCAAATACATGTGTATGTCACTGGTCTGGCACAACTGCATATACAATAATAAAATTTGGTCTGAATAGATCTGAATACAAATTCAAGTTGTTCTTAATCAGTACAAATATACAATTTCCAGATAAAATGCGTCAATTCAGGATAATGGCAGAACACACGGAAAATACTGTTCACTGAACAAGAGATGGCCAAAATCCAAACCCTAGATGGTAACTTATGCACAAGTGCTGGAGTGTTGGTGATTTGTTGTTTAGCAACATAAGCAACTCCAGTTAGACGAAAAACGAAAACAGGGTGTGCTTATAGACCTTATCATAGTAACACTGTATTCCCGTCGGAACCCCGGGAAATTAGGCAGTGTTTGTTTAATTGTGGTAAACAAAGTACGTTTCACTGATAAAATAGGACCGGTAACCAGTACCTGGTGTGGACGTCCTCTAAAATGGGCAGCATGGTTAAAAACGATTGACTAAATTTTATATCCATATTTCGATGACTATTAGTGGTAATTAGACATTGCGCAGAAATACCTTAACACCAATAAACAAATAGGCTTAGTAACAGCGTAACTCCTGACTATCGTTCGGAATCCAATAGAATCAAATTGAATTATATGCCCCGATCTGCTGCTGTGTCCAGCTGATTAAATTGGTTATAGTGTGAAGTGGACGAAGTTCACATTGGGTAGACTATGAAAGCCAATAGGCTATCTTGGAAAAAGCTTGTCGGTGAAAAAACAGGTTATTCCAGGATCATTCTACCAGAATTTATCCAGAAAAACACGCTAGAATCACAGAAATCATTTCCCTGTATGAAACGGTGTGTTGTTGAATGAATTATCTCCCAAAATATGTCAAAGGAATTATCTTGCACTGAAATTATCTTCCGTCTCCAAAACAGCATCCACTTCCATTTCACTGCATTTTCATATAATATTTTCTCACAAAGTACATCTGGGGATGTCTGCCTACTCAATATAATACCAGTATCAAGTTTGCTGGAGTGTTTTGCAACATAAGGCATCTTCACATAAAAAGTGGAGCTTTACCCAACGTAACAGTTAACACCGGCCAGAGCTATTCACAAAAATCATCATTAAATTTTCATTATTTATTTCATTTTTTGTGTCAAAAACAGAGGTTATGGCCCCCTCATTGGAACGAGCTCAACGAGCTAGTTCCCATGAGGGGGTCATAAGGTATGTTTTTGACGCAAGAATGAAAAAAATTAGTTATTCAAGAATTTTAATTGCACGTGTCGTCTGCCTTTCGTGTTAGGCAAAGGGTTAAGTGAAGAGTTAATTGAGTAACTGAGAAGTCTAGAACAGATGGGTTTCATTATTTTTAAATGTTTTTCTTTCTCCACTTGTGGAGGTGGAGGAAGTGGTGGTAGAGTCGACCCGGGCGTGGTAGGTCTGTTCGGTGAAGTGACTTGTATCTTGGGGAATCAGATTTCAGGAGTGCTAGATTTTCTAGGTATGCAGTTTATTTATTGGGGTTTAACGACACTTTCGATAGCCAGAGTCACCTCGTGCCAGACAGTTTTACGGGTGGAGGTAGGCGGAGCACCCAGAGAGTACCACCGAACAACGGCGAGCAACCAGCAGACCACCTCCCCTCCCAATGTACTAATTCCACACAGGCAGGGTTAGCATTGGTTGAAGACAAGTGGACCATCGACGTGCAGTACGCCTTACTATAAAGAGCCATCGTGCAATCTGGATTAAATGCCTTGCCCAAGGACACAACGCAGTTGCCCCTGGCGGGGATCGAACCGTGGAACAGAAGTCCAATTTCCTAACCACTGAGCCACCGTGCTGCATCTTTTAGGTATGTAGTACATAATAATGTTCTATAAACTTACCCTCTGCCAAACTGATATTCTGTGTTGAAGTAACGAGTTCTGAAACACAGAAAAAAACGCCAAGTCTTAAATTCATTTTTCCCACTTTTTGGTACATATTTACAAAAAAAACTTCTTCCAATCAAGAAAAATATCATATCGTTGAGTTCACGCGCCCAAGTCTTCCCGCTCGCACCAACGCCATTACATAAATGAAAGTGTCAATGACACTGTAGCTCAACTTGACAGAACGTCAGAGTAATCCATGCATTTTTAAATGTAAACTGAAAGGCTGGCTAAGGGAAGAATGTTGATACACAAATGCAGTAAGTTCAGAGGTTATTTGTAAACGGCACCTTTTTTCACTGATATGAATGCAAATCAATAGCTCGTATCTAGAGGTCCTGCCATTATTATTGGGAGCACACCAAGTTTAAAAATAATCCTAAGATAAATGTGCCCTGTAGACCATGTCAAAGAAGAACACTGATGCACAAATGCAATAAATTCAAAGATTTCAAAGATTGTTGCTAACAGCAACAGTTTTTGATGGAAATGAAAAGAAAGTCAATAGTTCCTATCTTTGTCACTCTGCATAAGCATACAAAGTTTCAAAACAACCTGATAATGAATGTGTCCTCTGAGGCATGGAGGCATGCCAAATTTATTAATTGGTGTTTAAGGTTACATACTTATGGCTAATCGTGACCAAGAGGCATGCCAAAGGAAGATGTTAATGCACAAATGCACTAAGCTTGAAGGTCATTTCTTGTGGCATTGGTTTTTTTCCTTTTTATGGAAATTCATAAATATACGCTGCAGAGAGTGCAAAGGGGATAAGTTGCTACACAAACGCAATAAGTTCCAAGGCTGGTGATAACGACAATAATTGTTTATGGAAATAAAAAAAATCAATAGCTCACATATAGAGGTCACCCCGAACACACATACCAAGTTTCAAAGTGATCCGATCTTAAATGTGCCCTGAAGGATGTGTCAAAGGGAAATATTGAGGTCCGACTAAACTATGTTCAAAGGTCAGCGGCAACATTTTTCGACAGAAATGGAAGAAAATCGATATCTCCCATATAAATGTCACCCCACACAAGCACACCAAGTTTCCAAGCGATCCAGTCATAAATAAGCCCTGCAAGGTGTGCCAAAGGGAAATATTCATGCATAACTGCACTAAGTTCATCGAAGGTCATTGCCAGTGGCAACATTTTTTTACAGAAATTGCAGAAAATCGATATCTCACATCTAGAGGTTACCCCAAACAAGCTTACCAAGTTTCAAGCCGATCGGATCATAAATGTGCCCTGTAGGGCGTGTCAAAGGAATATATTGATGCCTGACTAAAGTAAGTTTAAAGGTCGCTGACAGCGGCACGATTTTTTCTCGGAAATGGACGAAAATCGATGTCGATAGCTCCTATCTAGAGGTCACCCCAAACAAGCATGCCAGGTTTCCAAGTAATCCGATCATAACTGTGCCCTGTAGGGTGTGTCAAAGTGAAATATTGAAGTCTGACTTAACTGAGTTCTAAGAACGTTGCCAGCGGCAACATTTTTTGATGCAATGGACGAAAATCGATAGCTCCCATCTAGAGGTCATTCCAACAATCATGACAGGTTTCAAAGCAATCCGATCATAAATGTGTCCTGTAGGGTGTGCCAAAGGGAAATATTGAAGTCTGACTTAACTAAGTTCTAAGAACGTTGCCAGCGGCAACATTGTTTGACGAAAATGGAAGAAAATCGATAGCTCCCATCTAGAGGTCTCCCCCAAATAAGCATGCCAGGTTTCAAAGCAACCCGATCAAAAATGTGCCCGGCAGGGTGTGCCAAAGGGAAATATGAGGTCTGACTAAACTAAGTTCTAAGAATATTGCCAGCGGTAACACTTTTGAACGGAAGTAGAAGAAAATCCATAGCTCACATCTAGAGGTCATCCCAAACAAACATACCAAATTTCAAAGCGATCCAGTCAGAAATGTGCACTGCAGGGTGTGCCAAAGGGAAATATTGATGCATAACTGCACTAAGTTCATCGGTGGTCATTGCCAGCGGCAACATTGTTTGATGGAAATCCAACAAAATCGATAGCTCCCATCTAGATGTAACCCCAAACAAGCATACCAGGTATCAAACCGATCTGATCATAAATGTGTCCTGTAGGGGATGCCAAAGGAATATATTGCTGCCTGACTAAACCAACTTTAATGGTTATTGCCAGCGCCAACATTTTTTGACGGAAATGGAAGAAGATCGATAGCTCCCATCTAGAGGCACCCTAAATAAGCATACCAAGTTTCAAAGCAATCTGATGATAAATGTGCCCTGTGGAGTGTGCCAAAGGGAAATATTGAGGTCTGACTAAACTAAGTTCGGTAACATTTTTGACGGAAATGGACGAAAATCGACAGCTCCCATCTAGAGGTCACCCCAAACAAGCATACCAAGTTTCAGAACGATCTGATCATAAATGCGACCTCTGCGGTGTGCCAAAGGAAATTGTAGACGTACGTACGTACGCCGACGGACGAGAAGTGATGGCAATTGCTTAGCTTGACTTTGTGAAGTTCAGCTAAAAATCATCATTCCTTATTTGGGGCTTTTTTATTTTACTTTGACACCATAGTCGATCACAGACGCGTTGTCGGGAATTTTGCTAGAGAGGAGCGCTGAGCCTAACTGATGATCGACGACCACGGTTCGTCCCGGTGGAAAAAAAAAAACGAAAAATGAGTATCAAGTGGTATCCTGTGGTAGTATCTGAGAATTATTATGCGAAATTTAAGATCTAAAATATAAGCACTTTTGCACTATTGTATAAAAAAAAAATATATCTTAAAAAGATCGATAAAGTTGATAGGCATATTTGTTTCCAGATATATATTATACCTATGCATGTAATTCCTTCAGAGAGGCATATTTTTCCAGATATATATTATATCTATGTATGTAATTCTGGTACAAATTAAACAGCGATTAGCTCGTTATAATATATTGGGCCGGTAATAACGGGACCATGCAATCAATTTCTGTGAAACGCCTAGGCACTCTGCTGATTTTTATGCACGAAGCTATAAAACGTATTAGTGATAAAAACGCATCAGGGCAGTGCCTAGCGATTTCGCAGAACCTTTATGCAAACGACAACATTTATGTTTTAAAACAATTTACCACGGTATACCGTTGACTCTGTGGCTATGACACAGAGAGTACGGTATATCGGGGAAGGTGAGGTCGCCCTATTTTCTCTAACAATCAACTTAATTTGCACCCCAAACTGGGAAAAAACGTTTGTATCAGCCCCTCCCCCCGTTCCGATTCCGTATCCCTCAGATTCAATTTCCGTAAACATTCACATATAGAATCACCCTCTTGGATGCTATGCGCATGCGTGGGCGTCATCTTGGATGCTGTACGCATGAGTTGCCACCATCTTGCATACTGTGCACATGCGTCGCCGCCATCTTGGATAACGTGCGCATGCGTGGGCGCCATCTTGGACACGGTTCGCATATATCGCCGCCATTTTGGATAAGGTGCTCACGCATGCGGTGGCCATCTTGGATGGTGACCATGTTGGTCGTTGTGCATAGCGGCCGTGTTGGATTATGTGCTCGGTGGCCATTTTGGACCACGTAGCATACTCATGCACGAATAACATTTTTTGTTAGGGTTCCGCTCCACAGTTTTCCAGGCATTTGCAAAAATGAAATGCCATACACTCTCTTCATATGCAAATATTCTGTAACTTAGTTATCTAATCCATAACATGTATTACATTTCCCAAATCCATAAAAAAACATATAACAGTATCTGACTAAGCAGAAATAAACAATCCGATTATCTGAATGTGAGTGGAATCATTTTTTTGTCAAAGGCAAGACTTCAACCTGAAACATTTCATGAAAATATGCCGAAACCAGTCATTTTCAGCCACCCAGCAGCCCCACCTACCTACCCCCGGAGCAGAGCATCCCCTGTTTCTAAAATGCACAAAAAAAATTATATGTTTCCATTTCATTTTTTAGTTACCTGTCTGGTAACAAATCCGTGTAAAATTACATTTTAAAAAATAGCCAATTTTTCGAAGCCACTGTTTCCCATAATTCATCTGGTAATTTTACCCCTACATATCAGACTCCAACTTTGAGACCAAAACTTTAATTCTCTTGTCCAACAGAAAGCCTAATGTAATCGTATATCTGATACTAAAACTATATCTCTATTTTACATGTACATGGCTTTAGTTTCAACATATGCCCTATGTTTAGAATGTGCAATAGTGCGAAACTGTAGAGCGGAACCTTAAAGAGAAAACAAGAGTGATCTTCCTTGAATTTCACTCAGGCAAAAGAATCTGGAGTCTATCCTGAGTTGAATGAACAAAAACCGCAATTCTCTATTTCCAACCAGTAAAAAGATACAGCGTGGACTTTCTGACTGCCGAATAGCTTTTGCAGCCAGTTTTTGCCTGATTTTCACAACCACACCATCTCAACCCTCACATTTCTCTGAGCCACTTCAGAGAGCATTTTTGTTATTACCACCAGCCACATTGACTACCCAGGTCCCGTCAATAGCACTGTTAAATACAATCAAAATGTAAAACAATAAGCAGCAATAACCATTGCTTTGGGGTGGGGTGTTGCTCTATAGATATGAAAGCGTAAACAGCTTAACGGACGGATGACACACAGCCATGACACCAGTGACCAAAATGAAAAAGTATACACCATGACTACAAATCTCTAGTCAAAAATAACAACCAGGCTGTTCATAACTGCATATATTTGTCATGAATACAATCCTCAGTGTTTAGGAAAAGCAGTGCTCTACCTTATTGTTTTCGAAATCTTGACGAAAATTCAAAACAGGTGCGAAATTAGGCTACATCAATAACTTTCTCCAAATTTCCATTTATTTCCTTCCAGTTGTGCTGAGATATCACTTGATGAATGTTAACTACCACTAACAATTGCATACAAACCAGAAATAATGTAAAGTTTTTTGAAAAATGGTGTATTTATAACTCAAACACAAATAAGGAACTTCCTGGTTCAAGAATTGTCACTAACGTCAGAATGCTCTTTAAGGTTCCACTCCACATTTTCAAAGCATTTCCAAAAATGACATGCCATACACTCTCTTCAAATGCAATATTCTGTAACTTTGTTATCTAACCCATAACATGTATTACATTTCCCAAATCCACAAAAAACATATAACACTATCTGACTAAGTAGAAATAAACTATCTGAATGTGGGTGGAATAATTTATTGTCAAAGGCAAGACTTCAACCTGAAAAGTTGCATGAAAAAATGCCGAAACCAGTCATTTTCAGCCACCCAGCAGCCTCAAAAGCGGAATTTTCCCACCAACTCCACCTACCTACCCCTGGAGCAGAGCATCTCCTGTTTCTAAAATGTAAAAAAAAATTATATGATTCCGTTTCATTTTTAGTTACCTGTCTGGTAACAAACCCGTGTAAAAATTACATTTTAAAAAATAGCCAATTTTTCGAAGCCACTGTTTCCCATAATTCATCTGGTAATTTACCCCTTTTGTAACAGACTCCAACTTTGGGACCAAAACTTCGAATTCTCTTGACCAACAAAAAGCCTAATGTAATCATATATCTGATACTAAAAATATCTCTATTTTACATGGCCTTAGTTTCAACATATGTCCTATGTTTGGAATTTCACCCCTGTGCAAAAGTGCGAAACTATAGAGCGGAACCAAGTAATGCAATGCATTAAGGTATGCAAAGAGTCATTTCATTCTGTCGTGACCAAGTGGATTTATTTCCCCATAATTTTAATATTTGATTTCCATTTTTCCTTTTGAGAGTTCTGTTGAAACGTTCCACTTCTGAGCATTTCCATATTTTTTATTTAACCCCACCCCCTCCCGCCATCCCTACCCTCACTTCCCTCCCAACATTTCTATCTTAATGACAATGACCAGTCTCCAAGCTAATATTTTTAATTCAATGGTATAATTTAGTTCTGTTTATATACAGGAATAGGATGGGTGCTACCCCGACCTGTCATTAGTGACCATTTTTAGGGCAAAGTGACCAATTTTAGGGTAATGTGACCATTTGAAAACATTTAAGACCATTTTATAGCACATATGCTGTTCAATAAACAGAAGAGTTATGTAACATTGATGGGTGGGGTTTGTTATCAAGTTGGTATGTGAAGTTTAGATGCACCATTCCCCGACTTGTGATTTATCCAACTTTTATGGGGTTTTTTTTAAAATAAACTGTATCAAGTTGTGTGAAGTCGAGCAAAAACTTATTTGACCCCAGAGTCGTATCACTGTAATTTCCCACAATGCACTGTGGGAGAATTTGAGGCAACCATCAATCGGTAGGTTGGGGTAGAATCTATCCTATCTTGGTATATAATTGCCCAATCAGCGATTTACTGGTCGGGGTAGCACCCATCTTATTCCTGTATATAAATAGAATGGCATTGTCCCCACCCCACAAATCTATTAGCTTGCTTACGAATAAGATGAATTCACGCTATATTTGTGAATTATGTCAAAAATCTTACCCACATAAAACTCATTATTATCGACACAAACGAGCATCACACAAAAATGTAAACAACAAACAGCCTATAAGGGGGGAGAACACAAATACAGCCGAGTTTACAACCAGATCTATTTATAACCAACTCCCCTACCCTCCAGTGCATATAAAATCAGCCTTTAGTTGGAACAAAGTATTCACAAGTGGCAATACTTTGGGGCTTGCAAATAAGCTAGAACATGTAAAACCACAAGTGTTGGGGAGATCACTGGTAGAAAAACGTGTAGGTGACTCGCCCAGCCTACCTCCTAGCAAAAATAAATGTATCGAGCCGTGGGGGAGTGAGCGGTTACAGGAAGTACACTCGGCCCTGCTGTCCTATCCATAGACCAGAGAATGAGGTCAATTTTTGAATCTTCAACACCGTCTACTGAAGACAAAGTGATGCTCTGCAAGGAAATCCTTTAGCGACATTCAAACTTACGCAATCAAAACACCAAACCACACTCTGTAAAGACTAGTTTTTCAGTGGACAAAGAGACGCATATCGAACTGCTGACCTGTGTACCAGAATCTATGAAGAGGAGGGCACGTTTGTTGCTCAAGATAATAAAGAATATACCCAATTTATCCTTGGACGAGAAAGACCAAATCGTGTATAATGGTGTCACAACTTCAGGATCGAATATGAGTGATCTAGTAAATGACGTGTTGCGAAAAAGAAAAGATTTTCAACCGACGGGGTGGGATATTTTGGCAGACATCCTTAAAAACCAAAATATTCCATGAGGCCTGATCAGAAATAACGAGCACTTGCACTTTATTCGAGTAAACAGCATCTCTGCAAAGCTGCGATGGACAAGACTCTAAAGAAAGCAACCAGAAAAGACTGCGAAAGCAGAATGAAATTCTTGAAAGCGAGAGTGTAGAGAGAAAAGATGGACTAAAAACAAACAACAAACGAAAAAATATAAAAGACTGTTAATACGCTAAAGTATGAAGACGCTTTACCTGTCTCAAGCCAGGATAAAAGTCAGAGAGGCCGTTTACGCTATCACGTAGCCCATAGGCACTTTACAGTGTTCAATCAATCGGTTGTGAGAAAAACCAACCAACAAGCAGAAAAATCCCACTAACAAGCCGCAACGAGAACTCTAAGCTCCAATCAATAAGCATCAAACTGGATCGGAAAGCGGAAGCTCTCGCCAATAGGGCGACATTCCGAACAGCAGCCATTACAAACAACTAAAAAGCGGCCAGCAGCATGTACCCTGACTCCAGAAATGCATTCATTTGCCGACATTTCATATCGGTTTGGAAATTATTGACCAACAAAATTATCGTTTGGTTGCAGATTTCATATCAATTGGTAATTTATTGGTAATGAATTTGATTAATTTTGATCTCTGGTTGGTATCGATTGTCAAAAATGCAGTATACCTAAGATTTTTTCATTGTTTTATTTGTAGTGTCTTGTCAACTACCGAGTGCCTTGCTCGGCAATTATCACATTCGTCCACCTTCGGAAATCTACGTAAATTACCGAACATAACTTTGTGAATATTAGGCAATTATTCAAACCAAACAATACCCACTGATACTGCGATTCAATAAAAGTCTGTCAATATTAAGCGGGTACATCAATAATATTTCAGAATGTGGTCCAATAAAAGATGTATTTTATCAACAAAAAGCAGGTACACAAGTTGTGTTATCTTGTTTTTATATCGGCATTTGCCATGGGAATGGCTCGTGTTTTGTACAAAATAAGTGTTTACCTCAAAGTTACTCTATAGTCATAGCTGCTGATAGTGACACATAGGGACATGCTTAAAAAATTGTATGGGAATTAATTTTGACATGCGCTGTAGTATGGTTCGATGAATCAGATTTCATAGCTTTTATCCGATTTAACACGAAATTGAAACAAATTTATACAACTAGGTTTGTACAAGGCAAAAAGAAGACTGTAAACCAACAGTTACTGCTTGTACATGAATAAATCTATGTCAGAATTTAACAGAATGACTGCAGAAAATAAGCTATTTCATTACACCCGGACATCGAATCTTGGGTGAATATTGACAAACTTGCAAAATCTGCATTTATTACTGCTGCCTCCGTCCAATAAAAAAACTTATTTACAGTAATTTTCATCGTTTGCGATTGTGAAATGCGGGACTCTGAAATTTATGTCTACAGTGATTTCAACGGAACAGCTTTTACTCAATTGAACGCGAAATTAAAATTTATACAGGTTTGTACAAGTTAAAAAACTGTAAACCAGATGCTTCAACGTGAATAAATCTCAGTCAGAATTTAACAGAGTGTCAGCAGAAAATACGCAATTTCAATACACCCAGACTTTAAGCGAATATTGACGAACTTGTGATGTTTTATAATTAAGGGCCAATATAAGTAAGGAAATTTTGTTTATTTTGAAAATTCTCACCTCTGATATTCCTTCAATTCAAATTAAATATACACAAAATGTACATCAAAATGAAGGTTAGGATGTATTGAACACGAAACACATGTGCAATCAACTCATAGAGCCGACTGTAGGCACCACTGGTTCCTGGAAGTCTGCTGCCGTATTCGTACCAGAACTGATAATTTAATAATATTTCACGAAAACAAATTGTGGCCAAATGTGCTTTACATATCCAAGAACAAAGCTAGAGGATAAAAATTCTTCAAAACACGGCGACAGAGCTGCATTCGGGGAAATTCCAAAGCCTTTGCTTTTGTTTACGTATGAGTATACTTTCGATTTCCGGTCGACGTCATCGGACAGAAAAAGCATGTAAAAACAACGCCGTCTAAAATCAAATAATGAAAAAGATCGCCTTCATACAGTATACTGTTATTAGATAGAGATTGCACAGTTGCCATATTCAATGCAAGGTATCATGATACCTGTTGAAATTTCTTAGAATTACGATTTTGTTTTTTGATGGAAATTCGTGGTAACGAGTGATTTGCGCATGTCTGTCGAGCATGGAAACCATCTTCAATAAAAAATGCAGACAGTGTTGTCCTTTTCCAAAATGCAGACCTATCGCTGTATTCGAAAGTGTTTTGAATGCCTAGCTTTGTTCTTGGATATATGAAGCACATTTGGCCAGGTGTTGTTCTGATGAAATATTATTTTATTATCAGTTTTGGTGCGAATACGGTAGCAGACTTCAAGGAACCAGTGGTGCCTACAGTCGACTCTATGAGTTGATTACATATGTGTTTCGTGTTCTATACACCCCAACCTTCATTTTGATGTATAATTTGTGTATATTTAATCTGAATTTAAGGAATATGAGAGGTGAGAAATTCAAAATAAACAAAATTCCATTACTTATATAGGCCCTTAAACGTACACAGTTTACTCACTTTTTTTGTCAGCGAAATCCTTTACTCAAAGTGTGACAAGTCTACTCGTCACCTGAAACTCGGAATCACAGCTTGTAAAAACTGGATAATAAGTTGGGGAAAAACCAGCAAATTGCGATTTTGGTACTACCAAAAATATGTCCACATTTCTAAATAAAACACAGAATTTTTATAGTTATGCATAATTCCTAGTCCCCTTTAACTCGAGGTCCTGAACCAACTGTCAATGCGCGCACTCGAACCAAATAACTCTCGTCGATTCATAAATTATTCAGGTCGCAATGGCTTTCAAACCCCACATTGTCCGTATCTTCGGCGCGCTGAAACTTTTCAAGTTGGTCTAGGAGGTTATTTTTCCCAAGTCCGCACCTATCTTGCATTTTTGGGTGGATAATACAGAGTCGCGTATCCTCTTCCCATTTTTGCGGCTAATCAGATAACACCGTTTATATCAATTTTATAGTGAGAGGGGTATGTAAAGGCGGATACTGCCGATTTTCCCCCATAAAACTTGTACGACGGAAGGGGACTAGGCCTATTATGATAAATTTTTGGATAAAGGTCGAAACGTTTATGATAGACTGGTTGTCATTTATTTATTGGGGTTTTAACAACACTTTCGACAGTCAGGATCATCTCCTGTCAGACAGTTGGAGGAAGCCAAAGGGAACCACAGAGCAAAAGCAAGCAAATGCCAGGCTCGCCAACATCAGATTCCACACAGGGAAGGCCTCTATTGGTTGAAGGCAAGTGCACCCTTGACGTGCAGTACGCCTTAGTACATAACGCTACCGCACCATTGGCAGGGAGTTGGAGAATGGTAGTTCTTTCATATTTATAGCGAGGCCCCCCATTAGATGGATGGTTTATTCTAAACATCGAAAAATGAACATTTAATATAGGCTGACAAAAGACTGGTATTTAGATGGATGATAGGGGTAGGGGATTTGAGAAGGTCTCCAATCTTCGTTGTTTGGGTGCTATCTTTGAAATTATAAAACTCGAGGTTTCTAGCATAATCATTAAGTGGTAGGGGGTCCTGATTTAGTTATTGCATTTGAGGTTTATTAGTAGGTATAAATGTTGGATACCGGGACACTTTTTTCTCTTGTACATGTACATGCACACGTACACGTACATGTGCCCACAGAGTTCAGTGTTAAAATGTACACGAAATGTACAAAACGTGTTTTGTACATTTTATCCTGGAAGACCCACAGTTAGCTTATCGTGTCCTAGACGGTCCAATCAGCCGTTGGCGAACGAGTGCGAATTCCAGCACAATTCACGCGGAAGAAAAATCTACGAAAATCAAAGAAATCGACCTATAATTGTCTCAGCGTTCGCTATCGCAGGTCAGACGTTTCGATCGATCATTGGCGAACGCCGGCAACGCTTTGGGGATTCCAGGACAGCATCAAAATGCGTTTGGGGATTCCAGGACACCGACGTTCGCAATCGCGTTCTAGACGGTGATGGGTGCGATCCATTCGGCAAAACGATTGGCGATTCCAGGACAGGAAAATCGATCCTAAAATTTTTCCCCAACGTTCGCCAACGATCGATCGAACCGTCTAGGACGCGATAACCAACTAGTGCGGATTTCCAGGACAGCAAAATATAAAAATTAAGAAATGTCGAAAAATTAGAATGGAGGAAAATTTTCTCTCCACGTTTGTAAGTCGGGCGGTGCGATCGATCGCGGACGAAAACGGCGAAGAGTGGAGCTGAACAGATGAAAAAAATAAAATCGTTATGAGTTTTGAGGTAAATTGTAACAGATCAGTTTTGTCGCGTTTTTCTTTCATCTCCACTTAGTTGTTTAACGATGCATATGCAAATGAACGGTTTTTCATTCAATAAATCAATGGTGAAAACTGTGGATAGAGTTTAAAGATAATTGTAAACAAATCAGTTTGTCAACTTTCTTTTTCCTTTCCACTTAAAAGCGTTTTAAGGATGTAAATTGAGTTTTCATTTTTGATAGGTGAAAAATAGTGAAGTGTGTCTCGTCAAAAGCGTTTTGTGAATGTTTCTCGAACCGGAACGAGAAAGAGAACATTTTTCCTTTTTGCAAATGTACTCTTTTGTGTAAATCTATCTGTTTTCTCTTTGTAGGTTTTTTGCTTTGAATAAATTATTTTTCCTATTAAAGGTTTGAAGATACGTTAATCAGAATTTGTGTTATTACCTCAAACAGGATTCTGCTTTTTGATGACATGAACTCTGTTTAAACTGAAAAAAAACATCCCCAAGAATGAAAGTGAAGCAGTTCAAATGATTAACTCCAACTTCTTTCTGATTTAACGCATTTGAAAGCGGTGTATTTATTGATGTTTATTTGAGATTTTAACTTTTTCAGTTTTCTCACCGTGGAGAAAATAACCGCTGATGTGATTTTTAACACGTTTGGAGCAACACATTTATCAATGGTTTTTATTTTGAGATTGACTTCAAGTTTATTTTTCACTGTGGGGAAAATATTATATGATTTAACCCGTTTGAAGCGGTGTATTTATCGATGTTTATTTGAGATTTTAACTTTTTAAGTTTTTTCTCATTGTGGGAATAACCACTGATGTGATTTTTAACACGTTTGGAGCAACACATTATCGATGGTTTTTATTTTGAGATTGACTTCAAGTTTGTTTTTCAGTGTGGGGAAAATAACTGTCTATGTGATTTAACGCAATTGAAAGCGTTGTATTATCAACGTTTGTTTGAGATTAACTCTAAGTTTCTCATTGTCGGAAAATAACTGTTGATGTGATTTAACGCGTTTGAAGCGATACATTATCGAGGTTTCATTTGTAATGTTTTTCTTTTTCTTTCCAACTGGTTTTAGTTATATATATTAAAGACATAAAATTTTATTTATTTAAAAACATAAAATATCACATTAATTTTTTAGAATAATAAAATAATCGACGTTGCCACACTCTAAAAAGAAATATTAATAATCGAGAATTACACCCAAACCGTCCTCTGGCCAAACCGTCCTCTGCAATTTGACCCAAACCGTCCGCTACATTTTGACCCAAACTGCCCGCTGATACACCCAAACTGTCCACCAGTGAAAATAAGTAGAAAATGAAAAAAATTGAATGTTTCAAAAAATTTTTGGACATGTTCAATAAACTTTGAAACTATTATTGTGAGAACATGTTTTTTTAGTTTATATTTGATTATATTTTAGTAGAAGTTCTTTGATTTTTGATTGTGAAAACACAAGTTGAGTTCAGTTAATCTATGGTCACTCATTGTTTGTTATTTTAATTATTACTAATTATAGTAATTACAAAGATTGTTCCAGTGTTGTTGTTGTTAGGCAATGTCTTCTTCTGGCCTAAGAAATTTGCAGTTCTTTTTGCTATTTTCTGGTTGACAATCACACTGATCTTCGGTGCACAAAACCATTCCTTTCGATCAGACGTGTCTGTTGAAGCTCCTGATTGAACATATCTCACAGCTTGGATATTAACAAAGCCCATTGTTCTCTGTACCACTTCTGTGCACTCTAGTGTAATTTTGTAAGTGTTTATCTTTAACTATATCTATTTTCTGTCTGCTTTTCTCTGTTAAAACTAAATATACTTTAACTAAACATTTTACCAATAATTTGCTGATAACTTAGACAATAACTGATAACTAAACAGTGAAATGGCAACTAACTCCATCACTGAACCCACTTCGGGAGTGGATTTAACATCGATGTTGTCTGGTTTTCAAAAAGAGATAGCCAGATTGAACGACACTATTGACTATTGAGGGTCTGCGCTCGGATCTTAGGGCCCAAAAAGAACAGTTCGAGAAAGAAAAATTGGAGTTAATAAAAGCGTCGGAGGAATCAAAAAGGGAAAATAAGTCGCCAAATGGAAAAAAGGGGAAAAGTAGACATAAATCAGGTTTACAAAAAATTATATTTGTAAACAGAATCCTCCCCCCCCCCCCCCCCCCCCCCCATCCGTAAAGAAACAATGCCTATTTAAAAATATTATTTTCTGTTATCATGCATTGAAAATTACTGCCGGTAATTTTCAATGCATGATAAAAAAAAATATATATTTGTAAACAGCCCCCCCCCCCCCCCCGAAAAGAAATAATGCCTGGTTAAACCTGAAAATCATTCGTAATCCCCCTCCCCCCCCAAAAAAAGAAAGAATAGAAAGTAGCTCATCACCTCTAAGTAATCACAAATTGTGTTTGTTCACTATTATTAGTATCACAAATATTGTTTTGTTATCGTGTATTCATGTCATATAATCATTATTATGTTTTGTAAAAAAAAACCCGTTTGAAACGTAGTTGAATATGAAAAAATCAATAAAATCAATAAATAAACAACCAGTTTTATGTTATTATTCTACTACTCTTCTCTCTCATTTGCTCTTTCCCTGGAGGATGGTTCGGGTCAAATCGCTCAGAGGACGGTTCGGTCGCTGTGGAGGACGGTTTGGGTTAGATTGGAAGATGGTTTGGGTCAAATTGCTAGAGGACGGTTTGGCCAGAGGATGGTTTGGGTGCATTCGATAATCGAGAAAACAAAAATGTTTTTACACATCAAAGATTCCAAGCGAAGGGACGAACTCCTCGACGAATATGAACGAGCCAAGAAAAGTATTTGATCTGACGACAGAAGCAGATGATTGGGGGAGATAGAATTAAGATGAGAGACCACCAAACTATTCAAACCCGTGACGGAGATTCAGGAACAAAGCAAGAAGGAGATCGTCGAGGAACTGAGACCTACAAAAGAGAGTTTTTTGAGAACGTGTTCGTTGCCTGGTAGTTTTACAAGGAAGTTTTCCTTTCAAAGATCTTCACCGGATTACGTTCTCATGAGAATCGAAACCGATGTGAGCAAGAGCGATGATACAGCTTCAACTATTATCACTAGTAGCATCACATCATCCGACGATGGTGATAAGAGAATATCTGTTGTATGGAATTCGCGAGGATTCGAGCGGTAGGAAATTTGTGGGCAACACTGAAGTGGAAATGGATGATGAGGATTTAATCGTCGGTTTGAATAGGTATGAAATAATCGATGGACTGCGCCAATTGCTCCTTTACAACAAGCCTAGAGATTACTCGGATCAGGATTTTGACAATTACGGTGACATTCTGGTTCAGACCCATGCCATGAAGAGGAATAACGATGCTAGAGAGACGAGACCCAAGGCTAACAGAGGGCACAGGTGGACGAAGGTGGTGAAACCCATATGGGATATGAATAAGAAATTCATTGAATAGGTGACGGGAAAGTGAGTGACAACCACTTTTCTTCCACGCGATTCCAATGCTCTGTTCGAGAGATTGAAATTGTTGATGGCTAGTCCCCGCGCTGGTAATACTGGATGGAGTGGATAATCAGATAGTGAGTATATGCGATGAATTGTTGAGGCAAAAGGTCTTGGATAGATGAGATTATAAAAGGTTGATGAACGAATTGAAGGATTGATATATAATAAGTAGAGAGAGAAAAAACCAAAATAGATAAATAAAAAAAGTAAATCTACACTAAAAATAATAAAAGTATTTAAAGAAAAAAACGATTTACGAACGAAAAAACAAAATATATACATAAAATAAAATATTTTGGTGATAAAGAACAGGGGATACGTCAGAACTTACGTTCAAGGCAGTTCTGGTATCGTTGATTCTATAATGCGAGTGTTCACAAGCGATGCAGGTAGAAAACTCGCGTCAACCGCGTTTGAGGTCGGTAAGAAGATGGCCTTGGATGCTGGTAAGAAAGTTGCTTCTGAAGCTAGTGGTAGGGTCACTTCGGTGGCTGGCAAGAGGGCGGTGGATGCATTGATCGATAAGTTGATCAGTCCACCAGTGAAGCGAGCTGCGTTAGAGCGATCGCTGAAAAGTTGGAAAGATTTTAAGGATGCTGTGGTACCCATACAAGATTTAGCCAAAATGACGAGTGGATCTGAATTGAAAAGAACCCACGACGGTGTAATATAAATAAATAATAATATTTATAAACCGAGTTTGAAAAAACATAAAAAAATTAAGTTTGAAAATCTAAAAAAAAAATAAAAATAAAAAAAAAGGTGGACATCACAGATATGTCTTGGAACGACGCCGCGATCAAGAGGTCGAATAACGAGTTCTTTCCCAAGAGCATAAGGGGCTTGATAGTGGGAAAATCGAATTGTGGAAAGACCAATGTTGATGAATCTGTTGTTGCAACCTGGCTGCAAGAGTCTGTTTCAACCCGAATACAGATTGCTTCGAGAGTGCATGGATTATAGATTGCCCAAGGACGTCATAGCCAGAATTTTCAACAGTAGGGAGTAATTCGACAAAAGCAAAGCCTCTCTTTCGACCATTTTGGATGGAGTGGCGATGGAATTGATGAAGAGAAATGCGTCTTCAAATGTCGAGTTTCGATTTTACGAGAACGTGAGCGACGATCCGGATCCCAAGGAATTGAAATCAGAAAATAAGAATCTCAGGATTTTCGACAATCTGCTTTTGGAGAGACAGAACCGATGCAAATCGTATTACGTTAGGGGTCATCACAGCAATGTGGACTGTTTCTGCCTGTCTCAGAATTATTTTCGTCTGCCCAGACAGACGATAAGGGAGAACACTAATTTCCTGTGTCTCTTTCACCAGGATCTCAAGAATCTCAATCACATCTACGGAGATCACGTCGCAAACAACATGAGCCGAGAAAAATTCAGGAGATTCTGCAAGAGGGTTTGGGATGGAGGACTTCACAATTTTGTTGAGATCGATTTGACTAGCGAATTTTATCGTGGAAAATATCAGAGCGGATTCGACAAGTTTTATGTTTCTGATGATAATAAATAGAGAGTGAAAACAAAAATTAAAAATAATAATAAATCATCAATAATTTAGTTTTAAAAATAATAAAAAAAAATATAATGTTCAAACAAGGAGAATTGTTAGAACAGATAGTCGAGAACATGACTCCAAAACAGTCCATTCAAATCATGGTGAGTGGCGATTCAACTTGATTCGCAATGAAATTCAAACCTCCAATCGAATTGAATAGGGAGAAAAGATAAGTGATGGCTTTGGTGAATCTGGAGACTTATTATTCCTTTCCCAACGTCACCAAAAAGAATAACTCGTTCAAGTATTCCGACAGAGTGGATTGGTTGGAGATTCGAATTCCCAAAGGAAATTACAACAAAGACGATTTGAACAATGACATTCAGACGCAAATGAAGACGGATGGAAAGGGAAGCAACAAGATCAGACTCGCTCCCAACCCTAATACCCTACAATGTTGGATTTGGAAGATAATTTTCGAGTGGATTTCAACACAGAAGATTCGATCGGCAAGATGTTGGGAGTTGATCGAAAGATGTATCGAGGCCACATGGTGTCCAAATATACGGTCGACATTTTCGCCGTCAAAAGTATTCTGGTGAACGTGGATGTGATTGCTGGAAGCTATGTGAATGGTAGTGCACAACCGATGATCTATTCCTTCTTTCCAAATGTGTCGCCGGGTTATAAGATCATGGAACGACCTCGAAATTTAGTTTATCTACCCGTGATTTTAGACACGTTGTATAGTCTCAAAACCATGTTGATGGATCAAAATGGTGAACTGTTAGATCTTCGTGGAGAGAAGGTGATGATACGATTTCACATAAGAGAAATATAAAAAGCAAAAAAAAAAATATTGTGTATACATATAAATAAAAAAATAAAATAAACGCAATATCAATTTACAAAAATGATTTAATATATAATTATCATTAAACAAAAAAACAAACAATTGAACAAATATATTTAAACGAAAAAAGAAATAGGGGTGAATAAGTGGTTAAAAACGTGAACATATCCAAAGGACAGAGGAAGAAATTTCTGAGAGCATTAAAAACTCGTGGCAATGCAGTGAGATTCAAATTCACTCATGAAGATCTGATGAGTGGCGGTCAGGATTTGATTGCCTGGACCAGAACTCAAATCAAAAGGATGGAGAAAGTGATTCGTGAAGGAAGAAGGTTGACTGTGAGATTGAGTCCCGCTCAATTGAGATACAATTTGAGAATGAAAGGTGGTTTCCTACTGCTATTGCAGGACTCACTGGAAAAGTATTTCCCTTTCTCGGGAAGACCCTGTTGTCAGCTCTCGGCGTGGGAGCTGCCTCGGGACTCGTGACTTCGGGAGTTCAGAAATTAATGGGTGGCGGTGGACTGTTTTTGAACAAGGGAGGAGTTGTGTGTCACGTCGACACAGATGGTGGTAAAGGATTGTATCTAAAACCCATGAGAGGTGGCGACCTTTTTTCCAGTGGAAACAATCTCTATCTGAAGAGAGGAGAGGATGTGAAGCGACTCGGTAAAGGTTTGCTGTTCGGTCCAAAATCGCCGTTTAAGGGTATACCACTTTTGAGTATGTTATTATAAAGTAAAAAAAAAATTATATAATTATATAAAGTATAAAATATAAATTATACAAAGTATAAAAAAAAAATAATGGATGAAAAGGATTACGAGACCTTTTTGAATGATAATGATGGATATTTCAGGAAAGAACTGGAAAAAGAAGAGAAAAAAATAGGGATAGATTGTGGAAATTAAAAAGAAGAAGAAGAGTGAGTTGTTTTCCACCACCATCACCACCATAATAATGATGTGAGTGTTGCCAAGAGATGCACCACATTCATTCATAAATATGATAGAGGGAATGAAATGTGTTATTATAAAAAACGTAATGTATCCAAAAAAAGAAAAGAAGAATCAAGAATGAAAGTGGAGAAAAAAGGAAACGTTATTACAATATATATGAGTGATAGTGAAGAAGAAGAAGGAGGAGGAAAAAAAAAGTAATGAGATCTAGAGCGACTGAACATCTCTAGATCTCATTACTTTTTATTTCCCCTTCTTCTTCACTAAATCGCTCTCTCTATAGTTTTTTTTAATATTTCCAAGTCCATTATTAGCATGTTAACGGTCGTGTCTTCTCCTTTTTCGCATATGTGTTGAATGTTTATCTTTACTTTTGTGAGTTTTTTTTACTTCGGTCAACGCTCTCTCACCACCCAATTTGTTTACGAGTTCGAGAGAGATTTTTGGATATATGTAACTTCCGAAGGGTAACGACAAATCGCTCTTGTTGAATTCTCTGTCTTCATCAACAATGATATTCTGTAGATCGCTTTCGTACTCGTAAAACAAATCGAGCGTGGCTTTGTCCAATTTCAAAGGCATGCTGTATTTGTCGTATTTGTGCTGTAAGCAACTTGTCTTGACCTCTTTCAATTTGATAGCGTTGTGTCATTGTAATCTATAAATTTTACAACCGAGTTTCTTGCACGTTTCGACTCATTTCAATTTCAATTCGCATCTTTTAGGTGTTGTTGTCATGATTGATTATTTTTTGTTTTGTTTTATGAATTATTGCAAACAATAATATATATTTTTTGAATTTTGTGTTTTTGTGTTAAATAATAATTTTTGTAAAAAGTTGTTTTTTTTCTCTCTATATATATATACAGAACGTTTTTTAAATTTAATTTTCTTTAATGTGAAATTTTTTGTAAAAGTTTTTTTTTCTCTCTCTCTCTATATATATAAATACAAAAAAGTTTAAATTTTAATTTCCATTATTTTTTTGTTGTATTAATTCAATTTTTTATCCACTTTAAGGAAAATAATTATCGATTAATCTCACAAAAAAAAAAATTTTTTTGAGGGGAATTAAAAAACATATATATAAAGACTATTTTAAAACTTTTACAAAAAGTTATTATTTAAAAAAAAAAAAATTCAAAACATATTCTTACAAATAAAGCAAACAAATAAAAAAAAAAATGGAAAATTTAGATAAGTATACAGTACCTCGGTTAAACGAGATTTGTAAAGAATTAAAAATTCCAAATTTCAGAAAATGTAGAACCAAATCACAAAAAATTAAAGCCATACAGGAGTATCATTTGTGAGGCGATGGAAAGAAAATCGAAAGATCGAAAGTGAACAAACTTAAACAGACTCGAAATGCGAAAAATAAGCCGATGGCAGTAACACCTGACGATAGAAAACGAAATGCAGTAGTGGTGCAGCATGATGAAAAACTTAGAGAGATCATACGTGAGGTTTTATGTAGTTTGCTCGATGAAAAGGCAAACAAAATGCCGATAGCAACGACGTCAAAAAATGTTCCGGTTGCAAAAAATGAGAAGAAAAAGGTGGCAAAGGGAATCGAAATGCCAACGTAAAAAAAAAACGTTCCCGTTGCAAAAAATAAGAAGACAGCCAAATGAAAAGCCGTCGAAGAACTGCAAGATTAAAAAAAATAAAAATAAAAAAAAACGAAAATGAGTGATGCAATTCAGAATAAAGACAAACGATATATATTGAACGAAATTCGACGAGCAATCAACGAAGGGAAAGGAGAAGAATATGTAGGCCGAATCATCACGAAAGCATTCCAATTGAATCCTGTAGAATGGGAGAGTGCGATCAAAGGCGTTTTTAAAACTTTTGACGTGGTTCCCTCGTTCAAGAAAGTCGATCCGAAATTGTTCATGGAACAGATGAAGAAAAAAGTACTGGATTTGTTTTGGGAACACATGTTTGTGGGACAAAAAATTGCGATGATACTCCATTGTGCGATGTATAAAATCGACGTGAACTCTGGCGAGAGCATCGTGAGAGAAGCATATTTCAGATCTGGCATCCAACCCGTATTTCGAGGTTCAGATTTATCGGACGTTTTTGAAATGATGAAAGACAAGATGTTGATGTCTCTCACGAATTATCAACATAGAGGTAGTAATTGGACGTTCGAAGAGGTGTTGAATCTCGAAATTCACGTGACCAAAAACGATTCGTCTTCTTACGTAGAATTACCGTATTTCATAGCTAAAAAAACGCTGTGGTCAATGTGCGAAATAAAGATGATCAGTGTTTTAAATGGGCAGTCACCTCAACTTTATACCCCATCAAAATCCACCTGAGAGAGTATCTCGTTACGAGGAGACTTGTAAAGAGCTTGATTGGACTGGAGTGACTTTTCCAACGCCGTTAAAAGACATCAGACGTTTCGAGGCTCAAAATCCCACCATAGCGGTGAATGTCTTAGGATATGATGAGGAAAAATTAACGATCTGTCCTCTCAGAAGACTTCGTATCTCGGAAGAGAAAAGACGATTATTTTATTATTGATTTTGAAAGGTGACAATCATCATTATTGTTGGGTTACAAATCTGAGCCGATTACTGTGGTGCCAGAGTAGTAAACATAAAGAAAAGATATATTTATGTTGCAACTGCATGAACACGTTTTGCAGCGAAAAATCGTTAGTGAAACATCAGGAATATTGCAACGAAAATGAAGGCGTTACCGTCGAAATGCCCAAACCCAACACCATCGTGAACTTTCGCGATCACAATAGAAGGTTAAAGTACCATTTGTCGTGTACGCCGATTTCGATTGCATCACCATGAAAATTAGTTCCTGCCAACCCGGCGCTCTTTGAAGTTACGTCGAAAGATATCAAAAACACATGCCTCCGGGCTATTGCATTTATGTGAAATGCGCTTTCAACGTGCAACATGACATGGGTCCCTTTACCTACACGAAATGGTGCGGAGACGACGACGTGGCTCAAAGGTTCGTGAAAGAGTTAGAATCGAAAATTCAAAATTTATACGACAAATTCAAAACTCCGGCGAAAATGATCATCATGCAAGAGCAGCAGGACGAAAATAACAGAGCCACCGAATGTCACATATGCAGACAATCATTCGATGAGAATTCACAGGAAAATAAGAAGGTCAGAGATCATGATTATTACACAGGTCTGTATCGTGGTCTGGCACACAGCAAGTGTAATTTAAGATATCGAGATGCTGCTTTCTATCCGGTGATATTTCACAATCTCCCGGGTTACAACAGTCATTTGTTCGTGAAAAATCTCGGCACCTCCCACGAAGAATTAAACTGCATCATGATCAGCGAAGAAAGATACATTTCCTTCACGAAATGGAAGGTCATGGAGAAGAAAAGAGTAATCGATGGAGAGACAAAATCATGTCACAGAGCCATACGTTTCATTGACAGTTTTAAATTCATGTTGACTGCTCTGGAAAAATTAGTCGATAACATGAGTAAGGGTAAATTTAAAATCACAAGCAAACACTTCAGAGAACGAATAGACATCATGTTGAGGAAAGGAGTCTATCCTTACAATTACATGAACGATCTAAAGAGATTCGATGACACCACGCTACCTTCGAAAGAAGATTTTTATTCGAAATTATATGAATCCGATATTTCCAACGAGGATTACGAACACGCCAAAAAGGTGTGGAAATCATTTGATATGAAAACCATGAGAGATTATCATGATCTCTATCTGAAGACTGATGTTCTACTCCTGGCAGACGTGTTCGAAAATTTTCGAGACGTCTGTCATCGAAATTATGATCTGGATCCGGCTTGGTATTTCTCAGCACCCGGCCTAGTGTGGGACACTCTGTTGAAGACCACTGAGGTTCAATTGGAATTATTATCCGATGTGGACATGTTGCTCATGTTCGAAAAGGCCACAAAAGGCAGCATCTCGATGATCTCTCACAGATATTCTGAAGCCAACAATTCCTACATGAAAGGAGGTTTCGATTCGGAATGACCGAATAAATACATACAGTATTGGGACGCCAATAATCTGTACGCTTGGGCCATGAGTCATCCTTTACCGATTGGAAATTTCAAATGGGTGACAGAGCTGGAAGAGATGCAAAAATGGAGAGACTATCCTTGCATTTTAGAAGTCGATTTGAACTATCCGGAAGAATTACACCACCTGCACAACGATTATCTGCTGGCTCCTGAACGAATAGAACCGGTCGAAGGAGATGATGAAAAACTCATTCCCAATTTAATTAACAAACATAAGTACGTCATCTACTGCGAGAATTTGAAACAATACGTCGATCACAAGATGAAATTACTCAACATACATCGCGTGATTCGATTCGACGAAGAGCCTTGGATGAAAAAATACATCAATCTCAACACGAATCTCAGAATTCGAGCCGAAGATGATTTCGAAAAAGATTTCTTCAAACTCATGAACAACTGCATGTATGGTAAATCGATGGAAAACATCAGGAAGAGAACCAACATTTGACTCGTCACGTCCAAGAAAAGAGCAAAAAAATTAGTGTCGAAACCCGATTACAGACACCGAACCATATTCAACAAAAATATAATGGCCGTTCACATGCAAAAGATGCACCTGAAGTTTGACAAACCCTATTATCTCGGACCGATCATCTTAGATATCAGCAAGCAATTGATGTACGAGTTTCACTACGATTATGTCAAACGGAAATTTGGTGAGAAAGCAAAACTACTGCTCACTGATGCGGACAGTTTGGTTTACAAGATAGAGACGAAAGACGTCTACCGAGATATATCTCCGGACATGGCCACGTGGTTCGACACAAGGAATTATCCCATCGATCACCTGTCCAACATTCAATCGAATGACAACAAGAAGGTGTTGGGTAAATTTAAGGATGAGAGCAGCGGTAAACAAATCATCGAATTTGTGGGTTTGAGACCCAAACTGTACACTTATTACCTAGAAGGTGAAGAGGTCAAGAAGTGCAAAGGAGTTAATGCGTTTGTGGTGAAGAACAACATCTCTTTCCGAGAGTATAAAGATTGTCTGTTCAGAAGTGGGCCGGCGTACAAGACTATGAAATCGATTCGAAGCAACAATCATGATGTGTATACTGAAATAGTCAACAAGATTTCGCTGATGGTCGACGACGATAAGAGATTCGTGTTAGGTGATAAAATAAGCACTATGGCGCTCGGACATTGGGGTTTGGATATGATTAAGGACGATAGGATTCCAGAAAATCAAGAGGAATTAGACGAATTCAAGATTATGGAAGTTGATAGAGACATCGAGAGATTTAGTTTAAAAAGAAAAAGAAAAAAAAAAAAATGATGTCATTTAGTGAATTATAATAAAATGAATAAAAAAAAATATACATTTATGAATAAGAAAATACGAATATCCATAGAAGGTGTCGTCTTACCTAACGAACCCCTATCCAACATTGATCTGTCGAATGTGGCAAATGACTTGAAAATCAAATATTTTCGAGGCGTGTTTTCCAGAGATGCCTTGCCGAAGAGAAGATCTCGATGTCGACAATCGGAATGCGGAATTTTAAATCTGGACGATTTATCAGGTGAAGGCACTCACTGGGTGGCGTGGTTCAAGAACGGGAAGAAGAATTATTATTTTGACAGCTACAGAATCTCGGTGCCAAAAGAAATAAAGAACTATTTCGATGAATTGGTGGTTCGTTATAACACGGAATGAGTGCAATCGCCGGATGAAGTGTTTTACAGTCTCCTGTGTCTCTACATTCTCAAGAGATGGTCGGAAGGAGATCGGTTTCAAGACATTCTCAATTCTTTATAATATATGTATAAAGGTAAAAATTATTTTTAAAAAAAACTTAATCGAATAGAATAAAAAAAATAAAATAAGTGAAAAAAATGATTCATTTTTAAAAAACTGCATTGAAATATATTTTTTAAAACAAAAACCTCAAAACAACATGCCAGTTGATAAATTTGGTAGGAGTGACGACGAAAGTCGACCTAAAAAGAAGAGAAAGACGCTAGAAGTCGGCGATGGTTATGACATTGTCAACTTGGACGAACGTTACGTTCGGAGATATGAACCTCGAGAGGAACCTTTGAAGATGAACGATAACAAGCTCTACAATCTTCCAGAACCGGTAGATCTTGCAGATGTGACGACTAAAAAATACGTCGATGGGGGAAAGTGGATTTCGAACGATTCATGAGAGATAATTACGTGGATAAAGCCATGACTGATGATCTCGATCTGAAATCCAACCGTCGCAAATCCCATAGATTCCACTGATGCCACGACCAAGAAATACGATTCGGCGAATATGTGAGAGGTAGATACGTTCAGAAAATGATGCAATTAGAATTGAACGCCAATTCTAACAAGATAATGAACGTGGCCACTCCCACGAATCCCAAGGACGTGGCGACCAAACACTACATAGACCTGGAACAGAGAAAGTCTGCCAGATGAGAAATGAAATCAGATCTGAATGCGAGATTTAACAAGATATTGAATCTGTTGAAGATCGACGATGCGGACGAGGACTCCACCGCGGTCAACAAGGGCCACATGGATTCTGCCATGACGCGATCTCAAGAATACATAGAATTGCAAGTGGACAATCTCTACCTAAACAAACAGTCTGGTGGAACCATGAAGTGCGGCATCAACAAGAACAGTCAGAATTTATTTGGTCATGATTCTGAATTCGATTCCAGCGCGGTCAGCAGACAGTATGTGGATGACAACTCGGTCTGGAGAAATGGAAGGTAAACTAGACATGGGTGGACATGCACTCACGAATCTGCCAGATCCCGTGCACATGTCGGATGCCTGCACCCTGATTTTGGTGGTGGAGAAAGTCAAATATGCCAGGCTATTGATCACTGTGTGGGCCGAGGAGAGCGGTGCATTAGAGGAGGAAAAGCAGAATGGTCTTTCGGAAATGGAGGTAGCTGATCGCAACATGGTCAGGTGGGATATCCCATGCCATTGGGAGGCGAAATCATTCGAATGGGTCTGGCTTCCACGGATTTGAATAACAGAGCGGTCGTTAGTCTCATGGTGAATGGAGTAGAGAGTGATAAGAGATACAGTGTCGAAAAGACCAATAATCAACACTCGAACGTCAGCACAATTGGCACGCCTCTCAAAGTGAATGACGGAGACAGGATTAATTTCGTTATGAAAACCAATAATTCCTACTGATCGAACTAGATCCTCTGAACAAACAGTGAACATGTGAAAATAATTAATTAAAAATAATGAGTAATTATTAAAAACAAAAAACAAAAACAAAAAAAAAATAAAAAGTAATGAGATTTAGAAAGATGTTCAATCTCCCTAGATCTCAATACTTTTTTTTTGTTTTGTTTTTAATACGTTATTTCTTGTAATGTTTCATCTCGTGAAACTGAATCATCTATCTCGAAACACGAGTCGACATCTATTTTGGCATTTCAGAGAACTTTTATAAATTCTTGAAAAGCAGTTGGTCCTCTATATGTCAACATGTCTAAAAGTTTTCTGGTCTTATCTTCTATCAAGATTTTACTTTCGATTTTGCGTCTCATATAATCGGTCAATATCAAAGGTTCTGTTCCGACTAAAGTGTCTAGAATAATTGCTAGGGAATCTTGCGAAATATTTTTAATCAAACCACATCTGTTTCTTCTCAAGTATTCCCTTTCTTTATCATTCATTTTTGTAATTATTTTTTTTTTTTTAATTTTCATTTATATATATTTTTTTTCTTTCTTTTTTTTTTTCTTCACACACACAAACGTCTCTTATCGAACGATCGACATCTTATTTCCATCCAATTCGAATTGTAATTCTCTATCCGGCAGGACAAAGGCAAAGGCCTCGTTTTTTTTTTTTTTTGGCACGTTCTTGTCGAACTGCATCGTGATCTGAATGTCTAAGACGCTACTCTTGAGTCATTCGCTCTGTTTACTGATGTCTAAAACGAACATGGGATACACCAACTTGTATTTGGCGGGAGATATATTAGGGTTGCTCATCAATTCGTCCAGACCATGATACTTCTTTCTAAAATCCATGGCATCGCCGTACAGTCTGCAGAAATTGTTCTTGAATCAACGCATTGTAATCGATTGCAAGATATCTCGTGGCATTCACAAACACTTGCATGTTTCTCAAATTGCAGTGATCGAACTGCGATGCATTCTTTTCTTGAGACCCGTCCTTGTTGGACTGAAATGCGACCACAATGAAACGCGGTCTCTCGGAAGTGGATTTCATGGTCAATCTCCAATCGAAGTGATTTGTGGAGGGTGGAATGCTAGCCGTGTTGCACTGTCTCACTCTAAATCCCACGGGCAATTTACTCTTGCATTCTATGATCTTGTAGAGACGCATTTTTTCCACGGTCGAAGGCTGCACATGCGGAACGAACCACGATATCTTGTGTAGAGTTAACTTAGCTGCGGCGGTCGCATTGAGTCTCACTATCGCATCATCATCTCCCTTTCGAATCAACATCAGATTGTGTTTGAATCCATACATGATCTTGTAATTGTCCACAAATCCGAAGATGTGTTTCAAAGGTGTCCTGAATGAAAAGGTTCCTTTGGGTTCAGACGTATTGACGACGTTGTCGAATATCATTGCAGAGCCAGTATTGGTGGGGCCGATACCCACGATGGTGTCTTTCACCCACAACTGATTAAGTGCCTTGGATTTCAAAAAATCATCCAGATACGTCAAGAGTCCGAACATCGTGGTGGGCTGACCGGGATGAAACACGGATTCTATCTCTTGTCTGGATAGCAAGTATTTTATATTACTGAACAGATGCATGATGCCATTATTGGCTAGAGTTACCGTGTCATCGGCGGCGTATTCGGTCCCATCTTCCTTGGTGAGACATCCCTGCACCACTGTGTAACTCTCGTTAGGATGAACGAATAGATCTTGGGTTTTGACGCTGATTCTTATATCTCCCGCATTGTTCAAACTCCTTCCGGTTATCAGTTCGTATTCATAAACCTCGTATTCCTCAATACTTTCGTCTTTCGGTATGCCTTGTGCAATATCCAGTATATTTACCATTTTTGAAGGTTTTGGTTTTTTTTGTTTATTAATTCGTTTGCTTTTTTTTTCTAAAAATAGTTTTTAATTATTTTTTATTATTTTTTTTTTTTTCCTTTATATATATGTATGTAAACAAGAAAATGTTAAAGAGAGTAAATATATATATTTTTTTTATTAAAACTTCGTCTTCTGCAATTGTTGTTTGTAAAACTTTCTGATGATCTCTTCACCATCCAAAGCTTCGATTTCGTAAGTCACCAGATCAGTGTGAAATATTCTGATTATCACGAAGATTTCCGTGGTCCATTGAGAAGTGTAACCCTTTTCAAAGTGCTTCTTATAAGCACAGATTCTCACTCGATCACCAACCGCAAATTTTGGCGGTCTAGACTCCTTCCTGATCTTAGATCTCTCGGGATATAGATTTGCGTAGACCCATTTTTCGTTTCGAGGATCGCTAGCTTCTGCGGAGGTCATCTTGATCGATCTGTGTTGCGTGTTGTTGTAATCTTCAACTAGAACGTTCAGAGCATATATGTATATCTTGGTCGAATTCACCGTGAAGTACCTGTGCATCTTTTCATTCATCGTTCGATTCCAACGTTCCACGACGCTGGCTTTCTCTTCGTTTTCGATCAAATAGAGGTCGACCAACCAATGAACATCCTTTTAGAATTCCTTCCCCTTGTCCACCCACAATTTATTTGATTTTCGAGAAGATGAGTTGAACACGCTCTTCAGAGCCTCGGCGATGCAAGGTCCCGATTTATTCTTCAAGGCTCTGATCCAACCATATTTGGAAAACACGTCGAGGACCGTCAATAGATATTTGATGCCCTCGTTCCACATCGAAAATGATCCCATGTCGACCAAGTCGGCAGACCAAGACCAAGTCCACACCCTTCACGAACACCCTTCTCTTTCGAAATTTACACACGATGGGCTTGTGTAACTCCTTGGACAATTCGCTTGTCAATAATCACATCTTCTTCTTTTCTGAGACGCTTTTTTTTTAACGCCCCATCCGAATTGATGTTTTGTACCGATCACTTTGGCGATCAGTGAACATTCAAACTTCTCTCTCCTGGTCAGATTCGATATGTCTCTCAATTTTGCCAACATGTTTTTATTGCAGATGTCATTGCGAGTCTTGGTGTCGGGATGTCTGGCGTAGCACAGATCGTGATCGTATGCGGCTGTGTCCACCCTATTCACGGGTTTGCTCCAAGATTTAGGAGTTGTTGAGTCTCTTGCTCAATTTCGTTCCAGGTCCCATGAAACTGAAAGGTAGATTATTGATCATTTTAGTCGCAGCGCCTTTTTTTTTTTAACGAATTGAGTCTTCATCGAACCACACACCTTGCAAATTCCGCGAAGCAACTGTATGTCGTTTTTAGTTTATAATTCTTGAGAATTACCCATCTCAGTAACTCTCTTACACTTTACGCAATACATTTTTTTAAGGGTTATTTAAATAATATCATATTTATTTTTTTTTATATATAAATTTAATATTTTTTTTTTCTTTAAAAAAATTCTATATCTTATTATATATATATATTATTTCAATCATTGCTCTTGAGTTCTATCAACTTACCGAATTCCTTCCTGGCCTCTTTCCTCCCCCTTTCCACAAGAGAATCCTTCATCTCTTCCTTGATGATCTGACGAGTTTTGATCCTCACGGCTTCTTTCATGGCCTCATATTTTGTTTTCTCGCCCAATATCGTGAAGTATTCTCCGTCCGATATCCTACCATCTTTCAATGCCATCGAGATCATTTCAGATATCGTGTCGATCTTGGAGTCGACCAAGACGCGAATCTTTTCGTGTTTCCTAGCCTTCAGATATAATTTCCTACTCAAAAAGTTTCTGACCATGCTAAACAGGCCAGCGGCGAGAGCCACTCCTTCTATGGTCAACATGATTGGTAGACCGGCCGCGGTCGACAATAATCCGTTGCTGGCCACATGTAAACCCATGGAAATCATGATGAGTGTCATGTCGACCGCATTGACGAATTTCACGAGGCGTGAATACTTCTTCTTGAGAGAACGACAAGAGTCTCTCTCTCGAGTCAGATACAATTGGATTCTACTGATTTGATCGATGCGATACCTCTCTCCTCTTTCTTTTTTTTCTGGCAAAACGTTGTTCAGCTTCTCATTCTCGTCGTCATCTAACGGCGGATACAATTTATTTCTGGTTCTCATTTTTTTGTGTGTGTTTTTTTTTCTTTCTAATTTTTATGTAATATTATTTACGCGTGTATTTATTTTTATTTTCTATTCTTCCTTATTTATATCAACAAGAAAACTTAGTCGTGCTGTATGCTCCCATCAGCAATAATTTCAAGACGTATCCCCTGTCTTCTAAAGTCAGACTTTTATGCGCCAAATTCATTTTTTCCGAACCGGTGGGCTTGTCTCGCCCACTACAGAAGACTAATCTCTTCCAAAACTTGATCACATTGTCGATTTGAACGCATTCGAACGCCGGTTCAAAATATTTGACGACCATATCTTCCCTTTCCATCGTCAGACACGAATGATCCTTGTGATCAAAGTCTAGATGATCCTGACACGCGATGCATCGTTCTAACAAGAAGCATCCTAGTTGTTCGTTCACGCAAAATGCGTAGGCTCTCATCAGCGCCTTTATAAAAAACGACGCTCTCATAATCGGGGAATCGTTCATGATTTACGTATATTTTATTATCTATTCGATTCAATATTTTATTTTTTTTTTTTAAATAACTATTTATTTATATATATTTTTTTTCTCCTATATATTATATCAATCACTTTTTTATTCCCTCTTGCGAATCTCGTGATTCTATTACAATTTACCTCAAAACTCATAACGATGTTATTTTTTTCATCTGTTCCCCTCCACTCGTCGCCGTTTTCGTCCGCGATTGATCGCACCACCCGTCTAGATCACGATTACAACGTGGAGAGAAAATTTTCCTCCATTCTAATTTTTCGACATTTCTTAATTTTTATATTTTGCTGTCCTGGAAATCGGCACTAGCTGGTTATCGCATCCTAGACGGTTCGATCAATCGTTGGCGAACGTTGGGGAAAAATTTTAGGATCAATTTTCCTGTCCTGGAATCACCAATCATTTTTTCCGACTGGATCGCACCCACCACCGTCTAGAACGCGATTGCGAACGTCGGTGTCCTGGAATCCCCAAACGCATTTTGATGCTGTCCTGGAATCACCAAAGCGTTTGCCGGCATTCACCAACGATCGATCGAAACGTCTGACCCGCGATGGCGAACGTTGAGACAATTTTAGGTTGATTTCTTCGATTTTCGTAGATTTTTCTTCCGCGCGAATTGTGCTGGAATTCGCACTCGTTTGCCAACGGCTGATTGAACTAGGACACGATAAGCTACTTGTGGGGATTCCAGGACAAAATGTACAAAACACGTTTTGTACATTTCGTGTACATTTTAACACTGAACTCTATGAGTACATGTGCGTGTACGTGTACATGTACATGTACAAGAGAAAAAAGTGTCCCGGTATCCCCCATGTATACCTACTTATATTAATGTATCGGAGTGGCGGAGCACCAAACAAAACCCCGGGCAGTTGTCGGTTCGACTTATTTTTTATAGAATTTAGAAGGGTTAAGCAATTTCACAAAAAAGATATGACCTATTCATTTTATTGAATGTACACTGGTCGTTATCCGTTTCTCGAGAAGGTAATATTCCTGCTAAAGTGGGCAAGAGGTCATCAAGAATATCTTTATTTGTTAGTCGAGCACCTCGTTGGAATATATTTTTATTGGTAAGATTTCTGTGAGTTGTTTTATTACCCTCACAGGTTCGAGGAGATAAGTCACACCACGTTTCATTTCATTTTATTACCTATCTATAAACACTGTTTCGATCGTTCATGTATAATCTATTGACAAAACTTTTTATTACCCCCACACCTTTCACTGTTTCGAACGTACACGTATTATATTTCATGGGGCGCGGTGGCTCAGTAAGTAGAGGTGCAGGTTGCAAGCCGAGAGGTCCTCGGTTCGACTCCCACCTGCGTCAACCGCGTTGTGTCCTTGGGCAAGACACTTCACCCCTATTGCCCACGTGGGAGCACGGTGACGTTGTGTACTAAGGCGTACTGCACGTCGATTGTGCACTGTCTTCAACCTATGCTAACCCTGCTTGTGAGGAGTTAGTATGTTGGGGAGCTGACAGTTGCTCGCCGTTGCTCGGTGGTTCTCTCCGGGTACACCGGCTTCCTCCACCCGTAAAAATGTCGAGGTCATGATTAACCATTGTGCAGAAATATGTGACCTTAAACACCAATAAATAATACTAATAATATTATATTTCACGTCAGATACAAAATATTGAAACGCATGTTGAAATGACATAAATCTATTTTTCAAGGTGTTACTTGCCTCGATAATTTCGTCGAAATCTTTTAGAAGATTAACGGACAAAATCTCCATCTTATTGGGGTTTAAGGTCACATTCGCCATCGAGGGCTATATATTCCGACAGATTCAAGTTTGGGCAGTCGTTCATTTCTCTATTTAAATAAATTACCGCAATAAACGAACAATCACTGTTCCGCTGCCAATTGCTCCGTGGGTGGGATGATAAACTAGCTTATAACATCGAATTAAAAATATTAGCTTGGAGACTTGTCATTGCCATTAAGGTAGAAATGTTTGGAGGAAAGTGAGGGTAGGGATGGCGGGGATATTGTTTTTAAAACAAAAAAAAAGTGAAAATGCTTAGTAGTGTAACGTTTCAACAGACTTCTCAAAAGGAAAAATGGAAATCAAATATTAAAATTACGCGGAAGTGACTCCACGTGGTCACGACAGAACGAGATGTCTCCTCATATACCACAATGCATTGCGTTACTAACGAAAATAGTTATTCGGGCATGTGTATGTTACGTCGTCCAAAATGGCCGCCGAGCACATCATCCAACACGGCCGCTATGCACAACGACCAACATGGCCACCATCCAAGATGGCCACCACATGCGTGAGCACCTCATCCAAAATGGCGGCGATGTATGCGCACTGTGCCCAAGATGGCGCCCACGCATGCGCACGTTATCCAAGATGGCGGTGATGCATGCGCACAATGTCCAAGATGGCGGCGACGCATGCGTACAGCATCCAAGATGACGCCGACGCATGCGAATAGTATACAAGATGGTTCTCCTCAGACTAAGCAACGTCGAGCGCGATTAGTAGTTGGATGGGTGACCATTTCAGCGACTGGTTCGCATTCCCACGTTGTGTCCTTGGGTAAGCACTTAACCCTGATTGCCTACATGGGGGCACGATGGCGCTGTGTACTAAGGCGTCCTGCACGTCGATGGTGCGCATGTCTTCAACCAATCTAACCCTTCCTGTGTCGGGGTGCAGAGTTCAGAGTTACGATGTTGGAGAGCTGACAGCTGCTTGTGGTTCTCTCCGGGTACTCTGGCTTCCTCCACCCGTGAAACTGTCACTGACATGATATGACCCTGGCTGTTAAAATGTCGATGAACCCTAATAATATATAAAATAATTATGTATACAATATGGCGGCGACACATGCGCATAACATCCAAGATGGTGCCCACGCATGCGTACAACATCCAAGATGGTGCATATGCGTGCGCACAACATCCAAAATGGCCGTCGCGCATGCGCATCACGTGATTATGACGTCATGCGCATAACATCCGGGATCTGGCGAGATATGTGTGAAATCAACATCTATACTACTCCCATCCAAGGACTAATCGGGCTCGACATTGCGTAACTTCGGTATTTTGAAAAACATCATCAGCAATAGATTATCCTGTCATGCCTCAGACTAAAGTCCTTTCATGTTATAATGATAAATATATAATATTTGTGATTTTCGTAATGTTTTATGCTCTATTGTCTCTTCGCAGCTCTCAACAGCAACACACCGACCCTCAGCCACATGTACAAACACACATATCTTCATTTGAACGTATGTATATACACATACCGAATCCTCCAAAAGGTGTTCAGCATGAACATACTCTCCGATAAAGACAATTTAACAGCTGGTGAACGGAGAGCCCTCAAGAAACTTCGAAAAAAATAAGAAATTAGTAACTAATCCAGCAGACAAAGGTGGGTCGGTAGTCGTTCTATCTCGGGATAATTATATAAAGAAAGCCATGAGACAACTCAGCAATACTAAACATTATATGAAAACAGATTCACTTATTTGGCCTAGTAATGTCGAAAAATTCAATAAGATCTTAAAATTTCTCCTCGACGAAGGCCACATAACCAAAAAACAATCGAAAGATTTAACAGCTAAGCTCAGTGGTCAAACAAGACAATTTTACATCCTACCAAAGATCCACAAGGACCGTTCTTCGTGGACGGGTGACCTAACTCCACCAGGGAGACCAATTGTATCAGATTGTAACTCAGAATCTTATGCGATCTTGGAACTAATTGATTATCCTCTTAAACCTATAGCAAACAGACATCCGAGCAATCTCAAAAATACACAGGATTTCCTGTCCAAAATTTCGAAATTGAAAATATCGAAAAATGCTATCCTGGCTACTTTGGATATCGACAGTATGTGTACGAACATTGATATTGATAAAGGCGTTAAATCGGTTATAAAAACAAGAGGCCCCAGGGGGCCTGACCTGACATGGTAGCCTAAATATGAACCCAGAGAATTGATTTCAACAGGTTGCATCTGCTTCTCCTAAGAAAAGCTTATATCAAATATCCAAAGATTCTGACCAGTGGATCTAAAAAAAAGAGATTTTAAAAGAATATTCCTCATATTGAACTAAGTTATAATTCGGGCTCCCACAGGGAGCCCATATATGAACCCAGGGACTTGGCTTTTACAAACTTGAATCTCACCCCCAACCCCACCCCCACCCCCACCCCCACCCCCCACCCCCACCCAAGGATTCTGCACACGAAATATCAAAACATTCCGACTGCTAGATCTGAAGAAGAGTTTTTAAGAAAATTCCTCATTTTGAACTAAGTTACAATTTGAGCTCCCACAGTGAGTCCAAATATGGTCCTAGGGACATGGCTTGAACAAACTTGAATCTGACCCCCCCCCCCCCCTTCCCCCCCCCCCCCCCAAGGGTGCTGCATACCAAATATCAAAACATTCTGACTGCTGGATCTGAAGAAGATTTTTAAAGAAAATTCCTCATTTTGAACTAAGTTATAATTCGGGCTACCACAGTGAGTCCAAATATGAACCCAGGGACTTGGCTTGAACAAACTTGAATCTCACCCCACTAAGCATGGTGCATACCCAATATCAAAAGATTCTGCCTGCTGGATCTTGAGAAGATTTTTTTCAAAGAAATTTGCCTGAAATGCACTAAGTTCAAATTTGGGCTCCTATACTGAGCCCAAATATAAACCCAGGGGTCCGATTTGAACAAACCTGAATCAGATCCACCCGACAATGTTGCATATCAAATTTCAAAAGATTCTGCCTGCTGGATCTGGAGAAGAAGATTTTTGAAGAAATTTGCCTGAAATGCACTAGGTTCGAATTCGAGCTTCTATAGTGAGCCCAAATGTGAATCTAAGGGGCCGATTTGAACAAACCAAACTTGAATCAGATCCATCCCACAATGTTGCATACCAAATATCAAAAGATTTTGCCCGCTGGATCTGGAGAAGAAGATTTTTTAATGTTTTCCCATTGCCTACAGTGTTAAAAAGTGCTGACTCAGCACATTTTCAAAGTCCTGAAAAAAGTACCTTGTGGTCAAATCGATAGGGATTTTTTTTAACCATTCTATTCTACTGGATAAAAGTAAGCTTTAAACAAAATGAGAATTCTCTGTGCCCTGTAGTTTTGGAGATAAGGCAGTTTTAAGGTTTTTCCTATTTTTAGCTCCCGAGGTTCTCACGGGGCAATGAGAAAAAACTGTTTGCATAAATAAACTACTTATGACCCATTATCATCTCATATCAAATGTGGTTCAAATCGACCTCACGGTTCTGAAAATAGAAATTTTAGGCGTGACCAAAATTTTTGCCCCTCCCATAACGAAGGCAAATAATGCCCGACAAACTTCTCTTGAACAAACTTGATTCTAATCCTCAAAAGGACTCTGTATACCATATATCAAGTCTCTGGTGGTTCATTAGAAGAAGATTTTCAAAAACTTTGGCCATTTTTTCCACTGCTGAATATGAGCCGAAACCTAATTTGCATAAAAATCAAAATGCCCCTATATAACCACTACTTACCTGAAATTTAATTAAAATGTGGCCAGTGGTTTAGGAGAAAGAGGCTCAAACACCACCTTCACGCAGGACGACGGACGACAGACGACGGACGACAGACGAAGGATGGACGGACGACGGACAAAGAGTGATAAGAAAAGCTCACCCTGACTTTCAGTCAGGTGAGCTAAAAAATTGGAAAATATCCGAAGGCAAAACGCCCGGATGAACAAATTTGGATCAGTTGAGGCATTGCACTCTGATATCTGGTGAAAGGTTTCAGCGATAGTTGGGTGTCTGACAAGCACACATTCCACGCACTGAGCTATAGAAGACATGGACGGTCAGTCAGAGAATTTACCACATTCAGTCCAAGGCCTCAATACCTTGTAAATCCTCCTCGGTTCGCGAGACAAGCGCGGATCCGACGTGGCATACTCCCCGCAAAACGTCCAATATCAGCTTCACTGATGTTATTCCATTCTTCCTGCAGTGCAGCAGCGAGTTCCTGGACATTGGTAAGGGGCTGTTGGCATTGCCTAGGCGCCTGCCAATCATATCCTAAACGTGCTCGATTGTTGACAAGTCTGGACTTACTGCAGGCCAAGGCAGTGTAGTGATGTTCTGCTACTGGAGGGACTATGTAGAGACACGGGCCCTGTGTGCTCATGTATGGTCATCTTGAAAAATGAATCGACAGCCGTGACGTCGCGCAAATGGCACCGCATGAGCTGCTAACATGTTGTCACGGTAGTACTGCTCAGTGACACGCCCTTGGATGATATGCAATGCTGTTCTGCTTGTCATGGTTATGCCTCCTCACACCATAACCGATCCACCAGCAAAACGATCGTGCTGCCTAACGGTTACGTCATGGATACGTTCGTGCCGCCGCCGCCATACTCTGTTTCGCCTGTCGTGGAAGTCGAGAGTGAACCTCGATTCATCGGAAAACATGACGTTGCTCCACCAACGATTGTCCGAGCACTGTCATGCTACACATCAATTTCGCCTTGCTGCGATGTGACTTTCAGTCAAATGTGGAATTATTCGAGGTCGTCGAGCGTACAAATTCCAGCTGTATAGGCGATTTCGGATAGTCTGACAACTGACTCGCTCATCTGTCGCTCGGTGCAGCTGACGTGATATAGGCCCTAATGCTGTGGTTCGGATGAAACCATCCTGGTTAGCAGTTGTCACCCTTGGACGACCTGACCGACGTCTGTCATCAACATTGCCTATCTGACGGTAGCGTGACCACAACCTGCTAATCACTGATAGAGTAACGTTGAGAATTTGAGCCAATGCAGTCTGTCTGTTGCCAGCTTCCAGCATGCCAACGGCAACTAAACGTTCGTCACGTGTCAGTCTTCGGACACCCCAAAAGTTACGTTTCGACCAGAAACTACTGAACGAGTTTATACCAAGAACAGAACGATGAGACCTCCGAAAAAGCCCGTCTAGTACAAATGAAAAATTCAAAACGTACCCGACAGACATTAACACGGCACTCGTGCGAAAAACCTGCACGAAGGTTTCATGGATCGTCGACATTCATGATTCACACTCACTTGGTAACATATTGTTGTGTCCAATCACGCTTATCCACTACCATTTTTCGAAAATATCAACATCATTTTGGATATCCCCTTCTATAATTGATTTCTTTACTGTGTTTATTCTTATCACATTCTTAAGCGTTTCTTCGTCCGAGCTCAGTTTCCCGGGCTGTTATCTTCCAATCGTATGAAGAATCGTCGGATTATGTTACAGACAGGATTGAATACCCTGGGTATGTTATTTTGCATGATATAGTTGAACATTATATGCATTGTTATTACGTATTAAAATTTATTACACCCCTAACGTCTAATTATAATAGGAATCGGTAAAAAATAAATTGCGTTCTCCCTTCAGATCAAAATACCTCGGTGATTAACATTTCGTGTGAACTTGAAATTTACAAATGAATTTTCACAAGCGCAAAACTAAAGTTGTTCTCGCTCCACTAGTGAGTATAACAAAAAAGTTGTTCTCGCTCCGCTAGTGAGTACAACAAGACGTCATAATTACGTCATTTCGCCAACAATCCCGAAAACTATTTTGTGTCGATGTACACAACATCCAATGAGATCTGTGTCAGCGGAAACAGCGAACAGCTGATTGTGTGAACAAATTTCTTGCGTGGTATGGGCGTCTGTTTGGATCGTTTCAGTTGAAGTTTCAAATGAAAGGGGTATAATAAAAAGAAAATCTAATGTTTTCTTGTGAATACCGGGATTTATCTCATTCGTGAGTGAGAGAATTTGTATTTTCACTCGCAGCAAGCTGCTCGTGAAAATACGAATTCTCTCACTCACTCATGAGATAAATCCCGGTATTCACAAGAAAACATTAGATATCCTCTATATAGTTCCTGAAATTCAAAATTTTGAACAATTTAAACTGAAAAATGGGGGAAGCGGGCTTTATGTAACGGGATTGTTAAATAAATGTATATTATCATGACCATGTGCATGTCCTGTAATTTGTATCAGAATCTCGGTCGTGTTGCGATTCGATTGTAAACACGACCCCGAATCTGCTACAAATTACAGGACACGCACATGGTCATGATAATGTATATTTATCAAAAATTTCAGTTTAAAAGTGGGAGATAGTCCATCAAGTGAAACTCTAATTTTGGGGGGAGGTTCGTTCGCGTCCATCGCATCTCCTCTGTCTGAACGCCTGTATCAGGTATAAAATTACAGTCTTATCGAGATAAAAAATTACAGTCTCATCAAAATGATAGGAAATATTTAAAATTGAAATCATGTTTCAAAAGGACGGTGCTTCAAAATAACGCCGTTTTTATCTCGTTCGAACCAAATTAGATCATATCAACTATGGGAAAGGCATTGTCCGACTGATAAACCATGGTGTCAGCAAAATTGTAATGGGCTAAACATTACTGAAATGAAAGCTGGTAAATACTGTTCAAGTTATCATATAATTATTAGCATTTCTAATAAAACAGACATCCCCCCAACACACACACACCCTCAGACACACACACACGCACACACACACACAAACACACACACACACACACACGCACAATAAACCCCTCAATTTTTAACAAATCAGTTAGGTTTTCAAACTTATCCTGGACAATGTTAAAAAGGGACAATATGGCGTGAATTTGAAGAAAATAAATTGACCATGTGACAAAACCAGTTTTCGTTTTGCAAAAACACCTGTATGTTTCATTTCGTCAGAAATCGTTCTTGTCGATTAAATAAACAGATTTGTTGGGTGAATTGGAGCGAAGAAGATGATGGGCGGGGGTTAATGTGACTAAGGTGATTTGATAAGTTGTTTAATCCAGGTGAAGTGATCTGATTTGCCGGCGTTGGGGTAGAAGATCACTTGTATCAGCGAGAAGAATGTCAAGTAATGGAAAGAATGATGTTTTGAGCAACCCGAACTGTCGGAAATACTAAATAAAGTATTTTTATACCCCAAAAGAACGGAACTCTGCCGATATAATCATAGGCGAAAAGGTGGTGAAAATGATGATTTTGCCCCATAATAAAAAAAAAATTCGTGGGGATAAAAAAGCCATGGCTCTACGTGGCACCCTTGATAGAGGTTTGGGGAATTCATGTGGGATCATTTTGGTGATTGTAGGGTCATTTGTGGTAATTTGTGGTGGTCGTCAGGTCGTTTGTGGGGATTCCGTACACTCCCATCGAATCAAACAGTACTGCTATAACTCTAAGAGCAATAGAAGAAAGGCAGATGGGGTGGTGTCGGTAAAACGAGGATTCTGGAAGCATCCAAGCCAAATGGAGTCCATTTAGGTAATTTCTGGTAGTTGTTGGTTTGCTTTTGGTGATTCTATATACTCCCATCGAATCGAACACACCTAATCCTGCTAGAAGTCTTCAAGACTTTTTGTAAACTTATGCCATCATAGAAGCTAAGATGGCGGCCTTCATAATACAAAATGGACGACGGAAACAGGTGTTACTTTAACAAGACTAGCTGCGCATGTGCACTCACCTACCCCACTGAGAGCCGTCCGGGTACATGCTATACTTCTCAGGTCCTAAACCATATTGTGTGCTTTCGAAAACCTTACCAAACTACGGCAAAACACTTGCAAAAATACCAATCAAATATGATTTTGAACACACAGCAGAATTTGGACACAATTAGCACTATTTCACCATAGCGTCCAAGCCCCCCCCCCCCCCCCCCCATCCCCCACCGTAAATTTGGGGAATTTAAAGATGTGACGATATCACGGATTATGATGTACACCCTTCCCTCCATTTGTGTTTCAGGGAAAGATAAATTCTACACAATTTAATCACGACAAAATGGATTCGATAATCGGATACTCACTCGAGCAGAGAAGTTCCTGGCACTCCTGTGGTATGGCATCTTGATTTTGTTCACAAACTGATGGATAACAAAAATCGCACATTTTCATTTCCTTTCGGTGATTACAATACTGGAGTTTCTCTGTAGAACACACATCTTCATAACAGCTATATCTGAAACCTACGCGCATCTCCAGCAACAAAAAAATTGTAAAGAAAAGTTGAAAAAAGAAAGGTGCATGTTCGCTATTTTTGTGCTCAAAAGATTTGTTCACAAAAGACATTTTCCTCGAGAAACGAAAATTTTCACTGATCTCACTCAGACAACTCATGCAATGGAAATGAAAACAATCTCAAACAGTCCACGTATTTAGTAGGAAATTTATAATCAAATATCAGTGCGTAAAACGAAACAATAGGCTTAAATTATCACAGACGAACGTTTATTTATAAGTTTGAATGATCTAATCGTGTGTAACCCTATTTAAAACACTTTCGGTTACGTTTTCGTTTCCAAAATATTGAACGAAATGAGAAATACAAAGTATTTAAAAACCCAACGTACTGACCTCACACTTACCAATACCGACTTGGCGCATAGTTCAGATAGTATTGAATGTCCAGACTTTCCAATCAGATGCTCAGCTAACCGTGTGCAATGTTTTCGAGCTATCAAAATGACCACTTTTAAGTTGATACATAACGCACAGTGTAAAATTGGTGGGAACAATTTTCAGTTGCTCAATTTAACATGTTTTTACCTCTCGTACCCCGTGACTTGTTTCCAAAAATCTTTTGAAACAAGTACTCGAATATTCCAATTGCATCTCAGTTGTCAGAATAATTTCTCCATTCATATCTCATATCAAAACTGAATACTGACCATTTGAAACACGTTAGCACAAGCGAAGCTGCGAAAAACGTGTTGTATCGAAATAACTTCAAACGGAAAGTCCAGTTTCTATTTATAGGCTACAATGTAAACATTGAATTTTTGTTGAATAATTCCTCGAACTGACTCAAAACAAGTACGGAAACCCGACAAAGCAAGTTTTCAAAACAAACTTGATGCGCAATTGTGTAGCCAATTTTTGCGCCAATAACACATCTGAAGTTTTTCGAGATGTTACTTGTTATGTGTTTATTTTAGTAACTTTGTTTATATTTATTTGAACTCTAGTGGTATCCTCCATGCCACTTCAATGGCAGCAATTAGAAGAGTGCATATTCATTATTTGGGCCAATCAATATTTTCAACGTGCAGCCTCGGGGCTGCACGGTGAAAATACTGATTGGTTTACCCCACACATTTACTGACATGTCGTGTACGCTGCCCACATGAACACAGAAATTGAAACCCCACTAATTACACTACGAGGTGGGGGTCTCAAAACCCCACCACGTGACTCCAATTTATCTATAATTATAACTGGTTTATTCCCACTCAGCCAACCTTCCTAAAATACCAGTTAATAGGTGTGAATTACAGAAAGGTGTTAGGTTGGCTGAACATTTTCCGGACGGTCTGTTTCCTAACTGTAGCTATTGACGGAGAAGAATCGTATTACCGGAACAGAATTTTGAATAAATTGTGGGTTGGGGAGGAAGGGAATCCGATTTACAATTTTAAAAGTTAAGTTCAGAGTGGAATGTTAAAATGTACATGTTGAGAGTGGAATTAACATAAATAAACTACATTAACGAAAAAGGAATGCTTGTGGTGGTCCTGGGACGTCTCAGCCCAAGACGCTTCGGAATCCACATATTGAAGCACCTGCATGCACTAGCAAGGAAAACTGGCCAAGATGGGAGTGTGTGTGTGGGGGGGGGGGGGGGGGGTGGAGGGGGGGCAGATGGGCAAGCAATCAATGATGTAGGCCTATTTGTGCGTGTGGGTTTATGGGAGTCTGGGGTCCAATTGCCTCGTTTCGGGGATGGGGAGGGAGGGGGGACTATTTACTTTACCATTTAGGAGTGGTATGGATGACTGAGTCTTACACTGCTACGACACTGAAATTTCTGATGTGCTGGCTGCACGCAAAAATCAGGGGTGGCGCCAGAAAATCTCCGATAGAGGAACTAAAATCTCCCGCCTCAAAGACCTATTTTAATTTTGGGGGTTTCAAGACACGTGTGGGAGGACAAAACCCAAAAATTATAATACGAAGTTTCGGGGCATGTTTTAGCTAGGGTTATGATGTGTGGTGGTCTGGCTTGTCGATCGGCATGTCATAATTGAAAAATAAAAAAAAATATTATTTTCTATTGATTTTATTTACATATAGTTATAATTATGATTGCTGAATTAATAAAAAGTAATTGAAAATGTTGATTTGTCTCTTATTTTTTTCAAGCTTGTCATGTGCAGAGGTGTTAAAACAGATGTTGGTTTGAAGGACAGCTCTGTGCTTTGTCGCGCCACTCAGATGTTATTTCACACCTTGTGCATGTGGTAGTTTAATCTACTATATTCAATTAATCACTTCAATCCCGACTACTTTAATGTAGTAGTAGTAGTAGTAGAATATTTTATTTAAGTGTCACATTTCAATACACATACATAATATACATAGGGTATTTACAAAATATTTATTTGAAATCCAGCCTATGAAGGCTTATGAGACACATTTTCATTAGGTCTTTTTTTCAGTAGTTCATAACCCCCCCCCCCCCCCCCTCCCCGCCAAAAAAAAAACAAAAACGCAAACCCGAAAAAAGAAAACACATGCACGCACACCAACACACACACACACACACACACACACACACACACACACAAACGCACACACACACACACACACACACACACACACACTTGCGGACACACCGCCCTCCCCCCCCCCCCACACACACAGTAATATGCAGACATACGCCCACATGCCCTTGCGTATACTTTCGTGTACTAATTTTCTTTCACTTTTTCTTACTCATCCCCCCCCCCCCAATCACGTACATATCTGTCTCTCTCTATCACTTTCCCACTGAAGTGTACTCTCTCTTAGAATGGCACATTCGCAGATATTTTATTTCGGTATCTCCCTTATATTCACCCATTTATTTTATATTCACACAGGCTTGGCTATGTCAATTGATAATACAAATAACAACAATGTAGAGGATCGTTGAAAAATCTGCAAATGCAAAGAGTATAAAAGTATGTACAAACCCTTACAGAATTGGATGAAGAATATTTGTTTCGGTATGCAAATATCTCCCCCCCCCCCCCCCCCCCCCCCCCCCCCGTGTAATAATCATTAGTTTCAGTCACGAGTGAGATACTTTTTGGTATCCATTCAAAAACACTATATTTTCTTTTTACTATATCCTTTTTATGAGAATCTTTAATTACGCAGCCCGACAAGAGTAAGACAGGAAAGTGGATGGGCTGGTCGAGTTGACTCAATGTCTGGTATCACTTCGATCATTAGCCGTTCGCCGTGGGCGCTTTCGTGACGCAGGAGGCTTTTTCGCCCCCACTTCCCACCCAAGACAAACACGGTTCATCGCGTGTTGGTGGCCTACAGCTGTAAACAAAATGTGAAATTGGGAACTTCGCGAATATTAGTTGTTTTTCTCAAGTCTGGTTTATTTATTTCCTCGATCAAATCGATCGCGCAAACTCAACAGTTTAGTTTCGAAAGTGACGAGGACTTTGTACATAACCAAAATGGTACTGACAGTTCTATTCCCAATTTACAATTTCAAACCACAGCAATAGTCGCCATCTGCCTCCTCCAAATTCCAATTTTAATTTAAAATAAATTATCTACTACCAGTAACAAACGCAGTTGTCTTGCCAGATCACGTCACAAGACAGTATTTGTTAATCAGCAGAGAAACTGACATGCTAAAACAATTATGCTAATCCTTAACGCTGCTGACCACAGTCTTCCACTGATCAAACACTGCGGTCCACTGGAACTCCACGGTGGAGAACACACCGCGGCGGCGTTTTTTGTTTCAATCCACGTTGAATGTGCTGTAATGTTAGTTATAAGACACCAAATGAAGTTAAAAGATTAAAAAAAGACAACTCATTTATGTAAATATCTATGTGCAAAAAAACAAACTTATTTATTTTAATATCTATGTGCAATGTATTATGTTTCTATAGTTTATCGCTTGTTAAAAGTTGAAACACTTGAATGAAATAAAATATATCAAAGCCAATGTTCTTGTTATTGTTGCACTGTTGTCAATGAATATAAGTAATTAATTGTACACTCCCACTCATAAATAGTTATTCTATAAATCGACAGCACTAATCTAAATTTAGCATCAATAACTGGGGTATTAATTGACCAGTCTCATAAGGGTACTGTACACGTAATGGAACAGCCATCCCATTTAATAACGTTATGACGTATCATGTTGCTGGCAGGAAAAACGGCCGCTAGGGTTCAAAGGGTTAATAATTTGAATAGATTCGTGACCGATGAAAAGATGTTCTAGCCGTGAAGCGGACGAACTCCGGAGAAAACTTTCTTTTCAGCCTTTCATGGATTTAACCCCAGCCCTTCTCCACATTCCGTGCTTTGCGTGACACAGCATGGAACTAGATGTTCAAATTGATGAAATACCGACAGTGAGGTTGGTAACTGACTTACGCCCTGCTTTTCTTCAGTCAACAAAACGCACGGACTCAGGTACACTCAGTGGACCAGGGGTATTTAACCGTTTGAACCATAACGGTCGCTTTTCCGACCAGGAACATGATACACCCATACGTCATTAAATAGGATGGCTGTTCAGTAAATATGTGGAGTAGACCAATCAATATCTTCTTCCGAGGCTGCACGTTGAAAATATTAATGGGTCTACCCCAACTAATGAATATGGGCTCTTCTAATTGCTGCTATTGAACTGCCATGGAAGATACCACTAGATTCAAAAGGGTTAAGTGACGTCACTTGAACACCCAGTCTATTGTTCTACCAGATATTTCAAGTTGCTTACCTTGGCCTGCCCGAAAAAGACAACAGCACCAGAGTCTAAGCATTTCGTACCGTTGCTTTCAACTGCACAGACGTATTTTTTTTATTTTACGTTTTTGATAAAATGAATCGATTTTACACACTTTATTGCAGGCTGGTTAAGATTAGATTTGAAAAGAGGTAAGATATGATACTCCACTTGTACGGAGGCGACGAGATTGCTTTGGCATCGGATGCATTTTTTTCTTGAAAGACGTTTTATTTATCTCTGATTTTTTCTGGCCGACGAAGAGTTCATTTTTGTGTATTCGTTGAAATATCTGTACACCGGTGTAAAACATTCATGGTCGGAGACGGGAAGAGGACATTCGGGTCCTAGAGTTAATTTTGTGACGAGCCACACAGAAGCTAAATAGTTGCCCATGTTAAGCTGAATAAATTGTCAGTCTATGACCTTGGGGCGCGATCATACTACAAACTGACGTTAACTCTTTACCTAACATGAAAAGCAAACGACACTTGCAAAAAAAAGAAATCTTGAATAACTATTTTTTTTCATTTTTTTGTCTCAAAAACATAGGTTATATGACCCCTCAATGGCACGAGCTCGTGCTAATGATGGGTCATAACGTATGTTTTTGAGACAAAAAAATGAAAAAATAATGAAAATTAATTGGCGATTTTTGAGAGTAGCGCTGGCCGGTTTTGGCCGTTACGTTGGGTAAATGGTTAGGAGTATTTTGTGTTGTAATGATACAAGGAATAACAAAATACGACAATTAATTGAATAAACGATTTTTTACGGTCAATTCGCCACTTCAGCTTATCAACCCAACAATATAAACAAAGTTACGCCAACAATTTAAGCAACCAAATGTACTGTACTAATGGAACTAACTTGTAGGTCAAACACTGTTTTTTGTATCCACCGCAACGAATTGGGAGAATATAGGAACGGGTATCGTCCATTTTTTTCCATCGGGCCGTCATTCCGTCCTTCCCCATTTCTTGTATTCACATTTAAAATAGAAACGTTCGAAACATTTCCCCAAAGATTTTTTAGGGATAACATCCTAATAGGGATTGCGAACCAGGTCTGTCCAAGTATTTCTTCAAGTGTTATTGCCCTTGTTGGACTTATTACAACTAATTACCATTTTCTTGTCACCACATTTTATAGAAAACCGTTCAGATTGCTTTTCCAAATTAAACATATAGCTTTCTGATTGTAATATCATAAATGCGATTACGAACCAGCCGTGTACAAGTGTTTCTCCAAAAATTATTGCCCTTGTTGGGTGCGCACTGACATCACGTATCACTATGGTAATGAAGGCACATCATATGGGCTACCAAGACAACCAACATGACATAACTGGCCAGGCGACTATGACATCATTTCAGGGGACATCAACCGGGGTAATCCAACTAATCCCCCTCAAAACCACATTACATACTTCTTACGACAGTACGAGAGTCCGCTTTTCCAATTAACTTTCAGCTTACATGTACCATGTAAAACGCTGCCTTCACATTCTAAGCGGCCTCATCTTACATATCATGAGCGACGATTTTCTCTCAAGTAAACGAAACTAAACGAACTAGATGCAAAGTGATGGGGCCATCACTGTGGGCCCGGCATTTGAAACGGTTTGCAATTCAAACAGTATACAGTACAGTAAACCCTTCTTTGAGAGACCACCTGCCTTGAGAGGCTAGTGAAACGATGTGCCGAATAGTTGTTTTGGGTTCCATGGTCCGGGGTATTTATATCATTATTACATTATTATATAACAGAGATATTTACAATGAAATACCCTGTTTCTATTCAAATTTCACGCAACAGCAGTCTGTATGATGGATGAGGATTTTTTCTACAGCTGATATGTGAAATTTCCTAGTTCAAGGACAATCACCCTTCGATAAACGAAGGATCGGAATAGAAATAAAACTTGATGTGGAGGTACCCACCAGGAAGCCACATACAGCCCCCCCCCACCCCCCAGAAAAAACAAAAACAAAAAACGAGGAGCGAGGGAGGGGAGGGGGCTCCATCCCCATCAGCTCACTACAATATCCCATACAATATCTTCAGGCTTATTATAAATGGAACACATAGGGTTCACTCTCACGAAAACTTTGTTAACCTGTGGTTGCCAGCATTCATGTAGAGCAAAACAGGTCAGACTTTTTCTTAAGTCTGAACTAAGAAAAAAAGTTGAATAGTGTATTAACATTCTCCATAGTCTGTAAAAAACTGTCTGGTGAAGGGTTAATGTTAATTTATAATGAAACAATTAACACACATATGAAATTTGAAAGCCCATGGGTATCAGTGGCTGCCTGTAATCATGTATAGCAAAACAGGTAAGAAATTTTCCAAGTCCACATTACTCCATCAGCACTGACGACCTAAAAATTGCTATTTTTGACGTTTCAAGTCCCATAATTCTGGAACGAAAAATCTGAAAATTGTCAAAAAATGAAAGGGAGCTTTGCTTGATCAATCTCAATAGTGTGTACATAAATTATGAGAATCGGTCAAAACAAACTTCACGCTAAAAACTAAAGTGTTAAAACTGACACTTTCAAGGTGTTAAACCCATTCTAACTCTTAGGGTTTGATTTTAACACTCAAAGTGCAATGCTTTAAGCACTTAGACATTACAATCGTCAGACATCTGAAACTTGAATGGATGGCACTTCCCATGTGTCTAGCATTGGTGGTTCTTCCAGAATCGTCCATACTTTGATTTGCGCTTGGTGGGTACATAATTAAAAGGACACAACGCCGATGACGCGGATCAGGCTCGAGAGTTCGAGCCTGATCCGCGTCATCTGCGTTGTTTCCTTTTAAGTGTCGCGACATTACACTTGTCAAGTGGTATTATTGTAACACCTGTCAAGTTCTGGGATATCTACACTTGAACAAAGTGCTACTTCAGCACTTAGTAAGTGTTAAATACAGCACTTCAAGTGTAGTTTTTAACACTTTTGTTTTTTTACGATTAAAGTCCCATAACTCCAGAATGACAAGCCTGCAAATCGTCAAAAATGAAAGGGGTGTTGCATTTACAGATTGTAACATTTCTACAGAATTTCAAGAGATTCGGTGAAAGCATTGTTGAGTTTTCATACGACATGTAAAAAATTGCCAATTTTTTGAAGATTCAAGTCCCATAACTCTGGAAAGAAAAACCAGGAAACCGTCAAAAACGAAGGGGAGCTTTGTTGGATCAATTTCAATATTGCGTATAAATATTATGAGAATTGGTCGAAGGAAACTTGAGTTATCGTACGACATAAGAAGCTTTACATTGGTATACCACTTGACCAATTAAAAACTTTCGAACGCTAAAGCGGATCAATTTATCCGGGGACGATGAACTTTTTTAGGTCGGACACGACTGCAGGTTGAGAGTTGACTGAGGCCGATTAAAACAATTGATCAAATCTATCAAACGGAACGTCCCATTTTCTAACTACGATCGTCACTCTATCTAAAGTTCACCACACTAATCTTACAGTATTGGAGCTTTAGGACCTCTTGAACGTTATAAAATTGAAAATTTGTATTTGCAATTCTCTTCAACACAAATCGAAATTCCCTTCCTTATATACATAATGCACATACTATTGAGTGTCCATAACAATTTATGATATGTTGTAAACTCCCGGTCTTAACTCATACCCAGAATTTAATGCCCTTTATGATACCCCCTGCTCCCACTTGTCCTCGGATGCTTTCGGTACCCTTCTTAATGGATCCGTCACGTCTACAAGCCCTGCTTGCGCGTTTTCATGCGGATAAAGGTTGGGGGAAAGGCGACGTAACGCAGTCGAGGATGGACCAAATTGATCCAGGCATAAAATGGGCTGGGCAATAAGATTCTGTTCACTGGCTCCAAAAGAAAATGATCTTGTGACACGTGATTTACTTTGTACGGGAAAACCCCTTAGTCCTAACCCTGTACGTCACGTGACGAAAGTAACAAATCAGCACAACTTGTAAAATATGGTCGTTCAACTTCAATTACATGTACTCACTTTTAATTTTAACTTAGAAAATATAGTGTATGACAACTCATTGGCACGAGCTCGTTGAGCTCGTTCCAATGAGGGTCATAAACTATGTATTTGAAGTCAAACCATTTTTTTAGAAATGCTGACTGCTCTTCGTTTTGGTTAAAAGGTTTAAATAGTTTTGGTTGAAAAGAGATCCCGAGTGACGGCAGGACGTGGCGACAGGGGTGTGTGGGGAGGTTCCCCCACCCCCACCCCAATCCTGGCCAAAATTTCCTATAGTTGGAAATTCGGAGGGCAAGTCATAAGTAGTTGGAAGTTCCATCTGGATTTTAGAGATTCTTTGGTGATGCTACTGTTTCCTTTACTTCCCAAAATTCCAACTCGGTTTCAAATCTGCAAAAATTCCAGCTGTTACTATTTACAACTACAGTGTACGCAATATCGAGCTCCGAAAGTATGCATGAATTGGTCACAGTTTTAAGGTTTTTTTGTCGCATCTCCATTCTGTCAGCAATTGAAAATATGATCGCCTTTGTTATTTAAATTTCGTTTTTATTCAGCCTCAACTGATTTGGTACTTCGTGACGATAGTACGATGACATTGCCATTGTTTGCGAAGATTTAACAAGGGTGTTCAATAAGTTCAACTTGACAAAGTCGAAGTAAGCTATCATATTGCCATTTCACGAGTGAATGCCTGTTAGGTTCAGAGTCTGTCATTTTTAGCTTAACTTAGGCGTGCGGAAGTCTGTGAGTCTGTTACTCTGTTCACATTTTCTTTAGCACAGGCTACACCCCGTTGACCTTGTTTGGTCATCACGAAATTTCCTGTGCAGGTTCGAGGTCATGTCTAGATGAGAACTTCCCCTTTTGTTCGCGATCGGTCAACCGGCTATTCGAGCCCGAATCCTGAAAACCATTAGCACAGTCTACAGGTCGCATTTACGAAGGGATTTCATTGTAACTTGGTAGGATGACTCCGTATAATGTCTAGATGAGAAGGTCCCCTTTCAGTCGCGCTCGGTCAATAGTGGCGGCTACCTGGGCTGGAAGCCCGAAAACGTTTAACACACTCTAGAGATCGTATTTATGAAGGGATTTTGTTGTAACTTCGAAGGGTGACTGTATAATATCTAGATAAGAAATCCCTTTTTGGTTGGGTTTAGTCAACCGTGACGGCTGCAGGGGCGTGTTACCTAGATTCCTTTTTCAGTCTACAGCTTGCACTTATGAAGGGATTTCATTGCAAATTTTTAGGATGACTCAGTATAATGTCTAGATGAGAACGCCCTATTTTGGGCGTGATCGGTCAACCGTGACGGCGCTCCGGCCTGTGACCTAGATTTGTTTAGCACAGTCTACAGTTCATATTTATGGAGCGATTTCATTGTTACTTGGAAGGATAACTCGGTATGATGTCTAGATGAGACTGTCCTATTTTGGTCACGGTCGGTCAGCCGTTACCACCGCCTGGTCACGTGAGCTAGATTCCTTTAGCATTTTCTACTGGTTGTTTTTATGAAGGGATTTCATTGTAACTCGGTGGGATAACTTGGTATGCTATCTAGATGAGACTCACCTGTTTTGGCCATGATTGGTCAACCGTGACCGCCGAGCCGTCATGTGACCTACTTTCCTTTAGAAAATCTACGAGTTATATTTATGAAGGGATTTCATTGTAACTTGGAAGGGTGACTCGTTTTGGAATAATTGTACTGTAAGTCTGTAACTTGGTAACTTTGTTTGACATACATTAAACTATGAGGGCCACATTAACTCAGGCCTCAATTCTTTGGTTGTTTACACCTCAAATTATTTTTTTTTTAAACATAGCATACAGGTAACAAAAATTAACATATTCCCAATTATCATAATTCTTTTCGTATTTCATAATCCTTTCATAAACATCGAACGTTATCCTTTTCATCAAACACTTTGCACAGTCAAGTTAAGCTACAGTATCATTGACACTTTCATTTATTCAGCATTGTCTACAGCCTTTAATTCTGGTCACCACAAAATTTGGTCTGTGTGTTCAGGGTCATATCTAGATGAGAAACTCCTTTGTAGCGATTGGTCATTTGTTTTGGCTGCAGGGGTTCTAATCCCAAAATTGTTCAATTCAGTATACAGATGAAGGAAATCCATTGCAATTTAATAAAAATGACTTGTTATGATGTTCAGATATTAAACATTCTTCGTTGGCCAAGGTTGGTTGGCCATGAAGGCTGCAAGGTTCGAACCTTGGTCTCCGGGCAGTTTCATATTGATTTCTTTCATGATAGTAGTATTACTAATGGTAGTATAGTACAAGTAGTACTACAAGCAAATCAAGTAAAATCTGACTATGTTCAAGCAGTTGCGGATGGATTCAATCAAGGCACATCATCGTAGATGAATTCCACATTTCTTGCTCAATTTGAATGCCATAAGCAGCTTAGTGAACAATTAGTTAGTTGAAACACCTAAATTCTGAGTTGTTTTTTATCTTCTTGGTTCTATTTTTGTAACTTCAATTTGGTGTTTTACTTCTGATGATTGAAAAATTATTCGTCAGTTCTGAGTTAAGTTTTGCACTTTTCCATTGAAATTTCTACTTGATATTGAGTTTTTTGATCAACAGTACCTCACATTTGTTGTGTGATACACATAGTGACAATCAGGTTTAATGCTCCAATTTTCACACAACCTCAAATCCCTATATAAATCAGTTGGCCAGTCGAGTACACATTCAGTACCAGTAACAGTCACACAGATGCATGTGTATTCCCCAATCAGTGAACTATTCTAAACTGCTTCAAACAAGGAATTGTTATGCAGTATTATTCCAACACTACCTGATAGTCCCACTCTGTGACTTGCTCAAAGTTCTCAGCTTGAGCATTTGTTTAGCACATATATGGGAAAACCTCCATCCCGGCCCCTACCCCTAGTTGGAAATTCACTACCCTACATCTCCCCCACCTCCAATCGGGAGCCTTTAGCCACGTCCCTGAGTGATGGTGTACTGGGCCTTCGGAATATCAGACCTTAGGAGTATCGGGCCTTCGGAATATCGTCACTTTAGGGTACTGGGCCTTCGGACTGTTGGGCTTTGGCGTATAAGACCTTCGGAATTTCGAACCCTCTGAGTGATACGCCTTCGGAATATCGGTACCTCTGAGTATTGAGCCTGTGATATTGATGCATAAACAATCTGCAGAATCAGAGATGTTAAAGTTCCAAAGGAAATAACTTGTAGGTATAAACGGACCGTTTACATTTCCGTTTTTAAACGTTATATAACGGCGGTTTCGTTATCAGCGTGTTTATAAACGATTGCGTTTCGATATTATCGTTTAACTACGTTTAAGTAAATGTTTATTAGGGCCCCGCCGACTTTCGGTGGAAGCCCTATAGTTATCACTCTGTCCGTCTGTCCGTCAGCATATTCCTAATATGCTGACGGACAGACGGACAGAGTGATAAATATACGGCTTCCGCCGAAAGTCACAAATATAGACTGAACTCATATAACCTAATCAATATCTCGACAACAAAATTTACGTGTTTGGTTTTTCTGTGCGATTGAGCGATTGAATAAGCAGGTAGATTTCTTCCAAGCCAGCAAGTTCAGTACTTTGTCCCTCTCTTACTGAATCATGGGAAAATACAGGGGAGTGGGTGGGGTTGGGGGGTATGGTAAATCTCCCGGCCCCCTCCGTAGCTACGCCACTGTCCTCGTGGAAACCACTGTTCAACTCGCCTTATTTCCTACTAGCAGCACTGGAGCGACAATTTCGCTTACTGCACAGGCTGTGGAATGGTTGTCGGGCATTCCGGTACTTACTTTAATGTTTAATGGTCAATGCACTCCCCCGATTAATAGAGGGTGGCGAGCGTTGTGGCGATATCAGACCTACACCTGATGCTCTCGTGTTGTTGGCTATATGCACCTGCAAACTTGTAGAATCCTTTTCCCGCGCAGTGTTTTGTCAAGTAAACTGTGTGAGTTAATATCACACTTTCCCATTTTATCCCTAACACGAGGACTGTCACAAAAATCAGTGAGTAGACTCATATGTTGGTTAATAGCCATTCAGAATGATGTCTTTTTCTTGGACCAGGATTTTGGTCCTCGAATAATGTTCTGAAGGTCGAAGTAAAGATGTCCCCAGACAGCAAAGCCAGCCAGTGCACATGCCCAGCCTCACACACACATTGCACATCTCTTTTGCAAACTCAAATCCAGTTGTTGGTTTATACTGCGGAGTGGAATTTTCAGCATGACAACCATAGGCGCCATTGGTAGGGGGACCCGTCATTCCTACCAAAGGGTCGCCATGCCATATATTCTAAATGAAGATTTAACAGCTAGTGAAATTTCTCGAAAGCGAAATCATTAATTCACTGAGCCCAACTTGGGCCCCTGCTATGCTTCCTACCTCCTGGGAGATCTTCGTATAAAAATTGCGCGATCGTACTCGCGCCATCTCATTTTCGACCTCCAAAAAGTGGAGATTTTATCCCAAAAGCCACCAGAAGGCTTAATATGAAAGGACAATTCATTTTGTTTTCTGTGAGAAGAACTCTCTCAGCCACCAGCCCCCCCCCCCCCCCCAGCCCCCCCCCCCCCCGAAACAAACCCTCAAACAAACTTTGCATTCAGATACAGATGTCTGTGCGGGTTTCTAACCCGCGCAGATATGTATGGTATCCGAAAGCAATGCTGCATGCATGATGCTACCCCCCTTCAGGAGGAATCTGTCTCATACTTGCACGCAATTGAAACATTTTATTACACGCCTGCTCTGTGAAATCCCCATGTACAGCAACACTTGGCTACGCGGAAAATGAAAATCTGTTCGCAATTACAATCTGAATCCCAAGTGATAGATGAATTTACTTATTAATTTATTAGGGTTTAACGACACTTTAGCAGCAAAGGCCACATCTTGTTGTCGGTGATAGTTTTACGTGTGGGGAAATCCTACGTGAGGGATGAAAACTAATTTTTGATGCAGTATATACACAGAACGACAAGCGTGTGTGGATGGGTTAATCGATATGGCACTTATGCAATCGCGGAGGGATAAAACATGAGGCGTGTGGTCTCTCGTTCTATCCTTTCGCGCTGGCACTCATGCCATATCGATTAACCCTTTCACACACGCGTGTCGTTCTGTGTATATACTGCATCAAAAATTAGTTTTCATCCCTCACGTAGGATTTAATCCGAGAGCCATGACGAATGAGGGAATGCTACTTTTGAAATAAAACGTTTATTTTGAGGTACTATATATTTATTTTACTTATCCCATAGCGTTTTTATCAAAACAATGAACATTAACGATTACATGGATCAAGACTTTATGTTTTTCGCAATGATGGAAGCAGCGCGTGACATCTTTGTTGTATAAAATAGACTTTTTCGCACAAAAATCGCCTCTAGCGGTTTACACTCCAACATTTCACAGAGAACAAAAAATCTCTCTTTTATCCATACCAGTTGATGGAAAATTTACAGGGCGTGTAAGTGTGAATAGTATGGTAACGTGCACGTTCGAAACACAATATGAAATAATGGCGATAACTGTCCGCTAAAAACTGAGAGAACATGAAAATAGGGTTGGGCAAGTAAAAGCATGTCAGCAGTAAAGGAATTACTAATTTATTTATTGGGGTTTAACGACACTTTAACAGCAAAGGTCACATCGTGTCGGTGACAGTTTTACGGGTGGTGGAAGCCGGAGTACGCGGAGAGAACCACCAAGCAACGACGAGCAGCGCCAGCTCCCCAACATCGTAATTCCGCACTACAGCACAGGCAGGGTTAGATTGGTTGAAGACATGCGCACCATCGACGTGCAGTACGCATTACTACACGGCGTCACCGTGCCCCCATATGGACAATCGGGGTTAAGTGCATTGCCCAAGGACACAGCGCGGGAATCGATCTCTCAGACGGTCACCCATCCAAGGACTTACCGTTGCTTATCTTGGTGATCTGACGAGAACCGGTTACCGCAACGCCACCGCGCCCCCAATGATAGCTGAAAATCGTCCCCTGAGTTTCAATGTGTTCTATGTGCCAGTAGGCACATAGAACACATTGGAATTTAGGGGACGAAATTGTAAAACGGGTTCCCCTCGCAAATTTGATTGACGATAAAATGTGTTCTTTTTGTTGATAGTTGTCAAATCAATTGCTGAGTGTCCTTCTAACAACTGTTTTATAGACATGAAAGCATGTAATAAGCACAGAACGACACGCGTGTTTGAATGGGTTAATCGATATGGCACTTGTGCCATCGCGAAAGGATAAAACACGAGGCGTGTGGCCTCTCGTTCTATCCTTCCGCGCTGGCACTCGTGCCATATCGATTAACCCTTTCAGACACGCGTGCCGTTCTGTGTATGTACTGCATCAAAAATTAGTTTTCATCCCTCACGTAGAATTTAACCCACCAGCCATGACGAATGAGGGAATGCTACTTGTGAGATAAAACATTTATTTTGAGGTAATATATATTTATTTTACTTATCCCATAGCGTTTTTTTTTATCAAAACAATAAACATTAACGATAACATGGTTTAAGACTTTATGTTTTTCGCAATGATGGAAGCAGCGCGTGACATCTTTGTGGTATAATATAGACTTTTTCGCACAAAAAGCGCCTCTAGCGGTTTGCACTCCAACATTTCATAGAGGACAAAAATCTCTCTTTTATCCATACCAGTTGATGGAAAATTTACAGGGCATGTAAGTGAGTGTGAATAGTTTGGTAACGTGCATGTTTTAAAAACGATATGAAATAATGGCGATAACTGTTCGCTAAAAACTGAGAGAATTTGAAATAGGGTTGCGGCAAGTAAAAGTTTGTCAGCAGTAGAGGAATTACTAATTTATTTATTGGGGTTTAACTACACTTTGGATAGCCAATGTCACCTCGTGTGACAGTTTTACGGGTGGAGGAAGCCGGAGTGCTCGGAGAACCACCTTAGTCTGGTAAATAATGAATCCGTCAACACCCACCTTTTTCGAAGCGTACAAAATATCATTAAGGCCACGAAGAGGTTTTAAGACTGGACCGAAATCAGGCAGACAAGTCTGACAACATCTTCCCAGCCAAATGTCATATAACATGAGTGTCCATTTCCACTCCCACTTCCATTTCCTTCAGTCACGCATTTGTGCATTCCGCATGTTTGTCCTGTATGCCCTGGCTATAGCAGTGGTAACGGGGCTCCGCCTAAATCGCGGTTCCGCTGGAATCGCGATTGTGCCGTAATATGACACGTTGGTTAGTTGACCAAGGCCAGCAGTGTTGCGATGTGGCAGTTCACCTTTCACCTTTCTTCTCTCCTCCCTCTCACCTATCAGTTCTGACTCTTGTAAAGTCGAATACTTATCAACATTCACTTTGAAGAGTGTACATGCACAATATTGTTTTAATTATTCATATGTTTGCTTTGCCACTGCATGCACATTTAGGTAACTTTTTGTAAATATTTGTAAACATAATTTGAAATTTTCAAATGTATATTAAGGAAAGGATATTATCTAAGTGCTCGGCACTTGTTATCCAATCCATTTTGTTATAAGAAATAAATATGTTTAATAATAATAATGAATTTAACGGCACGAACTTTAAGTTTGTCCTCTATAAGGTATAATTAATTCATGATATATCATTTTAAATGGCTTTACAACACATTGTAATAAAAAAAACCCTATTCACTGATTATATTAGCAAACTATCTGTACACATCCTTCAAAATTAAAGAAAAGTTTCAGCTTGAAATCTGAAGTCTTCGCAATGTGCACACCTCTGGTATATGTACATGCACACCTTTAGTATATTTACAAATAGGCTCTGCCCTGTGAAATAAAAACGTCGTAGCTTGAAAACTGTGGGAAGAATTGGCTGGACAGACCATTTATCATGTAAAAATCCTGATAATATGCACACCTTTAGTACATGTATAAATACCCTGTAAAATAAAAAGTTTGTAACTTGAAAACTGTGTGAGGAGTTATGTGGACAAATCATGTACCTTATATTCGAAATTTCACAAAAAAATACTCAATTCCATCACCCGTAATACTGTGAAAATTGAACAAAATCAAATTCCTGGCAATATGCACACTTTTGGTATATGTATAAATACCCTGTAAAATAAACAGGTTCGAACTTGAAAATTGCGGGAGGAGTTCAGCGGACAAACCTTGTACCCTATATGCGGACGGACGGACGGACGGACGGACGGACGGACGGACGGACGGACGGACGGACGGACGGACGGACGGACGGACAGGTGTAAAACAATTTTCCAGCCATCTTTTCGTCGCGGACGGGAGCATTAAAAAGTATCCTCTTGTAACCTGTGAAAATGTAATGGGGTTAGTGACGTCAATGCCACTTTTAGTATAAATCCTTGATCACTGTGCAACTGGATTACTGGGACGTCCATTGGTCACATACAGAGCCGTATCTCAACCTATTGCCACGGGGGTGGAGGGGGGGGTGGGTAATTATGGCTTTAAATAGACAATAGTCAACAACAGATTCTTTACTCTGAAGTTTTCAGTTCCCCGACGCCTCGCAATCGCTCATCGCATTTTAACCCTTTACCTAACATGAAAACGCAGACGACACTTGCAAAAAAAATTCTTGAATAACTAACTTTTTTCATTTTTTGTCTCAAACATAGGTTATTATCACCCCTCATTACAACGAGCTCGACGAGCTCGTTCCAACGAGGGGTCATAACCTATGTTTTTGAGACAAAAATGAAAAAATAATGAAAGTTAATTGGCCATTGTTGTGAATAGCGCTGGCCGATTTTGGACGTTACGTTGGGTAAAGGGTTAAAGAATATACTCTCAATTTTGTGAAAAAAATGCAAAATTATATTGATGATGTCCACATTTTTTGTGGCAATAGAAACCGAATATCCAAAACATTTTAGTTATTATTAACAAAAAAAGTGCCGAGATTGGAGAGCTGAATCCGTGGTACTAGTTTTCGTGCCAGGCTTTCGTTTGATCTTTATTGACATGAAAACTGTTTCGCTGTGACTATAGTCGCCAGCGTAACAGCTTTAACGTCATCAAACGGCATCGATGGTTGAGTTACTGCGTTGATTGGCTTGACACCGTCTTGTTATTTGTGTAGAAGACACTTCTTTCTGAGATAATTAAATGTAGTTATTTGAAAATTCAGAAAGTTACTCGAATACTTAAGTTACCTAAAACAACTGCACTCCAGCAAACCTACATTTCATCGTTGTGACACTGAACGCAAAAATCTGCAGCTTTTAATCCAAAGCCTTTTTGGGGCCGAAAAGGGTAAAAAAATTTCCAATTGAACTTACCATGTTTTGCCTGTCCTACCGTCAGTCAGTAGATCAATCCAACAGGCACTGAGTGCCAGGTTCTTGACCTATTGGATGCATACTTGTGAGCACTGAACTACCATTGATTATGTTTTCACTAATAAGTTTTAATATAGGGCGAGTCGCCAGGTCTGCTTTCAGTATCTCACTTCCTCCACCGACCTGTGCTGCCTGACAAGTTGTCAGGGCAATCAGGCACCATGGACCTATACGGGTCCCTGGAATTATGACGTTGTTTACTTGTACGTAACAGGTTTTAGAGATATGAATGGACCCTCACTCCTAAAAAGGGCCCTTCCCAATTTCCATGGATTAACCCTCGGCAGGCCAGCATGTGCTGACATGGTTTGTGAATTCCTTGATATATATTGGAAGATCCATAATGAATGTGTGGTAGTAAATTAAAATATTTTCTTCTGACAGTCTTATGACTACCGGCCGGTCCAAACAAATTATAATTTAAGGAGCCCCGCGAAAAGTTTCCCTGAACCTTTTTCCAGGCAAAACTTTTTCGCGTAACTCTTCTTTCAAAACGTTTTAAGCAAAATAAAGCCAAACTAACATCTATATCGTCCATCGCATTGCAGCTGGCTCAATGATGCAATGAATGAACGATATACCCGTGTTAATGCAAAAGATGAGTCTCTGAGATGAGAAAACTCGAATACTAAAGCTTATTTCTTGATATTGTTTCATTGAGCCGACGATATGCTGAGATATAATACACTGAGAGAGAGAGGCCAGAGAGATCTTTTCAAGGATATGTTAATTCATAATCAAAGGCAAAGAACACTATCTTCTGTTGTTTTAAACCTTTACCTAGCGAAATGGCCAACAAATATCATATCAAATTTACTTTTTCATTTTTCCATCCAAAATATAGCTTATATCAAATAGGTTAGTAGAGGTGAAGGCTATCTATTTATTTATTGGTGTTTAACGACACTTTCGACAGCCAGGGCCACCTCGTGTCGGAGAAGGTGGCGGTTATCAGGTGTAGTGATAGAAGGTACACTCTAAAATGAGTTGGGTTAAAATGAACCCAAATCAACTGGGTTGAGTGAATATGAACCCAACTTAATTTTAACCCAATTGATTTTAGAGTGGAGCATCGTGGAGCTGACAGTAATGAGAGGAGGCATAGGAGCTGTCGTATAGTCATATGTGATAGTATGGTAGGGGTGGAAAGTAGTAGCATAGATAGAATGCATTAATACGAGCAGGGGATAGTGAGACGAATAGTTGACAGGGGCAGTTATCTACAAGCCATGAAACCATCGGCTATCTAGTAGCTGGGAGACATGTGATTGTCTTAGCGATAGTCCCGAATAGTCTCACAACAGTTCACACTAATTTCCTCAGGGCTCCGAGGACTATTTCCCCAATCAGAAATCTTCAGTCCCCAAAAGTACCCACATATCCGCATATGCCCAGGTGCTATATGTTGTTGAGGCACATTTCGACCTATCACATGAGAACATCTCGATCTTTCAGGCATGTGAGCATGTGACACGTGTGCTGTGCTGTCTTGACAGTTTGAAGACCAAGATCAAACTCGTGCAATGTGATTAAGTGACTTTATGTTTATAGGCAGATGTGGGCTGGGGAGAAAGGAGCAATCTTATTGTATCTAATAAGACTCAGTGGAGGACAACGGTTGACACCAGTGAAGGCTAGAACTCTATCTAATCGTAGGGTCAAGAGTATCCGGAACAGGTCAGAAAAACTACAAAAAGTAACAAAACACCAATTCTACTAAGTTTGGGGCTCTTTTTCATTTTCCGTGAATTTTAGAGCAATTTGGATAACTGTTTGTGGGATAATTCTGCATCGAATAACTCCAAAATTAGCTTGTTAAAAACATTTTCTGGGTAGGCCATAATTTTCAGCACCCACAACCAGACTATTACGTCACACACAAGATCGGTCGAACAACTGGAGGTCTGTAGTACCTGATTCGGGCTGTTTAGGCCCAGCATGACCCGAGGTGGATGTGAAGGTGATAGCTTAAAGTTGCGATTTTCTTGTTTAAAAGTGTATATATTTTCGATACTCTTTCTCACTGGGCTAAACATAAAACGAAAGGACAGGTATCTGGCGAATCCGGAAAACCGATTTGTCACTTAAACAAACCGGCAATAATGCATGCGCTGCTAATTAAGTATGGAAATTTAATGGCCATAAAGTGCGCGTTTACTGAACACCATGTGAACTATCTGATAAAGATAAAAAGCAAAGAGACCAGTCGTCTCCCGCAGTCATTATCTGTGTAATTATGTCCAGTTAATAGGTAATTGTTGTAAAAACAGTACATCCCACAGATTCCGAATACGCACCCATATTACGTGTCTGATCTCTCGCCGAATGTCAGCATATACCAAAATGCGAGATTTTCAAAGGAACTTAAAAGCGAATATTAAATTAAAATAGATCTAAGTCCCAGAAAAGCAATTAAGATGAGAATTAATGTTCTGACTATAGAAATAAAAAATATCGGGGATTTCACGAAAGATTCATTCGATCTGAAGGCGTGTAAGACTGTGAGCCGTAGGAGCTGGGGAGAGACCATGTTATAGGTTGGAGGAGGTGCTGCATCGGTGCGAAAGCATAGGCACGTTGTAATGTAAAGGGAGCCACAGAGCTCATATTTAGAATAGGAATAGTCGCTGACCAATGCGGTGGCCATATATGAGTATAGGATTAGAAATACGAAGTACGAGCTCAGGGAGCTATTTGCATTTAGGTAAACGGTATTACCTGCCGTAGAAGGCAAGCCATACGTGGGCAGAGTTGGCTTTGCCTGTATAAACATTATTCTGAGATAAAAGGAGGGGAGTATTTAACCCCATTGGTGGCGATTGCTTGAGTGAAAAGCATCCAGTAAAGTGACAATAAACTAGTGCCCGTGCGACGGCAGTGGTAGAGTGACATTCCGTCACTTGGAGGGAATGCGATACTGTGAAGTGACAATACGTTAGTGGCTTGCGACGGCAGTGGTAGAGTGACATTCAGTCGCATGTTAAAGCAAAGGCGTCCGATAAAGTGACAATACGTCAGTGTCCGTGCGACGGCCGTGAAAGTGAAAAGGCGACCAAAGATCAAATACCAGCGACCAGGAGGGGAACCCAGCGACAACAGAGAATGCAGGCCCACAAGTGACTCAAAAACTGTATGCGTGGGGTGTGATTGACGTTTTGGCTTTTTTATTCATTGGATTTCATGTAAGTCACAATCTATACCATATTTATTTATATGTATATATGTATTAAAATTGTTGTTTTCAGTGAACCTCTGTTGATTTATGCTTTTCGGGGAAAAGTCAATGACCCCTTCATGATAAGAACCACGCCAACAAAAAAGAAACGGGTGGGTTCGTCACGGTGAGAGATACGTTCACGCACGGATTCAGGCGACACTCCTTGAGTTTTGGTTGAACACGCGGCGTGAATCTATTTCCCCCAGCAACGACAAAGCCCGGTTTTCGACAGTGGAAGTTGTTAATTAAATAAGAAGACGCGTCACCACTACTACAGTGCGGCCGCCGTGAAGTGGTCACTTTCTACGAGTGGGCAATATTTTCACGGACGCAGTATTACATTCCAAACACTAATTATAGGGATAATCATCAAAAATTTAATTAATGAAGCACCGGGTGCTGATGATTTTTATTACTTGGTAAACGCATGTGTGGACATCACCGCCCACGCGTGGATTACGACCAGTCAACGGCGACTATACTGTACATATATAATTATATTTCCAAGAAGTCTTAAGTTTTTGAACTATATAAATCCCGACTGACTAATATTCCAACTACATCATCAAGACAATGTCATGGCATGTTTTCAGGCCCGTCGGAACCGGGGGGGGGGGGGGGCTGCAGCCCCCCCCCCCCCCAATAATTTGCTCATATTTCGTCGTTAGTTTATCCATGATGGGAGCAACCGATGTAATCTGAATAAAACTGGACATTACATTATTGAACTCAGATTAGAACAGTGGCGTAGGAGCCGGTTGGGGGGGGGGGGGGGGGGGGGGGGGGTAGGGAGATATTTCCCCCACCCCCACAAATTTGTCAAAAGTAGGCTTTACTGGGCTGGGTTGGTGGTTTCTCCACACGGAATGCCCACTGTTACCACATTCCGACATTACTGTTAATGATTACTGGATTGAGTGGGTTCCATGTGCGCTTTCTTCCACCAATAAAACTGACAGTCGTGTTTTCGCCTAATTGTGGAAAGCGATGTTAAACCCCAACCAACCACAGGGTAATTCATTGCATGTTCACTATTCCTGTCATTCTTCTCGGAAATCACGCTGAATTGATCAGAGAGCTGACGTATTTCCTTATTGACGATGTATTTGCTCAGAATCACTCAGAATGCATATTTGTACATCTTAAATTAACAAAAAAATCCCGGGGGAGGCCCCCCGGACACCCACCAACGAGACGGGGAGGTACCCCCTCTCGTGCTCACCCCCACTCGCCTTTTCGCGGTTCGGATGATGCTTCGCGTCATAGGACTATACGATTTATTTGCTCAGAATCAACCAGAATGCATGCTTTTACATCTTAAATTCGAAAACCCGGACCCCCCACCAACGAGACGGAGGATATCCCCTCTCGTGTTCACCCTCACTCGCCGCTCGGATGACGCGTCGCGTCATGGGAATATAGGTCCTACCCCTCCTCCACCCCTCAATAAAATTAGCTTTTGAGCAATTCCTTTGGCAGCTCAGAAGACCACGACAACCGTTGGCGTAATGATAAAACTATGAATCCACCATAAGGCCTGACTGTTTTTAGCATGACGGAATATGGGCCACGGCCTGCAGGTGAGCCCGGTGTGAGAACCGTCCCCAATGTTATGGGGTTCTATTGGGATTTTTGAAAACATTTTGTTAAAAAAACAACTTTTTGCCGTTTAAAAGGGTTTTTGCTTCAAAAGCTACCAGAATGCTTCCTTGATTGCCCTTTTCAAAAACATTTCTGGGGGAGTACTCCCCCACCCCCACCCCCTCAAAAAGCTCGTGCCTTCAGCACTCGCGCCAGATGCCTTCGGCATCTGGATACCCCATACCCATTTAGTATCAGCTAGTTCACCCAAATATGCAATATCAGCCCCCCCCCCCCCCCCCCAATATAAATTCGTTCCGACGGGCCTGGTTTTGATGATGAAGGTGAAATATTTTTATCAGTCGGGACTTGAGCTATGACAGTAGAGATAAATCGGATTCACTACCCCCCCCCCCCCCTCCCCACCAATCAGTACTCGACACCTCTGATAAGAGGTAATCAGAAAACAGTAAGGTCATGGTTCTTGAAAATTAACGACTGCGCATCAAAGTCACGAAATATCGGTACCTCTGAGTTCTTTAGGAGAGCAACAGTTGAATGAAAGTCGATCGTTAGCCGATTTTGTACGTAGCAGGTTTGTGAAGGTTACAAATATTTGTTCAGGTACCGTACCGACAAATTCGGAGTTGTCTTTCATTATTATTATCAATTTCGAATGTTCAAGTCTTGGAGTTAACAACTAGAACACAACATGGTCGTAATGGGCTTCCGTACAAAATAATTTATTAATGTGCACGATTATTTTTTAGACTTCACCTCATACGGGATACCTGATTTATTGATGGGAATTTCCAAGTTCTGCAGTGTTGTGTGGAAATAAATAACATCTATGCAACAGTTCTTCTCCGAGATATTTTTTACTTTTTGTGTAAAGACCGTTCGTTTTGAAACGTGGAAATTTAATTTATTTATTGGTGTTTAAGCACACTTTGTCAATCTGTGGTAAAAATCAACAGGGTTATTAAGGGCTATTTACATGACGAGAAATACTCCCCGAGTACATACTTCCCGATCAAATTCGCGTCACTGAGCAAATGTTTGTCCATGTGAATCCAATTTCCACCATTAAGGCCTGTGACCACATTCGCGATTTCACGCGCGTGATCACGAGGCGTAATGCGCAGTGTAGTACGTACGAAAATGACGCTGTGTTGTGCGCCGTTGTTTTAAACCATGTCCACAGTAGGCGTTAATTAGGATGTGGCTACATATCTGCTGTTCTCGGTCGGGAGGAAGACACATCGTCCCTTCAGTTTGAATGTGTTCTATGTGCCTACTGGTACATAGAACACATTGGAAATCAGGGACGACGTCACTGCGACCCATGTTCTCCTTGTCTCAGGTCACTGTCAAATATTGTTGGTACTCGTGATGGATAATGCCGATGAAAGTGCGTGTCAACTTTAACCTTTTGACAGTGGTCACTGCTGCACTTCTCTTGGTTCAATTGTCAATACACTCAGCCGAACACGCCGCTCTATCACGCTCAAAACCCTTCAGGAGGTTATGAGCGTTTCACTCCTCGTCGCAAAGCGTGACAGTTTTCAGGCTACGCCTATTGGGATAATGATCTGTTACAATACTATGAAGGTTTTGGGCCCTTTCACGCTGCGCATTACGCCTCGAGATCACGCGCGTGAAATCGTGAATGTGGACGCAGGCCTTTATCCTGGGGAGTATTTTCTTCCTAGGGTGTGAAAATACTCGTGACTGAAGATGTAGTATTTTCATAACTCCTCGAGTATTTTCGCATTTTCGGTTATGCAAAGTAGTTGTTGGTGCCATAGTTGTTGTGGTTAATATAGTTGTGATTAGTGTAGTGGTTTTGGTGGTGGGTATAGTAGTTCATGGTGTTATAGTAGTGGCTCAGTGGTGTTTAGAGTCGTCAGGCCTGGCATTATGAAAAATACAGGAGGGCTAAAAAATATCCTTCCTAAATCTTCCAGTAGGGAGATAGAACAGAATGGGAACTCAGGTGACAACATGTTTAAGGAATACTTCTTGTGTCATACAGTAGGTTTAAGAATAACAAGTTTGAGAACATCTATCCCTAGCAGTATTTCTAGTGAGATCGTTACTTGAGTTCCAATGTGTTCTATGTGCCAGTAGGCATATAGAACACATTGGAACTCAAGGTTAACGAGATGTGAACAGCATCGTAAGGTAGAATTGTACTTTCCCCAACAATGTTCAAATATTATTTCCTACATCTAACTCACCACCAGTGCCAGAATGTGATAGAATGTTTGAACATGAAGCCGAATGGTGCACTTACGTTTTACTTTTGAGCAAATTATATATTTCTTTTTTGTCATATGGATGAAGTGAGCCGTAGGAATTGTGTGCATAAAATAGAAATAGTACCGCAAAACAGTTTGTGATGTGTTTAATAGGCTTGATGCAGGAGGGCAAAAAAATAGCCCTCCCTAAAAAAACTGCTAGTATCGAGAATGGTATAGTAGTTTTTCGTGTTATAGTACTGTTGTGTGGTGACTTTTAGTGCGGTTGTAGCAGTTGTGGAGAATGGTATAGTAGTTACTGGTGTTATAGTAGTTATGTGGTGACGTTTAGTGTACTTGTAGCAGTTGTGGAGAATGGAAAAAGTAGTTGTTGGTGTTGTAGTAGTCATGGTTCTAGTGTAGTAATTGTTGGTGTTGTCAGTATTGTGTTGTTGTGTTGGTGTAGTAATTATTGCCATCTGTTGGTATAGTAGCGGTGGCGGCCTATGTTGTAGCGGATGATGTTATGTTCTAGTGGTTAGTGGTCTCGCGGTTGTGTTGTGTTTGTCGCAATAGTTGCGGTTGTTGATGTTGTGTGGTTGGTATGATAGATTTTGATGTGATAATATATAATTATTGACTTTCCTTGAAGTTAACACAGAGAATTATCAACCCGAGAACAGTAATATTCACGGAGGCTGCCAGGCCGACGTGAATATTACTTTTCAAGGGGTGATAATTCCTTGTATCAACCTCAAGGAAATTCAGTTATTGTTTGCCACTTCCTTGCTTTATTTACATATTTTTTGAAGAAAAACAGCGTGTTCATATGCAATAAAATAAATTTAATTTCAACATACATATATGTATATAAGAAGCAATGTACATTAACTTATTTGTTCACGTTGTAGTTAATTGTTTTATTGAACACTTCCTAAACATTGGAACAAGGAAATTGAAGAAAGGAGCAAGTTGGAAATACAATTTCTATTTTTATCACAAACAGGTATTTTGAATCATTATATCACCCAATAGGTCTGCGCTATTGAGATACAACAATGGACAGAGCGGTGAAATACCCTACTCGATTTCGATAAAAATAGAATAATAGATCAGGAGTACTGGAGAAAAATTAAGGTGTTATATAAGTAAAGAGGAAATTTGTTTACTTTGAAATTCCCTTCTTCTTTTGTATTCCATGAATTCAAATTAAATATACACAAATTATACATTAAAATGAAGGTTGTGACGTATAGAACACGGCAAATATATGGAATCAACTTAAGAGTTGACAGCAGGCTCCAACGGTTCCTGGAAGTCTGCTATCGTATTCGTACCAGAACTGATAATAAAATAATATTTCAGCCAAACAACGCGTGGCCAAATGCGCTTCAGATATCCAAGAACAATGCTAGGAAATCAAAATTCCTTCAAAGGAGACAACAGTTCTGCGTGGGCGTAAATCCAAAACTCTCGGCTTTGTTTTCAATTGTCTGTTTGTTTAGATTTTTTTGTCAACATCATCGGGCCGAAAAAGCATCGACATACAATACTGTCTAAAATCAAATAATGAGAAAGATCGCCTAAATAGAACATGCTTTTATTATTTTGAGCTGAACAGTTGTAGGCCATATCACTTGCAAGGTATCATGACACCTGTTGGAATTTCTTAGAATTACGCGATTGTTTTGCGTTGAAAGTTCGTGGTATCGTGTGATATGCCCGTGTCCGTCGGCTGTGGACCCATTTTCAATAAGAAATGCAGAGAGTGTTGTTCTTTACTCAAAATGCTATCCGATCGCTACATCTAAAGTGTTTGGAATGCCGCGCTTTGTTCTTGGATATCTGAAGCACATTTGGCCACGAGTTGTTTGCCTGAAATATTATTTTATTATCAGTTCTGGTATCACCGGAGCGTGTACAGGCCATGATAAACTTTCGAATCAAAAAGACAAATTTACTATTATTATACTGCATTCACAATCTACTGTTCGCATTTTGTTTTGTTCAATTCAATCTCATTTGTTTCAAACTTGGCATATTTCTTCATCGTCGTGTGACAGCAAGCTTCTCTTATAGAAGTTGTTAACAAGTTGCCTCTATTCATTGTTTTCCTCCATTGTTTATTTAAGCTCTATTCACTAAGTTAATAAGGCATATCATTAAGACCCAGTGAAAGCTTACTTTAATCTTTATATCAAGTAAACTTGTTATGACATGACGCATTTATTATATTGTATATATAGCCTTGATCACAAGTAAGAATTCAGTTATAGTTTGGATTTCCAAACGTTACTCTGCTTCATTTTATTGGGAAATCCCATGAGCTATTGCTGTAAAATTGTTCGGATATCCAACAAGACCAGTTGTTAAATGTTGATTACTGTTAGACATTTGGAATACCAGATTCAATATTAAAGTGTTATCATCTTTAATTTGTCTCCGAGTCATCAGTTGAACACCATTGTTTCAAAGCAGATATCGACGGTCGTTCCCCACGGTTACACTGGTACGAATACGGTAGTAAACTTCCAGGAACTATTGTGTATATTTAATTTGAATTTATGGAATATCAGAGGCGGGAATTTCAAAATGAACAAATTTCCCTTATTTATATAGCACCTTAACACTTCTGCACAGTGTTTTAGCCAATTAAATTACCAGATTTTTTCGGCCATAAAATGAAGGTTGATACAGAAGTTGCACTGTTGCAGTGGTTTGTGCTGCAGTAGTTTGTATTGTAGTGATTTGTTCAGGAATTGCAGTTGTTCGGATATTAGTGAGAGGTTAGTGTTGGGGTGAACATTGGAGTTGTAGTTTTTGATTCGGAAGTTTTGGTTTTGGCGGTTAGTGGAGTAGTCGCAGTGATTCGTGTTACAGTAGTTTGCTCATTCTTGATGTGTTTAGTAGTTGTCGCGGCAGGTGTAGTATTTGCAATTGGTGGTGCAGAAATTGAAATGGTACGCGTTGCAGTCTGAAACGCGTGTGAATCCAGACTAGATTTGAAGAAAGACCCCCGATTAAAATGAACTCGAAAAATCATCTCGAGCAATGTAACGACCAAAACCGATCAGCGCTATTCACAAAAATCGTCAATTAATTTTCATTATTTTTTCATTTGTTGTCTCAAAAACATAGATTATGACCTCTCTTTGGAACGAGCTCATCGTGTTCGTTCCAATGAGGGGTCATAACCTATGTTTCTGAAACAAAAAATAAAAAAAGAATAGTTATTCAAGAATTTTGTTTGCAAGTGTCGTCTGCTTTTCATGTTAGGTAAGGGTTAAAAATACTCGTCCTGCACTTTGCCTGATGGTAAGATGGTAAGATCGGGGGAGGAGGGCGGTTCTGGAAAAAATTAGCAGACATAGGGACAAATAAATTTTTCCGCCCGTTACTTTAGACATCCACATCCCCTACCTGCAATTTTTATTATTTTTTTCCAGGCCATTTTTGGGGACCCACCCCGTAAAATTAGAGTTGGGCGATTTTGAAATTCAGAATTCGATATCGATATCGATATTTTCGTAGATAATCCCTCGGTTTTGGTATCGATATCGGTATCAGATCATGCATGCTGGAAGTGCTGATCAAGCGTGCTCTTCGAAAGAACAGGAAGATCAACCAGAGTTTGCCGAGAGAGTCAGTCAATGAGGCTTTTCGTCTAGTCTTTGATGGAAGAGGCGTAAAAACCAGTATGCGATGACAGAATTGACATTGCCTTGTAACTTTTTAGTTGCAAAACAAAAAGGTTTTGAATGGCAAATCCCCTGTGGAACGCAAACAAGTCAACTGCATAAGGTTAAAAAATGAAATGGGAAATCTCCTCGACCACACTCCACCTCCCCCCCCCCCCCCACACCCACCCGACGGATCGATGGTCCGATTGAACTTTACGTGATTACGAGGCACAAGTGGTTGCGACAAAATGTGGAATTGGAAAAGACCATACGAGGGTGAGAGGGGCGTGAGGTGAGCCCTCATAGAGGCCAGGGGGCCGCCCTCACATGCATCTCATGATCTCATCCCCATCTGAGGATCGATAGTCTAATAGTACAAGGCATGGACGGTTGCAACGAAACGTGGGCCGTGGGGATGGCTTAGAATCGTGTGGGGATAAGGGCAGGGGTATGGGGGTATTCTCTCACAAGCCTTTCGTCTCCACCTGTCAACTTCGCTTGGTGTGAACTACAACAGTTACTGTGTACATCTCGACCTCGCCCAGCGTTCGCCGCAGATAAAAAAAGAGACAATGGAGTTATCGACAATGGAGTTATCTCCCTTCTGTCGGAAAACTCCGTAGTCATGACAGCGAGCACATAAGTTCACAACTGCTCTTTTCTCGCACATCGTGGGCGAATTAACAGTATTTATTTATTATTATATTTATTTATTGATGTTTAAAGTCACATACTTATGCACAATGGCTAATCGTGACCGTGACAGTTTTACGGGTGGAGGAAGCCGGAGTACCCGGAGAGAACCACCGAGCAACGACGAGCAGCTGTCAGCTCTCCAACATCGTAACTCTGAACTCTGCACCGCAGCACAGGCAGGGTTAGATTGGTTGAAGACATGCGCACCATTGACGTGCAGTACGCCTCAGTACACAGCGTCATTGTGCCCTCATGTAGGCAATCGGGGTGAAGTGTCTTGCCCAAGGACACAACGCGGTTGCCGCAGGTGGGATTCGAACCGAGGACCTCTCGGCTTGCAGCCTGCACCTCTACCAACTAAGCCACCGCGCCCCGAATTATCAGTTGTTTATAGCTTAAATAATATCCGACCTTTCATTTGTTAAGTTATTAACGAAATAATATCCGGATACTGATCAAAAAGAAAATGGGAAAACTGTTAAATAGCACACGTTCCACAAACTGAACTTCCCCGTTTGAAAATGGAAGTAAAACTTACTAATTTTCGTTTCGCCGCTGCCGACATCAAGGTAATTTCTTTCTCATTACCGTCGAAATCATTTTTTGTGATGATTGTGAATGTGAGACAGTAAATTGGTCGTTCTGTTCGTTGACGCAGCTACTAAACTATTACAAAGTTTTCACCAGTAAGAGTTCTTGCCAATTCTTTCAAAGCCCTCGCCCTGTCTAACCGAGAATTGTTCCATTTCTTAATATTTAAGACTATTCCACTGACTATTCCAGCATTATTTTAGTAACCCTCTGAGGCGGCAAGGGAAATGCTTCTAATGAGTTTGAGTGGAAATAGCAACAAAAAATTAACAAATATGACTGAATAAGTCACTGAATAAGTCAGAATAAGTCCCGAATTAGTCTGAGGTAATACCCTCCCTGACCCCCAGCCTCTACTAGATTATTTAGCAATTCTGCTAAAGAGAAAACAATTTTCATTCCTCATTTTGGAGCTAACAGAGATAGTAAAAAAATTCATCTTCCCTATTTCTGAGGTATGCATATGTGACACGAGGGAAGTCACACTCACAGTCTGAATGTCTGCATATCTTGCTGGGATGGTGAAGGTTTTTGATTTATACTGCATAGCAGTCATCTTTGTTCAATTGGCCTCTTTAACTAATAAACAATCTTTAACTTATGTCAACTCAGCCGGGTGGGGATGGGTAGTTGTTTTTGTTTTATTGTTTTACACGAAGTGGCATCAGGTGGTATTATGATTTTTGTTTATATAAACTTTCTGACTTATTTTGGACTTATCCTTACCTACCCCCCCCCCCCCCCCACCCCCCAATGTGATAGTTTATCTGTTTTCCAAGGGCTTGCATGGTTGGCATATAATTGATGATAAAAGGTTAAACAAGCGCAGAACTAATAAATAAATAATCTGAATTTTTGGTCATTTACGCATTTTTTCCGGCCCCGAACCACCCCCCCCCCCCCTGTCTGTCTGGAAATTTTCGGGCGACCCCCACCCCTGCTAAGATTATTATTATTTTACATGGCCACAAGTTAACTGAAATACTTCAGTTCCGTGTTTTGTACGACTAGTTTACATTCTTTCTTTCATTTTTAGCTTAACTTGACAAAGTCAAGAAAAGCTATTGCCATCACGCGTGCGGAAGTCTGTGAGTCTGTTCACATTTTCTTTAGCACAGGCTACACCCCGTAGGGCTTGTCCGATTATCACGAAAATGTCATACGCAGGTTCGAGGTTATGTCTAGATGAGAACATACCATTTTGGTCGCGATCGGTTAACCGTAACGGTTGCGCGGGCCCGAAACCCGAAAACTTTTCGCACATTCTACAGGTCGTATTTATGAAGAGATCTCATTATATCTTGGTAGGATGACTCAGTATAATGTCTAGATGTGAAAGTCCCATTTTGGTCGTGATCGGTCAACCGTAGCGGCCGCAGGGACACGCTACCTAGATTCCTTTAGCACAGTCCACAGATTGCACTTATGACGGGATTTCATTATAAATTGGTAGGATGTCACGGTATAATGTCTAGATGAGAACGTCCTATTTTGATCGTGATCGGTCAACCGTGATGGCCGCACTGGTAGGCGACCTAGATTTGTTTAGCACAGTCTACAGTTCATATTTATGAAGCGATTGCATTGTAACTTGGTAGGATAGCTCGGTATGATGTCTAAATGAAACTGTCCTATTTTGGGCACGATTTGTCAACCATAACGACCACAGGGGCACGTTACCTAGATTTCTTTAGCGCTGCCTACAGGCGGTTTTTATGAAGGGATTTCATTGTAACCTGGTAGGATCACTTGGTATGATATCTAGATGAGACTGTCCTATTTTGGTCGCGATCGGTCAACCGTGACCGCTGGACTGGCGCGTGATCCAGATTTCTTTAGTCCACGAGTCATATTTATGAAGATATTTCATTGTAACTTGGTAGGATGACTCGTTTTGGAATGTTTTTACTGTAACTTGGTTAGTTTGGTTGACATTCGTTAAGTGTGAGGGCCACATCAACCCAGGCCTCAATTCTTCAGTACAGTCTACACCTCAAATTATTCTTGTTGAAATTAATTACAATTTCTTTTGAAGCTTCTTTACAAAACCGGATAAGAAACAAAAACTCACTAGAAGTTTATCTTCATTTGCATTAAACTAAATACCTAATATGTCAATATATATATTCATAACATATATTATTATTTTTAAAGAAAATCTCAATTAACTGAACATCTGTCAGGTTTAGAGTCACCAGGGTAGGTAAATTTATCACATTCATTATAAAATGGGAGTGATAATGATTTCTACTGGACTGCTAAGACACAGTAGCGTATTTCCTATCCAATAAAAATCCATTTTTCCACGTAAAAACAAAAATAAAGATAAACACAGAAAAGTAGACTGTCAGATCATGTACCACTGCAAATAAGCTGAAAGTGTTGCAAGTTTGTCCCATGTAGGTTTTATACATCAGAAGTGTTCAGGAAGGAAAAAATCTTTTTAAGTTACGATGCAAATAACGTCAAAAAGGAAAAAAATAACGCTTTCAATTTCCGTCAGGTCTGAATATAACCATAGAACTTTCAGAGACTAAACTTCTTACCTCGATGCGGCAGTGACAGTTCTGAAGCATTGCCAAGTTAATCTCCGCAAAAACCTATATCTAAAAATGTGGTACTGTCCCATGAAATTCTCAACAGTTACAGCCGAACTATGAGGTGACGTCATAGTGGGTCAGAAGTATGTGCAAATTCTCAAAATGTTCATTCGAGCTGAGACATCTGGGGATTGGAATCTGCACCTCTTTGCAACTCACAATATGCTGAATTTATTCATGACAACAGGGCATATTAATTATGACAAAAGCTGCCACCTTTATCTTCAAATGATGCTGGAACTACCCGACAAGCACCCCCATTTGTACAAATGTTTCATAAATGTCCTACACGTTATTAGAAGAAGTGAGAGATTTTGGACTGGTCTCTCCAGTGGCCTTGTTATCGAACAGGTCCTCATGCGATCACTCAAAAGCCGTGGTGGAATGACCAGGGGGAGGAGTATCACGGAAGCTGTTCGCATCCAGTGGGTATATAGCATGCCGAAGTGTGCAGGGGTTCATGACGCAATGACGCGCTTCACGGACACCTACCAAGATAGGAAACAACATGCCGAATTAAGCCGTGCAAGGTGCAACCGTGATTCTGTGGATTTAGAGAACATTGCGAATTGGTTTAACATACATGAACCATTCGATCCAAATGAGCCATCTTTGCATTCCTTATCCCCAGGTTTAACCCTTTACCCAACGTAACGGCCAAAACCGGCCAGCGCTATTCTCAAAAATCGCCAATTAATTTTCAAAATATTTTAATTTTTTGTCTCAAAAACATAGGTTATGACCCCTCGTAGGAACGAGCTCGTCGAGCTCGTTCCAACGAGGGGTCATAACCTATGTTTTTGAGACAAAAAATGAAAAAAATTAGTTATTCAAGAATTTTTTTTGCAAGTGTCGTCTGCTTTTCATGTTAGGTAAAGGGTTAACAGCGGGAACGGTCGATAATATCAACTGTGAGCAGGCAGAACTTGTTGGTGCTGTACATGAAAAAAACTATTTACATCGAGATGATTGAATAAAACTGAATGAAAGTATTTAGTCTCTCATTTGCTGTCTGAATAAAATGAAAACTACAAAAATCCAACTTGTGTTACATAATGGATTTGTATGACATTTATATAGTAGACAAATGACTTTTTTACTATCTAACAAAAATAAAATGTATAATGGAAAATACCTTTGGAGTTTTGTTTTGACACCTGATTTGTTTTATTCCTACACAGTCATTTTAAATATTGTCTATAGTTTTGCTCAAACCAATGTAGAACATCTCTGTCATTTTATTGAAAATGTCTTGGATGAAATTTGATAGTAAGAACTGTTTCTAAATCATATCCTTTTGCAAGATGATCTAAATATGCAATACATTTCACACACAACACTAAAATCCCTTTGTAGTCTCATTGTATTTAATGTCCCAGAATCTGTGTTTTTTCGCTATGAAACTGTAAACGTCTCTATCCATTGGTGGTAAACAAGATGAATCAAAGTAGATAGCAGAATGATCGTCTTTAAAATATATTGCTATCCAATGTTCTCCTGGTTCTTTTGATGAATCTGTGTTCACAATTTTTGCTTGTCTGTGTTTAGGTTTTAGTTTTGGTAACCTTTGAGAACTGTCAAGTAAAAATTGTAATTGTATGGTTTCCATCTTCTTAGCCCTGAGAAGGGCTGGCATGGAGCCGTTAATCAACATCCGCTGTATAATATGACCAGTCTCTTTTAACTAAATCTGCCCACTTTTGAATGTCTTTTTGGCAGTCTATACGAGCACACTATTCAAATAAGTTTATTCTTCTTGCTCACTTGTGTAGATTATATAGTATTGTCCCTGGACACAGTTTCTGTAAACATTCTGCAAGGTTTTTATCTATTAATGTTCTTGTGCGTGTTTGGCATTCTTTACAGATATTTTTCGTTTTCTGTTTGATAGATTTTGTCCGTTTTATCACGACACATTCTTGAAATAATGTTTGTAATTTTTCTTCACACATCTTGCAATGTTCACACTGAATCATCTTTTTAATAGTCAAATATCACTTCCCTAAATCTGTTGATCTCTATCTCACTGTCAAATTCTGCATAGAGGACAATGTTGATCACCTCTTGAAGAGCTTGTGCAAACTGAAGTTCAATGCGAATATTACCAGATTTTATAGGATGAGCCAATAGTCCACCACTACACTGATCAGGTTTCAAATCAATTCCCCAAAGAGTATATCCTTTTGCATAATCCTGCAAAGATAAATTAAATGATTGATTTTGTCCAAAGAAGCCGATAGCTTCGTACAATGAAAAATATGAATATAGATAAAGTCCATCTTCGAAATTTGGTTCCATCTACTGTTACTTGCAACTTATTGAAATTGAAATGTTGGAAATTAAATGGAGTTGTGCCATTAGGGAGTTTGCGATTTCAAACGTGTACGGGTACGGGTACGTGTAGCAGATAATTTGTGAAGTACGTCACACTTCTTGCACACGCTTACACGTTTGCTACACGTAAAACTGTCGGGTTGAAATTTGAAAATTCCAGTGATTTAAAAAGACAAAATGTGTCTCAGTTGAATGCACAAATTCGTGTCAGCTACAATCCCGTGGTTCCTAGAAGCTTTCTAATTGCAACAATCGAAATAATGAGCGTGTTTGTGAAACAAATTAGTTTAATTTTGTTGTGACAAGGACATGTCAACACTGGCATTAATCACGAAATAATTCGTTTTGGTCATGAAAAGTCATTACGTGTACGTGTACGGGTAGACGAAAATCTTGTCGACAACGTCATAAAGTTATATACCCTGTTTGTTTCAAAATTATTTATACCCTGTTTGTTTTTGTGTTTTTAAATGCGCGCTTCATTTTAAATGGGAGTGGGTGTGTGTGTGTATGGGGGGGGGGGGGGGGGAGCTCTCCCAGGCCTGGCTACGTCACTGAGTAATGACTTTCCGATGGAAGGTGTTTGTAGCAGAGACCTGCTGAAAGGTAGAGAGCAAGACATAAGCATAAGGAGAGCAAAACAAAAACAAAACAAAAACAAAATAGTTTTCACGTGCCAAAGGGGCGAAGGTACGACGTGGGATTTTAAAACCATTGCGAACCGAATGGCTATCATTGGATTTATAGTGTCAGACAGAACCAAGGAGGCCGGATAGCAACCAAGATCCAGCTCGTGAAAAGAGATTGCACATTGCATCGAATGCGTTTACCGGAGGGCCAGCCCCCACCAGCCACGTTATTCTAGGATGTGAGATTTATGCAGCCTGGCTCACCAAGCTACCATAAGGATTCCAATCGACCAGTGGTTCATTTGCTAGGTGCCGAGGCACACACAGGTGTGATGCATTTATTGGTATGAAGTCATGGCATCTAATCAATGCCGCAAAACAATCTTCGTTAAAGAGAGAAGAAAAACACAAACAGAACGCTGCTTTGGGAGCAGTGCCAGCATGATTTCCATAGCGGTTACAAAATGGAAAGAACGCCACCAAAACAGACCAATATGGCGGTTTGTAAAAGCTGGAATCATCCATTAGCTTACAGAATGAAAGGTTGGCAATTCGGTCTCCCTTTGGGAGAACCGATGACCAAATACAGCAACCAAAAAACAATCACACGCCCACCTTATGACCCCTCACATACACCACATGCTCTTGTCGTGGGCTGGTTGTGGACATATTTATTTCCTTATTTCCCCGTGGGAACCCCGGGAAGTGAAGCAGTGCTTGTTTACTGTGGTAAACAAGCTCTATTTCACTGGTAAAATAGGACCCAGTCACTAATACTTGGGGTGCAAGTCCTCTAAAATAGGCAACATGGGGTATAAACGATTGACTGACCTTGACTTTATCTCCATGTTGTGGTCATGATTAGCCTTTGTGCAGAAGTATGTGACCTTAAACAACAATAAATAAATAAATATTTCCTTATTAAGAGAGTCAAACACTTGTCCTAGCCAGACAAGTTTCAATCATTGGCTTGCGTTCAGTCATTCTCTGTGGCTGTTGGCAAGTGGCGTGTTAGCTCACTTGACTGAAAATCAGGGTGAGCTATTCTAATCACTTTTAATGCCCGTCGAGCGTCCGTCGTCCGTCGTGAAGGTGATGTTTGGGAACACTTTAATGAAATTTCACTTGAGTAGCAGTTATATAGGGGCATTTTTTTAAATAATATTTTTGCTCGTATTGAGTAGGGGGGGGGGTGGTGGTGGTGGTGTGGGGCCAAAATGCGCCAATTGGTAAAACATCTTCTCTTGAACCAGCGGTAGCAGAGACCGTTATGTTGCTTCCCTTTGGGGTGTAGAACCCAATTTGTTTAAGAGAAGTTCGAGGGGCAATATTCACCATCGTTAATGGGAGGGGCAAGAATTTTTGCCCCGCCAAAAATTTATATTTTCTGACCGAGCGGCCGATTTGAACCAAATTTATTATGACGTAAGTATATTGATGGGTCATAATTATTTATGCCCCCAACAATTTCCAGTAGCCCCGTGGGAACCGCGGCAGCTAAAAATAGAAATATTTTTTGTTAAACGCCCATATCTCCAAAACCACAATGCACTGAGATTTCTTATTTGGTGTGAAGCTTCCTTGGAACCAACCAACAGAAAGGAATCGTAAAAAAATGTCATTAGTTTTGTCGTAGAATACAGCTTCTGGACTTTGAAAAAATGTCCGCATTTTTTTAACACTGTGGATAATAGAAAAAAACATTTAAAAATCTGTTTTTTTCTAAACCACTGCCTCAAATGATTCATATTTGATATATGGCATCACTGTAAGTAGGATTTTCAGGTCTATTTAAATTGATCCCTTTGGGGCACATTTAGCGGGAACAAATGTGGTCTATGCATGGGCCTCAAAATACAAAATAAAAAAAAAAATCAAACGCAACTTTTGATAAATCTGTACGTATCAGGTCATTGGTTATTTGGTATGAAGCATATTTGGAGCGGGTAGCATCCAACCGGCAAATACCCGGGTTTTACATGGGTTGCCACATGGTGTTATGAAATATTTGGATATACAAGTCTGCGCAGCATGATGCACAACCCTTCTGTGTCGGATACAACGGTCACGGTGCCATTCTCACAAACGACTGATTGGGGTAATTGGAATGTGGTGTTAACTTGGCTAAACCGTCCTTGTCGAACCTAAACATTTTGAAAGCATTCATCATTTGTAAATCGTGTCAAGTCAAAGCTTGGGAAATGAAACCTAATGTTAGAAGCTGAACGTTCATCAGTTGTGGATAACAACACTAATTCTACGTCGTCTTCAGTCGCACCGAACATCAGCAGATCTGAGGAAGCCATTGTTGGTCAACAACATAATGACGCTGAACTCACAGAGTTACTGACCCGTACACGTACACGTTAATTAAAAAGTCGTTTCGCAACTCAATTTTTCTCAAATCCCAACGTGTACGGGTACGTGTAGCTACACGTACCCGTACCCGTACATGTTTGAAATCGCAAACTCCCTAATATCTCCATTTATATCTCTATTACATACTAAGCCAAGAATAATTCGTTTTGGTATCTGTTTATGAAACAGATTATCTTCTATTTTTGAACGAAGACCATTTCCAATTGTAAATGTTTTAATTTCTAAACACCTTATGGGCATTTTGTAACTTGAACAATCTATGTGTGCATTAAGATCATTTGCAAATTTTGGAATTAAATCTAATGCTGGTATTATAAAAATACCTTTTTGAATTTCAATTTTCCCATGTTCACCACCAATGAGACAAAATTTAGATGGAGTACGATGCAATTTAATTGTCACCTCAACTCCATTTGGTAAATATTTTTCTTGCACAAATAGATCTAAATGTAATTTTCCTCTTAACTGTACAGACTTACTAGCACCAATTAATTTTGCACATTTAGTCAAACCGTTGTTAGATGAACTTTTTGCAGTTTCAGTGTGTGTGCCAGGAGAATCTGGATACCACATTTCACTTGCAGTCAATTGTGTTTTTTTCACAACTCTTGAATAACTAAGAAAATTCTCCAAATATCCTCTATAAGGATAAAGATCTGTATTGGTGGTGATAAGATTGCCATTCAATGTGACATCAATTTTGCTAAACATACTATAAAAAAATTATTAATGGGAGCAATTTGTGTTCGGGTTGTCACGATTTTTTAATTTAGGAATCGATTAATTATCACAAATAATTGATAATAATTGATTAATCATACCTAGATGACCCCCTCTCCCTCTCTTTGAAGTCCTTAAAAATGAAGTTCAAGTCAGTTGACTTACCTCAAGTAAACAACGAAGACGATCCTCTTTTAGGTACATTTAAAGCTTTGATTTTCTGAACTTTTGAACCATCAGTGTAATAATCAAGACCCATCGTCAGTTGCGAACTTTGCAACTGCTGACCAGTTTTGATTATTACACTGACGGTTCTAAAGTTCAGAACATTAAAGCTTTGAATGTACCTAACAGACAAATGCCGCTAATGGCTTCTTCAGGTTTAATGTCAATGTTCTTGACCTTTTACCTTTAGAAACAATAGTTTTTTCATCAAATTTTTTTTCAATTATTAAATGTCTAAAATGGGGTAAAATTTACCCATTCTTCAACAACGAAAAATACTAATCGATTTTGGCATGACCAATCGACAATTGATTAATTGTGACAGCCTAAATTTGTGTATCTGTAGCCAAAACACTCCCATCTTGTTTTGTAATTTTAATTTGAACTTCAAGTGTAGATGCTGCATGATCTAACCACTTGGTTGTTTGTCTTGGAATTAGAAATTCTATTGGTGAAGAATTGTTTAAAGATACTATTGGAAATTGTTCAAGTTCACCAGTATTTTCTAAACCACTTGATGTTGGTTAAACATTATCTGGATCAAAACTACTTCCAAACTGTTCACATGATCCGTGTAACATCATAATTTTAATCAACTATATCAAGTGGTCTAGAATTTTGTTTTACAGAACTCTATACATCTTTCCACTTTGAGAAGTTTTCTCAGAATGACTTACTACTTTTCGTTTTTGTCTTTTTATACCTAAAGCAGATGCTCCCATTGATTTCAAAAGATCTTTTCCATGAGTAAATAAAATTTCTTTAGGTGCTTTACGTTTTTCTAAAAGTTCTTTTGCCATCTGTATACCATGTTTCAAACCTTCTTAAAGTTTGAAATGCATTTTTTGCTATGGGTTTTACAAATGGTACAGCTGTTCTCAGTGCTGTATGAAAAATAGAACCTAATCCACACCCATATTGACGTGGCATACCTTGCTATACAGGCATCATTTTTATAAATGTAATTTGTTCCGCTCTATAAAATGCAACTTTACAACAGTCTCACCACTGCAAACTGAATAGGTTTACCAGTGTTTCCATTTATATTTATACTAATCTGATCAAAATAAGATCTTGATACCAGTATGTAATGTGCATTATCAAATTCTTTGTGAATGTGTTGACATTCTTTTCGTGATTCAAAGGGAATCACTCATAAAATAGATGCTTCAGTTTCACCTAAAAAGTATAATCTGCAATGTCCAAATAAATAAAATGTTGATGGAAATCAGTATTTAAATCTACATTATATTTAAATGCATCTCTTGCTGTGTTAGGAAAAATGACAGGAAAAATATTTTTACATCCCACTTTTTGTGATAAACTTTCTGACGTTTCAATACCCAATTTCCCAATACTATGTTTTACTATTTTTACATGGCCTTGGAGATGTGAATATCCAACATGAAATGATACATCAAAAGTTTTAAATATATCTGCAAGTTTGTATTGAATTTCTGTTTGCATTGAATCTTTGACATGACCACCATTTGCATAAGCACCTGGTAAAATATTTAATTCAACAACAGCAACACCTTTGTGAATCCTATGTTTCAGAGATGATTTTTTGATACAAGTCAATATTTTGCTATCTGTCACAATGATTGTAAAAAGAGATTCTTCCTCTGCAATATGTTTGCCTCTGAAGGTAAAATTACTTCAACTAAACCTACTTCCCATCGTTTTTTTCAAGATGAATGGGGTTTGGTAATTGTGCTTGAAAACAACATTGTGTATTATTTGGAAACATATTCATAGAACTATCACTCAGAAGTGTTACATAAAACAAATTCAGTTTTCTTACAATAAATTTTGTAACACATCAACATATTTTAATGTATGCTTATGTGTGAAATATTTCCACATACGTATTTTCAATGTACGTGGAAATCATTCTACAATACTTGCTTTTGTTTCAGGATTTTCTGTTGTGAAAAAAAAGAATATTTTCTCTCTTCAGAAATTTCTGAACCACCTTATATTTAAATTCAGAACCTTTGTCAGATTTTAATGATAATGGTTTATGACCAGAAGTTTTCAAAATAGTTTGAAATGATTTTGTTTATGTCTCTCCAGATTTATTATGGATAGGTAATACCTATGCATATTGTGAAAATACATCAATGACAAAAAATAAAAAACGAAATTGATTATTGTGGGATTGTAAACTTTGTAAATCTGCTAAAGCAATTTGCCATTGATGATCAATAACTCCTACTATAGTTTTATGTTTTGAACATTTTCTCTGGATAGGTTTATGTAAAGTATATATTCTTTCTCCCTCATCCAATCTTTTACTTGACCAAGTGTAATAGAATTATCTTTTTAATGTGGTGCCTTGTACAATTGCTGTACACCACCATAACTAACAGGATGTTTTGTATTGTAATAAAATTCACTTAACAAATCATTCAATAGGCTTCTCATTTGTCAGAAATTTTACTTTTAGATAATTTACGTTTTAGTAATGATTTTGGTGTTCCTTCACACCACTGCTTTTTCTTTCTTTTACGTATTGGAGGTATTGATAAAGGAGACCCTGGCCAACTATCTTCAGGGGAACTCTAATATTTACTACTAGCTTTATGAGTGTGTTGTCTATGCATCCATAGCCAATGTTCACGATTTCCTACAAAATCGTGTGGTATATTTATATCTCTTAATCCATGACTGAATATTTACTATCCTCTTGGTTTGAAACATTTTCGATGTCTAAGAACATCATTAACTAAATCAATAATGTTTGAACCTTGTATGGCTTCTCGATCATAACTTAATACACCCCGATCATCCCAGCTCATGTTTCGATGAGTTGATAAAACAGATAATAATGACATTGCTTTATGTCTCATAGTAACAAGGGCACTTTCTATAATTCGATTTCGAAAAGATAATGATTTTTTTTCTCCGCTGAATCAGGTATGACCAGTGTTGGTTGGAATGCTTTCTTATGTGACGTTTGAAATTTCTGCAAAGTTTCCCCATACTAAAGTTCTTTCTAACTTTCTGATAAATCTGAATTGTCTAACAATGATGATAAATTATATTATTCTGAAGTTGTTCAGTATTTGTAAATTGTGAGCTAGATGGTAATTGAGCTTATTCATTTCTAAACCATTGCATATCTTCTAATAGTTGATAAGGTACAATAGCCATTTTCTTCCTATTTTGCTGATTAATTTATTTCCAAGATTTGTTGCAAGTCCAACCACTGGAGCAAGTAATCCAAGTAACGGTAAAAAACTCCCTTCTGATTTTAATATTTGCTTTTTCTTTTTAACAGAAACTGATTTACTAGCAAGTGTTCGTAGTCCTTTATGCTTCAGATACAATTTCTGTTTCTGACTAGGTGATAGATGCACATTACCTTTTAAAAGATTATTACAACATTCTGACAAACAATTAATTAATTCTTTAGGTGCAGTTCTTATTATTTCTTTTTGAATTGCTGGAGGAGCTTGACTCATTGCTAATAACATACCACCATATTTTATCACTAAAGGAATTTTTTTTGTTTCTTATTTTGTCTCACCATCCTTTTTTATCACTATCTATGGATGAAAGGAAACAAATAAAAATGTATTGCTATTTACATATGTGCTAAGAGTGCACTTTATTTATTAAAACATTTTCACTTAAAGTAAGATCTTATTCCACGAGTAGGTTTAGAAGAATTTAAAGCTGTAACACATTATCATTGTGGGAATCTTGTCTTTTAATGGTACATACTCTGTATTTTGTACACAATGCATTGGTTCATGATTTACATTTTTTACACCATTTTGTCTTTTGTTATTGACCCTAAATGTATTAACTTAAGTGGTGATACTTTTTTTGTTTTTGAAAATTTTTCACAAGTATTGCTTTTGTTTTTGTACCCTTTGTAGTTGGGAGAATTATGAGGTGCAATTTCAAAATTTGTATACATGTATTTAGGTCCTACCTTTTGTTGATTTTTTATCTCTGTATAATTTGATGAATTATTTGATGTTTTTTAGGAGACTTTCTTTTCTTATGTGTTTTCTTCTTCTTAAATGCTGATTGTAAGTTTCTTAAATTATGAGCAATAGCTGTAGTCCCTTTATGTTCTCTCTTTGTCCAAATTGATCACATGAACTACATTTCTTATCTATGGGTTTATGAATACAATCTGCACATGCACGATAAGCAATACGGAAATTTGAAATGTGAACTCCTGAGTCTTGAGTGGTTTCAAAATCCAAAAATTCAAATGGAATTTCTGGCATTGTGTCATTATCAGGTGATGCGTATTTTGGAATAAAAGTATTTATATTCAGAATTTACATCTTGATGACAATATTTACATTTTCTAAACCCCTCACAAATGTGTTTTCCATTTCTGGGGTAATTTAACATATTACATTTTTACATTTTTGCACTAGTTCGCAAATGGATTTCTGCTCTTTCCCTTTTGTAGTGATGTGGTTTTGATAACATGATTAACTTACAAACTGTCTATTCCATGTAATGTAACAGATAACAGAGTGTTCAGGAATACATTTTAATGGGGCAAAGCAAACACAACCAAATTTACACATGTGTCATTCCTTAGATTGATAGCCTTTCTTGCAAAGTTCACAATAATACCAATACCCTAAAAATCCTGTTATGCTGGTAATGGTGTCAAAGTGCTGGTGATGGTGGTATATATGTATAAATTTACTATCCTTTGTAGTTGTCAGTGGTTCAAATAAGAAATCAGTTTTATACTGGGTATGACTTTTGATGGGATAGTCTGGAGAAAGCAGATATAATACTCCTCATATAAGGGGTATTATAATCAAGCACTGCTTTATCCACCAGTGTCTTAGCTTCAGTTTCTTGAAACTTCAATTTTGAATTTCTAATTTTTTTCCATTTCTTTTGCCTAAGTGCTGACCCATCTTGATCAACATGGCACTTTCCTACCACAATGGTCTGGGTGAGACACATGGAATCATTAACATTTTGAATTTGAACAATACTTTTTTATTACCAACCATTTTATCAGCAGATTCAAAATTTGCTTTATATCATCCGGTGGTGAGAAAGTGTTACTTCTAAAGATAATTTCTGATCATGGATAGTAAAGTTACCATTGGATTGTACAACTTTTTCACTTTCATCTAACACTGTATTACCAGTGATAGAAGATGTCTTGTTAAAAGGAATAAATATATCCATATCCAAGCCATGGTGATTCATGGATATTCTCATGTGGTCATTTTCTTCTATCACACATTCATCTTTAATCTCTGCTAACATACTGTCAAATACTTTGGATAGGTTTTCAAATGGATTCTTCTCATGAAATTCTTTAAATTTTATTCTATATACATAGGATTTTGAATGGAATTTTTAGCTCACTGAAGGGAGCTTAGCTTATCACTTGCTGTCCATTGTCCATCATCATCCATCATCTGTCGTGGACTTTACATTATCCTCACAAACGACTGGACCAAATTGGACCAAATTTGGTGTGCATGTTCCTTATTATATGTCAATTCAAGTTTGTGCAAATAAACATGTCATGCCTGCAGGGGGCACCACAGGGGCATGACTCTGATAGCACCCATAACCTTTTTTAAAAATTAAAAAAATCTTCTTCTCCAGAATTTTAACTTAGTGAAATATGAGGAATTTTTTTCCAAAATCTTCTTCTTCAGATCCACCAGTCAGAATCCTTTCATATTTGGTATACAAGATTCTCTAGGGGGTTAGATTCAAGTTTGCTCAAATCGGGTCCCTGAGTTCGAATTTAGGCTCTCTATTGGAGCCCAAAATTTAAATTGATGCAATTTGAGGAAATTTCTTAAAAAATCTTCTTCTTCAGGTCCACCAGTCAGAATCCTTTCATGTTTGGTATACAACATCTATAGTCTTTATCTATAGGGGGGGGGGGAGTTGGCAGATTCCATTTTGTTCAAATCGAGTCCCTGGGTTTACATTTGGGCTCGCTATGGGAGCCTGAATTTTAACTTAGTGCAATATGAGGAAATTTCTTTAATTTCTTCTTCAGATTCACCAGTCAGAATCCTTTCATATTTGGTGTACAACATCTCGAATATCAACTTAGTGGAATATGAGGAATGTTTTTAAAAATCTTTTTCTTTATACCCTGCAGTCAGAATGCTTTCATATTTGGTATACAACATCTCCAGGGGAGGGGGTCAGATTCACGTTTGTTCAAATCTGGTCCCTGGGTTGACATTTGGGCTTCCTGTGGGAGGCCAAATTTTAACTTTGTGCAATATTAGGAAATTTCTTTAAAAGTCTTCTTCTTCAGAACCATCAATTAGAATCGTCTGATATTTGGTATACAGCATCTCTAGAGGGGTCAGATTCACATTTGTTGAAATCGGATCCCTGGGTTGATCTTTGGGCTGCCTATGGGAGCCCAAATTTTAACCTAGTGCAATATGAGGACATTTCTTTAAAAATCTTCTTCAGATCCAACACTCAGAATCCTTTCATAGTTGGTATACAACATCTCTAGGAGGGTCAAATTCCAATTTGTTCAAATCGAACCCCTGGGTTATTAATTTGGGCTACCTATGGGAGCCTAAATTTTAACTTAGTGCAATATGAGGGAATTTCTTTAAAATCTTCTTCTTCAGATCCACCAATTAGAATTCTTTCTTATTTGGTATACAACATCTCTAGGTGGGTCAGAATCAAGTTTGTTCAAACCGGGTCCCTTGGTTAATATTTTGGCTCCCTATTTGAGCCCAAAGTTTAACTTAGTGCAATGTGAGGACACTTCTTTAAAAACCTTCTTCTTCATATCCACCAGTCAGAATTCTTTCATATTTGGTATATAACATCTCATGGGGGGGGGGGGGGGGCGGGGTCAGATTCAAGTTTGTTCAATTTGAGTCCCAGGCTTAATATTTGGGCTCTCTGTGGGCGGGGTGGGGGTGGGGTGGTAGGGGAGCAGGTTAGGTTCGGGTTTGTTCAAATCCATTCCTTAGTGTTTTTCCATAAAATTTACCTTTCATGACTTCATTCCTTTGTAGTGTTGATGAACCATCTCTAACTGAATGTGGCCCCAAATACTTCTTTGAACCACTTTAGCAGGTGAACGATTAAGGCCCATGTGGCCTTGTTGTTTTTGATATTCTTAGCATCTGAGGATGGATTCTATATAACTCTCTTTCATTTTTTAATCTTTGTCTCTTACTCTCTCTACTGATATCCTCTGTTTCACTCTCTACCTCACTGTTATCTTCAAAGCATCTGTTCATCTTCTGTATTCTCTTGTTTAAATCAATCTTGTCCTCTTGGCATCAAAAAAAGCATGTGAGAAGAAAACTGAGAATCACCCCTTTTTATACCGTCTAACTTAGTTTTGAATTTATTTGAAAGTGCAGCTTTTCTTGCAGTCACATCACTAAATGATATATATGCATTATCTAATAACGTGAGTGAATGTAGAAAATTAGAATCTGGAATATCATTTAAAGTCTTGTCATATTTTTTTTTTCACAGTTGAAAATATTTGTTTTAACCCTTTACCCAACATAACGGCCAAAACTGGCCACCTCTATTCACAAAAATCACCAATTATTTTTTATTATTTTATTCATCTTTTGTCTGAAAAACATAGGTTATGAACCCTCTTTGGAACGAGCTCGTCTAGCTCGTTCCAATGTGGGGGCATCACCTATGTTTTTGAGACAAAAAATGAAAAAAAAGTTATTCAAGAATTTTGTTTTCAAGTGTCGTCTGCTTTTCATGTTAGGTAAAGGGTTAAATTGTATCCTTAATCCACCACTGATAATATTTTATCTGGAGGTGTTTGCATACATGATGGTGGTTTGTAAAATTGACAATTTATTATCAACTGAATGCAAGAACAATTTGGTGACCACTTAACATGTTCTTGCAAAGGAAATTGCAAAGGAATATCTTTTGGTTCCCAATTCATTAAACCTTGTCCACAATTGAAACATTTTACTTTACCATCTCCCACATAGCAAAACCCAGCTTTAGCTAATTCTTCTTTCTTGGATTGTAAAATAGGATTTGTACTCATACTAAAACTCGAAAGTCTTGTAAGCTCTTATAAGTATATAGGATATGTAGGATTAAGTGGTAGAGACATGTTGACTGTTCAGTGTTTTACTTTGACATTTCTGTAAAAACTAAAAGTTGTCTTTTTTATATCCATGAGATTCATAAGGTGGATGAATTGTTTTATGTATTTTTGAAATACACCATGTTCATTTGTCACATCACACTGGAAATAAAATGGAATGAATGCAATTAATTGCAATTCAATATATTTTATTTTCAGTGTGACGTGACAAATACACATGGTTTATTTCAATAATTACATGAAACATTTCTTAATAGGGGAGTATAAAAGGCTATCGATTCTCAGCTTTTCTTCACACTTGCTTTTAGACTATCAAAAGGTTAAGACAAAATTCCAAACATCTCCAAAGGTGTATGAAGTGAGAGATCCAAGATTAAAAAATCAAGTGACCCAAACATTATTTATTATAAAATGAGAGATAGAGAGATAGCGAGTTCCAAGAAAATAGAGTAAACAAGTAATCCAAACAGTATTTATTATAAAAAAAAAGAAGTGAGATTTCTTGTAGGGGAACTTTATGAGATGATACCTGATACATGGTCTGAAGCAAAAACCCTTATCAAACAACTTTACGAATTCACAAAGCACTGTTATATTTGTAAGGAGAGTGGACATCTGGCTAAAGCATGTCCAAATAAAGAAGTATGTTATTATTGAAAACAGAAAGGTTATTGGATTAATGCATGTACATTGAAAAAATCATCTAATCAACCAAAATGGGGGACACCAGCTGTTCCATCGCCTACTACATGGTTTGACATTCTTCCAACACCTACTACAGAGTTTGGCATTCATCCGAAGCAGATAGAACGAAAAATTCCACCACTGGATATCACAATACCTAATACCTCACAAAAAAAACAGCCTGACGATAATGTGTTACCAGATTTTGATGAGGAACCAGACACTTTGTTATATAATATAGACATACCAAGTGAAACAAAAACAGATGATGAATTAGAAACATTATTTCCAGAGAAAGAGGCATCGCCAATGAAAGTTTCAAGAAAACGTAAAGCTAAGAACAGTAAATCAAAAGTGTCAAAACTTTCCAAGAAGCTGTAATGAACATTTGAAAAGTGACATTCAAAAAGTGACATTCAGAAGGTGAAACATATCTGCGTTGTATCACAAAATATTCATCGAATAAAATTCAGAAAAGGTAATAATCTTGTTTTCTGTTCAAACATTTCTAGGTTAAGAATTTGTTTTTTATACTTGTCTGACAATTAGTTTTCAAACCGCGAAATAAAAATCAGAGTCAACAACGAAATGTCCGAGAGTGGCCCCCTCGAGGCAGGAACCCCCAAGTATCAGTTCTCGGCCCCCTCCTATATATCATCTACGTCCATAAGCTCAAAATCTCCGATAATCGCGTTCAAATCTCACAATTTGCGGACGATAAGGAACTATGGGTGTCTAATAACACGGCCAATCTAGTTCAAAAAACCTCTTCAACGCGCCCCCGATGACCCGGAGCTATGGTGTGCCAAATGGAGAATCAAGCTGAACGTCAATAAAACCCAAAGAATCACGTTCACCCATAAGAAAAAAGATCGCGAGTTTGTCTTAAAACTTTTAGGCAAAGTCCTTCGAAAATGCACCGAAGCGAAATTCCTTGGCATAACCATTGACCAAAACCTATACCTCAACAAACACACCAACGATATCGCCACTAAAGCCACTAGACGAATTAACCTGATAAAAATGCTAAGAGGTACGTCCTGGGGAACCAATCAGGCAATCCTGCTTAAATTTTACAAAGCTTTCGTGCGCCCGGTCCTCGACTATGGGGCACTTGTCCTCACCGACTTGAATAAAACCAATATGGGGAACCCCAAAAAGTTGAGAACCATGCGCTCAGGGTCGCTCTCCGTGCCCTCTGGGATACCCCCGTCAAACTACTCCACGACAGAGCCGGTATTCCAATAGTAGAAGACCGCCTCGCCTCCCTAGCCGCGAAAAATCGAGACCGCCTCACCGAAAGTGACCTAATATCCGAACTACAGAAAGTCGACAAAAAGCTAAAAATGCCATAAAATAATTACCCCGTAATTATGAACCAAACCAGAGGGGGATAACTTGATCTGAACCTATCTAACTAAAACATCCCATGTATACTCAAGTTGGAATCAAACCGGGGAGGTAAAGAGCGGGAATAACACCCTTGGGTGTGTCACAGGATCGTTTGGCCCGCTTTCCTTCCGTAATCTTAATCTCTATCACAACCTATCTAATTAAAACGTCCCTATAAACTTAAGTAGGAATCAAGCGGAGAGGTAAAGAGCAGGAATAACACCCTCAGGTGTGGTACATGATCGTATGGCCTGCCCCCCTCCCTTAATCTTAATCTCGATCTCTACCTAGCTAATTAAAATTAAAACGTCCCATACCAACTCAAGTAGGAATCAAACCGGAGAGGTAACGAGCAGGAATAACACCCTCGGGTGTGGCACATGATCGTATGGCTTGCTTCCCTCCCTCAATCTTAATCATGATCTCAACCTATCTAATCAAACGTCCCATATAAACTAAAGTAGGGATCAAACTGGGGAGGTAAAAATCATGAATAACACCCTCGGGTGTGGCACATGATCGTTTGGCCTGCTCTCCTCCCTTAATCCTAATCTCGATATCTACCGAAAAAGATGTCCCAGATAAAGTCAAGTAGGAATCAGTCCGCGGGTGCAAGGATCAGGAAACACCATCGAGTGTGGCATTTAAGCGTCATCTTCTGCTCTCGCCCCTTTTTAACTTAAAAACAACCCACTCTACCAAAGATGGTCCCTTACTGTGTTAGCACTCTTACTGTATTATATACAACCTACTAATTATGTTCTTTTCTGTTTTAAGCAGGCACCGACCGATGTTTTTTTTAATCATCCACCTTCAAATAACCGATATGGATCAACTCTAACCGCTATGGAACATAGTGACCGCTATGTACTTTGAACATCCATCATTCCATTCCTAGAAGTGGTCATCCATCTCCTGGGAGGCAAGCGTTGGTCCTGCCTCCCATTATTGCACCTTATTGTAAGCGCCAGCAGCGTGCATTCTACCCCAGCCAAATAGGATACCATGGAGGCCTGCCCCCGAACCAGGGAAGTTCGGGTCTTTCTCTGGGTGGTCCCCAAAAGGGGCCGTTGTTGTTTTTTCTCCACGATCTGATGCAATCCTGAAAACAGAACCCAACAGAGAATCCAACTCTGCCAACCATCGATTGCCTGAGGCAGACTATACTTGCCAAGGATGGCCCACCACAACAAGACATTCCTATAAGTGGCAGATTATTCCTGCCTGAATATACCACCACTGCACCCTCGGGGAGGGGTAGCGCCTTTGCTGAGAGGACCCCCTCTCGCACTGGTCCTCACCCTAGGGTTTAGACCAAAAGAACATCAAAAAGTCGAGTCACAACTCCCAAGAACACCATAATCCCGGACATCTGCTGAGTACCCGACCCTTTTCCTCCTTTGACGCGCCTTGACATGTTGCTGAAAACTAAAAACTACATTCTACAATTAAAGAGGGTCGAAAGGGGCTTGCCTCGCGGCGTCCTTGCGCGCCTTCGGCGCGCGAAACCATTTCATCTGCCGATGTGCTCATCATTCCTTCTTCCATGCAAAATGAATGTAAAGTTCTCTCTTGATCAAGAAGTTTACAGAAAATGGAGGACCAGGGAAATATCCGATAACGAATGGAATAAGCAAATTGAAGAAGAACACAAAAGAATAGAGAAAGAAAGGATGCGGCGAAGACATTTATCAGAAGATTGTTTGGGACATATGCGCCGTACCGGTCCTCTGAAGTATACTCGTCAGAGGGGCCAGCAAATTATTAACAAAATAGATCGTCGTGCAGAGATAAGACGGTTCTTAGCAGCTCGTGGTTTTGAACTAGAGAAGTACCAGGTAAAACGGTTGATCTGTATCCTGATCTTAATAGTCAACCTGAAAGAAAATATAAAAAAATAGGAGGTGAAATTCAATAACCTATACCCGGATTTGAGTAAATTCTATTAGGAATCCTAAAATCCAAGTATAGGTTTTTGAATTTTTTACCCTGACATACATTCATGATAAAGTTAATCTGATTTATTCTAATTCTTCTTATCTCTACATTTCGTTTTAAAAGTGTTGGTAGCACAAAACTATATGTTCAAAAAATGCCTCTGTGGCGGTCCTTTTCAGGACCAACATATTCTCAAAAGAGTTTCTCGAGCACATTACACACTTTTCTAAAAAACAAAAGTCTCAGAAAGAGAGACACAGTTCCCTCATCCATTCTGTGAGTAATTGTAGTTCGTCCAGGTTCGCCTAGTGGAGAAATTAGTGTTAAATCAGTTCGCACAATAACCTCCAGGGTTGCCTGTGGGAGAACAGTGCTAAGAGGCGATGCCACTATGTCGAACTGATTTAACACTGAAATTCCCATAGACATTTGTTCGCCAGAGAAAATCCAGGGTCGTGTGTACTATGGCAACGTGATTTTAGCGAAAAGATTTAACACTGAAAATTCCCATAGACATTTTTTCGCCAGAGTGCCAGTGTATGAGTTCGGCCGATAGTGTTAAAACAGTTCGCCATAGTGACATCCCTTACTACTTATGCATAGTACATGCTTAGTAAAAATGGGTAATGACCTTTATTGATTAATGTTCATTCATTTATATTTACAGTGTACAGAAAAGTTTTACATAACATTAAAAATTAATTTAGGGCTGTCACGATTTTTGAATTTATGAATCGATTAATCGTCGCAAATAATCGATAATAATCGTACCGAGATGACCCCCTCTCCTTCTCTTCGAAGTCGTTAAAAATGAAGTTCAAGTCAGATGACTTAGCTCAGGTAAACAACGAAGACGATCCTCCTTTAGGTACATTCAAAGCTTTGATGTTCTGAACTTTTGAACCGTCAGTGTAATAATCAAGACCGGTCGTCAATTGCGAACTTCGCAACTGCCGACCGGTATTGATTATGACACTGACGGTATACCTAAAAGACAAATGCCGCTAACGGCTTCTTGGGATTTAATGTCGACGTTCTTGACCTTTCACCTTCAGAAACAATAGTTTTTCATAAAATTTTTATTTAATTATTAAACGTCTAAAACGGGGTAAAATTTACCGATTCTTCGACAACGAAAAATACTAATCGCTTTCGGCGTGACCGATCGGCAATCGATTAATCGTGACAGCCTAAAAAAGTATTCATGAGTTCAATTTTAAATACATTTAACGACTGTACAGAAAATTCAGGTCTAATATATACAAAGTGTGAATAATATAATTATTAGTCAGTCGATTCATCTGTAGGTTCTGGCATGGTGTATAAAGTGCTGACTTCTCGCAGAAACTCTGATGTTCTCAGTTGGCCATTTTCATACTTCTCCCACGGGGCACATAACGGGCCACTCAAACCTTCTGGTACCGGTATTTCCCCGCTGCCGGCGTGCCATTGAATGACCATCTACTGATCTCATTGTAAGGTTACGGTGTTGCCTTCTTTTCTTAGGACTGAGACAAGGAAATAAAAATGCAGCTGCGACTTTGCATCATCCCGTGTAATATTTTGGTCATCATTGTATAATGGAACTGATCTAACAACACATTAGACTAGTCAACATGAATAATAAATTGATGCTTGAACAGCAAAATCAAACCATCAAAGTAATTACCAAACTGTTTTGTTTTACAATGCTATGCAGATAGTTTATTTGAATTCCTTGTCGTTCTGTAAAAACACAATCAAGCATATATATGGGATCTCACTAAAAAGTGTAGACCGAGTCCATGTCCGAGACGAGAAAAGATGCAGGCAGGAATTCACAAGTTGGATCAAAATTGAATGTCGCTGGGTGAATATTACGAAACTTGCCAATTTTAGGATTTAAATTATTTCATGTAAATAGAATTATTTATCACTGAAACAGTTCTTCTGTGATTTGTTTATTGCACTATAATGTAGTACGCGATCGTAACCATCATGCACGAAGTTCTGGACATATTCTGGTAAAAAATGATATTTTATCAGGTCGAGTCGCGAGTGTCTGTCAATTCGGTGACGATGTATAACATATTTTGTTGTTGGCAGAAAACATAATTTATCTTTTATAAGTTTCTGTAAATGTCATTATTTTTACCGTACTCTTTTCCGTTTCAAACTTAACCCTTTCACCACTTTTTAGATGGCTATGTAGACGATATCATGTAATTTTAAAAACTTGCCCTCCAATAGATTTTTATAACAACATTCATTTTTTGGCATTCAATAACTATCTGCCTTAGTGTTTGGCATCAACTTGATAACTTTGATGATCATATATAATTTCTTTGATGTTCTCATTTAAATGAAGCAAAATTTTCAGACCTTGTTTGTTTCGTCTTGCATTTCAACTTCTTTGCTCTGTCACAGAAATGACACGGTGTCAGGAAAATGATAGTTCGTTACCGATATTACGTGTACATTGCACACAAAACCGCACTTGTTAATACCCCGTCGTTTGTGTAGAAACGACCGGGTATGAAAAGCTGTTTTAGTGCGGTCACGTGAGAAGGATTACATAACCAATTAATGTTTCGCGAGAAAAATCTTTCAGAGACTGTCGCTGATTAGCAATTATATTGTTCAGTCAGAAAATTTCTAAAACCTACATTTAATGAAATATTCAGATACAAATGCCATATCTTTCATTTCCAGAACTCTGTACTGCGGTTTAATATAGGAATTGAAAAAATTCGTGAGATTTTCGATTTGTTTTCATATTAAAATAAAATTTTCGCTGATATATGACACGTGATGGGCGAAATTCTCATTTTTGGGGTCAAATTTATCACACAAAATAACGGGATTCACCGAAACGATTTTCACCTTTAGAGATTTTATTTGATATACAAAATTCCCAAACAAAATGTATCAGGTACAAAAAAAAAGATTTAGTGAACAGAAATTAATATGTTAATTGGCAAATCTTTTCCCAATACAGTCCAATCAACACTGATTAGTGAGTGGACGTCTTACATTATGTAACTACACATAACACACTCAGTCGATTTTTGGATAATTTTTTCCTACGGAGTGTACACGTAATGGAAAAGACAAAAGTCCCACTTCCCAAGCGCGCCATTTTATTTCCATACTATATCATCCCTTGTGAGCATGAAATCTGATAGTGTAATACAATACAGACACGCCGGAGCCTAATTCGAAGTGTGTGGGGGAGGGGGGGGGGGGGGCTAAAAGAAACTGCCGGTTTGGAAAGTCCAAGTTCTGACAGGACGACCATGGTTCGCCCCGCTTGAAGAAACTTTTGATAACTTAGACCCAAAAAACTCAATTTCCTTGCATTTCTTTTAACGCAGAAACACTGCGTCGTCGTGGGCAGAACGTTTGAAAATCTAGATCAAGAACGTCCCGGGAGCCCGATAAACAAAATTAGGTATCTGACGGTTAAGCATGTCAAACGAGATCATTGGCCTACAAAGCCGGAAGATAATTCAAGTTTGCCATAAATTGTTACTTTTTTTACAAGGATTACCCAAAACAAGTGTTGTTAATTGGAGAAAGAGACTGTACAGATCACGTCTAAGGAGTATACTCCGCGAAAAAAGTGGGCGGGGAGAGCTTCTGCCCCCCTCCCCCGCCCTTTTTAGTTAGAGCCCCCCCCCCCCCCCCCCCCCACCGTCTCCGGCGTTCTTGCAATGGCATTTAAGTGGTGTTGTAAGGATACTAGTAGGTCAGTGGACTCGAGGCGCATATTTGACGAACGCGCCATTATTTTTTAGCTCCAATCACCCCGCCCAACACTAGGTTAAACATATTTTTATTTGCGAAACAAATAAGTTGCAAATAGGGATTGGAGGACAAGTGCTTTCCACTTAGTATACCCTCCGCTCCCTTAACGTGATACAAAAAATCAATATAATGGCGAAACAAACAAATGAGAGAAATGTAAAAAAAAAATATATATATTATTCTAGAAAATCTAACTTCACAATAAAAAGAGTGAGAGAGAGAGAAAAAAAAGTGATTAATTGATTGATGTCCTTTCTGCACCTTGAGTCTGCCTCTGTCAATTTGATTTTCCATGCCGAGGGTCGACCAGGCGCTGCACTGAGTGGTTGCTACTAATACTACTACCATCATTACTGCTACAACTATAGATAATATTTTTACTATCGCGTTCAAATCTTACCACCGAATAATAATAATAATAATAATAATAATAATAATAATAATAATAATAATAATAATAATAATATTTACATATTAATTTCCGTAATCATCCATTCGTTACACTTTAGCCGCCTAATCACGCGCCTTAGAAGTCGCAATGAACTGCATGTGTTAAACAATACTAGGATGGAAACTCATTATCGAATCTTCGAGTGTTACGAATAAATTTTTGAACAAATTTAAAAAGTGAGGTATTAGTTTTATGTTCTAAAATGGGATCGCCGTACAATAAAATATCAACGGAGTTCAAATTAACATTAATTTCCAATAGTTTACCAATGAGAGCGTTGCGAGATTCTGAATAAAAGGGGCAAAAGAGTAAATAGTGCTCTGCGTCCTCAACAACAGCTGGACAGTGGGAACAGTATGGAGATTCGGAGATGTAATTGAGAAACTTATCACTGTTCAAATCGCTGCAACAAGTTCGAATTCTACTATGAATAATGTTGTATATTCTGACACCACAGGGAAGTATCCTGGAGGTCTCCCTTCAGGCGGTGATATGAGTTTTTTGAATTCATTGAGTGAACTGCTGTTTCGCACTGACACTGGTAGACTATTCCATGTTCCTGTACACGAGGGGAAAAATGATCTTTTGAATAGCTCTGTTCGCATGCAATAAGGCATAAAATCTGCCGAATTTCGAAGGTTATAACCAGATGTGTCACGAACTCTTCGTGGTAGTAATTCCTGCAGATAATCGGGCGCATCGTTGTTTACGATTTTGTAGAAGGTACACATCTTTTGTATGTGTCTTCTTGTTTCGAGGCTGTCCCACCCAACTTCAATCAAAAGGAGATCTCGCGATACTGATCTCGTCAGCCCTGATACGATTCGTGCGGCATCACAGTGTATACATATCCTCTAGACGCTTTATCATATATTGGGGAGCTCCGCACCACACCTGACTCCCGTATTCCAATATTGGCAAAATGAAGGCATTGTACAATTATTCAAAATCTGTCGATTGAAAATATGCTTTAGTTTTCTTAACTGTGAAAGTCTAACACAGGCTTTTTTACAAATGTCGTCAATATGCGCTTCCCAGCCCAAGTTTGATTGGATGGATAATCCCAAGTGTTTGTGGACGCCAACAAAGTCAGGTGTTTCGCTGTCGAACAAAACACTTGGAATAATGATATCTCTATTGAGTGTAAACAACACAGCCCAACACACACCACACAAACACAATCCACGCAAACATACGCATACCACTCACAACCAAAAAAGAACTCATCTTTCAAATGTAAATTTTAATTGAATACAACTACCCATTCTATTTTTTTTTTTTTTTTGGCATTGTATCGTCTCTATAACCGGTTTATTATCTTTTTCCATTCTTTCTTTTTCACCATACTGTTGTGCTGCTCCGTAACTGCAGTCGGCTCAGTTATAATTTTAAGGCTATAAAGAAACAGTTCTTCTTAATACCAGCATACATATGGGAAACGCCCCCGACGCTTTTTGAATGGCAAATAATGGATAAAAATACAGGAGAAGTCGGCCCCAAACGAAGTCGGCCCAAAACAAAGTCGGCCCCCAAACGAAGTCGGCCTATGGGAGAAGTCGGCCCCCAAACGAAGTCGGCCCACAAGAGAAGTCGGCCCATGGGAGAAGTCGGTCCAAAACGAAGTATTATAGAATAGATTATATTAAGGTTGTACTCACTTTTATGTTAGAAATAAAAAAATTGATGAGATTAAATAACTTATCCAACATTTTCAAACTAAACTTATCCAACATTGAATTGAAGCATAAATCTTCCACGAACTTTCACGTATACACAGAACAACGTTGCACACATTTCTGATAATATATATTTTTTAAAATATTACGGCGAAATACAGAAATAGTGTATCGAAATTTCAGTAAATAATAGGCGATAACGCTGTCTTGTTTTTTTATCACTGATAATGTTACTACCTAACATCAGTTCCTGGAAAGCTCTTTGGGCGTTATAGGATTTAATGTTACGTATACTGGTATTTTGAATGGTAAAAAAGAAGGCTACATTTTTTCATACATCTCAGTGGTGTACATAAGGATCGACATTACGGCGAAATACATAAATAGTGTATCGAAATTTCAGAAAAATAATAGGTGATAACGCTGTCTGGTTTTTTTTATCACTGATAATACCATTCCGAACATCAGCGTAGAAAGCTCTTTGGGCTTTCTGGGAATTAATGTTACGTACTGGTATTTTGAATGGTTAAAAACAAGACTACATTTAGTAGTTACGCTACTCTTATTATAGGGAGGGAGATTTTTCTCAGCATTTTATTTCATCAAATGGCCGAGAGCACATCCCAAGACCATTGGAAGTAGTCCTGTAGTTTGTAGGGCCGACTTCTCTCGTGGGCCGACTTCTCTCAAATTGTTGAGCCCGACTTCTCCTATGGTCCCGAGTTCTCCTGTAGTTTGCGGGGCCGACTTCTCTCGTGGGCCGACTTCTCCGAAATTGTTTGGGCCGACTTCTCCTGGGGCCGACTTCTCCGGGGACGAGTTCGCAATGGGTCGACTTCTCTGTACATCATGGATATAGATGTGTTCTCGCTGTAAAGACCTATTTAAAAAAAAAACAAAAAAACTTCTGTCTAATTTAACGGTTCACTTTCATGGGGCACGTTTTGGCAAGTTTCGTAATATTCACCCTGTTGTCCTTGTCCAGATATATATGCAGCAAGAAAATTGATCATCATAAAAGAAAATCTAAGTATGAAAGAATGCCATATATCATATGTATACTTCAATATCTGCTTGACGTATAAATGTTGAAAAAAAACTTAAACAAAAAATTGTTAAAATTTAAAAAATATTTAAAAATATTTGTTGGGGCCGAAATGACTTGAGGACGAAATGACTGAGGTCGAAATGATTTGGAAGTCCAGATGACTGGAATTCCATGGAATTCCCCGGCAATGTTGTCTCGTGACTGTCACGTGATTCCTCTTAAAAATGAAAATGTTTTGATTTCTTCAACCAACGCGTTCAAAACGGGGAAAATGTTTATCTTGATGTCATCAATCCTTTATTTGTTTGTGGATATCAGTGGGTGTTTTGGGAAGAATGTGTTGATAATAATCGGTGAATGGGCTTTTTTTTCAAGTATTCATTGCTTGAACTGATTGTATAAGTTTCCGGGGCGTTTTTTAAAACACAAATCAATTTGTTCCGGGAGGTTTCGTCCCTAAATTTGGGTTCTGGAACCGAATGGCTCCGGGACGTTTCGTTTTAAAAACAGTTCGTCCCGGAACGATTCGTCCTAAATACCGTACATTATCGTTATACGTATGATTATTTTAAAAATGAAGTATCGTGGAAATCATCTATTTGCGAGGATCAGTCAAATCTAAAAATATCGCTGTTGTCTGACGTTTTGGCCCTTAATAAACTTTAAATCACAGACATTTCCTGTAATACACACTTTATATTCCAGCCAAAATAACAGGCATTTACTTTATTTAGTATGACTATGAATGCATAAATTAATGTTCAAGTGGAAAGTGTAAAGGTAGCTTGAATACCAAATATTTCTCGACAATTCGTGATATTTTTGCCCATTTTCCCTCAGAAATTGCCAACTTTCACGAGTGTTAATTCAGATTTAGTGACATTGGTTAATTAATTCTGCGTCTTTCTTGAGAAATAGTAGAAGTACATAAAAAGATAGTCCATGTCCATATGATCGTTTGTTGATTTGCCGATGGAATGAATGAATTAATGAATGAAAAATAGTTAACTGGAACAAATGATTGAATTAACGTTACTCTGACACCTACAATATTCAACCTACTAGTGAACATGCCACCTCATTGGCCTATATAAGTAATGAAATTTTGTTTATTTTGAAAATTCTCACCTCTGATATTCCTTCAGTTCAAATTAAATATACACAAAATGTACATCAAAATGAAGGTTGGGATGTATAGAACACGAAACGCATGTGTAATCAACTCATAGAGTCGACTGTAGGCATCACTGGTTCCTGGAAGTCTGCTGCTGTATTCGCACCAGAACTGATAATTAATAATATTTCATGAAAAAAACTTGTGGCCAAATATGCTTTAAATAACCAAGAACAAAGCTTGGGGAGCTGCATGGGGGAAAATTCCAAAGCCTTTGCTTTTGTTTACGTATGGGTATACTTTCGATTTCCGGTCGATGTCATCGGACGGAAAAAGCATGTAAAAACAATGTCTAAAATCAAATAATGAAAAAGATCACCTTCATACAGTAAACTGTTATTAGAAAGAGATTGCACAGTTGCCATATTCAATGCAAGGTATCATGATACCTGTTGAAATTTCTTAGAATTAGTTACAATTTTTTTTTCGATGGAAATTTGTGGTATCGAGTGATTTGCGCATGTCTGTCGAGCATGGAAACCATCTTCAATAAAAAATGCAGACAGTGTTGTCCTTTTCCAAAATGCAGTCCTGTCGCTGCACTAAAAAGTGTTTTGAATGCCTAGCTTTGTTATTGAATATCTGAAGCACATTCGACCACGAGTTGTTCTTGCGAAATATTATTTTATTATCAGTTCTGGTGCGAATACGATAGCAGACTTCCAGGAACCAGTGGTGCCTGCTGTCAACTCTATGAGTTGATTACATATGTGTTTCGTGTTCTATTCATCCCAACCTTCTTTCTGATGTATAATTTGTGTATATTTAATCTGAATGTAAGGAATATGAGAGGTGAGAATTTCAAAATAAACAAAATTCCATTACTTACAGGGTTCATACAGCTCTTGAAAAACCCTTGAAATTGAGTTTTTTCTTGAAAACCCTGGAATTTGAAATTAGCCCTTGAGAAACCCTTGAACTTTCAGAAATCTCTTGAAAAACCCTTGAATACCAAGCTATTTCCTGGGCATTGTAAATATATGTGTACTCGCCTTTTACTTTTTTGTTGCTCTCGTGTCGCTCAGTTAAAAAAAAACATAAAAAACTATGGAACATTTTACCAAGATTACTGTAACACAGATCACATTTGGGTACCAGTACTTCCTGACTTCCAAAGTCAGATCCGTATCACATGAATCTTAGATTTTTAGAGCTCATACAACAAGCTGGATAGTATATGTAGCCCTTGAAAAAAAAAGAAGCCCCTGAAAAACCCTTGAAAAACCCTTGAACTTTGTGAGCAAATTTTTGTATGAACCCTGACTTATATATGTCCTTAATTTTTCATAAATATACCAGTAATTATGGTTACATGATAATTACAAAATACACAACACTGGTTTTAGTCGTCTGAAACTTACTGCATGGTTTCCTGTTGTTCCTATGTCAAGAAATTAATATTGCTATACAAACATAATAATGATAGATAATTACCCTCCACATCATTATTTGAATATTTGTTCATTTTTTATTTCTCTTTTTCCTGATAACCGTTACGGAACTATGATAACCACTATGGATACTTAGTAACCGCTATGGATTCGTATTAAATATTCAGAATAAATACTGAACTAGTGGCAGACTATACTTGCCCGAAAACACCAGCACATCACCCTTGGGGGGAGGGGGGGGGGGGGGGTAGCACCTTTGTTGAGAGAACGGGCCCCTTTCACACTGGCACACTGGTCCTCACAGGTGAGGGTAGATTTCAACTCAACTAATTAACACCTATAGATGATCAGAAAATCCTCCTCCATTAGCCTTTCCCCCTCTACTGCTTCCTGTCAGGGTCGGCATATGTGATAAACTTCGAAACAACAAAGAAGGGTCGAAAGAGGCTTGACCCAAACTGTCCCTGCACGCCTTTGGCGCGCAAAACCATTAGTCCAAATTATATGTTCAGGTGGCAAGTTTAAACACGCTCGATGTCAAAGGGAAGACTACTGTACTGCTGAGCCAGAAGTCTTTGATTTAGTCTATAAGATGAGTTAGCTGCTCGGCAGTGGCCTTTGAATACAAGTGATGAAATGGTGGCTCCATATGTTGGTGTTAGAGTAGAGCCATGCACCATCTTATGTTGTGGCACCTGTTATACGATGTTTGTAGTCTGTTTTTCGTGTACTTTTTACTTGTCAGTTCGATAACTTGGAACAAATGTCAATGGATTTTGTCAGTATTTGGTATGTGAGACTTTCTTAACAATGCCTTGCTTCAGTTCGAAAAGTGGTGCAGTTTGGCCATACTGAGTGAATTATGGTCCTTAATCAGTTAATTTTTGACTGTCTTCAGCTTGTTTGCGTGATAACTTGAATAAATATCAATGGATTTGGTTAATATTTCGCATATGAGACTTTGTTAACAATGTCATGAACAAGATTGAAAACTGGTACGGTTTAGCCATACTGAGCAGAGTTTAATGGCCCTTAATTATTTAATTTTGCCTGTTTTCAGCTCATTAGCAAGAGAACTTGAAGAAATATCATTGCATTTGATTTTCTTATAATGACAAAAGCCTTACTGGTGTGAAAAAACTGGCCCTCAGCTTTGGATATGCATAATTCTTGTTTTCTCCAAAATTAGTAATGATGTTGACACTATTACAGTGGAATAGCCATTTTGCTAATGAAAATTATTCAGTTAACAGGAGTCTTCATTTAACAGGGATTGTGTAACTTTCCTGTGTTCTAGAGATAAAGATAAACTTAGCATTTATTCTATTATATCTTGTTTGACAGAGCTCTATGAGCTCTGTCAAACAAGGTATATATAGAATAAACGTATAGTGTTCACAAGTAAAAAAATTATTCTATTCTGGCGTGTTGGTTTCATTCTTACTTCTACAAAATCGTGCTGTTACTTGCTACAAAACACAGCAGCAAAGTGAGGAGCACATTGGTCCAATTCGATCGACCAGCAAAATTAGCAAAAATAAACAAGGGTGCAGTAATACATTTCTGTCTAAAAATAATTCCCCGACAAACTTGAGCTAAACTTGCAAAAATACTTTATTAAATGAACAGTCTGTGGTGTTTTCTACTGGCATTGTGTAATACTTTCAAAAAGGTTTAAAGAAAACAACAATTGAACTATTAATTATGCTACATGTATGCAGTAGAGGCCAGAAGTCAACAAATCCATCTCTACTACAGGAATAAATTCTTTCATTCTTAAACCTATGGGGAAAATTTATCACTCTACCAGGTGTGTAATGTAAAAATTTATCCAAGGCTTTTATTGTTCAAATAAACATCCATTTATGGGATAAAATAGTTTAAATGCCTGTATTGGATGTACTGAGGACAAATAAGTCTGTAAACAAAGGAAAACTGCATGGGGAGAGTCGGGTTAATTTCTCAAAATGTTGTGAGATTTTTTATTTACATGTAATTAACAGGTGTTTACTCTATAACCTATATTCAATTAACAGAGCAAATTTGTACTGAAGGTATGGTAAATGGATTTGTGTTTGGAAAGTATATTCAGTTAACAGGGATATTCACATAAAAGATATCCAATGAAGTGGGCTCAACTGTATTACATTGGTGAGGGTTCAGACTCATCTTTGGGAAACTTGCATAGTGCATACAAGACTCTTACATTAATTGTTGCTAGGGGTGGGCTGCCTGTGTCTCACTCCCAACAGGGCTTAAAATTTGACAAGAATCGAGAATCTAATTCTCATAAAAATTCTCGCATGCTGCTGAACACCCCAGGGACTCACAGAGCAGAATTCTCATGTGGATTATTGCAAAACTGAATGGAATTTAGGCCCTGCCCAGGAGTAATCATACTTTGAGTCAGTTAATAATTTCTAGAGACACTTGGTGAAACTGTTACAATTGGCTATCATTGGACTCTTCCTCTTGGGAACTCCGGGAAGTACAGCAGTGCATGCTTACTATGGTAAACAAGCTCTGTTTTACTGATAAAATAGGACCCGGTCACCAATGCCTGGGGTGGAAGTCCTCTAAAATGGGCCACATGGGCATAAACGATTGGCTGGTCTTGACTTTATATCCATGTTGCGGTCATGATTAGTCATTATGCAGAAATATGTGGCTTTAAACACCAATAAATAAATAAATAAGCATTGAGTCTGTCTCATCAGTGCAGGGCAGATAAATAAAACATATCACTTCAAACCTGACCTTAGAGAATTGGTTTTGATTCTTGCTAACTTCTAGTGCGAGAATCAATTTTCGGTTTTAACTAATTTAGAATTTGAGAGTACTGTTACACCTTTGAGAGTGAACCAAGTACACATGTCTTAGTCAAAAAACACAATTCCCCCCCCCCCCCCCACCCCCCAAAAAAATTTTGATTTGAAAAAGGGACATAACTCTGGTAAAAAATGTCAGACAACACCCCGATGTGGAACTTGACCTGTATTTTATGTTGATACACCTACACAACAAATTTTATTTGATTCCGTCAATTACAGCATAGGTTATTGGTTGGAAACTAAAAAAATAGAGCTTTTAATGTCAAAAAAAGGGGCATAACTGTGGAAAAAATTGTCGGACTGCACCCCAATTCGAACTTGACCTCTTTTTATATTGATACACCTATGTACCAAATTTCATTTGATTTGGTCAGTGTTAACTAAAGTTATCATGGGAAAACCAAAGTGGGAGGGATGGATGGATGGACACCGGCTATTTTAATAGAACCCTGAAAATTTTTTTTTTCGGGGGACAACTAAAGTTTAACCTTTAGGGTCTAGTTCCAATAAGCCTTTTTCAAAACTGCCATCTTGGCTTTTGCTCTATCCAAGGTCACAGGTCGTGGGGTGTAAACAAAACATTTTCCATATTTGTCGCATTGAGTTCTGTATCAGCCACGTCAACTACATTTGTGACATATTAAGTTTAAATTTGTAGAACCGATGTCATCATTCGCATTAACTGAGGGGCAATCCTAGATGACTTTAAATGATGGGATAGGATAGGTTTAAAGCATTTTTAGCTCAGCTTTGACGTAAGTCAAATTTGAGTTTATGCCATAGTCAGTCGTCCGTCTGCCCGTCCGTCTGTCCATGAACTATTCAGTACTGCTCGGGCTAGAGGCCGTATTTATGAACCGATCTTTACAAAATTTCTTGAGTACCTTTTTTATCACCATGGGACATGAACGAGTGTTTTTGGGTGCAGTCTGAAATTCAAGACGGCCGCTGGCAGTCATTTTGTACAAAATTCGGTGCAATCTGATTTTTGCGCAGAACTTCCATATGAAAGCTCTGATTTGAATAATTTTTTGTATGAATGTTTAGTACCATGGGATACATCACATATAATACAGGTTTTTTTTCTTGTGCGTAAATTATGCAAATTAGACTAACTTTGATTTATTTAGTGTTACTTTCAGCACTGTAAGTGCAAATGCAAATACGGCTCGGGCTAGAGGCCGTATTTATGAACCGATCTTTACGAAACTCTTTGGGTACCTTTGTTATCAATGTGGGATGAGAGCGAGTGTTTTTGGGTCCGGTCTGAAATTCAGGATGGCTGCTGGCAGCCATTTTGTACAAAATGAGGTGCAATCAGATTTTTGCACAGAACTTCCATATGAAAGCGCTGATTTGAATAATTTTTTGTGTGAATGTTTAGTACCATGGGATACATCACATATAATACAGGTTTTTTTCTCGTGCATAAATTATGCCAATTGGACTAACTTTGATCTATTTAGTGTTACTTTCAGCACTGTAACTGCAAATGCCAATACGGCTCGGGCTAGAGGCCGCATTTATGAATCGATCTTTACGAAACTTCTTGATACCTTTGTTATCACTGTGGGACGAGAATGAGTGGTTTTGGGTGCAGTCCGAAATATCAAGATGGCCACCAGCAGCCATTTTGTACTTTAGTTAGTGCAATCAGTTTTTGTACAGAACTTCTGTATGAAAGTTCTGATTTGAATAAATTTTTGTATGAACGTTTAGTAACATGGAATACCTCACATATAATACAGGTTTTTTTCTCGTGCAGAAATTAGGCAAATTAGATGAACTTTGATTTATTCAGTGTTACTTATACACAGTAAGTGCACATTTCAATACGACTCGGGCTAGAGTCTGTATTTATGAATTGATCTTCACGAAACTTCTTGGGTACCTTTGTTATCACCTTGGGACGAGAACGAGTGTTTCTGGGTGCGGTCCAAAATTTGAGATGGTTGCCAGTGGCCATTTTGTACCGAAATTAGGTCCAATCAGTTTTTTGTACACAACTTCTATACGGCTCAGGCTAAAGGCTGTATTTATGAACCAATCTTTACAAAACTTCTTGGGTACCTTTGTTATCACCGAGGGACGAGAATGAGTGTTTTTGGGTGCAGTCCAAAATTCAAGATGGCCACCAGCAGCTATTTTGTACCAAAATTAGTGCAATCAGTGTTTTGTACAGAACTTCTGTATGAAAGTTCTGATTTGAATGAATTTTTGTTTAAATGTTTAGTAATATGGAATACATCACATATAATACAGGTTTTTTTCTCGTGCAGAAATTATGCAAATTAGATGAACTTTGATTTATTCAGTGCTACTTATACACTGTAAGTGCACATGTCAATACGGCTAGGGCTGGAGGCTGTATTTATGAACCGATCTTCACGAAACTTCTTGGGTACCTTTGTTATCACCTTGGGACGAGAACGAGTGTTTTTGGGTGTGGTCCAAAATTCAAGATGGCCACCAGCAGCCATTTTGTACCAAAATTAGTGCAATCAGTTTTTTGTACAGAACTTCTGTATGAAAGTTCTGATTTGAATAAATTTTTGTATGAATGTTTAGTAACATGGAATACATCACATATAATACAGGTTTTTTTCTCGTTCAGAAATTATGCAACCTACATGAACTTTGATTTGTTCAGTGCTACTTATACACAGTTAGTGCACATGTCAATACCGCTCGGGCTAGAGTCTGTATTTATGAACTGATCTTCACAAAACCTCTTGGGGTACCTTTGTTATCACCTTGTGACAGGAACAAGTGTTTTTGGGTGCCTTTGTTATCACTGTGCTATGAGAAGAAATATTTTTGGGTTCAGTCAGACCCACTCTGGGATCCAAAAGATTTCTTTTCTAGTTTAGCATTTAACTGTCACCCCACCTCTACAATACTTTACCTATATATTTGTTACAGGCTACGGTCAGCATTTATATACAGACCGTTGCAATATTTTACATGTGCCTTTGTTATCAGCTCATTACCTAGATGTTTGTCATTGCTGTGTCACATACTATACATGTACATGTCTTAAACAAGTTGAGCTACAGTGTCATTGACACTTTCATTTATATTTTTTATGGAGGCGGGTACTTGTTTTGAGTAGCAACAAGGAAACACTCGTTGCACGGAGTTTCTCCGCTTGGGAAATCCCTGAAAGTTATCAAAACAGTGATCACAGCCACAGAGTCATGACACAGCGTGCATTCAAACACCATTTAAGTCAATAGGAACTCAATTCGAAATAATGAAAGTTCTCATACAATATTGCCATTGCCTTAAACAAATGGTAACCTTGGCTAAATGTTTTTGAATTCACACTAATGAAAGTAACTGGGTCCAATGCACTTCACCTGCTCTCTTCTCCCATGCTTACAACATGCTTTCTTGAAATGTTTACAACTCGTGACCTGTGACCTTGCATAGATTAAAAGCCAAGATGGCAGTTTCGAAAAAGGCTTATATGTGAGTTTTTTGTCTTCATGTACACGTGGAACACATGTTTCAACATACATCAAACTCTAATCCTTAAAGGTTGGGAGATTTTTTATACATTTTCACTATACTTTGAAAGTCTACCTCCAGTGGCTTTGCAGTTGTTTCTAGTCAAGTCTTGACTGCCTACAGAGGCAGCCAAGACTTGCCTAGAATAACTGACAAGGTATTTAGAAAACAAGTTTTGAGATTACACAAACAATGCATGTTGGGGTACCTGTTCCTTTGCATTAAAAAGTTATCAAAGTCAGAATTAGGCCCTTAGGGGTTAAATTTTGAAGTGCACAACTGCACTTGTACACCATAGCATGCCTGGATTAAAAAAGTAGCACACAGAATTGTGAGTGCCTCACAATTTTTCGCTTGTGGAATTTTAATGTGGCAGACGGAAATGCAACTTAGCACTAATAGTGTTAGCGACAAGTCTCCGGGATAGCATTACATCAGAACTTATTTTAGATTTGTTAATGAGCAAGCCTGGAAATAAGCAGACTATCCTCTGCCAAATGATGTTCCTTTCATAAACACTGAACATTATTCTTTTCATTAAACGCTACACACAGTCAAGTTAAGCTGCAGTGTCATTGACACTTCATTAATTTAGATTTGTTAGTAAGCAAGCAAGCCTGGAAATAAGCAGACTGCCATCTGCAGAGTGAGGTTTCCAGAGGGTGAATTTGGTGATGCTACCCTGCACAGCATTGTAGCATCACTAAATTTACCCCCTGTGAACCTCATTCCAAGTCAAGGTCTCGGGCCTAAACAGAAAGAGGATTCTAGCACACTGTATGGAATGGCATTAGCAATTCATCCTCTGGGAACCTCTTTCTGCAAATGACAGTTTGCTTATTTCCAAGCTTGTTAGTGAGCACAGAGTGTTACAGACAACCTGAAAGATTTAAAATTTACGATGTCATCAAAGCCAGCTTTGTTATTATTTAAATGTAATCTCATGCGTTTCGGGGTGGACCAAGTTTTTTCTGGTTATGTGATGATTCGCCCCAGAGAGATTGAGCCAAAGAAGATTCGGTCAGGTAGATTCAGCCTGATGAGCCAATGTTTAGGTTGAATCTTCATGATTTTTTTGTGTTGATTATTAATGTAATATCCAGCAACTAAGGCTACACTTTCTATCGTGAGCACAACTGAGTCATGTTCAAGATAGAAAGCATATAGCCTTGATTACTGGATTCTTGAGTACAGTTGGAAAATTTGTGAGTAGAAATTAGAACATTTTCATTGAAGGCTGAGAAACATTAATAATTAACATGTTCAAGATAGAAAGAATATAGCCTTTATTACTGGATTCTTGAGTACAGTTGGAAAATTTGTGAGTAGAAATTAGAACATTGTCATTGAAGGCTGAGAAACCTTAATAATTAACAGCTACATACAGACTCTATGATCGATCCATAGTAGAGTCTGCAACTTGAAACATACAAAATAGAGACCATTGTTTTTAGCTCACTGAAGGGAGCTTAACTTATCACCGGCTGTCCGTCGTCGTCTGTCGTCGTCCGTCGTCGTCCGTCGTCGTCGTGAACATTTTTCAAACGACTTCTCCTCTGAAACCACTGGTCCGATTTTCACGAAACTTCATGTGGATGTTCATTACTATATGGCAATTCATGTTTGTTCAAATGAAGTGGCCACGTTCCTTGGGGGCTCTGTATGGGGCATAACTCTGATAGCACAGTATGAATTATAGAAAAATTATTAAAAAATCTTCTTCTCCAGAACCAGTGGGCAGAATCTTTTGATACTTGGTATGCAGCATCTTGGTATGGGTCTGATTCAAATTTGTTCAAATCGGCCCCCTGGATTCATATTTGGGCTCACTATAGAAGCCCAGATTGGAACTTAGTGAATTTCAGGCAAATTTCTTAAAAAATCTTCTTCTCCAGATCCAGTAGGCAGAATCTTTTGATATTTGGTATGCAACATTGTGGGGCGGATCTGATTCAAGTTTGTTCAAATCGGCTCCCTGGATTCATATTTGGGCTCAGTATAAAAGCCCGAATTCGAAAGATCCCGCAGGCAGAATCTTTTGATATTTGGTATGCAACATTGTGAGGTAGATCTGATTCAAGTTTGTTCAAATCGGCCCCCTGGGTTCATATTTGGGCTCACTATAAAGGCTCGAATTCGAACTTAGTGCATTTCAGACAAATTTCTTCAAAAATCTTCTTCTCCAGATCTAGCAGGCAGAATCTTTTGATATTTGGTATGCAACATTGTGGGGTGGATCTGATTCAAGTTTGTTCTAATCGGCCCCTCTGGGTTGATATTTGGGCTCTGTATAGGAGCCCAAATATGAACTTAGTGCATTTCAGGCAAATTTCTTTAAAAATCTTCTTCTCAAGATCCAGCAGGTAGAATCTTTTGATATTGGGTATGCAGCATGCTTAGGGGAGGTGAGATTCAAGTTTGTTCAAGCCAAGTCCCTGGGTTCATATTTGGGCTCACTGTGGTAGCCCGAATTATAACTTAGTTCAAAATGAGGAATTTTCTTTAAAAATCTTCTTCTTCAGATCCAGCAGTCGGAATGTTTTGATATGTGGTATGCAGCATCCTTAGGGGGGTGAGATTCAAGTTTGTTCAAGACATATTCCTAGGTCCATATTTGGGCTCACTGTGGGAGCTTGAATTGTAACTTAGTTCGAAATGAGGAATTTTCTTTAAAAATCTTCTTCAGATCCAGCAGTCGGAATGTTTTGATATGTGGCGTGTGGCATCCTTAGGGGGTGAGATTCAACTTTGTTAAAGCCAAGTCCCTGGGTCCATATTTGGGCTCCCTGTGGGAGCCCGAATTATAACTCAGTTAATATGAGGAATTTTTCTTTAAAAGTCTTCTTCAGATTCAGCAGTCAGAATGTTTTGATATTTGGCCTGCAGCATCCTTAGGGCGTGAGATTCAAGTTTGTTCAAGCCAAGTCCCTGGGTTCATATTTGGGCTCACTGTGGGAGCCCGAATGATAACTTAGTTCAAAATGAGGAATTTTCTTTAAAAATCTTCTTCTTCAGATCCAGCAGATGAATGCTTTTGATATTTGGTATGCAGCATCCTTAGGGGGTGAGATTCAAGTTTGTTCAAGCCAAGTCCCTGGGTTCATATTTGGGCTCACTGTGGGAGCCCGAATGATAACTTAGATCAAAATGAGGAATTTTCTTTAAAAATCTTCTTCTTCAGATCCAGCAGATGAATGCTTTTGATATTTGGTATGCAGCATCCTTAGGGGGGTAAACTTCAAGTTTGTTCAAGCCATGTCCCTAGCTCCATAAAATTTGTCTCTCATGACTTCATTCCTTTGTAGAGTTGATGAACGATGTCTAACTGAATGTGACCCCAAATACTTCTTTGAACCACTTTGTTTGAATCGCTTTGCCCGGTGAGCGATTAAGGCCCCTTGGGGCCTCTTGTTTATATGAGCATTCTAGATGTGCTCATGTATTTAACCGCCATTAAATCTTTCATTGTTCAACTGTGTTTTTATACCCATACAGAATGCAGAGAGTGTATTGTCACTAAATCACCTGCAGAGTGGAGATTCCAGCCAAGCAATAATTGCAAATTTGTTCCAAAGTGCAATAAGCACAAGCAAAGTTCCAGCCTGAGTGGACCTCTGGGTTGAACCTGGAGGTCCATTGGGTGAGACATTGCTTGTGTTTTTTGTCCATATGTACAGAATTTGAAAGGGATACTTTGGGTGATAACTCCACTCCATGGGTGATTTAGTTACAATCCGCTCTCCACATACTGTATTTCAATATTACCAACTATATTGCATGGCTTGGCTATTTAAAACATATTTTTGATACAGCCTCGAACATGTCTCTATTTAGTATGATCTTGTAGTTGTGCCAAAAAATTGCCTACATCAGATTTCTATCAATGTGGAATCGGCACAGTGCAGCTTTAAGCTGTGTTTTGAAAACAGAAAATGAAAATATTATGTTCAGGTAAGAATATGGAAAGTGTCATCCACAAGTTTTGATTAAAACAGGATTCATACATGGAAATTGAAAAATAGGGGTATTTTGGCTTCTTGTCTGGAAAAGTCATGGATATTTCCCATAAAGTGTAACACCAATATCAAACTTGATAGAAAAAACACAAAACATTGTGAAGTTTGATTTAGTATGAAGCTGTGTGCAAAAGTTTATGAGAATGCTCGTTTCATTCATGTGGAGGTTACGGAAATTTAAACCACGTGAACGGATGGCTGGTTAGCCAAATATTGCATCTTGAATGGTAAAGTTTAAGTAACTTAACCAGCCTTTCTTGTGTCTTCTTAGATTTTTGCTTTGAGAGGCTATATATATTTCAATCCCACGCAATATAGGAATACTTGTTAATGATAAAAAAGCAGCTTCCCAAGAATATTTACTTAGCTGAACGTTCGGCTAGCCATCCCCAAACCATATGGATGGTCAGTCACTTAGAGTCATTTCTGAAATTTTGCACACTGATGAAGAATGACAATTGCACATGTCTTTGTGATTCATTCATTAAATGTTGCATATTATATATCAATTCTTGCAATTCTGTGTAATGTGGTAGTGAGAATAAAAATGGAATTTTTCAATCATCTGGTCATGGAAAAGTCCAGGACTTTTGCATGACCCAGGTGCTTGAAAAATTCCATTTTTGTTTCCAGATTTGCCCCTGAAATCTCGTTAAACTTTTGGAAAATTCACTTGAAATCCTGGAAAAGTCATGAAATTTTGTCTTCAGAAAAGTGTTTTAACCCTCTTTATAATGGGTTCATTGAAAATCTTGTTTTCATTGTAGCTGATGATGCTGGATTTGAAACGCAAGTATACAACAACAGTGTGTGCAAGACACCAAATATTAACAAATTGGCAAAACAAAGTTTAGTTTTCAATAATGCTTTTTGTTCTGTGAGCAGTTGTTCACCAAGCAGGTTAGTATTTTTTATTATGATTCAACCTCAGTTATGACTGCAAGTAGAGACAGGTGGTATTGGAATTTTGAGTGTGGTACAGTAAAACCTGTCTGGAGAGACCACTTTCTTGAGAGACCACTGTAACCGAACGAAATGGTTTCGCACGCCGGACGGTATGGGGGACAAGCCCCTTTTGACCCTCTTTGATTGTATGTGATTTTGACTTTAGTTTTTGGCTTGTCTGGACGTGAAAAAGTAGGAAGAGTTAAGGTAATCAGTGGCGTCTGTGCCTCCTGCGGTTCTTCTTTGGAGGAGGAGGGTGTGTTGGAGAGGTAGTAGTTGGTGGAGTGGTCGGATCAATGGCCTGATCCTTGCTGCTGTTTCTTGATGTTCTTTTTTGGACCCTGGGACACACGGCATGAGGATTTTCTTGATAGCGTCTGCTGAGAATTTTTCTTTTAGGTAGAAGTCGTACTGAGACTGGATCGTGCTTCGGAAAAACTCGCTTGGGATCTCCTTTCCAAGGAATGCCTCCACAGACTCCGGGAAGCTCTCCTCCTGGTCGGACTCCTGGTCCAAAGAAGCTGGAAAAGCAAGAGCAGGAGGGGTGGAAGGTGCGTCATCTGAGACAGCTTCCTGCACCATTGACAGAGCATCCTCCTCCATCTCCTCTTCAGATGAAGAGTCTGATGAGCTGGAGAATGAGCTGTCGCCTGACGACCCACAGTCCTCCGGACCCTCTTCCTGGAAGGGGGATACCGGGCTGGACAGAGGTTGTTCAGGGGTGACAGGAGTCGTCCCTTTGACGCACTCACTTGCCTCCTTCTCTTCCTTTTCCTTCCTCTTCTTCTCCAGGAACACTATCATTCGGGGGGCATCACGTCATGTGGCGAAGGGTCCCTTCTTTCTCGTCCTCTTCTTCTTCTTGGTGGCTGTATTGTTCCGCCGGCCTTCATCCAGCTTATCCGCGTCACTAGGAGGGTGACCAGTGTGAGGGGAAATCCTCTCACGAAAGGTGCTACACCTCTCCAAGGACGGTGGTTCCGATTCTCTCTCAAAATCCACTGTCAGGTGAATTTTACCCTTGAGCACCTGGATACTCCAGGTGGTGGCAAGGGTAGCCTTCACTCTGATAAGTGTCTCTTGGATAACAGGTGGGAGCTCCATTGTCGAGTTGTTAGCACCTCAGAGTCCAAGGTGCGAATGAAGAACGACGCACTGTAACCTGGTACCAACTTGTATTTTTATGCCATAATTGACCTGTCTTGAAAGACCGCTCCTTTGAAGACTGAAACCATGACAAAAACTTCTTACCTTTTCTGGAAATGGAAAATCCATTGTGTTATACTAACACAGTTAAAAGTATTAAAACCTCTTAATTGGGTTTCAAGTGCTAACTCCTTAAAGATTGAGATGTTTTTATAAGACCCCTGTGAAAAGATTAGGATTATTGCTGAATAAACAATTTCTTACATACCTGAAATGTGACGGATACGAATAAAAATACATTTGTGTTGAAAATCTTTTTGTAACAAATTGAAATGGACTGTTATAAAAATTATAAAAATAATAAAAAAAATAAAAATAATAAAAATTATAAAAATAAATTAGTGTTGAAAATCTTCAATGAAGATTTTCAACACTAATTTATTTTTATAATTTTTATAACAGTCCATTTCAATTTGTTACAAAAACTTCATGAAAAAGAACAACTACAAAGTAATTACAAAAATCCATTCTCCTGTATTTCTGAATTTTGTGGTTGGTTATTCTCTGACTTGAGAAAACCTGAAACTTGTTATGAGAGACAACCTGTCTTGAGAGACCACTTATGTGTGGCCCAAAGGGCGGTCTCTGACATGTTAACTCTCCCGGAATGCCTGGGAAAATCCCAAAATTTCAGTTCAGTTCCCGGCCTCCCGGACAGGAATCAGTTTTGGACCAAAAATCCCAGAAAACAACAGTCGAATATTTCTTTCCTGTTGTAACTTATGAAAAACGTTCAGAGTCAAATCACATGCATTTCAAACTCTTGTAAAAACTCACGAAGCAGTAAAATATGGATTTAAGTTAAATTTATTTAAGAAAAGGGTATTTTATGATATATATTTCAACTGTGTTCATGTTTATTTCTGTTTTTTTCTTCCGAGATTTGTGATCAAATGTGCGGGATTGGGTCGTTTCGGCCTCGGGAACATGCAACCCTGTAACATTTGGTTTGAGAAAATTCGCCCTCCGTTTTAAACTAGGGAGACTAAGAGAGACGTGGTTTAAGATGAGTTTAAACACCTTTATTACAACCAAACATAAATCGCATGAAATTGCATGCTGCCTTTGCCTAACCTCTAAACTGCACTTGACACAAGGATACATTTTTGATGTTGGACAAGCAAAAAAGTGAGCAAGATTGATGTTGGACTCTATGATGGTGAATTTATTTATTTATTGGTGTTTAAGGTCACATATTTTTGCACAATGACCAGGAGATGGATAGATAGATAGATTAGATAGATAGATAGATTAGATAGATAGATAGATTAGATAGATAGATAGATAGATAGATAGATAGATAGATAGATAGATAGATAGATAGATAGATAGATAGATAGATAGATAGATAGTAATAAGTCATGTTGCCCATTTTAGAGAGGGTTTGCACCTTCTAAGGATTGGTGACCAGTAAAACAGAGCCTGTTTACCGCAGTGAACAAGCACTGCATCACTTCCCGTGGTTCATGGTGGGGAGATGATGATGAATGAAAAGTTTCAGCGTGCCGAAGGCGCACAGACAATGTTGGATTGAAATCCCTTGTGACCCGCGTAACTTTATTTGTTTGTAACTTTATTTACTTATGAATCCATGAGAGTCGGACGGGAGAGCCCAACATCTTATTAGGTTGTACTCTTATCATGAGACCCTTATACATGTGGGGAGTTGTTTTTACACAAGAAGTGTTCAAATAAATGTTCAAAGAAACCGTGAGGAATAAAGGTAGGTGCGCTGTATATATTATTCTTTAAAACAAATATTCTGGAAAATCTCCTAACATACAAAAAAACAACAAAATGAAGTAAAAAATAAAAAAGTTATTTTTCAATTCCCAAACTCCTAAAATTTGTACCAAAAGTGGGAACATTAGGCCTCGACTGAGGCCGATTGGTCCCGGAAAAATCCCTGGGGCCAAACGTTCCTGAGGCCGAAAAGACCTGGACCCAAATGTGTGAGTGTCGAAGTGAAAATAGGTGACTTTCTTACAATACACTAAATGGAGGCAAAAGCACCATCTAACAGATTTTACCTCAACATTTGATAGAGCATAAAATGAAAGCGATCAGCTGATTGGGGCAATATTTATTGATTTTGAAACTCTCAATAAAAATGCCACAGTGTCTATTTTAGAGAAGACCAAAAATATTGGCGCTGGCTGCCCTTTCAAAATTGTGAGAGTTGTAATATAATGTGAGGGGGGCAAGTAAAATATGCTTCAATAATGAAAAGAAAAGTTTTGTGCATGAAGGATTTCGATAAAGATACTTTCCAAGTACAAATCTTCTTCAAGTAACTGAACATTAGGACATCTTTTCCTGTTAACATTTCCAGACTTGGGAAATTATTAGGTGCTCTGTGGGTGGGTGTGTGGGTGGTGGTAGTGGGGAGGGTGGGGGGTGTCATGAAGAAGAGGATGTTGGGGGGGGGGGGGGGGCTTCAAATCAACAGTTATTTTATGAATTTTAGCTCAACTTTGGCAAAGCCAAATTTGAGGTATTGCCATGGCTTGTCGTCCGACTGTCTGTCCGTCACGCCGTGCACACGGCTCGGGCTAGAGGCTGTATTTATGAACTGATCTTACGAAACTTCTTAGATACCTTTGTTATCACTGTGAGACGAGAACAAGTATTTTTGGGTCTGGTCCGAAATTTAAGACGGCCACTGGCAGCCATTTTGTACCAAAATTAGGTGCAATCAGATTTTTGCACAGAACTTCCATATGAAAGCTCTGATTTGAATAATTTTTTAGCTTAACTTGACAAAGTCAAGATAAGCTATTGCCATCACACGTGCAAAAGTCACTTAATCTGTGAGTCATTTTCCTTTAGCACGGGCTACACCCCGCAGTTCTTGTCTGATCGTCACGAAATTTCATAAGCAGGTTTGGGGTCATGTCGAGATGAGAACGTCCCAAAACCCCCAAACCATTAGCACAGTCTACAGGTCGTATTTATGAAGGGATTTAACTGTAACTTGGTAGGATGCCTCTGTATAATGCCTAGATGAGAACGTCCCCTTTTGGGCATGATCTGTCAACCTTGATGGCTGCCCAAGCCCGAAACCCAAAAACTTTTAGCACAGTCTGCAGGTCATGTTTAATATGGAGAGATTTCATTGTAACTTGGTAGGATGACTCCTTATGATGTCTAGATGAGAATTTCCCCATTTAGGCATGATCTGCTAACCGTGACGACTGCCCGAGCCCAACACCCAAAAACCTTTAGCACAGTCTACAGGTCATATTTATTGAGGAATTTCATTGTAACTTGGTGGGTTGACTTCATATAATGTCTAGATGAGAAAGTCCCCTTTTGGACATGATTGGGCAACTGTGACGGCTGCAGGGGCCCAAAGCCCGAAAACCTTTAGCACAGGCTACAGGTCATATTTATGAAGGGATTTCATTGTAACTTGGTAGGATGACTCCAAATAATGTCTAGATGAGAATGTCCCATTTTGATTGCGATCATTCAGCCTTGATGGGTGCCCGAGCCCAAAAACCTTTAGCATAGGTAAAAGGTCATATTTATGGAAGGATTTCATTGTAACCTGTTAGGTTGACTCCATATAATGCCTAGATGATGACATCCCCTTTTGGTCGTGATTGTGTCAACTGTGATGGCTACAAGTGCCCGAAGCCCGAAAACCTTGAGCACAGTCTACAGGTCATAATTGTGAAAGGATTTCATTGTAGCTTGGTAGGATGACTCCAAATAATGTTTAGATGAGAACATCCCCTTTTGGTCGCGATCATTCAGCCTTTATGGCTGTCCGAGCCCAAAGACCTTTAGCATAGTCTATAGGTCGTATTTGTGGAAGGATTTCATTGTAACTTGTTTGGTTGACTCCATATAATGCCTAGATGATGACATCCCCTTTTGGTTGTGATTGGTCAACTGTGATGGCTACAGGTGCCTGAAGCCCGAAAATCTTGAGCACAGTCTACAGGTCATATTTATGAAGGGATTTCATTGTAACTTCGAGGGTTCACTCCAGATGATGCCCAGATGAGAATATTCCCTTTTGGTTGCGATCATTCAACCATTATGGATGCCCGAGCCTGAAGCCAGAATACCTTTAGCACAGTCATATTTATGAAGGGATTTCATTGTAACTTGGTAGGTTTGACTTCATATAATGTCTAGATGAGAACGTCTCCTTTTGGACACGATTGGGCAACTGTGACAGCTACAGGGGCCCGAAGCCCAAAAACCTTTAGAACAGTCTACAGGTCATAATTATGAAGGGATTTCATTGTAGCTTGGTAGGATGACTCCAAATAATGTCTAGATGAGAACGTCCCCTTTTGGTTGCGATCATTCAGCCTTGATGGCTGCCCGAGCCCAAAACCCCAAAACCTTTAGCATAGTCTATAGGTCATATTTATGGAAGGATTTCATTGTAACCTGTTAGTTTGATTCCATATAATGCCTAGATGATGACATCCCGTTTTGGTCGTGATTGGTCAACTGTGACGGCTTCAGGGGCCCGAAGCCCGAAAACCTTGAGCACAGTCTACAGCTCATATTTATGAAGGGATTTCATTGTAACTTGGTAGGTTGACTTCATATAATGTCTAGATGAGAACGTCCCCTTTGGTTGCAATTGTGAAACTGATGGCTACAGGGGCCCAAAGCCTGAAAACCTTTAGCACAGTCTACAGGCCATATTTATGAAGGGATTTCAATGTAACTTGATAGGATGACTCGTTTGGAATAATTTCACTGTAACTTGGTAACTTTCGTTGATATACGTTAACTGTGATGACCACATACATTAACTGTGAGGTCATATTAACCCACCCCTCAGCTCTTTAGTACAGTGTACACCTCATATTATTTTTATCAAAAACATAGCATACAGGGAACAGAAATGAACATATTCCCAATTATCACAATTCTTGTCTTATTTCATAATCCTTTCATAAACATTGAACATTATCCTTTTCATCAAACACAACACACAAGTTAAGCTACAGTGTCATTAACACTTTCATTTGTATGAATGTTTAGTACCATGGGATACAATAAAATATAATACGGGGTTTTTTCTCATGCATAAATTATGCAAATTAGACTAACTTTGATTTATTTAGTGTCACTTTCAGCACTGTCAGTGCAAATGCCAATACGGCTCGGGCTAGAGGCCGTATTTATGCACCGATCTTTACAAAACTTCTTGGGTACCTTTGTTATCACCATGGGACGAGAACGAGTGTTTTGGGGTCCGGTCTGAAATTCAAGATGGCCACTGGAGGCCATTTTGTACAAAATGAGGTGCAATCAGATTTTTGCACAGAACTTCCATATGAAAGTGCTAATTTGAATAATTTTCTGTGTGAATGTTTAGTACCATGGGGTACATCACATATAATGCAGGTTTTTTTCTCGTGCATAAATTATGCCAATTAGACTAACTTTGATCTATTTAATGTTATTCTCACTGTAACTGCAAATGCCAATGCGGCTCGGGCTAGAGGCTGTATTTACGAACCGATCTTTACGAAATTTCTTGGGCACCTTTGTTATCACCTTGGGACGAGAACGAGTGTTTTTGGGTGCAGTCCGAAATTCAGGATGGCTGCCGGCGGCCATTTTGTACCAAAATTTATGCAATCACTTTTTTGTACAGAAAGTTCTGATTTGAATAAATTTCTGTATGAATGTTTAGTAACATGGAATACATCACATATAATACAGGTTTTTTTCTCGTGCAAAAAGTATGCAAATTAGATGAACTTTATTTATTCAGTGCTACTTATACACAGTAAGTGCACATGTCAATATGGCTCAGGCTAGAGTCTGTATTTATGAACCGATCTTCACAAAACTTCTTGGGTACCTTTGTTATCACCTTGGGATGAGAACGAGTGTTTCTGGGTGCGGTCCAAAATTCAAGATGGCTGCCAGTGGCCATGTTGTGCCGAAATTAGGTCCAATCAGTTTTTTTGTACACAGCTTCTATACGGCTCAGGCTAGAGGCAGTATTTATGAGCCGATCTTTACGAAACTTCTTGGGTACCTTTGTTATCACTGTGGGACGAGAGCGAGCGTTTTTGGGTGCGGTCCAAAATTCAAGCTGGCTACCAGCAACATTTTTGTACCAAAATTAGGGATTTCATTGTAACTTGGTAGGATGCCTCCGTATAATCTCTAGATGAGAACATCCTATTTTGGTTGGGTTCAGTCAACCATGATGGCCGCAGGGGCACGTTATCTAGATTCCTTTAGCACAGTCTACAGGTTGCATTTATGAAGGGATTTCATTGTGAATTGGTAGCATGACTCGGTATAATGTCTAGATGAGAACATCGTATTTTGGTTGTGATCAATCAGCCACGACAGTCGCACAGGCATGTGACTTAGATTTGTTTAGCACAGTCAACAGTTGATATTTATGAAGCAATTTTATTGTAACTTTGTAGAATCATGAATGTCACCGGCCAAAGAAAACTTCGTGCAGGCTCCGCTTTAATGTCTGTGGGGTACATTTTGAAATTTTCATTTGTACTGGACAGGCTTTTTTGGAGGTCTCATCATTCTTTGCTTGGTTTAAACTTGTTCATCAATAGTTTCTGGTCGAGGTATGCGAAGGCTGACACGTTGCGAACGTTTACGTTCTGTTGGCATGTTGGAACCTGGCAACAGAAGACTGCAGTGGCTCAAATTCTCAACGTTACCCAATTGGTGATTAGGAGGTTGTGGCCACGCTACCATCAGACAGGCAATGTTGATGACAGGCGTCAGTCAGGTCATGACAACTGTTAACTAGGATTGTTTCATCCGAACCACAGGATTACATAACCACCATCAAAGTGCCTCCGAAGTTGGACAGCAGCTGCACCAAGCGACAGATGTGTGAGTCAGAGGTTAGACTATCTGAAATTGCCTACATGGCTGGAATTTGTACACCTGAAGACCTCAAATAATTCCACGTTTGACTGAATGTCACATCGCAGCAAGGCGTAATTGGTGTGGAGCACGACAGCACTGGGACAATTGTCGGTGGAGCAACGTCATGTTTTCCGATGAATCAAGGTTCACTCTCGACTTTGATGACAGGTGAAACAGAGTGTGGAGGTGGCGGAACGAATGATACATATAGCATGATCGTTTTGGTGGTGGATCAGTTATGGTGTGGGGAGGCATACCCATGTCACTACAGAGTTCTTCCAGTAGCAGAACATCACTACACTGCCTTGGACAGCACTAAGAGCAGACCTTTCACCAATCGAGTACATCTGTGATATGCTTGGCAGGCACCTACGACAATGCCAACAGCGCCCTACCAATGTCCAGGAACTCAATGCTGCACTGCAGGAAGAATGGAATAACATCAGTCAAGCTGATATTGGATGTTTGGTGTGGAGTATGCCACATCAGATCCGCGCTTGTCTGGCAAACCAAGGAGGATTTACAAGGTATTGAAGTATTGGACTGAATGTGGTAAATTTTCTGACGGACCGTCCATGTCTTCTACAGCTCAGAGCATGGAATGTGTGCTTGTCAGACACCCAACTATCACTGAAATCATCAACCAGATGTCACAGTGCAATGCCTCAACTGTCTTTTTGATGAAAATATAAATATATTTATAAATATATCTCACTTTTATCAAATATCCCCTACTTCTTATATGCCCGTTTTGAAAAAAAAATGGGAGTATTATATTATGGTGTTGTCTGTCTGTCTGTCTGTCTGTCTGTCTGTCTGTCTGTCTGTCTGTCTGTCACCATCCATCCGTCCGTCCATCCATCCGTCTGTCCATCCGTCCATCTGTCCATCCGTCTGTAAACAATTTTTGTGTCGCCTACTCCCCCAAAAGTTTACATGCTACATTATTCAAACTTTGCACACATGTGAGCAGTAATTGCCGTTGTGCATGTGACAAGTGCAGGTAACTCCATTTTGTATTTCCAGAGTTATGCCCCCCTTTTAGTACATAAAACATTACAGTATTGTGTCGCCTTCTCCTTAAACATTTTACATGCTATATTGTTCAAACTTTGTACACATGGTGATCACCAATTGCCGTTGTGCATGTGACAAGAGCAGGTACCTCCATTTTGTATTTCCAGAGTTATGCCCCTTTTTGTACTTAAACATTACAGTATCACCAGATGGGAACATGACCTAGTTTCCTTTAGCAAAGTCTACAGGTTATGTTTATGAAGGGATTTCATTGTAACTTGATAGGATGTCTTGTTTTAGAATGATTTTAGGAGGCGTGGTGGCTCAGTAGGTAGAGGTGGAGGCTGCAAGTCGAGAAGTCAGTGGTTCGAATCCCACATGCAGCAACTGTATTGTGTCCTTGGGCAAGACACTTTACCCCCATTGCCCACTTGGGGGCACAGTAATGTTGTGTACTAAGGTGTATTGCATGCCGATGGTGCACCTGTCTTCAACCAACGCTAAACCTGCTTGTGTGGAGTTAGTATGTTGGGGAGCTGACAGTTGTTTGCCGTTGCTTGGTGGTTCTCTCTGGGTACTCTGGCTTCCTCCACTCATAAAACTGTCATGGTCATGATTAGCCATTGTGCAGAAATATGTGACCTTAAACACCAAATAAATAAATACTTTGGAATGATTTTACTGTAACTTGGTAACTTTAGTACAGTTTACACCTTAAATTATTCATATTGAAAACATAGCATGTAGGGAACAGAAATTAACATATTGCCAATTACATGTATCACAATTCTTCTCTTATTTCATAATCCTTTCATAAACATTGAACATATCCTTTTGATGAAACACTACACACAGTCAAGTTAAGCTACAGTGTCATTGATGCTTTCATTCTGTATATCTAGCACTCACGTAATCAGCTCTAAAGAGTATTGTTCAAACAGCGCACCATTTGGTGCACTGTATGAATTTGAATTTATTTATCTCATGATAACAATTATTATATTTTACTCTACAAGTACAAAAAATACAAATACAGTGTGAGATACGATTGATTGATTAGAAATGGTTTATGAAGGAAATGGTTAAATGAAAGTGAGAGTGAAAAAGTGAATGATCAAATGTGATATACAGTGGAACCCTGTTTATTGGTTGGCCACTTTGCCAATGAAAATTATTCAATTAACTGGTAAAGTGCTCATCATATACTGCTCTATTACATTTAATTGGATAGTGCCTTATAGGCACTATCCAATTAAATGTCAGAGAGCAAGGTATTGTATAAAAAATCTGATTCATATCAGGGACAATAAAGGCTTCCTCAGGCAGAATGTAGCTACAGACAGTTATTGCCTGTCACTTTTAGTAAAGCCCAAAATAGGGCTTCCAGCACTCTACCAGTTAACAGGAGTATTCAATTAACAGAGATTGTGTCACTTTCCTGTATTCTAGAGATAAACTTAGCATTTATTCTATTATATCTTGTTTGACAGAGCTCCATGAGCTCTGTCAAACAAGATACAATAGATTAAATGTCTGTATTTGATGTACTGAGGCCAAATAGGTCAATAAACAAAGGAAAACGGGGGAGAGACAGGGTAATTTCTCGACAGGTTACAAGATTTTTTATTCAATTAACGGTAACAGGAGTTTACTCTATAACCTATATTCAGTTAACAGGTCAAATTTGAGGTATGCTATATGGTTTTGTGTTTCAAAATTATTATTCAATTAACAGAATTATTCAGCTAAGAGATATCCAATTAAGTGGGCTCCACTGGACTTCCAAATAAATGATAATGATACTATGCTGAAGATGAAAGTGAAGAATATAGTTGGTGATGAGATGAAATGATGACCAATTGACTTGATTCAAAATTCAACCTGAAACAATAATGAAATTGCATATGGAGGTTCGAGGTCATGTCTGGATGAGAACGTCCCCATTTGATTGTGATCTGTCACCCATGAAGTCTGCATGGGCCCAAAACCAACAAGCCTTTAGCACAGTCTACAGGTTGTATTTATGAAGGGATTTCATTGTAAATTGGTAGGATGACTCTGTATAATGTCTAGATGAAAACATCCTATTTTGGTCGGGTTAAGTCAACCATGACAGCCGTAGGGGCACGTTACCTAGTTCCTTTAGCGCAGTCTAAAGGCTGCATTTATGATGGGATTTTATTGTAAATTGGCAGAATGACTCAGTATAATGTCTAGATGAGAACGTCCTATTTTGGCTGTGATCGGCCAACCATGACATATTGCCAATTACATGTATTACAATTGTTGTCTTATTTCATAATCCTTTCATAAACATTGAACATTATCCTTTTCATTAAACACTACAGTCAAGTTAAGCTACAGTGTCATTGACTCTTTCATTCTTTTAGATCGTCAATTCTTTCTGGCCTGCCTCAACACCAGAATGGCATGTATGGTCTGCATCAGGATTATCATCACTTTAACTCCTTTGATGGAATTCAGAGCTTACCTTATTTATTGAAAAAGGCTGGCATCCGAACAGGTAAACATTATTTTAGCCTATCACAGTTTCTTTTATCGCAACCATGTAAACTGTGTACATCACCTGTGCCACTTCCTATCATTAAAATTGTCCTTATAAGGCCACACAAAGTAGATCTTCTGTTTCTCAGGCCATTATTTGTGAAATTGCATGCGGGCGAGCGTTTTTTTATTTTATTTTTTATTTCAGTAATTACTTCTTAGCCATCAAAAGTTCATGTTCTTGGTTCAAGTTTTAGGCCTCATAATCTGCAGAATAGCATGGGTGGTGGTGTATTTCATCCCTTGAGTGCAAGAAGGCTTTGCAATGCTAAAGCATTGCAAAGCCTTCTTGCACTCAAGGGACAAATTCATAAATTTTTTTAACTTGGGTAAAATATCAGACATAAACCATTTAATTTTAATTTTTTTAAAGTTTAAATTGGTTATAAAAAGAGAGCATGCGGCAGCCAAAAGGACCATGCAGGAGGGCCTGAGAAACAGATTTTTTATTTTTTTAGGCCTAAACTGAGAAAAACCTTTTCAACAAATCATTATTAAATTTCATACACAGTTTTATGTTGACTATCTCAAATGAGTTTGCATATTGCCCACACTGAATAATTTGTTACAGAGTTGTTGCCCTTGGTTTTTTCTCCAAATTGCCCATAATCCATACTTAGTCTGGTGGTGAGAGTTGAAAATTTGTGTGAACCACAGAAAAGTAGTAATAAATTTTGGTATCAATGGATGTGGGATTGTTCCCTGATGAACATATCTAAAATCCACTAAAATCTGCCTTGGGGAAAATTTTGTACACCGATTTTTCAAAATGGCATCCTATATTTGGCTTCTGAAATTGAGTAAATCCCACTTAGGAGTGAATGTCATCAATTTGTATGTTCAAATGTCCCGGAAACCATTGATATTTGGTCAGTAGAAGATTTCCAAAGGTACACAAGATGAAACTGCATGAGGGTGATCAATATATCCCAGGATGGCAGTCAATATGGCTGCCAAGAAACAAAAAAATAACTTTTTTTGGATATCCAATTGTGAAAAAAGATAAGAAGATAATAAAGATGTACCTGACCTGTTATTTTCAAAATGGGAGGAGAGAAATGGTGGCCTGCCTTAAGTGAAATTAGAAGGGCTATTTTTAACCCACCTTAATTTGACACGGGAGCCACTGGGGTCTGCTCCTAAGACTGGTAATTTTACAATATTTTTGCATCTTATTGTTTGGGCTGTGCATATAGCATCTAATATAAGATTGAAATATGCAATAATTTCTTGCTGAATATGTCAGGATTTTTACCTGAATTATGTATGTTAGTCAGACATTTATTGCCAGTATCTAATAAGTAGGCAAAATGGCTACTGGTAAGTCTATGTAAGACCCAACACCTGGCCTCCAGCTCAAGTTGGGGGCCAGGTGTAGGGGGCCTCACAGAGATTATATATCAGTAAGCTTTTCCGAAGTGCACAATCACATATTAAGATGAGCGGTACCAATCACCACCACTGAGCAAAGTTCACTTTCCTTGTTTGTGGCAAGGAGGGTGTTTACCACCCTCACAAATTTAAGTTAAGAGCCATTGAGAGAAAGGGCGGTCACCCTCCTTATGTACAAATAGTATCAGGTGGTCAAATGTCAAATATTAAACAGAGCAAATCCACATAACAAATACAAGAGGCTGATCGAAAAACACAAATATCAGACTGACTGGAGTGTTGAGGAGTAAGTTAGTCATCACTTTCATCTATGGATAACCCATTGGCATTGTGACGCCTTCCTCCACAGGCTGTAACACGCTTCAGCCCATGTTTTTGACATGAACACTGATTTGTTCCACATGGGTTCTTGGAAGTCAGTTTGCAGTAGTGGACAAACTTCAAAAGAATTGGTCATGATGGGTGAACATTTTGAATCTTGGACCATCCATCCCCTTTTCCTTGGAGCGAGTTGAGTTTCTCCAAGACTTTGTGAAAATATGACTTCCGGATGTCCTCTATGGAATGGCCGGACAAAATGTATATCATGCACCTGTCGGTACGCTTCGGCCGAAGTTCACAGAGCCGAGCTGGGGTAACTTCAGGAGGGGGGTCTCCTCCAGAGGTTGAACATTTTTTTAAAACTTACTTTGTAAATGATGTTTTGGGATACATTCAACAACAGTTTTTCCTGTTTCATGAATTTTATTGAACGAACAAAAACGAAGTTGTCATAAGCTATGCAGATGAGTATTTGTATGGTGATTGGTGTAATTGTAACAGTGCATTCGTTCCCTCATTGTGCAGGTTTCTGAAATTCGGAGGCTTGTGTACTTATAGAGGAGGCTCTGCTCTTGCAGACAAACAGTCAAGACAGATGGTGTGGGTGTTCATCTAAAATCACGGTGAGTGATGTGTTGTCACATAGGAAAAGTTCCCGAGTAGATGTCCGATTGCCTGTTACTTGGTAACTGTTCCAACGCGCATGTACTCACTGACCGCAATTTAACTTACACCCCACACACTGGTGAATCAAAGCAGTTTAGCCACTTATAGACAATAGAAATATGCCAGTGTTCGGTCTTTGAAGTTTCTTAATTATTACAGATACAACTTGGCTAAAATTGGTTTGATTTAGTCTGGATTTTGATTTTTGTCCGACCGCAAATTTGATCGGAAATGTCCGACCGTTATTTCAGGCACTGACCTCATCTCATCCAGATCAGTTCCTACATTGCCAGAATACATAAAATGGAATAGTTCAGAGCCACTTTCACCAACTTGTTCTGTGTAGAGTTGGCATCACTGATTCAACTGAGACGCTCCTGGAGCTTCAATGTCAATTTTAATTTCTTCCTCAATATTGTTTTACCTTGATCATAAATGGCAGATGTTGTGTCGCATCCACTTCAACCATGCAAAGGTAGAATATGCCTAGTAATTTCATTTCCAGCCTTCTTTACAATGTCTACTAACCTCCAAATTCCAATGCTTTTGGCGGCGGACTTTCTCAATTCTGGCCTGAAATAAGTGCAATGCAATGAGTCTGTCCAGTGATGAATGAGGATGTCCAGAATATTTGTATTGCCAGCAACAGCAATGACTTCCTGCTTTGTTGCATGTGCTCGGGCAACTGAATCAATCAAAATGCCTGCTCAATGTGACCTGAGTCATGAAAATCGTGACTCAGAAACTTATGAACTGATGCTTATTACTCTGATTTGAGAGGCAAACCTCTTGGTTGCTACAAACCTTTCTGTCGGTTGTCCTGTGAACATCAGCACAGGTTCACCCATCACGACTGAGTAAGACATGGCACCAGAGAGTCTTCTGAAGTTTGTCCATTGCATTTGGGGAGCAAATCAGTGTTCATGTCGAAAACATGAGCTGAACTGTTCCACAGCTTGTGGAGATTGCCACGAAGAAAGCTGTCACAATGCTGAGACCCCCTCCTTAGATGAGAGCAACAACTAACCTACTGCTTGACATTCCAGTCAGTCTGATTTTTTAGTTTTTAGATCGGCCTCTTGTATTTATGTGGATTTGACCTCTGTATAATATCCAACATTTGACCACCTGGTACCATTTGTAAATCCTCATTCTCTTATCTTTTTTCACAACTGAATATCTGTGGAAAAATCAATTTTGCATTTCTTGTCAGCCATAGTGACTACCATTCCAGGTAATCTTGATCGACCTGGAGCAGTTTCATCTTGTGTACTTTTGGAAATCTTCTATTGAACAAATATCGACAGTTTTGATGAAATTGATCATACAATTGCAAATTGACTATATTTATTCCTAAGTGGTATTTACTCAATTTCACCAGCCAAATTGGATGCCATTTTGAAAATTTTCCCCCAGGCAGATTTTAGTGGAATTTAGATATATTCATCAGGGATCAATCCCTCATCCATTGGTACCAAATTCAGCATGTTATAAGGCCACACAAAGTAGATCTTCTGTTTCTCAGGCCATTATTTGTGAAATTGCATGCGGGCGAGCGGTTTTTATTTTATTTTTTATTTCAGTAATTACTTTTTTGCCATCAAAAGTTCATGTTCTTGGTTCAAGTTTTAGGCCTCAATCTACAGAATAGCATGGGTGATGGTCTATTTCATCCCTTGAGTGCAAGAAGGCTTTGCAATGCTAAAGCATTGCAAAGCCTTCTTGTACTCAAGGGACAAATTCATCAATTTTTTTAACTTGGGTAAAATATCAGACATAAACCATTTAATTTTTATTTTTTTTGAGTTTAAATTGGTTATGAAAAGAGAGCATGCGGTAGCCAAAAGGACCATGCGGGAGGGCCTGAGAAACAGATTTTTATTTTTTTAGGCCTAATGTTATTAATTTTTTCCAGGTTCAACTCTTTTACTGCTGGACTAACTCTGGACCTGTCATAACCATGTAGGGAGAACTATTCAATGGATCATTTTCAAACAAATTTTGTATTTTCCTGGTTCATTTCTTTCAGAGTTACTGGGTATTGCTCTTTAGTTTTTTTCCATATTTTTCCAAGATATCTAACATCTGTAAGTCTGGACCTCTCATCGCACTACAAGGAGAACATTCCAATATTTTTTTTTTCAAAATCCAAGATGCTTATACACTCTAGTGTCTTCTGTGACAAAAACACCTTATGTCACAAAAGCGCCGTAGCGGACTAATACCACCTCGGTGGTCAAACACTTGTTAATTTTTAGCTCAACTTGACAAAGTTAAGCTGAGCTATTGCCATCACTTTTCGTCCGTCGATGTACATACGTATGCCATACATCCACAATTTCCTTTGGCACGCCTCACAGATCGCATTTATGATCAGATCGCTTTGAAACTCGGTATGCTTGTTTGGGGTGACCTCTAGATGCGAGCTACCGATTTTCTTCAATTTCCGTCCAAAAATGTTGCCGCTGACAACATTCTTAGAACTTAGTTTAGTCAGACCTCAATATTTCCCTTTGGCACATCCAACAGGGCACATTTATGATTGGATTGCTTGGAAACCTGGCATGCTTGTTTGGGGTGACCTCTAGATGGGTGCTATCAATTTTCTTCCATTTCCATCAAAAAATGTTGCCGCTGGCAATGACCTTTGAACTTAGTTTAATCAGGCATCAGTATATTCATTTGGCACACCCTACAGGGCACATTTATGATCGGATTGCTTTGAAATATGGCATGCTTGTTTGGAATGACCTCTAGATGGGAGCTTTTGATTTTCTTCCATTTCTATCAAAAAATGTTGCCGCTGGCAATGAACTTTGAACTTAGTTTTGTCAGGCATCAATATATTCGTTTGGCATGCTCTACAGGGCACATTTATGATCAGATCAGTTTGAAACTTTGTAAGCTTGTTTGGTGTTACCTCTAGATGGGAGCTATTGATTTTCTTCAATTTCCATCAAAAAATGTTGCCGCTGGCAATGACCATCGATGAACTTAGTGCAGTTATGCATCAATATTTCCCTTTGGCACACTCTACAGTGCACATTTTTGACAAGATCACTTTGAAACTTGTTATGCTTGTTTGGGGTAACCTCTAGATGGGAGCTAATGATTTTCTTCCATTTCTGTCAATAGTTGCCATTGGCAATGACCTGTTATGAACTTAGTAGAGTTATGCATCAATATTTCCCTTTGACACACTCTGCAGGGCACATTTATGATTAGATTGCTTGGAAACTTTGTGTGCTTGTGTGGGGTGATATGTATATGGGAGTTATCGGTTTTCTTCCATTTCTGTAAAACAATGTTGCCACTGGCAACGACCTTTGAACTTAGTTTAGTCAGGCTTCAGTATTTCCCTTTGGCACATCCTTCAGGGCACATTTATGATCGGATCACTTTGAAACTTGGTATGTGTGTTCGGGATTTCCTCTGGATGTGAGATATTGATTTTTTTCATTTCCATAAAAAATTATTGTCGTTATTCCAGCCTTTGAACTTGCTGCATTTGTGCAGCAACTTATCCCTTTTGCACTATATGCACAGTATATTTATGAATTTCCATAAAAAAGAGAGAAAAAAACATTGCCACAAGCAATGACATTCAAACTTAGTGCATTTGTGCATTAACATCATCCTTTGGCATGCCTCAGAGGGCACATTCATTATCAGGTTGTTTTGAAACTTTGTATGCTTATGCAGCATAGGGTGACAAAGATAGGAGCTATCAATTTTCTTTTCATTTCCATCCAAAACTGTTGCTGTTAGCAACAATCTTTGAATTTGCATTTGTGCATCAACATTTTTCTTTGACATGGCCTACAGGGCACATTTATCATAGGATTGTTATTGAACTTGGTGTTCTCATTAGGTGAGACCTCTAGATAAGTGCTATTGATTAGCATTCATTTCTGTGAAAAAAGTTGCCATTTACAATAAGCTCTGAACTTACTGCATTTGTGTATCAATATTCTTACTTTAACCTAAGTCTCACAGTTTACATTTAAAAATGCATGGATTACGCTGAACACACAATGCTGTTATGTTGAAATTTCACCAAATAACATTGGTACCAATGATCTTCAATTTTGCCATTTCACTTATAACTTACCAAGTTCAAGTTTGTCAAGTTGAGCTACAGTGTCATTGACACTTTCATTTAAAACATAAAACATAAACTGAATTTGATAATTTTTAACTCTTTGCATGCTTGTGGATATTCCTGGCCAGCACAGGGTTTCTCTTGTCACTGATATGTATAATTTGGGCATATTTAAACATATTTTCCCCTGTAAATTGAATGGATTTTTTCACCAATGATTTCTTGTTATATTTAGATTAATTTTTCATCAACTCTAGTCATGACTGCTTTACAGCAGCCATGGTTAGATTTGTTGAAACAATATCTTGAAAATACTCAGCGGGTTCAGAGTTAAACAATACTTACCCACAAAGCCTTACCAGGGAGCAAAATGACCGGGATGCACACATAGCGATACAACTTTAGGTCTATGAATTGCAAAGCACCAATGCAAATTACAAGGCCGGATTAATTTATTTCGAAAAATCTTTTTAACTTTGTACGCTGTTGCATTCACCAGCGGGGAACCTGGAAGAGTCTCCATGTCATTCATTTGTTCAGACCCCCTCTAAGAGACAATTGTGCTGTACACATGTGCAGTTGCACCTGTTACCAAATATTGACCAGGATTTTCCAAAACGCTCGCTAAATTGATGGAGCAACTACTCTTTTGATTCAAGGGATTATTTATCCGAAAATCGAGGTAATTTGAATGTTATAATTTTAGAGAATAGTATCAACTTTGGAAGTTCCTAATTTGTGGCATCTCTGATGTGTTTGCAATCTGAGTTGTGCTCATTGCAAATGATTATCGAGGTTTGCATAAAATTGCTCGCCCCATTTTAAATGCAGGCATGTTTAGAGGCGCGAGCACAATGGCATGCCTTTCCCACAGAGGCCTGAATCCCTAAGAAAGTTGATTCATTCCTCTATCATCACATAACATTTTATGCTCTCAGAATCAACCAGAATGCGTCTCCTGCCCTCTGAAAATTCAAATTTTCCCACGGGAGGCACATCGGACTCCCCTCCAATGAGGGGGGACACCCCCTCTCGTGCTCGTCCCTAGCAAACCGCTTTGCGGTTCCGACTTCGCGTCATCTGTTGTGACCATCAAGAAAAAACTGCGATGCAAAATTTTCAAAACAATTTGCTCCCTGCTTACAAATATGGATGTCACTGGAACTGGCAGCAGTATTTGTACAATTTTATTGACAAATTGTCAGGGTATTTTAGATCATGTTTGCCCTGTATTGGTTAATTTGCTTCCATTATGTTAGATAAAGAGTTAAATTGACTCCATAGTTTTCAAGCAATTCTCACCAGAGGTGCAGCGAGGACCTACATGGATGCTCGCTTGTTTTTTGTGTGAATCGAGTCTCATACTCTCGTCAAAATATAAGCCCTACAAAAACAGAAAAAGTATTTGCTGGCTTGTACACTATTTAATTTTCTATATACTCTGGCTTGTAGTCTACTTTCACTGAAATTTTAACTTTTTATTTGATTGAGTTTCTCTTGAATGCATTTCAAACTATCACAGTCATGCTTTATCTTTTGAGCCCATATCCAGGGAGCATCCGTCAGCTCCACTGATAGTTTCTTATCTAAGAAAGTACAAGTGTGAAGCTTCAAAATTTGATTCGATTTGAACTAATCCACATGATTCGATTTGATTCAATTTCAATCACACCAATTCAAATATTTTTGAGTCTAGATTTTCTCAAAATCCTATAAAGTGTTTCCTCTTGAACTCTTCTTCTGTCATCAAGTCTCCTGTGCTGGAGACCTGATGATAGAAGAAGAGTTCAAGTGGGTTCCGAATCCGAAATTCTGATTTTTTTCTTGATTTCAACGAGTCGCCATTGCGCCAGTATTTGAGTTGCGGTCTGGATACGCTGTAATATCCGTGATTCTTCCCTACTGTAATACAAAGACAAGGTTCACTCACACCCAACTTCAATGTTCGATTGACATTTCGTAAAAATAATCATCATACATTGTATGTTTCAAAATTGGCATTGGACACTCTGATTAATAAAGACTGACAATATTTACGGCGATAAGAAGGTGCAATATCCACAACTTTAAAAGTGGTGAGGTTCGATTCAATTTGAAATCTGATGCCAGATTCGATTCAAGATTTGATTCGACCCAAAATTTGAGGTTTGAAGTGCCCTATGATAGGGGTGCTTCTAGCGTCGGCTACAAAAGTTTAAAGGCACTTTTGAAAACCATGACTTGGACATGTACACCATTCTGATGGAAAATTTTGGATGGGTTGCATTTGATTTTCCCTTAAACCTCTGCATTCTAGTTTTACAGAGGTTTAAAAACTACATGTAGTTTTGATAACTAAACATTTTCTCTTTTTTTTTTTCTGCTTCACAGATATTGCTTAGGATCCCTCGCCAGAACATAGTTGTTCTAATGAAGTGTCATAAGCTTTGCTAGAATTTTGATAGCTAAATTTAAAAATAAAGCGATTTGACGATGGTAATGTTTTGCACTGAATTGTTTTAACATCTTTAGTTGGTAATTGGTGAAAGCTGCGCTTTAGAGCTTTCTAAAGTCTGAAGACCATGTACCAGTGTAGGAAAAATAAGATACGCTATTGACACACTTCCATCAGTGGGCCAAGAGTCTGTAAATGAAATGCATTCTGACATGCACTGCGATATCAAGACCACATAAAAATGAAAATAGCATTTCAAAGTCAATGGTCTTATATTTCTTATTATTAGACAGGTGTGATTGTGTGGTGTTGTGGGGAGGTACAGTACAACCTGATGCTTCATTAATTAAAATTTTGCTAATGATGTTTTTTATTAACTGGTAAAAGCATGCATAGACATCACTGCCCACCTGTGGATTATGACCAGTCCATGACGACTGTACTGTAAAGCCCCAGCCACAATCTGATCAAACATTTCTGTCTGCCTTTGTGATCATAGCTCTATATTAAGCAGGAAATGTTTGAATGTCGGAAATATTTTGTCAGGTGTGTTCAGGAAATCTCGACTCACTGACACAAAAGTGTCACAACCAGTTTGTGATTTGATATCATGAAGAAAGACACCTCTTTATGATCAAAGTTCTGTATACAGTATGTCTCCCAGGGACTGGTCACTTTCCACAGGTGGGCAATATTTCCACAGATGCAATAATAGTAGATTCTAAACACTAATTATAGGAATAATCATCAAACATTTAATTAATGAAGCACTGGGTAAAACCTGGTGCTTCATTAATTAAAATTTTGTTGCTACTGATTTTTATTACCTGGTAAATGCATGCATAGACATCGCTGCCCACGCATGGATTACGACCAGTCCACGGCGACTGTACTGTAGATATTAAAATTTCACTGCAAATAGGGAATGAAGAGAGTGGATTACCACTTAATTGCAGCACCATATATTCGCCACTCTAAAAAGTATTTATAATTATACCCACACTTTTTTTTTCAAAAAGTTGGGTATACTGGATTACGCCTGTCCGTTCGTACCTCTCCACTCAGATGACGGTTCACATTATAACTTCAACATTACGGCTCAGATTTCGATGAAATTTTATACAGATGTTCACTATCATTAGATCTTTCAGGAGCATTAGCCATTTTGCTGTTGGAATATTTTTTCTGTGAGTCTTGGCCCTTTGAATATACAAAATACCTTATTTTTTGTCTGTTTGCCTCGTATCTCAGATTTGGGTTATCAGATCTCAATGAAATTTGGAATAAAGATTGTTTATGGGAAAGGCTTTCAAGTGAATCTCTAATAATATTTCTTACTTTTCACTTTTTAGACTTAGCCCCCTTTTTTACTTTGAAAAGTCCCTGTTTGCCTTGTAAAATAGCCAATTTTCTGTCTGTTTGCCTCCTATCTCAGGTTTGGGTAATCAGATTTCAATTAAATTTGGTATGAAAATTGTTTTTGGGACAGGCTTTCAAATAAGTCATGCCCCTGCAGTAAAACAAAGCAAATACATCACCTCCCCACATGTTGCATTATGTCTTTGTTCTATATCTCTTATGTGGACGGTCCGATCACCACTAGACTTTCAGTAACAGGCGTTTCTGGCCTTCACAATTACCTCTGGATAGTGTAAGTCAACATGAGCTGTTGCCATCATGCGTGCGGAAGTCTGTTAGTCTGTTCACATTTTCCTTTAGCATGGGCTTCACCCTGCAGTTCTTGTCAGATCATCATGACATTTCATATGCAGGTTTGGGGTCATGTCTAGATGAGACTATCCCCTTTTGGTCGCGATCGGTCAACCGGTATGGCTGCCCGAGCCCAAAACCCGAAAACCATTAGCACAATCTACAGGTCGTATTTATGAAGGAATTTCATTGTAACTTGGTAGGATGCCTCTGTATAATGTCTAGATGAGAACATCTCCTTTTGGGCATGATCTGTCAACCGTGATGGCTGCCCAAGCCCGAAACCCAAAAACTTTTAGCACAGTCTGCAGGTCATGTTTAATATGGAGGGATTTCATTGTAACTTGGTAGGATGACTCCTTATGATGTCTAGATGAGAATTTCCCCATTTGGGCGTGATCTGCCAACCGTGACGACTGCCCGAGCCCAAAACCCGAAAACCTTTAGCACAGGTCATATTTATTGAGGAATTTCATTGTAACTTGGTGGGTTGAATTCATATAAAGTCTAGATGAGAAAGTCCCTTTTTTGACGTGATTGGGCAACTGTGACGGCTACAGGGACCCGAAGCCCGAAAACCTTTAGCACAGTCTAGAGGTCATATTTATGAAGGGATTTCATTGTAACTTGGTAGGTTGGCTCCAAATAATATCTAGATGAGAACGTCCCATTTTGATCGCGATCATTCAGCCTTGATGGGTGCCTGAGTCCAAAAACCTTTAGCAAAGGCAAAAGGTCATATTTATGGAAGGATTTCATTGTAACCTGTTAGGTTGCCTAGATGATGACATCCCCTTTTGCATAGTTTATAGGTTGTATGTATGGAAGGATTTCATTGTAACTTGTTAGGTTGACTCCATATAATGCCTAGATGATGAAATCCCCTTTTGGTCGTAATTGGTCAAGTGTGATGGCTATAGCTGCCCGAAGCCCGAAAATCTTGAGCACAGTCTACAGGTCATATTTATGAAGGGATTTCATTGTAACCTCGTAGGATCACTCCAGATGATGCCTAGATGAGAATGTACCCTTTTGGTTGCGATCATTCAACCATTATGGCTGCCCGAGCCCGAATACCTTTAGCACAGTTTACAAGTCAAATTTATGAAGGGATTTCATTGTAACTTGGTAGGTTTGACTTCATATAATGTCTAGATGAGAACGTCCCCTTTTGGACACGATTGGGCAACTGTGACAGCTACAGAGGCCCGAAGCCGGAAAACCTTTAGAACAGTCTACAGGTCATAATTATGAAGGGATTTCATTGTAGCATGGTAGGATGACTCCAAATAATGTCTAGATGAGAAAGTCCCCTTTTGGTCATGATCATTCAGCCTTGATGGCTGCCCGAGCCCAAAAATCTTGAGCACAGGCTACAGGTCATATTTATGAAGGGATTTCATTGTAACTTCAAAGAATCACTCCAGATGATGCTCAGATGAGAATGTCCCATTTTGGTTGCGATCATTCAACCATGATGGCTGCCCGAGCCCAAAGCCCCAAAACCTTTAGCACAGTCTACAGGTCATATTTATGAAGGGATTTCATTGTAACTTGGTAGGTTGACTTCATATAATGTCTAGATGAGAATGTCCCCTTTGGATGCAATTGGAAAACTGACGGCTACAGGGGCCCAAAGCCTGAAAACCTTTAGCACATTCTACAGGCCATATTTATGAAGGGATTTCAATGTAACTTGATAGGATGACTCGTTTTGGAATATTTTCACTGTAACTTGGTAACTTTCGTTGATATACGTTAACTGTGAGGGCCACATACATTAACTGTGAGGTCATATTAACCCACCCCTCACCTCTTTAGTACAGTGTACACCTCATATTATTTTTATCAAAAACATTGCATACAGGGAACAGAAATGAATATATTCTCAATTATCACAATTCTTGTCTTTTTTCATAATCCTTTCATAAGCATTGAACATTATCCTTTTCATCAAACACAACACACAAGTTAAGCTACAGTGTCATTGACACTCTCATTTGTCCGTTCGCCTTGTATATCTGATTTCGGTTATTGGATCTCAGTGAAATTTGGAATGAAGATTGTTTATGGGAATAGCTTTCACACTATTATGGTTCATTTCTTCTCTTGTCATTGTTTGGCGGTATGCACTGTGGGGTTCATAACAGCACGTTGTTGTTGTTCATAACAGCGCGAGAGACACTTGCACACTTTCATCTCATGGACCACCGGGTTGCACGCAGTGGTCCATTTGATGAAGTTTGCAATTGCTTCTTGTGTCTTGCCCTCAGAAATAATTACTGAATGAAAAATCTATCCCACAACAATCTAGTGGTGCAGTCTCAATATTTTATTCATGTTCAATTGGTTCAGTTCGTGATTTAACTACCGACCTCACTAATAGTGCATTATATTTTGCACTGCACAGGGCAAACTTTCTTGCATATTTTGGACTACTTCATTCCTCTCCAGAAAGGAGCACATTAATTAACAAGGATTTTCTGCACTACTTGTGACAGGACTAATAGTTTCAACTGTATCATCACTATTATGTAATGATGAAATCTCCAGATTGGCATGTATTTGAATTATTTATATAGTTGCTTTCAGTTTTTGTCTTCAAATAACATTGGACCTAAATTCATATCCTTTCTTGGTAAGACCAGTTACTCGTGTGTTCCAAATAATCATAGTCATACATTATTAATTTTTTCAACCCCAAAATGGACACAAATAACTGATACTAAAACATTTACCTGTGTTACCCATTTCAGTCTTTGTGGTGTCACGAGGGGAAGAATGCCAGAATACATTTGGCAAAGAATAGACAGCATAGATGGAAATGGAGGGGAATCATTGAAAGTTAGGTTTTCTCATTGTTATAACATTGCTTGAAGGAAGATGATTTCTTGAAAAAAAATTTTTCTACTTCCAACATTTTTAAATCACTGATCCATGTTTTCAGAGTGGATTTAGTATTTTTGATGGCTTCATTGAAAGATTCTCATATACATGGTTTAAAACCTTTGTTCACTCTTATTTAGCTTTTTCAGAAACATTCAACTAATCTACAGCACGTTCTAGTGGGAGCGCGGTGGTTCAGTGGTAGACTGTTGGACTTCTATGCTAGAGGTCCCTAGTTCGATCCCCGTCCGGGACGACCCATGTTGTGTCCTTAGGCAAGGCACTCTATCCTGGTTGCCCACATGGGGGGCACGGTGATGCCATGTACTAAGGCGCATTGCACGTCGATGGTGCACATGTCTTCAGCCACCATAACCCTGCTTGAGCGAAGCTTGAACAGAATTAGAATGTTGAAGAGCTGACAGTTGCTCGTCGATGCTCGGTGCTTCTCTCCAGGTACTCCGGCTTCCTCCACCCATAAAACTGTCACGGTCACGATTAGCCATTGTGCATAAGTATGTGACTTTAAACACCAATAAATAAATAAATAGCACAATCTAGTACATGTAGTCAAGACACAGTGGGATGTATTTTCTCACTCTACACTCTGTAGATTGGTTCTGTCAAAAACACTGTCTAATTACTGTAGTTCAACAGTTAATATGTTTTCCAACTTGTTTCAGCTCATTTCCAAGTTGTTTTCAAAATATTCCTGACAATTAAAAAAAAAATCATTGATTTAGATCATGATTTAAATCAATGATTTAAATCAATTGATTTAAATCCGCCAACCCTGATTTTCGACTAAATTCTTAAAATGTTTCCACAACTGTACAAAAATGTAGTTATTTGAGAATTTTGAGGTAATTTATCGAGGATGTGGCACTTCTGAAAAGTTTTAAAGTCAGTTTGCAACTTGAATACAGTTGAGACCACTTAACCCTCCACACTCTGATATAAAAATACAAATATTTCAAGCAGCAACTACGAATTTAACCAGTTCAGTCTTGTTCTGTCAAACAAGACTAAATTGGTTAACTTCCTAGTTGCTTATGGGAAAAATTTTCTGGTTGAAATTTTGGTATTTCAACATCAGTGTGCAGAGGGTTAATTAGATATCTTTTAACCAGAGAATAAAATCTCGAATTTTGAGATAATCTATGTACCATTCATCTGGATATAATAAAGAGGACCAATTACAGTACAGCCATCGTGGATGGGTCAGAATCGGTTGGCATTTTTCCTCACATACAATTCAGAGATGATCGGCTTTGGCACCTAGCAAAATTTCCACCAGTGAAGCACTGGGGTAATCTGGTGCTTCATTGGTGGAAATTTTGCTAGGTGTCATAGGAGATCATCTTTGAATTATATGCGTGGAAACAATGACAACTCATGGATTTTAACCCTTCCATGATGGTCCTACTGTATGACAGTTAACAGATTTTAAAAGCATCTGCGGCAATCAAAGTGGGGCGCCAGCTGTCTCAGGGAGTTTGAGCATTGAAGAGAGGGGTTAAGTAGTCTCAACTGTATTTAAGTTGCAAACTGACTAAAAAGCAAAATTTGATTGGTCAGTTCGATAGACATGTCAATGTCATTTTGATGAGGAAAACAATACTTACCCATCAATAAATAAAGAACCAGTTTGCAAATAATGTAGTTTTATTAATTATATTTCCATTTTATTTCTGTTAACTTTCTCAGGCAAGACAACTTGTGAATGAAAGTCCAAGAATATGAATATCGACCCCTCTGGTCCTAATACCGAAAGATTTGATATACCGGTAATTTTTCAAGACAAGTGATATTTTTCCCACTGTACCCTATGGCCCAGACATAGCTGGCTGGTGCTAACTCCAAAATATCGAAGGCCAAACACAAATTTTGCCCCCCAATTCCCAAAATTTGCATGCAAAACCAAAAATTATAAGTCGTGTCTGGCCTTCCATACATTTACTCTCCGCACATGTGCAGACGACAGGAAGTAACCAGAATTGGCGCCAACCTCATTCTTTGTTTGGCCCTCTGTCAGATAACAACAAACTGACTTCTGTGCTTTTAAATCTCAGTTTATAATGATGCCAGACACAAATCAATGGTTAATTTGGTTTATCCAAGGACACAACTGGATGAAGGAAGGAAGAAATGGTGGTTTAAAATGTTCAGGGCTGTAATTTTATAATATTTATAAAAATTAGTTCATGTTCCCCAATTTCAGGACATGGGCCTGGCATCATCATTGTTGATAATGATTTTTCCACTGTTTGTTAAGTATTCCTTCACTACCCTCTCTTCTTGATCCCCCCAGTTAAACTCCCGAGTTTTATGGCTTGTTTTATTGAATTTTTTTTTATAAAATTTCTTGGGAGTTTAACATGTTACACAGAATGTTTATTCTGTATATCCCCAGGGTTACGTCCTCACCCTTGGGGTGTTTAGGTGTTTTGGTCATGCATCATACATCCAATGTATTGTTTTTTCTTCTGATGAAGATCTTGCCTTACATCGGATAGTTACTGACTTTGGGCCGTGTTGCCTGGGGTCTCGTTTCCGGTTTTCATTCTGATGTTGTTTACATTAACAACGCTCTTTTTATATATGTAGTTTCCTATTTATTATATGGTAGGTCTGTTGTAAGATACATTAAGTAGTCTGGTAGTGTAGAAGTTAATTTTTGGATAAAAAAATTAATTTTTGTCCACACTTGGGCTCTATTGAGATACATTTGGGCTCTTCATTCCCTTTGGGAACTTGGGCTCTTGTCAAAATTTTTTTGGTGTAAACTATTTTTTGATTTATATTTTGTTTTTTGTTATATATCTTTTTATAATATTTAATGTGGAGTTTGTGGGAGTACGATCGACTTAGTTTGCTTCATTATGAAAGCATATTGCTCAATATTTTACATGTTGGTTGCCTTGCTTGTAGTCGATGTACTCCCACTAATTCTTGCTCAACATGTGTCGCATGGGATGACAAACTTTGGAGACGGGTGTCACGGTACGTTGTTAGCAAGGGGCCAGTGCTGGTCCTCTCGCGGTGAGAGACCGCCGCCGGTCCTCTCGCCAAAAAGTCACTCTAGTTTTTTAGCTTCTATTTACAGAGGAACAAGAACATGGTGATGTTTATGTGACGCCGTCAGAAAGTGTGCTTCCATTGTCACATTTAGATAGTCAATTAGCGCTAGCGGCTAAAGTGCTCTTGAATATTAGACAGGGCAATAAACCATAGCGTGGTTTCAGCTCCTTGTCGCCAGCTAGCTCGACCGGTGAAGCGGTTACACTGTCCGAGGGTACCATGATGCCAGGTGTGTCCGTTGCGGTTGAGAGTAGAAAGGGCAGAGCGAGCACTATAAAATAATAACAGGCTCACCCTGCGACGACGGAGAGGAAGAAGCTGGCAAGTTCAGCAGGAAGCTTGGCGAGGTCTGAAGGACCGCGAGCGAGAGAGCCCCCTCTCTCTTTCATAACAACATCTGGGGCCAGATGTTGTGGTTCGGAACTTGCGTCAATCGGAGCATACATCCACACCTCCCATCTGGGACGCTCCGTTCAGTTCACAGCCGGGGTCGGCTATAGTGACAGCTTCTTCAGCGTCTACCAAGCGCACACAACCGCACCTTGGCTACGTGACTTCTGATATCCAACCTGCATCGCCGAGAAGGTCCACTCTTTGTCAGAGAAGTCACACCATACAGTAGCCAAGGAGATGAGGCCTCATTCATCGGGACGTCCGCAGAATAGAGCCATCTCGGACGCACTATCCCAGGAGCAGCCGGCGGCCAAGCAACAGAAAGCCGCTGCTCCCCAGGCCTCCATAACGGACTTGCTGTCACAAACTGCGCAGCTCATCGCAGTATCCCAGCAAGTTCAGAAGCAGCCGACGGCAGTCTCAGAACCTGAGCTGTATCGGATGGTGCTGGGTTGGTCCAGTCATCTGCGTGTTCAGATGCTGATGACCATGAGTATAATCTGATTGAGTCCGATGGTGAAAGGGATTTGGAGGAGAATGACCCTTCCCTTTCGGAACAACACAGGGTGACAATGGATCTAATGCATCAATACTTCCCTGAGTTCGTCCCTGAGAATCAGAATGCTGCGACCGCTCGAAAGTAGCACTATTCAGTAGCGAAGAGATGAGGCCTCATATATCGGTACATCCAGAGAAAAGAGCCATCTCGGACACACTGTCCTGGGAGCAGCCGGTGGCCAGAACAGAAAACCGCTACTCCTCAGGCCTCTGTAACGGATTTGCTGATGCAGATTGCGCAGCTCATTGCAGCATCTCAGCAAGTGCAGAAGCAGCCGACGGCAGTCTCAGAACCTGAGCTGTCGGTTGGTGCTGGGTTGGTCCATTCATCTGCGCATTCAGATGCCACTTATCGTGATTTTCAACTGATTCAGACAAATGAGGAAAGGGATATGGAGGGGATTACCCTTCCCTTTTAGAACAACACATGGTTGCGATGGATTTAATCCATCAACACTACCCTGAATTTGTTCCAGCGAATTAGAATGCTGCCACTACTTGCAAGAAACTGCTAGCGTTGTTGGACGCTGACTTCATCTGGAAAAAGAGGAGGAAATGTCTTTTCCGGTTAAGTATAGATAGGTGTCGCAGGCCTTTGGTCTTTTAGACGACGCCATATTCAACTTTCCAGTGGAAAGAAGTAAGGCTGCTTCTTGTCATCATCTTCTGTAATTTTACCGATCAACGGAAAATGGGGAAGATGTATTGAGAGTTCTCTGCGTTTGAATGAGCAGGCAAATGACATAGTTATGGCCTTACCTTCATCATTCACTATTCACTCGGACACAATTGAGATTGCATTTCTCCATTCAGAGCGAATTTAGACTCACAGTCTTACGCAGATCACCTTTAAGAACTGTGACGCAACGTTTCTACAGAGAGGAATTTGAGGACGTTTGTACCTCATTTAGAGTCCTTTCCAGGGCTATTATATTTATCACGTATAACTCTGTCTTAACAGTTGCTAATTTGGAGTTAATCAGATGTCACGGAGCCCTTGCAGCGTCATCCTTAATAGATGACAAGGTGAAAAACTCTCTTCGGGTCGCTCCGGTTTCCAGACACTAAGTTTTTGACGATAAGCTTTCATTGGTTTATGACCAAGCTACAAAGAAAGCATCAATACTCTGCTCCTTAAGTCGGCGTCTAATCGACCCGCAATAGCAGAAAGGATTAAGGGAGGACGTCCTAGACAGAAAGTCAACAAAAAGGACTCCTCGTGAGGGTATAGATAACCCTCCTATAATTACTCTAGGGATCGCCATACAGCGACTTGGATAGGGGGCTTAGGTCTGATCAAGACTACCGGTTAGATGCCCCTAAGCCATTGGCTCGAGGCTCTTCGCAAATGAAACATAGTTTCTCTTTCATGGGCCTCGCAGGTACTACAGGTGAGGGTTAGGACCTCTATTGCTTAGAAGTTGATGGATGGTTATCAATATTCACTTCAAACTGGATAACTATTATGGAAGACCAGTAGGCGAGAAGTGTGGTCTCGGCGGCCTACGGCTATCTTTCCGAGAGAACCACAACTAACTTAATGTCTGATGGACAATGCTTCCATCAAATCCTTGCATAAGAGTCTCTTCATCGGAGGTAAAGGTTCTCTTGACAATGAAAGTAATAGAGGTCGTCGAGAATCAAGATTCTCTTGGATTCTGTAGTCACCTGTTACTCGTACCGAAGCCATAGAGCTTGTTCCAACTGATAATAGACTGGAGCTGGATAACAAGTTTATCAAAGCTCTAAAAGTTTATTTATGGTTATCATTTAGTCAGTAAAAGTGAGCATTCGAGTGATCGACTATGCTACAAGCATAGATCTAAGGATCCGTTTTTTCATGTCCTGGTATATCTGGCATTCAGAAAGTACCTATGGTTCGTCGTCCAAGGGATAGTATTTCAGTTCCGAGTGATATGCTTCGATCTGAAGATAGTGCCCTGGGCTGTCACTCAAATAATGAACTCAGTAATGTCTCACAACAAGCTGGTTCATCTGCCATTATCCAGAAAGAAATTAGTCAGTTGTTATGCTCGCTTTTGTCTACTATCAGACGCATTAACAGCGAGACGTTTTATGCGACTGATGGGGTTGTGCTGAGCGGCTACGCATCTTATTTAGATGGCGCACTTACGCACACGTCCCCTCTAGTTATTCTTTACTCAGAACTGAAGTGTAAAAATGCATTCGCTCAGGACCAGTATTGTTTTAACGTATCTAGTAAGGAAAAGGTTCATATTGGGGCAGATATTCATTGGTTAACTCAAAGAGTTCCCGATTATGACAGGTATGAGTCAGTAGTTTGGGACACGACCCTGAGTCCGACAGACTCGATATACAGGGGTCTTGAGACCCTCAGTTCCTGGAGAAACACATAAACATCAAAGAATGATGTCAATATTGTTTGCGCTACATCAATTGCAGACACGCTTTTTCAAATATTGTTGGACAACACGATAGTGGTAGCGTACATCAGGAACCAGGACGGCACCCATTCATTTCTGTTATGATAACTAACGGAGAAGAATTTTCATGTCCATCTCTCTATCCGTCAATTTCCAGGTTGTCTGAACATACTAGCAGACTCGCTCTTCGGAAAGGTCGCCTGTTTCATTTGTATTGGATGCTCAACATGTGAGTATTTGGACAGTTTTGCTACCGGTGGGATCACCCCATGATAGTTCAGTTTGCGACGCACCGGAACAATTAGTTACCGTCATTTGTGTTGCCATGCCCAGATCATTGAGCACATGCAGTAGATGCTCAGCAGAATTCATGGGGATGAATCCTCCAATTCATTGATTCAGTAGATTATGTTTAAGATTAAACAGTCTCATTGTGAATCCTACTAGTAGCACCAGCTCTGTTGTCACAGAAACCTTGGATCAGTATTCTCAAGTGTCTGCTCCCCAGAAGCTTCCTCCATGAGAGGGTCTTCTTTCAGGGGGAAGTTTTATTCTTCATGTCCTTCTCCGCCCATACTGGCATAATGGAGTCGGTTAGACATGAGGGAACCATCGCGGTTGCTATATTTTTTGTTAACTGACACAAGAATGATTAAATAGTGCGGGTGAGGAGTTTTCGATATGACTTTGAATTCACACACTGCTTATGTGTTTAGAGGCAATTACTTGGCAAGACATAGTTTTCTTCCCGCAAGTCTCATATAATTTAATACATACATACTATGCATTTGGGTCATCTTCTATGGCGACCTCATGGGCACATCCGCTTTTTAGTTGGATTAGTTTTCTATGATTATTATTGATTTGTTATATACGAGCGCGTATTTAAAAATCATCACAATTAAATTGCTACTCTTGAGTACCTAGCCGGCTGCATAACCAGTTAACTGGTATTCAGATGATCACATGTTAAATATAAATGCTCTCATGCATTATTTTATTAGGCTAATGCTTTATTGTATTTTGTGGACCTTGAAATCATAATCTATTTCAGGGGTGGTCCGTGTTGGAGGCTGTTAATCATACCTACTTTCATTTCTAGATCCGGGTTTCTATTATGTCAGTACTCAAATCGCACGTGTTTACGATCGTAGATAGCGGATAGTACAGGTTGGAGAGTGTTGTTACTGGAATTTATCTTACAATCAACATGTATTTTGTCTGTATTAACTCCGCAACTGTCGTGTATCCGACCCCCTGATACAGATGTTTGTATCAGGGTTTCGGATACAAGCACGTTCTTTTTGCGCGAGTTCCATTTTTTTCTTTTTGTTCATCCGTATGAATAAATAGTTTGTTATATATTAGTCTACATTCTTGACTTATCCCCAATATATTGTAAGATAAAATGATTATTACCATTATGTGGATATACAAAATATGTATCCGAGTCATGCTCCGGGTTCTAAGGGTAGATCACGACTCGTCTTCGACTCATCGTGATCTGCCCTTAGAACCTAGAGCTCGACTCAGATACATATTTTGTACATCCACATAATGGTAATAATCTCCATTTATTGTACATAGGCCACTTGTGGATTACCTGGGAAGTGTGTTTTCTCTTCAGGGATCGTTCAGTGTGGCTCGATTGGATATGTGTATGTTATACTTTTTATATATCACAGGTTTTCTACGTATCTGTGTACGCCGTGTGCGGTGTATGTTATATAGCAGGCAATATTAATTACCAGGATCGTCGCTATAGCCTTCTGAAGTAGCATTAAGCACCATTTATTAATCATGAATTAATACCTGAGTGCCTGTTCGACGATTATTTATATTGTTTTTTGTTACCGAAAATATGTAAATTACTATGAATTTATAATTTTTTACCGGTTTCAAAAATTATATCGAACCATATCGAAATACCGTCTAGTCATTTGTGATGTGGTGCCTTCCCTGCTGTGGTGGTGTAATTAAGTCCCAAATGTAAGGGATTGGGGAAGGCCTTTAGATTACCCCAGTTTAGCATCTTTCACAAGTGTGCCCGAATTAGAGAAGGTGTGAAGGCATCAAGAAAAATATATAAATTCTCTGCGCCTATTCTGCATTTTAGAATAACTTCACAAAACACAAAGAAAGTCATGGCAATAAAACATAACAGGATAGGACTGTTATTTCTGGTTTTAACGTAGCCAAATTAGGGCAATATGGTGTGCCCAAAATAAATGAATTTAAAGGCCTGATTGGTGAGGAGCCCTAGGCCCCAATGGAGAAAAGTACAATCAGTGGTCTTGGAATGGCCTGGAAACTTAGTATTGCCTATTGTAGTGCTATCAGACTCTGTGCGCTTGAGCAGGAGTCAAGCTCATGTTGCTTATTAAGCTTTCGGCCATAGGGGTGTTGCCATAACAGAAATGTCAAAATCTAGTGATATATAGAAATATAGGTTCAACAATTCCGAAGAGATTGAGGGGATCTTGACTTTCTGTAATCTTGTATTGGCTGCTTGTCTAGCATTACCAGTTTGTTCATGCAAGGAGGAAAAAAGGAAGGAACTCAAAATTCTCTATTTCAAAATAAAAAAATTATACCACACAATACGCCCTCTGTAGCAGCCGAGACCATTGCCTGTCCAGCAGCTGACAGCACTGCCCATGCAGCAGCCATCAGCACCTCCAGCAATATAGAAGGCTCTGCCATGACAACCACACAGATCACAGTCATCCAGTGATTAGCAACATGGACACATAGAGTCTGACCGCTGTCGAAATAATGAGAGTATTGGACCCGGATATCAGCTCACCACACCCACAGATACCTTCCTACCTGGGTAATATGCCACCAGACACTGACATCACTAGCCTTTATAATGTGGCAAAAGTGCTGATATTTACGACGGCAGACTTTTGTCTTCCTTCCTTTCTCCTCCTCACATGAACAATATATTCACCATCAAGTGATAACAACTAAAACACAAAAGGGTAAAGTAAAAAACAAACAAGCAATAGGTTCATGTTATATAATATAATTTTTAGCTCAACTTTGGCAAAGCCAAATTTGAGCTTTTGTCATGGCCCGTCGTCCGTCTGTCCGTACGTCAACAATTGGATACGGCTCGGGCTAGAGGCCGTATTTATGAACCGATCTTTACGAAACTTCTTGGGTACCTTTGTTATGACTGTGGGACGAGAACGAGTGTTTTTGGGTGCGGTCTGAAATTCAAGATGGCTGCCAGCCGCCATTTTGTACCGACGATGCAGAAATCTGTTTTTTGTACAGAACTTCCATATGAAAGGTCTGATTTGAATAATTTTTTATATGAATGTTTAGTACCATGGGATACATCACATATAATACGGGTTTTTTTCTCGTGCGTAAATTGTGCAAATTAGACTAATTTTCATGTTTTTTTGGTGTTACTTTCAGCACTGTAAGTGCAAATGCCAATATGGCTCGGGCTAGAGGCCGTATTTATGAACCGATCTTTATGAAACTTCTTGGGTACCTTTGGTATCACCATGGGACGAGAACGAGTGTTTTGGGGTCCGGTCCGAAATTCAAGATGGCCGATGGCAGCCATTTTGTACAAAATTAGGTGCAATCAGATTTTTGCACAGAACTTCCATATGAAAGCGCTGATTTGAATAATTTTTTGTGTGAATGTTTATTACCATGGGATACATCACATATAATACAGGTTTTTTTCTCGTCCAGAAATTATGCAAATTAGATGAACTTTGATTTTTTCAGTGCGACTTACACACAGTAAGTACACATGTCAATACGGCTCAGACTAGAGTCTGTATTTATGAACTGATCTTCACAAAATGTCTTGGGTACCTTTGTTATCACCTTGGGATGAGAACGAGTGTTTCTGGGTGCGGTCTAAAATTCAGGATGGCTGCCAGTGGCCATTTTGTACCGAAATTAAATCTAATCAGTTTTTTGTACACAACTTCTATACAGCTCAGATTAGAGGCCATATTTATGAACCATTCTTTACGAAACTTCTTGGGTACCTTTGTTATCACTGTGGGATGAGAGCGAGTGTTTTTGGGTGTGGTCCGAAATTCAAGATGGCCACCAAAATTAGTGCAATCAGTCTTTTGTACAGAACTTCTGTATGAAAGTTCTGATTTGAATACATTTTTGTATGAATGTTTAGTAACATGGAATACATCACATATTGTAAGGGGTTTTTTTCATGCAGAAATTATGCAAATTAGATGAACTTTGATTTATTCAGTGCTACTTACATAATGTAAGCACACATGTCAATATGGCTCAGGGCAGAGGCTGTATTTATGAACCGATCTTCACAAAACTTCTTGGGTACCTTTGTTATCACCTTGGGACGAGAATGAGTGTTTCTGGGTACGGTCCAAAATTCAAGATGGCTGCCAGAGGCCATTTTGTACCAAAATTAGGTCCAATCAGTTTTTTGTCACAAGTTCTATACAGCTTGTATTTATGAACTGATCTTCACAAAACTTCTTGGGTACCTTTGTTTTCACATCTGGACAGGAACGAGTGTGTTTTGGGATGCCTTTGTTATCACTGTGCTATGAGAACAAATATTTTGGGGTTCAGTCAGACCCACTCTGGGACTAAGATTTCTTTTCTAGTTCAGCATCTGACTGTCACCCACCTTTACAATACTTTACCTATACATTTGTTACAGGCAACGGTCAGTATTTATGTACAGACCGTTACAATACTTTATATGTACCTTTGTTATCAGGTCATTACCTAGATGTTTGTCATTGCTGTGTCACATACTATACATGTACATGTCTTTGTCTTGACAAGTTACAGTGTCATTGACACTTTCATTTTGCCTAGTGCCCATTACCACACAACCTATTTCTTTAACCACCACAATGTTTATGTTTACTTATGCTTTACTCTCACATTCCCTCTTGTTTCAGCCTATAACCAAACAAAACAATTCTTTTGCTTTTTTTTTATGGCGGCACCAGCTATTAAGCTTTCCTACATCACGCATCCACCAAAATGCTTTCGCCAATAGGCATCTGCCAAAATATGCATCTGCCAAATGAGGGTACATAAAGCTGAGCCAAAGTAGTCTCTATTTGTGTGATGAAGTCCACTATAAGTACAAACGTGGTATGGCTTGACAAGCAACCAATACAGGATTACAGGAAGTCAAGATCCCCTTGACCTCTTCAGAGTTGTTGAACCTATATGAATATAGAATATGTTTTGAATTGTTTTCATTTTTGGAATTCACTTTAAAAAAGTTTCCACAATCTGGCATAAGTATTTCCATTAGTTCCTTGAATCCTGCACCCTATGTAACATGTAACCAACAAGCCTGTTTTTTTACAGCCTTTGTTAGTGTAATATTTTCATGTAGTGTGTGATATGGCAGCATATCAATTAATCCAGTACAATGCCTATGGTTAGTCAGTGTATGTTAGCTTACCAACTAAATCTGTGCACAGCACTGCAGTAGTCACTCCTTTCTTTCTGGTTATAAATAAGATTATCTCTATTATGCAACTAACCCTGTACACTGCACAGCCTTAGTGAGTGTACATTTCTTATCAGCCTACCTACAATTGTTTACTACAGGCTTGCACTACAGTGGAAGCCCCTAACTTGGAAAATATACTCTCTATTTTTTGGGAAAGAAAAGTGGTGCAAAAGCACCAAGAAAAAATAAGCCAAAACTGGGTCGAGTGCTACCGGCGCAGACCCAGTAGGGGACGCTCTCTGCCAAGTACAACTCCACGACTTCTGTTGCCAGTGCGCATAAACGTCGCTAATGACTCATTCTTTTGAATCCGCCAATGTTAGAGTTATGTGATCAGCGGGGAGGAAGGATTCTTACCCGTATAAGAAGACGGGAGGGCCTTCATGTAAACAATTGTGGTAGGTATAATAAGAAAGGAAAATTAATATTAAATTTAAATTTCTTATCAACCTACCTACATTTGTTTACTACAGGCTGAATAGACAATAGGCTGGAGGGAATCGCATAACCAATCCACACATAACCCAATTGCGCTGGAACCATGGACAGAGGAAGAGGTCTCGAGGCCTATCAAACCATAGCATGTGGTTTTGGACTTTAAAATTTCACAATTACATTTATGTTAAAGTTTTTCATTTTGTTAATTGTGTTAGAGTTAGGTGTCAGCGGGTTACCTTTAATACAGATTCTCTTCTCTCCTTTGAGAGTGGTCCTTCTGTTGTTTGGTTCCCGGTCGACCGTCTGGGGTCTGTTCTTCTGTCACCTTTCTCTTTTCTTTGGAGGTGTTCTTCTGCTGAATTCACCTTCTCAGCTTCTCTTACTTATCATGCCCAGGACTATTCCTTGTGGGCAATGTTTGCTTCCTAAGCATGTGGACGATTCACATGCTTCATGCTCCTCTTGCAATGGGTGTTCAGCCGATCGACCCTGTGGTCTTTGTGGATCATGGTCATCCAATTTCTGGGCATCTGTGAACCGTGTTGTGCGTTCTCGTGGCCATGCCTCCCGCACCTTCGGGAAAGGGGAACACAGTCGTTCGGGGCCACCCGAAACGACCACGTCTGGTGAGAGTTATTTCTCTTCCCTGGGGGATGTGCAGTCTGCTCCTGTAATGGATACTGCGGGAGCCGTTGAGTTGTCTGGTGAAGAGGTGCCTGGTTCCGGGACTGGGGTCCCTCTCCAGTCGACATCTGAGGATGTCACTAGGGTTGTGACTCCTCCTTCGGAGCCGAGCAGAGGTGCTCTGTCCACAATTCCACCAACCTCAACAACTCCTGACGTATCTGCTATTACTGCTGTTCCGTCTGCTACGACATCGGTTTTCGTTTCAGCCGGCCTCGGCTTATCCCTGCAGGGCCTGCAGGGATGTCTGGCAGTGTGGACGTGGGATATTGGCCTCAGCCTTCCCTGACTTCAACTCAGCGAAGTTGGAAGGGGCTGCCAGCCGAACCCTCTTCTGTGGTCTCTCCGTCGAGCACCACAGTTTTGTCATTGGATTCGGATGTTCATGGTGGGGCCACTATGTCAGTGGGGTTTTATTCCCGCCTGTCCTCTGTGCTGAAGAAGGACTGCCGACTCCGACCGGTTATCGATCTGAGTATCCTGAACCATTCTATCATTGCTCCCAAGTTCAGCATGGAGACTTTAAGGTCGGTCAGCCGTTCTTTTCACAAGGGAGATTCCGCTTCCAGAATCGACCTGCGAGACGCTTACTTTCACTTTCGCGAAAGTATCTCAGGTTCACGTTTCTGGGGCAAGTTTACCAGTTAAAGGCCATGCCTTTCGGCCTCAACCTGGCTCCTTGGGCCTTCACCCGACTGATGTCATATGTGATAGCCTTCCATTGCACACAGTCCAGGGTGACTACTTTGGCATATCTAGACGATATCCTCCAGAGGCATTCCAATGCTGCCTTACTGGAGTCGGATGTCGGCAGTCTGTTGAGCCTGCTCACATCGCCAGGATTCAGAGTCAATGAGGAGAAGTCGGATCTGGTCCCTTCTCAGTCATTTTGTCATCTGGGGATGCCCTTCCATACCCAGTTCAATATGGTGGCGGTTCCCCAGGCCAGGGCTGTGATTCTCAGCTTTTGCTCTGACTCTGTCCCAGTCCACGTCCGCGACAGCACGGAGTATTCTCCGGCTGCGCATTCTCTGCGTTCGGTGACGGATCTCATTCCTCTAGGTCGGCTGCATGTCAGACCTCTCCAACACTTTCTGCTCAGTCATTGGAGGCCGAATGTCAATCCTCTGGATCTGGTGCTTCCGTTACCAGAATCTCTTCATCCTCACCTTCTCCCCTGGATGGATGTTCAGTGGATTATGCAGGGTGTCCCATTTGACTTACCCATGTCCAATCGTGTTCTAACGGCAGATGTCAATGATCTCGGATGGGGTGCGACATTGGATCCTCTGGGTCTTTCCCTTCACGGGGTGTGAGACCAGGATCAGGCAGCACTACACATCAACCAGAAGGAGCTTCTTGCTCTTCTTCTGAGTTTCAGGCAGTGGATCCCTCATCTGTCGAATCACAAGGTCCTTCTGTTGTCCAACAATTCGACAGTGGTTGCTTACATTCGGAACCAGGGCGGCACGCACTCGGTTCCAATGTACGAATTGGCTTGGGATCTTCTACTGCTCGCTCAGGATGTCAACGCCGGGGTGGTGGTTCGTCACATTCCCGGTTGTCTGAACATCCTAGCTGACTCCCTGTCCCAATGAGGCAGGGTCATATCCACCGAGTGGATGCTCCACAGTGCAGTGTTCCAGTCTCTTTGCTATCTCTGGGGTCGTCCCCACATCGATCTCTTTTCGACTTGTTGGAACCATCAGGTGGACACTTTCGTGTCCCCATGTCCAGATCCTCTGGCTTTTGTCGTGGATGCTCTGTCACTCGATTGGATCGGTCTAGTCAGCTACGCCTTCCCACCGGTTCCGTTCTGCTTCAGGTTCTAGCCAAAATTCGAACCTGCAGTTGTCGAATCATTCTGATCGCTCCCCTGTCACCTCAGCGGGTGTGGATCAATCAGCTCCGCTCTCTGATGACGGCGGTACCGGCACGTCTCCCTCTACATCACGACCTTCTTTGCCAAGGTCACCCGAGTAGGTTTCACGTCGACCCGACTTCATCATTGTGCCTTCACACATATCTTTTGTCAGGTCCTGTCTCCTCCGTAGAGGTTTTTCGAGATGAGCAGTGGAGTGCATTTCTTCTTCAAGGAGGCACTCCACTGGTTTAGCTTATTCTAAAGTGGAAGGTGTTCTGTCGATGGTGTACCGATCACTTTGTTGATTATGCCAGTCCTTCGATTTCACAGATTGCGCAGAGTTTTTGGTATACCTGTTTGATTCTCGGGGTCTCCAGCCTGTTACCATCAAGGGGTACCGATCCATGCTTTCAGAGACCTTTTCATATGTGGGGAAGCATCGTATCGGCACTAATCCTTACCTCTCCAAGCTTGTTCGGCACTTTTCTTTGAAAAGGCCTCGGACTTTGCAGCTTACCCCAAGATGGAATCTTTCTTGGGTGTTGCTTTGCTTGTGGGAGGGGAGGAGGGGGGCGTTCGAACCTTTATCCCAGGTGGATATGCGTTTTCTCGCATATAAGACAGCCTTTCTGATGGCTTTTGCTTCTGCCAGATGGGTTAACGAGCTTCATGCCCTCTCGGTTGACCCGGCCTTTTTCAGGAGCTCTCCCAACAGTCTTTTACCACTGATTGCTCCTTTCTGGCCAAAAATCAGATACCAGAAACTACTCCACTTCTATCTGTATCAGGGCTCTTCCTTCTGTTGAGGGTAATCACCCTTTGCTCTGTCCGGTTCGTGCTATTCACATTTATCTCAATCAGACACAATTCATACGGAAAGGCCATCTCTTATTCCTGGTCGACAGAAGATCTCTCCTCAATCCATTTCTCGATGGATTTGTCTTGCTATTCACGCGGCTTACGCTCGTCTAGCAACTGGCGATTGTATTACCAATCGTATTTCTGCCCACAAGATGCATGCATTGTCTACCTCTTGGGCTTATTCTAACTCCATCAAGTTGTCAGATGATATGCAGGCAGCCTACTGGAGAAATGCCTCTACTTTCTCCACCTTCTATCTGCGTCAGTCGCAGGAGCAGTCGGAGGACCTTTTTGCATTGGGCCCTCTTTCTTCTGCTCAGGGTGTGTTCTTCCCTAGCCATTAGGCTTTTTGAAGGTCAGTTCCAGCTCTGTGCTGTTACTGCCCTTTTCTGTCTGTGTGTCACACAGACCCCCATGACTCTCATCTCTCATTGTCTTTTAGTAATGATTGTGATGCTATGGTTTGATAGGCCTCGGGACCTCTTCCTCTGTCCACGGTTCCAGTGCAATTGGGTTATGTGTGGGTTGGTTATGGGATTCCCTCCAGCCTATTGTCTATTCAGCCTGTAGTAAACAATTGTAGGTAGGTTGACAAGAAATTTAAATTTTATAGTAAATTTCCTTTCTTATACCTACCACAATTGTTTACATGGAGGCCCTCCCGTCCCGAAGGTAAGAATCCTTCCTCCCCACTGATCACATAACTCTAACGTTGGCAGATTCAAAAGAATGAGTGATTAGCGATGTATATGCGCACTGGCAACGGAAGTCATGGAGTTGTACTTGGAGGAGAGCGTCCCCTACTGCGTCTGCACCGGTAGCACTCGACTCAGCTTTGGCTTATTTTTTCTTGGTGCTTTTGCACCACTTTTCTTTCCCAAATTGCTTGGGAAAGATCAAAATAGAGAGTATATTTTCCGAGTTAGGGACTTCCACTGTAGTGCAAGCCTGTAATAAACAATTGTGGTAGGTATAATAAGAAAGGAAATTTACTATAAAATTTAAATTTTCATGTAGTGTGTGATATAGCAGTTACCAATTTTTTTTATAACCAGAAAGTGTGACTTACCCTGTGCACTGCACAGGGTTAATCACACATTTTAATTATAAAACATTTCATCATTATTAGCTGAGTAACTAACCATGTGCACTTTAAAGCTTTAGTGTAAATCTCATCTATATCAACTCTTTTCCCAATGTAATCAGATGTAATGGCCAAAATCAGCCAGTTCTCAAAAAGCATCAAACTCAGTTTATGACCCCTCATTGGAATGGATTGTGAAAAGTTTTATTCAGTAATTTCCAAAAATTAAAACATATTCCATTTTCAATTACAGTGGAACCTTGTTAATTGAATAGCCACTTATTTCAAAAAAAATTATTCAGTTAACAGGAGTATTCAATTAACAGGGATTGTGTCACTTTCCTGTATTCTAGAGATAAACTTAGCATTTATTCTATTATATCTTATTTGACAGAGCTTCATGATCTCTGTCAAACAAGATATAATAGATTAAATGCCTGTATTGGTTGTACTGAGGCCAAATAGGTCTACAAAGAAAGTAAAACTGGCCAGAGTCAGGGTAATTTTTCGACAGGTTACAAAATTTTTTTTATTCAATTAACAGGAGTTTACTCTACAACCTATATTCAATTAACAGGTCAACTTTGTACTAGTGGTATGGCAAATGGTTTTGTGTTGGGAAATTATATTCAATTAACAGGGTTTTTCAGTTAAGAGATATCCAATTAAGTGGGCTCCACTGTAATAGTTTAGTGGTGGAGGTATAAAGGCCCTTTACCATACAGCCTGGTAGATTCGATCTCTTAGCCTCATGGTAAATTTGTCGCTTTGTTTGCTAGAGGTTGCCAATTCTAGCCTTGGTCCCCACACTTCTCTCTCGATCTGTAACATTGCTTCCGTTCACCAGCCCTCAGCAGATGGTGTCTTTGTGGATGCTGTGGTGGAGCACAGTGGTGTGTGCCACCCCCTCCCCCCCACCCCCCAATACTGACCAAAATTTCCCATAGTTCAAATTTGGATGGCAAGAGCTGGAAATTCCATCTATCTGGACTTTAGAGCTTCTTTGGTGATGCTGATATTCAACTCAATTTCAAATTGATAAAAATTCCAACTATTACTATTTACAGCTGCAGTGTATGCAATATTGAGCTTCATAAATATGCATGATGTCAGTCGGTATTAGATTTTTATAGTACGTTTGCTTATCGTAATAAAAAAATCCTCGAAATGCATTTCAAGAAAATCACATGATGTAAAATCGTTATCCTGAGTTAATTCCATCATTCACAGTTACAAAATAAACGAATCGAAGACTGATCATTCCTCCAAAAGATCTGATTTAATGTTAGGACAGGGTGAGTTGCTCAAAGTTCTCAGCTTGAGCATTTGTTTAGCACTAAACAATTCAATTCCCAGAATTATACCTATACCAAATAATAATAACCTGATAATTCTATCATAAATGTGTTGGCATTCAAGTTACTAGAATCAATTTTATGCACCCTTTCATGGCTTCTTTTTCAAAAGTTTTCTCGGTAGTGAATTTCCAATTAGGGGGAGTGACCAGGAGTGGGTCCCCCCCCCAGTCCCTCCCTCTGGTTGGAAATTCACTACTCTACCCCCCCCCCCCCCCCCAATTCGAAACCTCTAGCAGCGTCCCTGCGCTCTCTGTATACTGTACATTACTAGCATTACCTCAAGGACAATGCCATGCATAACATTATAAATCTTAATAGCCTGTGCAAGCGACATAATATATGGGAAAGGTTGTAAACGACAAATTGGACAATTCACACCACAAATTCTGAATTTCCAGAATCTTATCCCTATTAAATTAGATCATGCTGATTTTCTAAACATTCCCCTGACCTGATGCTATGCCTAGTAAATGCTTGCTCAGTTGTAAACAAAACTGCGACCCTCTTCGACACAATAGAGGACTACAATATCTCTTTGTCAATGATTACTGAAATGTGGCAGGGAGAACATCTTACCAACAGTAAAAAATTAATCACAGCTCTAGGAATTCACCTGGTGGGAAGTGAAGCAGTGCTTGCTTACTGTAGTACACCAGCTCTGTTTTACTGGTAGAATAGGACGCAGTCACTAGTGTCTAGGGTAGAAGTCCTCTAAAATGGGCAACATGGGTATAAACGATTGGCTGTACTTGAGTTTATATCCATGCAGAAATATGTGACCTTAAACACCAATAAATAAATAATCATAAGAAGTCACAGTGAGGTTGTGGTATTGGTGTATTTATACCTCCACAAAACAAAGTTTAGGGATGTACACGTATATAGGAGTCAACTTGTCCGTCGGTCGGTTTGTCAGGAGCGAACTACTTCCACAGTTTTAGCTGCATTTTCATGAAACTTCACAAAAATGATCAACATGATGAGGGGAAGTTCGTGACATAATTTTTTTCCTGCTCGATTTCAAGATGGCCGACTGGTGGCCATATTGGATGGTTTTTTTATGTAAACTTGTGGAGCAAACTACTTCCACAATTTTAGCTACATTTTCATGAAACTTCACAAAAATGATCAACATGATGAGGGGAAGTGCTTGACATAATTTTTTTCCTGCTTGGTTTCAAAATGGCCGACTGGCGGCCATATTGGATGTTTTTTTATGTAAACTTTTGGAGCGAACTACTTCCACAGTTTTAGCCGCTTTTTCTTGAAACTTCACAAAAATGATCAACATGATGAGAGGAAGGGTGTGACATATATTTTCCCGCTCAGTTTCAAGATTATCAACATGTGGCCATATTGGATTTTTTTATGTAAACTTCTGGAGCAAACTACTTCCACAGTTTAGCCATTGTCATGAAACTTCACAAATATGATCAACATGATGAGGGGAAGTGCGTGACATTATTATTTTTCCCACTCGGTTTCAAGATGTCCGACTGGTGGCCATATTGGATTTTTTTTTTACTTAGAAAAATTGAATGCTCCTTTTGAGTCACCCACACTAGGCGGTATGCCACAGTGGGGGTATACTGGGCAACAGACCATCTCTAGTTTCCGACAGTGCAGTAAAGGTTAAGCAAGCGATATATATTTTAGTGCATTATTACTACCCTTACTATCAACTGGTAGAGTGCTGGAAGCCCATATTTGGGCTTTACTCTGATAAGCAGGGACTGTAATATAAGGGCCTCATACTCAGTGGATATGCTTCATATTATTTTCGAAGTGAAATTATTTAGTCTGTGTAGATTTGTCTTGTTACAATTTATGGGGGAGTGCCTACAGGCACTCTCCCATAAATTGTAACAAGGCAAAGACATGTGAACAGATTCTGATGGTCAAAAATAATTTAGCACTCTACCAGTTAACTGGTAGACTGCTGAATTATTTTTGGTCATCAAAATTTTTTCTTTTGTCTCTGACTTGGTACAATTTATGGGAGAGGCCGAGAGGGCCGAAGGGAACTCTCCCATAAATTGTGACAAGGAAAATCCACACAGACCTCATAATTTCACTTCACTTCGAAGATAACAGGAAGAACAACCACAGAATATGAAGGCTTCCACTCTTAACACGATGAGTATTTTCAAGATATTTTTCATCAAATCTAGTCATGGCTGCTCTGAAGCAGCCATGACTAGATTAGATGAAAAATTCAACTGAATTTAACTCAAAACATTATTGGTGAAAAAATCCATGTCATTTACAAGGGGAAAATTTGTTTAAGTGTGCCCCAATAATATTTGTTTCAGTGGCAACAGAAAATTAAGTTACGGCACCTGCACTTCAGAATGAAGCTCAAATATAGGCTTTCAGGACTTGACCAGTTAATTGCGTCACAATTGGATTATGCCATTTTCATTTCCTGACCTCCACAGAGATAAATCAACACACTTTCAATTAATTTAACTTGACTGTCTTGGTTGCATGACTGTCTCATCAAGAAAATTTCTCATAGTAGGTGGCTTCATTGTTCATTTTGAGAAAGAAAATACCAGCGACTCTTCTAAACTTCGCTATTTATTCAGCTCTATGAATGGGGGGCGTGGTGGCTCAGTTGGTAGAGGTGCAGGCTGCAAGCCGAGAGGTCCTCGGTTCGAATCCCACCTGCGGCAACCGCGTTGTGTCCTTGAGCAAGACACTTCACCCCGATTGCCTTCATGGGGGCACGATGACGCTGTGTACTGAGGCGTACTGCACGTCGATGGTGCGCATGTCTTCAACCAATCTAACCCTGCCTGTGCTGCGGTGCAGAGTTCAGAGTTACGATGTTGGAGAGCTGACAGCTGCTCGGCGTTGCTCGGTGGTTCTCTCTGGGTTCTACGGCTTCCTCCACCCGTAAAACTGTCACGATCACGATTAGCCATTGTGCATAAGTATGTGACCTTAAACACCAATAAATCTATGAATTTACACCAACATGTCTATGTCACCAAATACAAAAGTGGCCACATATTACATCTGCTAGATCTATTTATTTATTTTTATTTATTTATTTATTTATTTATTTATTTATTTATTTATTTATTTATTTATTAGGGTTTAACGACACATTAATAGCCAGGGTCATATCAAGTCGGGGACAGTTTTATGGGTGGAAGAAGCCAGAGTACCGGAGAGAACAAGGTGCCAAGCAACGACGAGCAGCTGTCAGCTCTCCAACATTGTAACTCTGAACTCCGCACTGCGGCACTGGCAGGGTTAGATTGGTTGAAGACATGTGCACCATCGACATGCAGTACGCCTTCGTACACAGCATCATCGTGCCCCCATGGAGGCAATCAGGGTTAAGTGCCTTGCCCAAGGACACAACTCGGGAGCACGAATCATTTGCTGAAATGGTCACCCATCCAACTACTAGCCGCGCTAGTCGTTTCTTAACTTAGGTGATCTGACAAGAACTGGTTACCGCGATGCCACCGGGCCCCCTAGCTCTGCTAATCACCATACATGTAGATTCTGACTCTGATCTTATTAATCCTTGACCTAACATGAACAGCAGACAACACTTGCAAATAAAATTCTCAAATAACTAATTTTTTAAATTTTTTGTCTCAAAAACGTAGGTTATGACCCCTCATTGGAATGAGCTTGACAAGCTCATTATGAGCTTGATGAGCTCATTCCAAAGTGGGCTCATAACCTATGTTTTTGAGACAAAAATTGAAAAAAGTAATGAAAATTAATTGGCGATTTTTGTGGATAGCGCTGGCCAATTTTGGCCGTTACATTGTGTAAAGGGTTAAAGGAGTAACAGTTGTTGATGTGGTAATCTCTGACCACTTCTTAATTCTCTTTGACTTGGCACTGCCATATCCTTTACCAACTCAAAAGAACATCATGTACTGTAAATACCATGATATTGGCCATGTCAAGTTTGCAGAGGCTTTTGCCGCCAGACCATCATTTCTAGGAGCGGAGAATTGCCATGGACAACATTGAATGTGTCCTCACTACCTCACTTTAGACAGTCATTGATGAGTTCGAGCCAATGAAAAGTTGCACATTCAGCATACTCCCATGCTCTCCTTGAAATCAGGAATACCAAATCCTCCAGATGTAAGCTTGTACCTCACTGGTGACAAACAAACAAAGCTGTCTGTTCAGAGAGAGATGTTTGTCAGCCAAACAAACTTATGAAATTGGTAACTATACTTTTCTGATTTAATTTCTGATTATGCAATTTCTCCACATGTTCTGTCCACTATCATTGAGAAGCTTTTGCTTCGACAAACGATCATGATACAATCTGAGCATTCGTTGTCTGAGGATCTTGCAAACTGATTTTCTATACTACTCAAAGTTTGCTAAGCACCAAATATTTGACACGTTATTGTGAAATTTGCTTGTCACATATTTGCGATATTTTTGGTGGATATGATTGAGGTATGTATTGAGATGGTTCCCAGTGTTTACATTAGCTCTTTTGACAGGCAGACTTTTCATGACAGTCTTGGAAAGCATGTACCCCTTGATTTTCATGATGTTTTAGTGTACTGTCTGCATGTACATGACATGTGTAGGGTATTCAGTCATTTCAACACAAACCCTTGTGGTTCAATGATTGAATATGGCAAATGCAAATGTTAGAAGACATTTATCTGAAGCAGAAATATGGCGGGCTGTAGGGATGGTGGAGCAAGGAGCTCCCCATCGTCAGGTTGGTGAAGCCCTTAGTGTGCACCATATAGTGATCACGTGAGTCTGGGCAAGATTTCAGCAGTATGCCACACCAGTAAGACGGCATGGTGGTGGCAGAGACAGGGCAACATCTGCAGCTGAAGACCGGTTTTGGATCATTCAGGCTCGTAGGAACCACTAGCCACAGCAACCCAGCTTCGCAGTGACTTTCAGAATGCATCCAAGGTAAATGTTTCAATGCAGACTATCCGGGCAAGGTTGCACGAAGGTGGTCTCAAATCGAGAAGACCATGTATTTGCATTCCGCTGTCCCAGAATCACTGACAGGCATGATATGAATGGGCCATGGACCACGTTGGATGGACCAGAGAAGATTGTCGACCTGTCCTTTTTACAGATGAGTCAAGGTACTGCCTAGACCATACAGATAGGTGTTCTAGGGTATGGGGAATACCAGGAGAGCGATTCCAGCCAACATTGTTGAGCATGACCGCTTATAATGGTGGAGGGTCAATCATGGTCTGGGGCGTCATCAGCAGGGATGGATGTACAGAGCTCTGTGTCCTTGAACTTTGTACATTGATTGACAGCGGTATATTGATGAGATCCTGAATGTCCACCTCAGATTGTATGCAGGTGCATTGGGTGATAGATTCATTCTGATGGATGATAATGCCCATCCTCATGTTGCCCATGCTGTCAGGGAGTACCGACAGAGGGAGGGGATTGAGCGTATAGACTGGCCAGCAAGATCCCCTGACCTCAGTCCAATCGAACATGTCTGGAATGAGTTGCAGCTTGCAATTTCAGCTCATCCAGTCCAGTCAAGACGTGTCCAGGAGCTTGGTGCCATGCTGGTCCAAGAATGGAACAGCATCCCACAAAGGTCCACCAGGAACCTGATTGGGAGCATGAGAAGGTGTTGTCAAGCTGTAATTAACAGTAATGGGTCTCATACTCGATATTGAACCCATACCAGTTCGTGCCGTCAACTTTTTGGCAAATTGAAAAATTTCCTCTTTTACCAATAATATCCATTTTCCATGGTTATCATATTCAAAAGCTAAAAAATAATGTCAAACACAAATAAAATTTTAATTTCTGTACTTAAATCATTAAAGGTATAATTAAATAAAAAATAAAAACACTTTTCATTACAATATTTCAACTAAAACTAAAAACAGGTAGTTGGATATACTTGGTGCTTAGCAAACTTTGAGTAGTATAGTTTCATTGTTGAAAAGATTGAAGGTATCAGAATGTCGTTTGATATAAGTGCACTCTCTGATTTATCTCAGTCTAGCGATAGATACACACCTGCTCATAGGTGCATGGTCTGACACTGTTTGCACATTTCAAACTTTTAGCACTTGAAAGATATACATGTACATAAGCTATCTAAACAGTGTGGGTTAGATGACATTCCGACATGGTTGTTGAAAGCATGTTTTTCAGAACTGGGTACACCAATTTTAAAACTAGTACATGTAAATGCCCCACTACAATCTGGCATCTTTCCTGTGAACAAAAAATTATTCTCAAAAAACCAAAGCTAGACCCAGAGTTTAGTAAAAATGACTTGACCTGTTTCTAATCTTGCATTCCAACCGATGATGATTAGGCTGCTCAGGGACAGATCTAGGAATTGTTTGGGGACACCTGTTTTTCAATTGAGGACATCCCCAAATAAATTAAGATGTCTTAACCCTTTACCTAATGAATCGGCCGCATCCGCCCGGGTAATATATACTATTAAAAAAAAGTAGGGGATATCCAAACTGATGTTGATATTTTCAGAAAATGATACGCGTAATTGGACAATATGTTACAAAGTTTAGTGTGGAGCATGAATGTCACCAGCCCATGAGAACTTCGTGCAGGTGTTTTCACACGAGCACTGCATTAATGTCTGTGGGGTACGTTTTGAAATATTCATTTGTACTGGATTGGCTTTTTCGAAGGTCCCATCATTCTTTTCTTGGTATAAACTCGTTCATCAATAGTTTCTGGTCAAAACGTAACTTTTGAGGTATGTGAAGACTGACACGTGATGAATATTTACGTGCCGTTGGCATGTTGAAAGCTGGCAACAGACAGACTGCAGTGGCTCAAATTTTCAACGTTACTCAACATGTGATTAGCAGGTTGTGGTCACGCCACCATCAGACAGGCAATGTTAATGACAGATGTCTCAGGTCGTCCAAGGGCGACAGCTGCTAACCAGAATCATTTCATCCAAACCATAGCATTACGTAACCGCCATCAAAGTGCCTCAGAAATTGGACAACAGCTGCCCTGAGTGACAGATGTGTGAGTCAGTGGTCAGACTATCCAAAATCTCCTGCACAACTGGAATTTGTACGCTCGACGACCTCGAATAATTCCATGTTTGGCTGAATGTCACATCGCAGGGAGGCATAATTGGTGTGGAGCATGACAGTGCTGGGACCATCGTTGGTGGAGCAATGTCATCATGTTTTCCGATGAATTGAGGTTCCCTCTCGACTTCTACGTCAGGTGAAACAGAGTGTGGCGGTGGAATGAACGATACCATGTTGTAACCATTAGGCTGAATGATCGTTTTGGTGGTGGATCATTTAGTGTTTGAGGTGGCATAACCATGACAAGCAGGACTGCATTACATGTCATCCAAGGGCGTGTCACAGGGAAGTACTACCATGACAACATGTTAGCAGCTCATGTGGTGCCATTTGCGCAATGTTACGGCCGTCGATTCATTTTCCAAGATGACAATGCAAGAGCACACAGGGCCTGTGTCGCTACAGAGTTACTCCAGGCGCAAAACATCACTACACTGCCTTGGCCAGCACTAAGTCCAGTCCTTTCACCAATCGAGCACGTCTGGGATATGCTTGGCAGGCACCTATGACAGTGCCAACAGCAACCTACCAATGTCCAGGAACTCGCCGCTGCACTGCAGAAAGAATGGAATAACATCAGTCAAGCTGGTATTGGACGTTTGGTGAGGAGTATGCCACATCAGATCCGTGCTTGTTTCGCAAACCGAGGAGGATTTACAAGGTATTGAGGTCTTGGACTGAATGTGGTAAATTCTCTGACTGACTGTCCATGTCTTCTGCAGCTCAATGCATGGAATGTCTGCTTGTCAGACACCCAACTATTGCTGAAATCATTCACCAGATGTCACAGTGCAATGCCTCAACTGTCTTTTTGATGAAAATATAAATACACTTCTTCATATATCTAACTTTTATCAAATATCCCCCACTTTTTTGAATAGTATAGAAATTCTGGTGTTGAGAAAAACATTATTTTTCAGAACATTTCAACAAAACCATATCATGTGATCCCTCATTGGAATGAGCTTGTTGACCTCATTCCAATGAGGGGGGGGTCACATGATATGGTTTTGTTGAAAATTTGAAAAAATAATATTTAAAATAATAAATCTTGATCTCATCTGCATTGGGTAAAGGGTTAATACAGATGATTTGACAACTGTAAATGTTTTGAAGTGCTTTTTATCAACTGCATATGTATAGATTTCTACTAAATATTGGAAATAATTGCTTAAAACTTGTAGATTTCTAAGTTGAATGATATTTTACTGCAAGAACTTGGGGACATTTAGGCTCCAGAGTTTGAATGCCCATTACTGTAACAGGTATCAAACTGGACCTGGATCCATCCCTTGGGCTGTTGCTTCTGAGCTAACTTCCCACATGACCACCATTGGCTTAACCAAAGTCTTTCAGTCTGCATGCAGGTCGAATATTGTAGCACTGAAATGCACTTCTAAGAATACAAAATGAAACACAAAATTCTTGCCTTGTTTGGTTAGACTAAAGCACCATTTTCGACACCAAAGCACACAAACGTCAAATTGATAGATTGGAACAAAGAGTAGGTCTTGCAGTCCATTACTCAGGGCACATTACTCAACACTGTTTATGTTCTTCCTCTGTTGGTGAAATTATCCAGAGCCAAGGCTTTAATTTTTTTTTTTACATGTAATTTTTATTTTTACATGGATGAAGCCTGAAAAAATTAAAAATCTGTTTCTTAGGCCTTCCCACATGGTCCTTTTGGCTGCCGCATCCCCTCTTTTTATAAGCATTGCAAACTTAAAAAAACATAAAAATTAAATGATAAATGAGTTATGTCTGATATTTTACCCAAGTTAATAAAACTGATAAATTTATCCCTAGAGTGCAAGAAGGCTTTGCAATGCTTTAGCATTGCAAAGCCTTCTTGCACTCAAGGGATGAAATACAGAACCACACATCTTATTCTGTAGATTATGAGGCCAAAAACATAAAACAAACCAAGAACATGAATTTTTGATGGCAAAGATAAAATAATTACAAAAATAAAAAATAAAATAAAAAAACGCCTGTCCGCATGCAGTTTTACAAAAAATGGCCAGAGAAACAGAAGATCTACTTTGTGGGGCCTAACATGAAAATTTTCTCAAATTGAACCATCATAAGATGGAAATAATATACATTGGTCTACACAGCAACTAACGAAAATATCCAAATTGTCCCTCAATATTCAAGATTCAACGATTGCCTTCGCCCTTCAGCAGCTGCGTGATAATCTTGGTTATTTCATGGATGAAAATCTGACAGCTGATGAACATGTTAAGCACGTTTGTAGGAGATCATTTTTTTATTTATCGAATTAAAATTCAACCTTTCACAGACACAAAAACATCAGAGCAGCTTGCTCACGTGTGTGTTACTAGTCGGCTTGCCTATTGTAACTATCTTTTGATAGTTTCTAAGAACACCACTCTTGAAAAGTTACATCATATCCAAAAATTGTGTGGCATGTGTTATCACCTTGTCTAGAAAGTACTGCCACATTACACTGGTCCTTTTAGATTTCTTCAGGCTTCCGATTTGGTGTCCAGATGATAACTCTTGTTTGCTTTGATGTATGACATTATAATTTTGCAACGTTACTACCTACCATGAAATGCTGGTCAAGTTCGATTTTCACCATAATGGCATTTACTGTTCCAAAAAAGTCGCAAAATGGTAAAATTAATGATAACTTTAGTTCGCTTTGATGTACGACCTTATAATTTTGCGACATTACTACATGCCATGAAATGCAGGTAAAGTTCAATTTTCACTGTGATGACATTTACCATTCCAGAGTATTGGCATTTGAAATGTAGCAAAATGGAAAAATCAATGGTTTCTGGGTGATAACTCTAGTTTACTTTGATATATGACCTTATAATTTCGTAACCTTACTATATATCATGAAATGCAGGTCAAGTTTGATTATCATTATTATGACATGTATTGTTACAGAATTATTCCCCTTGAAAACTGCAAAATGGTAAAATTAATGGTTCCCAGATGATAACTCTAGTTTGCTTTGATTTACGACCTAAAAATTTTTGCAACATTACTACCTACCATGAAATGGAGGTCAAGTTCGATTTTCACTGTTATGGCATTTCCCATTCCAAAATTATACCGATTTAAATGTGACAAAATGGTAAAGTGATAAAACATTTCTTGTGGTGTCTTATTAGCCATTGTTCATAAATATGTGACCTTAAAACACCATTAAATAAATAAATATATTATGGTGTCTTATTAAATGCGCAGGGCATGTATAATCAAACCTGCTTATACATTCACCCTAATTAAGCAGTGATCTGTCTTCAAAGGCCAGTTTAATCCCCTTCCCGAGGAGATTTTAATACAGATTTACTGTGTCTGTTACCCTTGTCCTCCAACACAGTTTTGTATTTTTAGCACACCTGACTGAAAGTCAGGATGAACTTTTGTGATCACTCACCATCTGCCGTCCATCGTCTGTGAACAAGATGTTTTGCACCTGCCCCTCCTAAACTGCTGAACCAATTTTAGTTATATTTCAAATGCTTGCCTGTTCTGACATCGTATTTTGTTTTTTTTGAAATCAACTTGCCCAGCCTCATAGGGAGGGGGTGGTGTAAAATCCTCCAAAATTTAAAAAAAACTCTTCTTCTCATGAACCAGTGGGTACAATGACTTGGTATTTGGTATGGAGCTTCCTTTTCAGGTGTAGAATCAAGTTTGTTCAAACGAAGTTTGTGGATCAATATTTGCCTTTGTAATGGGAGGGGCAAGACTTTTGGCCTGCCCAAAATTTCTATTTTCTAATTGATGGTCCGATTTGAACCAAATTTGATATGTGGTATTAATGAGTCATAAGTTCTTGATTCATGCAAAAAATAAATTTTCTGTATACCCGTGGGAACCCCAGGAGCTAAAAATAGAAATATTTTCAAATGCCCATATTTCCCAAACCACAAGGAAAAGAGAACTGGTATGAAGCATTCTGAGGACCAGTAGAACTGAATGGTAAAAAAAAATGCCATTGGTTGTGTCAGGGTGTTCTATAGGGGGCATCGAAAAAATGCTGAGTCAGTATATTTGCAAATTTTTTTCCTCCACAACCACTCATCAGAATCTTTTGAGATTTGGTATACAGAATCCATAAAAAGGGGGGGGGGGGGGGGAGGAGGAGGGGGGGGGGGCAGATACAAGTGTGTTAAAATTAAGCTGCATGGTTCATATTTGGGCTCAATACAGGAGCCCAAATTTTTAACTTAGGGCACTATGGGGAATGATCTTCAAAAGTCTTCTTCTTCAGATCCACCAGCCCAAATGCTTTCATATTTGGTATACAACAATCTGGGTGTGGGGGGTGAGACTCAATTTTGTTCAAATCAAATGCTTAACTTAGTGCAATATGAGGCAGTCTTCAATCTTCTTCAGATCCATAAGTGAGAATGCTTTCATATTTGGTATACAACATATCTTGGGGGGGGGGGGGGGGGGGGGGGGGTAAATGGAAATGGGAGGGGGGGGATAGGAGATTCAAGTTTGTTCAAATCAGGTCCCTAGGTTAATATTTGGTCTCTCTATGGCAGTTTCTTTAAACTTTTTACTTGTTATTATTATTACTGAAATTAGAGATGGCGGCCAGTATTGGAATTTTGAGTTCGGTTCCGGTTTCGGTATTTATATGGAGGTACACTGCAGTATCAGTTTGGTATTTCAGCATCTGACTTAACCAAGATTTGCTGATAGAACCAAAGGGGAATTCACACCAGAAAAATACAGAATAAGTTGTTCTTGCATAATTCCACCAGATCACCACAAATGGCACTGCCACTTTTGTGATCTCAGAGCATGTGCCCTTAACATGCCATTATTAAGAGGTCCTGCTGACAATAGACAAATTACTTGGGGCAGTAATTTCTAGTAAAGTCTTGGCTGCCTGTTAAGTCAGCCAAGACTTGACAAAGAGTCGCTGCCAGCAAGTGGACGTGTACAGATTGAAGTCTAGTGGGAAATCAGGACAACAGTTATGGCCTTTAATGGTTAACAAAACCTAAAATAAAATGAGTCACTTCTTTCAAGAAAATGAACTCTTCAAATGCTATGAATCCTCAACGGGCAAGCCTGAAAATAAACAATCTGTCATTTGCAGAATGAGGTCCCCAGAGGGTGAATTTGCTGATACTATCCCATAAAGTGTGCCAATTTATTCTCTGAGTACCTCTTGCTATTTAGGTTTGAAACATTGATCCAGATTGGGGTTCACAGAGGGTAAATTTAGTGATGCAACCCTGCTGAGCAGGGTAGCATCACCAAATTCACCCTCTGTGGTCCTCATTCTGAAGATGACAATCTGCTTATTTTCAGGCTTGTCAACAAGGCCTTATAAGTAGCAAATGATTGAAAATTGGATTTGAAAATACAAATGGTTTTGGTAATCAATGATTGGTTTGCTGCTATTTTTGTTTGTTTTTCTTCACTCACAGTTGATTTTGCAAAATGTTTATTCTACAAAATCTCAACTCTTGATATAGTTTTCTCTCATCCAGATCTTCATCTGATCAAGAAGAAAACCATGTTTGTGATCACAGTACTGTGAAGAAGTGGGTGGGGAGGGGACACAAAGTTCCAGCCAGTTTACTCTGGTTGTAAGTCTGTTTTGTAAAACTTTGTGAGTATCTTATTCACTTTTTATAGGGAAGCGGCGTGGCTCAGTGGTTATGGCATTGGACTTCAAACCAAAAGGTCCCCAGTCAATCCCTGCCAGGGCTAACTGCATTGCATCCTTGGCCAAGGCACTTAATCCCAATTGCCCATGTGGATATGCAATGACACTGTGTGCTAGGCATACTGCACTTTGATGGTGCACTTGTCTTCAACCAATGATGACCCTGCTTGCAATTGTGTGCAGTTAGATTCTGACAGTTGCATGCCGCTGAGTGGTGGTTATCTCCAGGTACTTCCTCCACTCATAAAACTGTCCAACACAAGAGATGTCATTAAACCTCAAATAAATAAATAAATAACTTTTTATAAAATGTGAGAGTTTTATTATTGGTGCTAGTTTTACTCTGTAGCAAACTGTAATCACACCAGTTGTCTCTTTCTCGACCAGATCCATGGATCAATTTGGGTGTCTACAGGGGCTGAATATGAGACACTTTCTCAGTGGCATTTTTCATCAAATCCAGTCATGGCTTCTTCATTGAAGGCCTGATTTTGGCTTTCATTACTTTTTACTGCAACAAAACAGGTACCTCAAGAGGCATTTTTGGCCTGATTTTGGCTTTCATAACTTTTTACTGCAACAAAACAGGTACCTCAAGAGGCATTTTTAGCTCATCTTGACAAAGTCAAGCTGAACTAATCTCATTGCTCTCTGTCCGTCGTCTGTCCGTCGTCTGTCAACACCATGTTTTGGTCTTCTCCTCCAAAGCCACTGGTCCAATTCAAGTGAAAGTTTTTTGTGAGTGATGGTCCCGAAGGGGCATTGCATTTTGTTCAACTCAACATGCCTAGCCCCATAGGGAGGGAGTGGGGGAAAATGCTCCAAAATATTTTAAAAAACTTCTCATGAACCAGTGTGTACAATGACTTGATATTTGCTATGGAGCTTCCTTTTGAGGTGTAGAATCAAGTTTGTTCAAACGAAGTTCGTGAAGCAATATTTGGCTTTGTAATGGGAGGGGTAAGATTTTTTGCTCCGCCCCAAATTTTTTTTTTCTGAACCAATGGTCCGGTTTGAACCAAATTTGATATGTGGTAATATTGGCTCATAAGTACCCGAACCATGCAAAAAAAAAAAATTCTCGCTGCCCCATGGGAACCCTGGGAGCAAAAAATAGAAATATTTTCAAACGCCCATATTTCCTAAACCACACGGAACAGAGAGCTGTTATTTAGTATGAAGTATCCTTAAGACCAGTAGAATTGAATGGTAAAAAAAAAACTGCCATCGGTTATGTTAGGGTGTTCTGTAATGAGCATCGAAAAAATGCTGAGGCAGCACATATTTTAAAAAAATTAAAAAAAATGTTTTCCCCAGAACAAATCATCAGAATCTTTTGATATTTGGTATACAGCATTCAAGGGGGGGGGGGGGGGGGGGGGGGGGGGGGGGGGGGGGGGGGGGTCAGATACTAGTTTGTTAAAATAAAGCCCATTGGTTCATATTTGGGCTCAATACAGGAGCCCAAATTTTTAACATAGGGTAATATGGGAATATTCTTTGAAAATCTTCTTCAGAACCACCAGTCAGAATCTTTTAATATTTGGTATACATCATTGTTATGTGGGTCAGATTCAAGATTGTTCAAACCAAGTCCCTAGGTTAATATTTGGGCTTCCTATGGAAGCCCATATTTTAACTTTGTTCAATATGGGGGATAATTTTAAAAAATCTTCTTCTTCAGATCCACCAGTCAGAATGCTTTCATATTTGGTATGCAACATCTCGGGGAGGGGGGGGGGGGGGGGGGGGATGTGGGGCAGATTCACATTTGTTCAAATCAGATCCCTAGGTATATATTTGGTCTCGCTATGGTAGCCTAAATTTTTACTCAGTGTGATATGAGGAAATTTCTTTAAAAATCTTCTTCTTCAGATCCACCAGTCGGAATGGTTTCATATATGGTATACAACATCTCTAGGGGCATCAGATTCCAGTTTGTTCAATTCTAGTGCCTGGGTTAATATTGGGGCTCCATATGGGAACCTGAAATTTAACTTAGTACAATATGAGGGAATTTCTTCAAAAATCTTCTTCAGATCCACTAGGCAGAATGCTTTCATATTTGGTATACAACATCTCTAAGGGGGTCAAATTCAAATTTGTTCAAATCGGATGCATAGGTTAATATTTGGGCTCGCTATGGTAGCCCAAATTTTAACTTAGTTCAATATGAAGAAATTTCTTTAAAATTTCTCTTCTTCAGATCCAACAGTCAGAATGCTTTCATATTTGGTACAAAACATCTCTAGGGAAGTCAGATTCAACTGCGTTCAAATCGAGAGCCCGGGTTAATACTTGGGCCAGAATTGGCTAGTTTGCAGAAGAATTAAAAATTTTGTATTCATTACCCTCTAGAGGTGTGTAACTAAGATTAATCCACATAGGTTGCATCAAGGGGCTTCATAAGGGGGCTCTACATTTTACATTATGATCAACTGAAGAAAAGGCATGATGCCCGGATTATTTTTGTCACTCCTGAGGGACTCAAGGATTGACAGTGTAGCCCAATGGAGATGGATTGCTTAATGTGGACACATTCATGGACTCTGTTTATATCGTGTTCTGTTCAAGATGAGTGCTTCAGGCCCCGTGAGGCCTCTTGTTTTAAGATACATTTGCAAGTTACATCCCAGGAACCTTGTCAGTTGTTTCTAGGCAAGTCTTGGCAAAGCCACAGAATGTCTACTGTTAAAAGGTAGCAACATGCATAAATATCTTCATTATTTAATAGTACAACAATTTATTTGATAGAGATTACAGTGACTGATCATTACTTCATGCAACTGTTTTGTAATATAACTTACTACATGAACTCCATATATAGTAGCTTCTATATTAATGCTGTCAGTTCGATATGAAGGTAACATTTCTTATTCTTTTTAGCTCACCTGAGCGAAGCTCAGTGGGAGCTTTACTGATTACATTCTGTCCGACGTCCGTCGTTCATTGTCCGTCGTCATCCGGCGTTAACTTTACATTATCGACTTCTCCTTCAAAACCACTAGCCCAATTTTATTCAAATGTTGGGTAAATGTTTATTACCTAATGCCAATTCAGATTTGTTCAAATGAAGTTGCCCCTCCTCCTGGGTGGTGTCATGCCCCCAAGGGGCACCAAAATCTTTGAAAATCTTCTTCTTATGAACCAGCAGTAGCAGAGACTTGATATATGGTATGCAGCTTCCTTTTAAGGTGTAGACTCTGATTTGTTCAAGAGAAATTTGATGGGGTATATTTGGCGTCGTTATGTGAGGTGCAAAAGTTTTGGCTCCGCCCAAAATTTCTATTTTCTGAACTGAGAGGCTGATTTGAACCAAATTTTATGTGAGGGCTTATTGGGTCATAAATCTAATTTATGCCGAATGTTTTTTTCCCGTAGCCCAGTGGGAACTGCAGGAGCTAAAAATAGAAAAAAATTTAAATGCCCATATTTCCAAAACTGCACGGCACTGAGAATTTTTATTTGGTGTGAAGCTTCCTTAGGACCAACAGAAAGGATTGGTAAAAAAAAATTGCCATCAGTTGTATCAGAGGGTACAGTTTCAGGACTTTAAAAAAGTGCTGAGTCGGCACTTTTTAACACTGTAGGCAATGGAAAAAACATTAAAAAATCTTCTTCTCCAAATCCAGCAGGCAGAATCTTTTGATATTTGGTACGCAACATTGTAGGGAGGATCTGCTTCAAGTTTATTCAAATCGGCCCCCTGGGTTTATATTTGGGCTCAGTATAGGAGCCCAAATTTGAACTTAGTGCCTTTCAGGCAAATTTCTTAAAAAATCTTCTTCTCAAGATCCAGCAGACAGAATCTTTTGATATTGGGTATACAGCATGCTTAGTGGGGGGGGGGGGGGGGGGGGGGGGGGGGGGGGGGGGAATTCAAGTTTGTTCAAGTCATGTCCCTAGGTCCATATTTGGGCTCACTGTGGGAGCTTGAATTGTAACATAGTTCAAAGTGAGGAATTTTTCTTTAAAAATCTTCTTCTTCAGATCCAGCAGTCGGAATGTTTTGATATGTGGTGTGTAGCATCCTTAGGGAGGGAGATTCAAGTTTGTTAAAGCCAAATTCCTGGGTCCATATTTGGGCTCCCTGTGGGAGCCTGAATGACAACTTAGTTCAAAATGAGGAATTTTCTTTAAAAATCTTCTTCAGATCCAGCAGATGAATGCTTTTAATATTTTTTTATGCAGCATCTTTAGGGGGGTAAGATTCAAGTTTGTTCAAGCCATGTCCCTAGGTCCATATTTGGGCTCACTGTGGGAGCTTGAATTGTAACTTAGTTCAAAATGAGGAATTATCTTTAAAAATCTTTTTCTTCAGCTCCAGCAGTCGGAATGTTTTGATATTGGTGTGCAGCATCCTTAGGGGGGAGGGGGGGGATTCAAGTTTGTTAAAGACAAGTCCCTGGGTTCATATATGGGCTCCCTGTAGGAGCCCGAATTATAACTTAGTTCAATATGAGGAATATTCTTTAAAAATCTTCTTTTTTTTTTTAGATCCACTGGTCAGAATCTTTGGATATTTGGTATAAGCTTTTCTTAGGAGGAGCAGATGCAACTTGTTGAAATCAATTCTCTGGGTTGATATTTAGTTTACCATGTCAGGTGAGTGCCTTAGGCCCCCTGGGGCCTCTTGTTGTCTTGTTGTGTTTCTTCTTCCAAATAAATTCCCAACTGGAGCCGCCATGATGCAGATTTTCGCAAATGCATGGGCCCCGGACCCTTTCCCAAAGAGGGCAGAAGAATCCCTGAGATCATGATCTGATTGCAACACAGTCATTCCTGCGGGTAAAGATGCCAGAAATAAAATATTGCAAAATTGAGACAGAATAAAAAAAAAATTAATCATAAATGACATCTAAGATTGAATGTTCCCACATTTTTTTTAAACATTTAGTATTCTGTAGTGATGTGAGGAGGAAGGTAGAGTGGAGAGAGATAATTTCTGTTGAATCACATCCAGTTGCAATCGTGACATAAGTCTTTTCAGCTCATCTGTCTGAAAGTAAGGGTAAGACATACACAGAAGGACGCACGCAGGTGAATGGATTAATCGATATGGCATGAGTGCCAGTGCAGAAGGATAAAACGAGAGGCCATAGGCCTCAAGTTTTATCCTCTCACGATGGCACATGTGCCATATCGATTAACCCATTCACACACGTGCATCATTCTGTGTTTATTACATGCCTTCACATCTATAAAAACGATTATTAGAAGGACACTCAGCAATTCATTTGACAACTGTCAACAGAAACAATACATTTATCACCAGCCAAATTTGTGAGTGGAACCCGCCTTACTGTTTTCTTCCCTGAGTTCCAATGTATTCTATGTGCCTACTGGCACATAGAACACATTGTAACTCAGGGGACGATTTTCAGCTATCACAAGTGGTTCAAATTGTAATTGCATTGCACTATTTGTAGAAAAATCCAGTGCAATTTCGCTTCTATTTAAAAATAGTCAGTCAACGATTTCTGTTCTGCACATATGTGTGGAAAAGATTTTCATTTTCCGCATGATTTAGTGTTGCTGTAGATGTGGATTTCATAGAACAGGCATGTAATAAATAGTGATCACTCACAGTCTGTCATCCGTCGAACATGAACATGGTACTCACAACTTCTCCTCCAAAACTGCTGAACCAATTTCAGTTAAATTTGAGGTGATTGTTCGTTTTGACATCGCATTTTGTTATTCTTCAAATCAACTTGCCTTGGGAGGGGGGTGGGGGAAAATGCTCCCAAATTGTACAAAAATCTTCTCATGAACCGATGATACAATGACTTGATATATGATACAGAGCTTCCTTTTGAGGTGTGAAATCAAGTTTGTTCTAACAAACTTCATAGGGTTAAATTTGCCTTTGTAATGGGAGGGCAAGAGTTGGGGTTCTGCCCCAAATTTTATTTTCTGAACCGCTGAGCTGACTTGAACCGAATTTGGTGTGTGGTATTAGTGAGTCCTAAGTGCTTGGTTCATGAGAAAAAAAATTTCACGCATCTCTGGGGGAAACCAAGGGTCTAAAATCCCATATCTCCCAAACCCCATAGAACAGAGAACTGTTATTTGGGATGAAGCATCCGTAGAACCAGTAGAATTGAATGGTAAAAAAATTGCCTGCCATTGGTTGTATCAGGGTGTACTGTAGGGGGAATCGGAAAAATGCTGAATCAGCATATCTGTAAAAAATTAACAAATGTTCTCCAGCACCACTGATCAGAATCTTTTGATATTTTGTATACAGCATCCTAGGGGTGTGGGGTGGAGGTGAGGGCAACTTTGACTTAAGTCAAAAAGTCTGTGGATTAATATTTGTGTTCCCTATGGGACCTCTAATTTTAACTTGGTGCAAAAGAGAAATATTCTTTAGAATCATCTTTAGAATTAATCACCACTCCGAATGTTTTGATATTTGGTATACAAACCCGAGTCAGGTTTATATTCAAGTTTATTCAAATCATCTACCTGGATCCATATTTGGACTCCCTGTAGGGGCCCAAATTTTAACTTTGTGTAACATAACAAATAATGTTTAAACCCCCCCCCCTTCTTCTGATCCATCATATAAAATCTTTTGATATTTAGTATTGGGCATTCTCTTGATGTCAGGGAGGGGGTCAGATTCAAGTTTGTTCAAGTTAAGTACCTAGGTTGATATTTGGGCTCCCCAGTTTTGCATTACTGGAAATGTAGGCATTATTTCTGTGGTAGTATCCAAATAGTACAAAATAAACACGTTTATATAGTGCCAAAATTATAGTTCAGAAGATATAGAACCATATTCTAAGGCGCTGTACATGTTACTGAGCTCGTGCAAATATACAAACGGAATATATACAGTATCTTACTGTTCAGAACATCACTTATAGGTTTTTTGAAACAGGTATGTTTTGAGATCTTTCTTGAAAAGGTTGAAATTTGACAGCTTTTTTAGGTGTTCTGGTAAATTATTCCACAAGTGAGGGCCAGCAAATGAGAATGACCTATCTCCAAATGTCTTACACCTATGTTTTGGAACTTGTAGCAGCATTTTACCATCGGACCTCAGGTTGTATTGACACACATTCTTGGTATTAAGGAGCTCTTCTAAGTAGGCTGGTGACATGTTTTGTGTCTTAAAAACTAATAATAAAGTTTTGAAAATTATTCTGTACTTGACTGGCAGCCAGTGCATATGCCTCAGAATAGGAGTGATGTGTTGAGATTGTGATACCCTACATACCACTCGGGATGATGCATTTAGTACCATCTGCAGGCGATATTACTGATATTGTAGAAGGTTGAACAGTAAGGCATTACAATAATCCAAATGTGAAGTTACAAAGGCATGAACTAGGGTTTTTGTTGAGTCTCTGGTGAGGAACTGTCTTATCTGTTTAACTTTGTATAGACCTCTGAAAGCCTTATTGCACATATTTGTAACATGTCTGTCCATAGACATGGTAGAGTCGAAGAAGGCACCAAGATTACGTATACTGTTGCAGTGTTAACTTGCCATAGATAATAATTAAATCCTTTTTTAAACAACTTTGGTCAGGTGTGCGCCTCATGCCCCTGGAGCCTCTTGTTTTTTTGTCACAGGACTGTAGTTATGTTTATGGTAGTCCTCTCATGTCTATTGCATGTCTGAATTATTGCTATGGGACAGCCATGTGTCAGTAAGGCTTATAAAAATATTTCTTGTTTCTCAGGCACCTCCCTCATCTTAGAAAATCTGCCTTATTACCTTTTTTCACTTGGAAATCTCTTCTATGACACTATTTTGCACTTGTATGACAAATATTTAACCAACTTTCCCTTGTTTGACAGAGCTCTGTCAAATAAGATATATAGTTGTTAAAATTTTCAACTACATTACACGAAATTGTCACTGCTGAAAATGCTGGTTTACCACATAATAGTGTACGTCGTTAAATTTATGATTCCAACTATTTTCAGGACTGTTTTGTAACAAAAGGAAAAGAAAAGGCCTTGCTCTCTATCTCATCATGAAATTCAGGAAAAATTTCCAGAGAAACAATAATTTTTTTTATATGCCTAATAAAAGCATTTTCTTTTTCATTTCAGGTATTGTTGGTAAGAAACATGTTGGACCGGAATATGTCTATCCTTTTGATTTTTCAGAAACGGAAGAGAATCACAGAATTTTACAGATTGGAAGAAACATAACATACATGAAGAAATATATTCACAAATTCCTAGCAGAAAATGATAAACGGTATGATGACCCTTACAGTACTGTAATCACAGAACTATACATAAAATTTTGACTGTAACACAACCCAGTCACGATCTGGCTAAAATTCTCTGTCTGCTTTACACCCTGCAGTAGAATGTCATTTGTCAAGAAGAATGTGAGAAATACACAGAATTTCACGATGTCTGAATGCATTCCTTAATACAGCATAAGTGCAAGCCTGAAAATAAGCAGACTGTCATCTGCAAAATGAGGTCCCCAGAGGTTCAGATTGGTGATGCTACCCTGCACAGCAGGGTAGCATCACTAATTTACCCTCTGTGAATCTGAATCAAGGTCACATGCCTGCCGGGAGGATAAATTGGCCCAATGTATGGGATAGAATCAGCAAATTGATCCACTGGGGAGTTCATTCTGCAAATGACAGATTGCCTATTATCAGGATTGCATAAGTGCCAGTGTGGAAGGATAGAATGAGAGGTACCGTATTGACGAATGCATGCACACATCATGATGGTCAGTGCTTATTACATGCCTCTATAACATAGAATTCATTAATTTAAAAATTCAAACATCACACAGAGAAACTTTCAAAATGTAATGAAACTCTTTAGTTATTTTTCCAATTGACATTTGATTTATCAACTGTCGTCACATATTCTGATCTGATCTGGGTTAGAATGTGACATTTCAATTGGCTTGTTATGAAAATGGGTGGAGTTTAGTTCTTTTGGTGGATCCATGATGTCAGGTGGAAAAATAGGCCATCTTTGGAAATACCTATGGAACACATGTTCCATACGGATTTGTAAATATGTGTATATTATAACCATGCACAGTATCACATCAGTTAAAACATCACACTGTCTAACACTTGCTAGATAAAAGTGACAAAAGCTCCCAGAAGGTCATAACTTCTTAACCACTGAATATTTTTTGACAAAACCTTATAACAATATGTACTATCCAAAGATAGAGTGTTGTGAATTATAATATGGTATGTGCCCTAAAGGCCAAGATCACAGGCCCCTTTGTTAAGGTGACAGTTAAAAAACCTTTGACATTTCACTGTCACTTTGGTCCGGTCCATATAACTTGGTATCATTGGCAGATCTTATTGATACTTGGTACAATTATTACTCATGACTCAAAGGTGTGTCATGATGCTGATCCAAGGTCATATCAAGGTTAAGGTTACAGACACCAAAACTTTGATATTGCTATACAGCCCCTGTCTGGTCTGTATAAGTGAATCTATGTGACAGATCTTGTTCATCCTTCACTCAATTGTTACCCATAACCTAACTTGTCATGACCATGACCCATTGTCATATCATCAAGGTCAAGGTCATAAGCAACAACACTTGGATTCTTTGATACTGTTCTTGTCCTGGTTGTACAATTTGATGACTTTTCTCTGGTCCATATAGCATGCTATAATTGACAGATCTTATTCATATAATCTTTTACCCAAAGGTAAGCTCTATATTATAATCTTTTACCCAAAGGTAAGCTCCATATCCGGCCAGTCACAAATTTCAAATATTAAAGTACATTTTTTCCACTTTTTGCCTCCAAAGCACAGCTAACGGCCCCCTCATTGCAAGGAGTTCGGTGAGCTTGTTCCAATAAGGGACCGTAAGGAAAAGTTTCAAACAAAAGGTGAGCAGTTTTAGTTTTTAATCCTTTAAACCCTGGTGGGATCTTCCATGTCAGTTCTTTGGCAGCAATTGGAAGAGTCCATATTCATTATTTGGGGGTAGACCAATTAACATTTTCAATGTGCAGCCTTGGGGCTCACACATTAACTTAGCAGCCACACATCTTAATAAATTCTCTTGCTCATGACTCAAAGGTGTGTAGTGGCTTTGAACCAGTGTCATATCATCAAGGTCAAGGTCACAGACAGAAAGACTTTGACATTGTTGGGGAAACTAAAAACAGGAGCATCCTGTTTGAACGAAATATATAATTTTTAACATAATCTGTGAATGAAAATTAAATTTTGTTTGGCATTATAGCAAAAGATAGTTCTGAACCAGTCTGAACCATTAATTTTTCATTTCAACACAGATTAATGAGTAGTGTAGGCAATTTTAATATCATCCTGTCAGAACCTGATCATCATTATTGAGATTTCAGCGTAACCATTTCTCTTATATTCTCTCTTTCTTATATTTATCCTGTATATATTAGTGTTCAACCGATTACCAAAAATGGTCGCTGACTGATTACCAGTTATTTGAGCGCTCACAATCAGCCAATTCTGATACCGATTCCGATTGTAAAACCGATTGTAATACCGTGCACTACCAGACAAGTGGAGGCTCGAAAGAACTACATAAAACTGAACATTTTTCATATTGTTAAACTTCGTTGACCTGGGGTCGCAGTAAAATTACCAGTCATGCACACTTGGGCAGTAAACGTGGCTCTCAGAGCCACGTTTACCACCCAAGTGTGTGCAACTGGTAATTTTACTCCGACCTGAGTCAATAAGTGCAACCTTCACTTTTCCGGTATGAACTGGTGATTGCTGCAAATATGCTCAATTGTATAAGCTTTACATGTCATTTAACTTGTATATCCCATAAAGGGGCATCTAGAAAGATTAAGAATACACATTGTGGTTGTTTCGCAACTTTATTAGCTCACCTGACTGAAAGTCAGGGTGAGCTTTTCTTATCACTCTTCGTCCGTTGTCCGTCCGTCCGTCGTCTGTCGTCCTGCATGAAGGTGGTGTTTGAGCCTCTTTCTCCTAAACCACTGGCCACATTTTAATTAAATTTTATGTAAGTAGTGGTTATATAGGGGCATTTGGGTTTTTCTTCAAATTGGATTTCTGCTCATATTGTGGAGTGGAGTGGGGCCAAAATGCACAAAATATTAAAAAATCTTCTTCTCATGAACCAGCCATAGCAGAGACTTGATATTTCGTATGCAGCTTCCATTTGAGGTGTAGACTCAAGTTTGTTCAAGAGAAGTTTGACGGGCAATATTTACCGTTGTTCTGAGAGGGGCTAGAATTTTTGCCCGCCCAAAATTTCTATTTTCTGAACCCAGAGGATGATTTGAACCAAATTTAATATGAGGTATTATTGGGTTATAAGTACTTGATTTATGCAAAAAAAAATTTTCCTGCAGCCCCGTGGGAACTGCAGGAGCTAAAAATAGAAAAAATTAAAACGCCCATATCTCCAAAACTGCACGGCACCGAGAATTATTATTTGGTGTGAAGCTTCCTTAGGACCAACAGAAAGGATTGGTAAAAAAAAATTGCCATCGGTTTTATCATATTGTACAGTTTTGGGACTTTTGGAAAAGTGCTGAGTCAGCACTTTTTAACACTGTAGACAATGGGAAAAACATTGAAAAATCTTCTTTTCCAGATCCAGTTGGCCGAATCTTTTGATATTTGGTATGCAACATTGTAGGGTGGATCTGATTCGAGTTTTCTCAAATTGGCCCCCTAGGTTCATATTTGGGCTCAGTATAGGAGCCCGATTTCGAACTTAGTGCATTTGAGGCAAATTTCTTAAAAAATCTTCTTCTCCAGATCCAGCAGGCAGAATCTTTTGATATTTGGTATGCAACATTGTGGGGTGGATCTGATTCAAGTTTGTTCAAATCGGCCTCCTGGATTTATATTTGGGCTCACTATAGAAGCTCGAATTGGAACTTAGTGCATTTCAGGAAAATTTCTTGAAAAATCTTCTTCTCCAGATCCAGCAGGCAGAATCTTTTGATATTTGGTATGCAACATTGTGGGGTGGATCTGATTCAAGTTTGTTCAAATCGGCCCCCTGGATTCATATTTGGGCTCACTATAGAAGCCCAAATTCAAACTTAGTGCATTTCAGGCAAATTTATTTAAAAATCTTCTTCTCCAGATCCAGAAGGCAGAATCTTTTGATATTTGGTATGCAACATTGTGGTGTGGATCTGATTCAAGTTTGTTCAAATCGGCCCCCTGGGTTTATATTTTGGCTCAGTATAGGAGCCCAAATTTGAACTTAGTGCATTTCAGGCAAATTTCTTTGAAAATCTTCTTCTCAAGATCCAGCAAGCAGAATGTTTTGATATTGGGTATGCACCATGCTTAGGGGGGTGAGATTCAATTCCGTTCAAGCCAAGTCCCTGGGTTCATATTTGGGCTCACTGGGGGAGCCCGAATTATAACTTAGTTCAAAATGAGGAATTTTCTTTAAAAGTCTTCTTCAGATCCAGCAGTCGGAATGTTTTGATATTTGGTATGCGGCATCCTTAGGGGGGTGAGATTCAAGTTTGTTCAAGCCATGCCCCTAGGTCCATATTTGGGCTCACTGTGGGAGCCTGAATGATAACTTAGTTCAAAATGAGGAATTTTCTTTAAAAATCTTCCTCTTCAGATCCAGCAGTCGGAATGTTTTGATATTTGGTATGCAACATCCTTAGGGGGGTGAGATTCAAGTTTGTTCAAGCCATGTCCCTAGGTCCATATTTGGGCTCACTGTGGGAGCTTGAATTGTAACTTAGTTCGAAATGAGGAATTTTCTTAAAAAATCTTCTTCTTCAGATCCAGCAGTCGGAATGTTTTGATATGTGGTGTGTAGCATCCTTGGGGAGGGGGGGGGGGGGATTCAAGTTTGTTAAAGCCAAGTCCCTGGGTCCATATTTGGGCTCCCTATGGGAGCCCGAATTATAACTTAGTCAATATGAGGAATTTTTCTATAAAAATCTTCTTCTTCAGATTCAGCAGTCGGAATGTTTTGATATTTCGCATGCAGCAACCTTAGGGGGCTGAGATTCAAGTTTGTTCAAGCCAAGTCCCGTGGTTCATACTTGGGCTCACTATGGGAGCCTGAATGACAACTTAGTTCAAAATGAGGAATTTTCTTTAAAAATCTTCTTCAGATCCAGCAGATGAATGCTTTTGATATTTTTTATGCAGCATCCTTAGGGGGGTAAGATTCAAGTTTGATCAAGCCATGTCCCTAGGTCCATATTTGGGCTCATTGTGGGAGCTCAAAATGAAGAATTTTCTTTAAAAATCTTCTTCTTCAGATCCAACAGTCGGAATGTTTTGATATTTGGTGTGCAGCATCCTTAAGGGGTGAGATTCAGGTTTGTTAAAGCCAAGTCCCTTGGTTCATTTATGGGCTTTTCTTAGGAGGACCAGATTCAACTTGTTGAAATCAATTCTCTGGGTTGATATTTAGGCTACCATGTCAGTGTAGTGCCCTCAGGCCCCCTGGGGCCTCTTGTTGAATGGTATCGTTGACGATATTTTACATTAACAACTGAACAATTGCAGAAGATAACCAATTGTGGTGGCTGGTCCGATCATTGGTTGAACACTAGTATATATTTTCCCTGAAAGTAGTGGCCCTAAGTTGAGCCAAGTAGGTCAACAGGCCTCTTGTTTTACCAGAATACCTGCTTATAACAAGTGGCCAAAATGTGGTTATAATTGCAATGAGTCCCTGTAGTGAAAGTTGAAATAATCCTTACCACTTGTAAAAATCAAAATTCCATGTGGATGCAGATCACTTTCTACATTTGCTTCCATGGGAATTTACACTTGGAAAAGGTTCACCTCTCGAGCATCAGACAGTGTATAAACAAAATTCACATGAGCCAAGATATTTGCCTTTGCAGTTGTTTCTTGTCAAGTTTTGTGTCAATGTACAGGCACGCAAGATACGATTGAAAATCGCTAAGCACCAATCAATAAACTGAAAATCATTGCCTGGGTACATTCATTGATCAGTACTGTAATCACAAAAGTGGCCTTTTATTTAGATTATGAACTGGTCTCAACCCGCACCAGTGGGTTAGCACTTTATTAACCCTTTACCCAACGTAACGGCCAAAACCGGCAAGCTCTATTTACAAAAATCGCCAATTAATTTTCATTATTTTTTTTCATTTTTTGTCTTAAAAACATAGGTTATGACCCCTCTTTGGAATGCTCATTCCAAAGAGGGGTCACAACCTATGTTTTGGGGACAAAAAATAAAAAAAATTAGTTATTCAAGAATTTGGTTTGCAAGCGTCGTCTGCTTTTCAGGTTAGGTAAAGGGTTAACCCTTTTATACAATGCAGATGATATCAAAGTTGATTAATTTAAATATTATTTTTGCAAATTTTTCCTAAATTTCAACAAAACCATATCATGTGACGCCCTCATTGGAATGATCTCTCCAAGCTCGTCCCAATGAGGGGGGGGGGGGGGGGTGCGGGGGGGGGGGTTACATGATACGGTTTTGTTGAAATTTTAAAAAAATAATACTTTTTCAACTGAAGGATTTGCATATTAGGTGGGCAGATGGGGCTGATTCATTAGGTAAAGGGTTAATTAAAAAAATTATGAAATGAACACCGAATTAAGAAAACCAAACAAAAATGGAATCTGAGAGTCTGTGTGTTTGCTGTTCTGTTTTCACAGGTGTTTTGGGGAGGAAAGCAAGCATAGAGAATTTCATCCCACTTGCGATCTGCTTAACCCTTTTGGGCCTAATAACGACTTTGGTAGCTCTTAATGCAAAGGAAGAGGTGTCACAACATGCATTGTTTGGGTAAACTCAAAGCTTGTTTTCTAAGTACCTTGTCACTTGTTTCTTGGTAAGTCTTGGCTGCCTCTGAAAGCAGCCAAGACTGGGCTAGAAACAACTGCAAAGCCACAGTAGGTAGACTTTCAACATATAGCGAAAATGTATAAAAATCTCCAGACCCTTAAGGGGTAGATTTCTTCACCCCCTTGTGTAGTCTAGAGGAAGTGGAACCTGGATGGCACAGGTAGGACACTGCAGAGCACTGGAGATTAGATTTGATGTTGGCATTGAACACTTGATTCAAGATCGACATTTAATTGGCTTCCTGATTCTTAGATTTTTGAATCAGGTAACTCATATATTTTCTCAAAAGGATGAAGGCGGATAAATATCTTCTGTTGTGCATTTTGGTTCCACTTATCAGCATGCTTGTCTGGCATATAAGTTACGTTATTACAAACGTACTTATGAAGTGGAGAGCGTGAATCCCATATGCCACATTGGAGAGCATGAATCCCACATGCCACATTATAACTGCTACAGTACAGTCGCCATGGACTGGTCATAGTCCACGTGTGGGCAGTGATATCCAAGCATGTGTTTACCAGGTAATAAAAATCATCACCAGCGAAATTTCACTTAATTCTTTACCCAACGTAATGGCCAAAACCGGCCAGCGCTTTTCTTGAAAATAGCCCATTAATTTTCATTTTTTTGTCACAAAAACATAGGTTGTGACCCCTTGTTGGAACATGCTCATCGAGCTCATTCCAACAAGGGGTCATAGCCTATGTTTTTGAGACAAAAAATGAAAAAAATTAGTTATTCAAGAATTATTTTTGCAAGTGTCGTCTGCTTTTCATGTTCGGGTTGTACCGGTGCTTCATTAAGTATATTTTTGATGATTATTCCTATAATAAGTTTTTGCCATCAAATAATATTGCATTTATAGAAATACTGCCCACCCCATGGAAAGTGATGAGTCCACAGTGGCCGTACTGTATTGTAACTATAAAACTTGTGACCACTGTACTCAGGTACTCATTCTACCTGCAGCAAGTGCAAGCTGCAAAGATATGCTTCGAAATTTGGTAAAATAAAAAGTGATTTCACGAAAATTGTTCAGCTCTGTTTCTGATTCAATATGGATTCGATGTTGATGTCAATGGTAGATTCAATTTGAGATTTGATTGAAGGATAAAAATTCTGATTGGCAGGGCCCAAGGCAAAGGGGGCACATGCCCCATCTCCTTTTTTCCAAATATGCTATGTGATTACACATTGCCCCCATGGGAATCCCCAGGAAGTGAAGCAGTGCTTGCTTATTGTAGTAAACTCGCTCTGTTTTACTGGTAAAATTGGACCCACTCACCAATGCTTGGGTTGGAAGTCCTCGAAAATGGGCAAACAATTGACTAAACTTGACTTTATATTCATATTTCAGTCATGATTAGCCATTGTGCAGAAACATATGACCTTAACCCTTTATCCAACACAAACAATATCAAAATTTATTATTTTAATTTTTGTTTTGTAAATTGTTTCAAAAAATTTCAACAAAATCAAATCATGTGATCCATCATTGGAATAACCTCGATGGGCTCATTCTAATGAGGGGTCACATGATATGGTTTTGTTAAAATTATGTTTGAAAAAAGTAATTTGTAAATTATGCAGATGGGTGGCCCATTCATTAGGTAAAGGGTTAAACACCAACATATAAATAGATTACACATAAATTTAAATATGTGTCTCTCTCTCCTGTAGCTACAGTTAACACTAGAAGTCCTGTCACGAACTGTGCGCTTATCTAGGCTTAATTGCGCGTATGAATTGTGCGCAATTGCCATATCGAATAACATCCGAAGCACGGCAGGTTCTCTTGGTTACTCATAGCAAACACAGGCAATGTCTCCCAATGTACCTCCAGGTTACCCCAAGGTCCATTGGCTGAAACATTGCTTGTGCACAGGTCATGGGTACTGAATTTGATAGCCTTACTATGGTCATAACGCGTAGATTAACGCGCTGATCGACGTGCTATTTGTGCACATTTCATGACAGAACTTCTAGTTTTAACTGTATCTTCAGATGTAAAAAACTTTAGTTACATTTTGCCTATCAATTTCACCTTGGACTGGTTCTGGTTGTCCATTCTACTTCACCCATTTTCCAACCCAAAGGCTTACCATTTGGTTTGAAGATAATTGAAGTAGAAGAGAGAGACTGAGCTCTGACGAGAACCATGACTTCCACGTCCGTGAATGGATACTAGCGAGTACAGTGGAGTTCACTTAACTGATTAAGAGCTAGAAGCCACTATCAGGACTCTATTAATAGAAAAGTGCTGAAAGTCACTGTAGTGGATTTACACTGTATGTGTTAGCTTGTTGTTTTTTAGGCTATGTGATTAAACATTGAATTTAATTTAGAGATGGGCAGTATTTGATTTCAGTATCGGTTTCGGTATTTTTATGAGGGTATACCTTGGTATCGGTTCGGTATTCGGTGTCGGACTTCACTGAGATTTGCTGATAGTACAAAAGAGGAATTTAACATAAGGAAAAACAGAGTAAATTGTAGTATCAATCTACCACAACACTATAAATGTCACTGCCAATGAGCTCAACAGTGGTATTCTTTGATGACCACAAATCATATCTTCAGTAATTTTGTGACTTGTTCTAAATGCACCTTAATGTTTAACCCTTTACCCAACACAGGGGATATCAAAATTTATTATTTTAAATATCATTTTTTGAAATTTTTCAAAAAATGTCCACAAAAGCATATCATGTGACCCCCTCATTGGAATGAGCACGACAAGCTCATTCCAACGAGGGCTCACATGATATGGTTTTGTTGAAGTTTTTTGAAAAATAATATTTTTTCAACTGCAGAATTTGCATATTACGTGGGCAGATGCGGCCGATTCGTTGTTACAGGGTTAAAGACCCATTCCAGCAAGGCTTTTGCAATCTCAGAGCATGTATCCCTGACCATGCCATCTTTAGGAGGTCCTACTGACAATAGACAAAACACCTGGGCAGTGATTTCTAGTCAGGTCTTGGCTGCCTTAACAGGCAGCCAAGACCTGACTAGAAATAACTGCTACACAGTTGAACATATGCAGGTTGATGAGATTGTAGTCTAGTGGGAATTCAGGACAGTTGCCCAGTCCATTGAGGGTCAACAAAACTGAAAAGAAAATCAGTCTCATCTTTCATGAAACTGAACCTTTCAGCTGTGATCAAGCCTCAACAGGGTCTTATAAATAGCAAATGTAGGAAAATATGAAAATATGGTTTCGGTATTCAGTGATTGGTTGAGTTCGGTTTTTTGATATTCCCATGATATCGGTTTGGTTTTTCGGTATATTGCCCATCTCTAATTCAATTGTGTCTCTCACCTGAAGTTACCTGCAGATGTCAACATATTAGTTACATTTGCCCAATGAATTTCACCTTGGACTTGTTCTGTCTATCCTTTCTATTTCAATCATCTTCCAACCCGAAGGCTTGGCATTTGGTTGGAAGATAATTAAAATAGAACAGAGCGACTGAACTCTGACCAGATGTGACTTGCATGTCCAAAAAGGGAGATTTTAGTGAGTACAGTGGAGTCCTCTTAAATGTACATCTGTTGATTGAATACAATTTCTAAACACAAAACCATTTACCATACCTTCAGTTCAAATTAGATCTGTTCATTGCATATAGGTTATACAAAGTAAACTCCTGTTAATTGAATAAAAAAAATTGTAATGTGTGTTGATCCCTGTGGGAACCCTGGTAAGTGAAGCAGCATTTGTTTACTGTACAAGCTCTGTTTTACTTGTACCCAATCACCAATGCCTGGGGGTGAGAGTCCTCTAAATGGACAACATGGGTACAAATGATTGTATAAACTTTACTTCATCTCTATGTTGCTGTCACGATTTGTCAAAGTGCAGTAATATGTGACCTTAAACACCAATAAATAAATAAATAATAAATGTAACTTGTCATGCAATTACCCTGGAAATCACCAAATTCCCTGTGTTTATAGATCTGTATGGCCTCTCTACAGCCATTACAGACATTTAATCTATTATATCTTATTTCACAGTACACCACAAACTCTGTCAAACAAGATACAATAGAATAAATACTCAGTTTATCTCTAGAATACAGGAAAATGGCCAAATCCTTGTTAATTGAATACTCCTGTTAATTGAATAATTCTCACTGGCAAAGTGGCTATTCAATTAACAGGATTCCTCAGTATTTGTGCTTTTGCTGGGTAGGCCACTTCTTAAAGGCTCCATATTCTGTAGATGTGCTTCATATCATTTTTGAAGTGAAATTCTTTAAGTCTGGATTTGCCTTGTCACAATTTATGGGAGAGTGCCTCTACACTCCCATAAATTGTAGCAAGTCATAGACAAGTGAGCAAATTTGACAGAAAAAATAATTCAGCTCACTACCAGTGTACATGGCATTCCAGGAAAGGAAGTTGCCATCCATCTCAGTGTTTTGTATACCAAAGTTGTGCCACTTTCTCTCCAATTTTTTAACATTTTCCATTAAATTCAGTTAAACTTGTCACGATCTGACAAGCAAAAATGGAGTTTCTTTGTGTGAATTTTTTGATGTTTCTCCTTGTGGGTCAATCTAAAGGACTTAAAATTTTTCCACAATTTGCGAGAATGAGTTTTGATTCTCGTGAACTCCAGTTTTCAGTTCTTAACCCTTTACATTACGAATCTCCCACAGCCGCCCTGCTATTTGCAAATTCAGCAGTTGAAAGAAAGAAACTTTTCCGAATATTTCAACAAAACCATACCATGTGACCCCCTCATTGGAATATGCTCATCGAGGTTTTGTTGAAATTTTTTTTACAAAGTTTAAAAAATAGTAAATACAATAATAAATTTTGATATTGTCTGCATTGGGTAAAGGTTTAAATAATTTAGAATTTCAAAATACTCTTATGTGTGCAACCAGTACATACACCATAGTAAAAACAAACCTTGTATGTGTGTTTATATAATTACTAGAGTTTAACCCTCTAGGGCCTAGTTCCAGTTGGATTCAATTTTTTTTTTTTTTTTGCAGGTACCTGTAGAAAACATGTTTCAACACACTTGTTTTGATGTTTTTGCTGATGGATGTTACAGTACCTTGGCAGTCATTTCTAGTGAAGTCTTGGCTGCCTTAAAGGGAGCCTTACTTTCTCATCAGAACATATGCTATTTTTAGCTCACCTGGCTGAAAGTCAGGGTGAGCTATAGTGGTCACTCGCAGTTCGTCGTCTGTCATCCACTGTCTGTCATCAGTCCTTCTTCCGTGAACTTGGTGTTTGTACCTTCTCCTCCAAAACTATTGAACCAACTTCAGTTAACCTTGTACCCAACGTAACGACCAAAACCAGCCAGCGCTATTCACAAACATGGCCAGTTAATTTTCATAATTTTTTTCCTTTTTTGTCTCAAAAATATAGGTTATGATCCCTCGTTGGAACAAGCTTGTGAGCTCGTTCCAATGAGAGGTCATAACCTATGTTTTTGAGACAAAAACTGAAAAAAAATAGTTATTCAAGAAATTTGTTCGCAAGTGTCGTCTGCTTTTCTTCTTAGGTAGAGGGTTAAATTTATGATGATTACTTGTTCTAACATCGCATTTTGTTTTTGTTCAAATCAACTTGCCCAGTCCTATATAGGGGTGGACGAAAATGCTCCAAATTTTTTTGCTCACCTGACTGAAAGTCAGGGGGGATCTTAAGTGATCACTTTCTATCCATCGTCTGTCCATCATCTGTCCGGTATGAACTTTACATTATTGACTTCTCCTCATAAACCACTGGACCAAATTGAACCAAATTTTATATGCATGTTCCTTATCATTTGGTATACGACATCTCTAGGAGAGTCAGATTTCGGTTTATTCAAATTGGTTCCCCAGGTTAATATTTGGGCTCTCTATTGGAGCCTGAATTTCAACTTGGTGTAATATGAGGGAATTTCTTTAAAACTCTTCTTCACACCCACCAGTCAGAATCCTTTCATGTTTGCCTTTTATGACTTTATTCCTTTGTAGTATTGATGAACCATGTTTAACAAAATATGACCCCATAGTTTGTGGAGCAATATATGCCTTTGAAATTGGAGAGGCAAGATTTTTGGCCCCTCACAAAATTTGTATTTTCTGAACTGATGATCCGATTTGATCCAAATTTGGTATGTGGTTTTATTGAGTCATAAGTACTTAATTCATGAAAAAAACAAAATTTTCAGTGACCCCATGGGAACCCCTGTACCTAAAAATAGAAATAAGTATGTGACTGTGAATTGGTTCTAAAGAATTTTTATTGGACAGATCTTATTACATACTTCACACAGTACTTGCTCATGACCCAAGTGTGTGTGGTGACTTTGATCCAAGGTTATAACTTAAAAGTTCTGGGACGTTGCGAGGGTGGGGAGGGGGAGGGAGGTGGGAATGGGTTGTGATGACCACATCCTGGTCAAAATTGCCTATAGTTGGAAATTTGGAGGGCAAGTCATGAGTAGTTGGAAATTCCGATCTATCTGGATTTTAGAGCTTCTTTGGTGATGCTGATGTCTCCTTTACTTCCCAAAATTCGTACTCAGATTCAAATCTGCAAAAATTCCAACTGTTATTATTTACAACTACAGTGCACGCAATATCAAGCTTCATAAGTGTGCATGATGTCAGTCAGTACGAGATTTCTATAGTACGTTTACTTTTCATAATAAAAAAAATCCTTGAAATGCACTTCAAGAAAATCACATCATGTAAAATCATTATCCTGAGGCCTGAAATAGTCGACAGATTTTTGGCATGTTGAATCTAATACCAGAGCAAAACATGAATTAAATTTGTCGGTGATGCGTCGATTATTTCAACTAGATGCGAGTAAGCCGCATCACCAACGAATCTCCGTCCAACTGAGACGAATTTCCATTGGTGATGCGTCTGAAATACATGTTTGAAATAGTCGATGGATTTTTGATGCGCCGAATCTAATACAAAGTGTGGAAACAAACAAGCTCTTCCGTTCAGTCAAATGCAGATCATATGGTAATGAGGAAAGCACATGTCAATTGCTGGAAATACCCATCTTTCGTCATTTCAGTGTTGCTGATCAAAGGCTTGATTCAAGATTTTTCAAAATGACTGAAGCACAGGCGAGAACGAAAATCGATTTTTCAAAATGACTGAATAAGAAGTTGATAGGTGAGTGCAAAAATCAGTTTTAAACAAACAGCATCAGGCTTGCCTACAAACTACATTGATAGTTTCAACTTTCGACGTTCATGGTACTGTTGTTGCTACGGGTAACGTAAGTTGGCAAAAAATTCTCGTTCAGAAAAGCCAAGCCTATCTCTCCCTGGCTTTAATGTGTTCCTGTCTCATATGTGATTTTTATATCGGATTCACAAAATTTGATTTGGGCCCTCATCGAATTCAGTTGTTTGTTTATTGGGGTTTTACAACAGTTTCAATTGCCAGTGTCATATCGTGTCAGGTAGTTTTACATGTGGGAGAGAGAGGGGGAGCTGGAGAGAACCACTGAGCAATCAGCGAGTAACCTACTGAACTCCTCAATGTGCTAACCAGGGTTAGCATGCGGTTGAAGGCATGTGTACCATTCATGTGCCACACACCTTTTTGCGTTTTTAGGTGGGGGATGAGGACTAAAGAAGTCATTGCACGGATAAATGTGCTATTGGCAATGATATTAGTACTGAACATGAATCAAAAGCCGTTAATTTTATGTTTTTCTCAGGGGGTGGGGGGTATTCCTCAGTGCTCAGCCTTTCCACCAATCTTTAGACAGCTGATCAAAGCATGAGCATTAACTCTGCAGCCTCCAATTTCCCCCAGTGTCCTGAGTCACAAAATGCTGTTTGTGAACATTTCTTGGTACAAGTAGAACACATGCCACAAAAATATTTCAGTGAATCCAGGGAAGGTGGGTGGAGGGGTGGGGATGGGGGGGTTATAAAACAGGAAGCATCCCTTTACTCAAGTAGGATCCCAGCAGGCACATATAGGATAGCAAAGTGTGGGGGTGGGGGAAGAGTAATATCTAAGGGGCATACTGAATATGATTTGCAGCATCATCTGAGCAGTGCAGCGGCGAGATCGGGGTAAGCACGAGATATTTTGAAAATATTGATACTTTGTTGTGAGAATTGACATGATATATAAGTGAAACTGTGTTCAATAGAAGGCAGAAATATTTGGAAATCCAGATTCTAATTTTATTTATTTATTGGTGCTTAAGGTCACATATTTCTGTGCAATGGCTAATCATGACCATGATTCTAATTTTACTGTCCCCACTATTCACGTATAAATTTGCTATTATGCACCCCCTCCACTCAAACATTTTTCAAGTATAAATTTCTAGATTTTAAGATTTCTTGCCTGATGTTCCCTATATCAGGCATATGGATTAACATGATTGATGGGGTGGGGTGGGGGCATGACTGACTTTTAGGTGGGGGGGGGGGGGGGTGCTGGGGGGCTGGGGGAAGTTCCAGATTCCATTGTATCATGGTTGCAGAGTGCTGAGGCGTATACCACGTCAATGGTACATACACCTTCAACCATTGCTAACCCTGCTTATGCTGAGTTAGTAGCTCTGATGGTTACTCGCTCTGATCAGTGTTTCTCCGGGTTTTCCAGCCTCACCCATAAAACTGTCTGACACTAGCTTTCGAAATGTTGGTGCGCCCCAGAAAACTAATAAATAAATAAATGTCGCACCCTGTGTGCAAAAACAAAATGACCGAAGGAACCTAAAGTATGCTGGTTGACCACGATCGGCTGATCAATTTGATTCGACGCGACGGTGATGCGTCTCTATATTTCAAAACTTCTCCGTGTCACAGCATCGACGGATTTAATACAATTAGATTCAAAGCGACAAAAATCCATCGACTATTTCAGGACTGAGTTAATTCCATCATTCACAGTTACAAAATGATGAAACATAGAAAAACGATCACTCCTGCATAAGATCTGATTTAATGTTAGGACAGTGTGAATTACTCAAAGTCCTCAGCTTGATCATTTGTGTAGTACATATCCAGTTCCCAGAGTAATACCAAATAATAATAACCTGATAATTCTATCATAAATGTGTTGGCATTTCAGTGACTAGAATCAATTTTATGCCCCCTTTCATGGCTTCATTTTCAAAATGCTTCTCGGTAGATAATTTCCAACCTGGGGGAGGGCCTAGGAGGTGGCTTCCCCCTCCTAGTCCCTCCCCCTAGTTGGAAATTGACTACCCTACATCCCCTAATCAGAAACCTCTAGCCACATCGCTGTCAAAGTTACAGACTGTTTTCCTGTCTTGACATGCACCAAGACAAAAATTGTGTTTGCAGGCTTTTATGCAATCTACTTTGACAGCTACGCTTGTTTGACTTTCTCTCCAGTGTGTTACAAACTATCACTGTCATGCCTTGTCTTTTGGGGCCGTATTTGGGAAGCATCCATCAGCTCTGCTTATATTTTCTGGTGTTGTATATTGTATCGTGGCACTCCCACCTTGGCAGAGTTAAGGTTGATCCATGAAAGGTTTATTAATTGTTTCTGTGTCTAATTGTATTTTTAGGCCATTTATGTTGTATGTTGGATTTCATGATCCCCACAGATGTGGACATGCTTATTCAAACTATGGACCATTCTGTGAGAAATTTGGTGACAGGTCTCCAGGAATGGGTGTCATACCAGACTGGAAACCAGACTATTACAGACCAGAAGATGTTGAAGTGCCATATTTTGTGCAGGATACACCTGCAGCAAGGAAAGACATAGCAGCACAGTACACAACTATTAGTAGGCTTGACCAAGGTAGAGTATCTGGAAAGAGAGTCTCAGGTCTGTTGTTTTGAGGCGAGTGATCGTCCTCACCCATTGTAGCCCACTCGATATGAAAATAAGGACCAGGCCTGCCTAAAAATATACTCTAATCCTCAAGTCCTCAGACTAATTTTACATTAATAACTATCATATATACATGTGTAGCAGATCAAGAGAGAAGTGTGGGAGCCGAGGCCCGAAATGTCGACCTGTAGTACACAGTGGACCAATATATCGTGGGACTAAGACTTAAAGGCTGGTTGGTAAATTGCCTTTATACCTCGACTGCTACACTACTCTCACTGTTTTTGAGGTTGAGAATCTCACTTCAAAGAGGGTAAAGCATCCACCATGTTTCACCACAGCATCCACAATGTTACCAAGTACTGAGAGCTGGTCATGGCACCAATGTAACAGATCGAGAGAGAAGAATTATCACCCTCTAGCACACAAAGTAACTGTTTACCATGAGACTAAGAGATCCAGACCAATCAGACTGGTTGGTAAATATCCTTGACTGCTACACCTCGACTGCTACACATGTACCCAGCTGCAGATGATGTAACAATGTTTCTACATTATTGTTGGCTGCCTATAATGAGGTAAAAACAGTCAAGATCAATACATCCCACAAGAAGAGTTTTCAAGGAAAGGAAGAATACACTTGAGACAACTTTTTCAGAGCAATATAAAAGGAGCTGTCAGTGGCTATATGGGGGCTTACAGATTAAGGGATTCTGCATTCTATGTTTGCTCAATAGATCTAATGGAAACATACCAAGACTCTTTCAGCCATTAAATGCCAGGGTAATTTTCCACAGTGTCTACTAAACAACACCTGGTGAGTTTAGTAGCTTAGATGTTGTAATGAATTGACAGTAACATGGTCTGAGGTTTGTAGCTCGAAGCTTATGTTCAACTGAGACATGAAGCTTTGAGGTTGGACATAAGCTCCAAGCCACAAACCTCAGACCATGTTACTTCAATTCATCACAATAACGTATATGTTCCAACTCATAGCCCCAAAAAAGTTACTCCATCTCAGTTGAAATCATGAAGTGTTAAGTGGGTTGTGAGTATATATTGACAGAATGATCACTGGACTTGAGAATGACAATTTAAAAGGCAATGTGCACTTTGAATCTCCTCCCATGGTTTTCCTCTTTTCAAATATTTTGCGTGGTGATGGCAGATGGTAGCATATGCTGCTGGAGCCATAAACATAGAAAAAAAATAAGCGAGCTCTCGTCCAATCAGAGGGCAGGGATTTTAGTCTTATCGGAACATGATCTTTTCTTGATTGCATGATAGAGTTTCTATTTAAAGTCTGATAAATATCTTTGACAGTTAACAACTTCCAATGGATGGTCTTGATGCACTTAATGTGGGAAAGAGTCATGAACTGATTACCAACTGTATGAGACCACAATTCCGATTGTCTGCATATTTTTGCAGCATCGAATTGGAGTGAAATACACTGAAAAAGACCCACCAGTCTTGATGATTTGTTTAATCCTTTACCCAACGCAGACGATATAAAAATTTATTATTTTAAATATCATTTTTTCAAATTTTTCAAAAAATTTGAATTTATTGGAAAAATAATATTTTTTCAACTGCTGAATTTGCATATTACGCGGACGGATGCAGGCGATTCGTTAGGTAAAGGGTTAATCCTTTACCCAATTCATAGGATATCAAAATTTATTATTTGAATTATTGTTTTTTTCAAATTTTTCAAACAATTTCAACAAAACCATATCATGTGACCCCTCAATGGAACATGCTCGATGAGTTCGTTCCAATGAGGGGTCACTCACATGATATGATTTTATTGAAATGTTTTGAAAAATAATTGTTTTCCTATGGCTCATTTTGTAAATTACGTCGGCGGTAAAGGATGAAACCACTTTCAAAGAAACCAATGGCAAAGAAGGCAATGGACACTTGATCACAGACTATTCATTGAGAATTGTCATTTTGAAGTGGACGATCACTCTCAAACCTTACAAAATGCCCAATTTTTTTAATTTACATAAGGAGTGGAGTATGATTGATTTGTTGTGTTGAGGTGAGTGATCACCCTAACCTTCTACAGGGTTCATACATGGGTATGGAATCCTTGAAAAAGTATGAAATTGGAAAAATAATTTTGCATACTCTTGAAAAGTATGGTATTAAAATAGGAGTTTTTTAATATTGAGTCTGGAAAAGTTTTGGAGAAATAAAATTTAATTGGAGTGGGTATGAAATTGCCATGAAATTAGGAGAAAAAGATAGCCTGAACAACGTGACAAAAATAGTTACAGATCTCTTTCCCTCTGATGTGAAGCACACTCATCAAGCAGATGTTTCCAAACAGTGAGATTGCACAGCAGTTCGCATGTGGTGAATGGAAGAGTTTGGAACATGTATTTGATATGGAAATGTTTTGAAATTGTTCGCCTTGTGTTTTGGAAAATTGTTCTAAACTCCTTGAAAAGTTTTGGAAAAGTTATGGAATTTCTTAGTAGGAAAGGTGAACCCTGCTCTATTGCCCACATAATTTGAAAATAAAGAGGGCAAAAAACATCCACATGGATTATCTTTATAAACTAAGGGATTCTAAAACAATCAATTTAACCTTTGAGGGCCTAGAGAATTTTACATATTTTTGCTACACCTTAGCAGTCTACATCCTGTGACTTTGCTTCTGTGTTTTGGTAAGTATTGGCTTCCTATATAGGCAGCCAAGACTTGACTAAAAACAACTACCAAGGTGCTTGGAATGTAACTTGTGTGTTAACCCAAAGTCTGCATGTAGGGCACCTGTTCTGTTGCAAAAAATGTAATCCAAATCAGAATTAGGCCCCTAAGGGTTGATGCAAACTTACCAAATCTCTTTTAATCCTAAATGGTTTTGGCAATTTTCAAAGCTTTCTACTGCCCAACCCCTTGTGAGTCTTGTTAGTCTTAACAGCTTAGCAGTGATTTCTAGCTATGACTTGACCACCTCTAGAGGCCAAGGTAATGTGACTATTGTTCACAGGCCCTCTTCTTGATTGTATGTTAAAAGTATCTTTTCTCCAACCACAAGGTTTGCCAAAGTTGAATGAAAAGCTTTGATGGTTAACAGGTTCCAATGGATGGCATCCCCTGTGGGAATCCTAGGAAATGAAGCAGTGCTTGTTTACTGCAGTAAACAAGCTCTGTTTTACTGGGAAAATAGGACCTAGTTACCAGTGCTTGTGGTGGAAGTCCTCTAAAATAGGTAACATGGTTTAAATGCTTGACTAAATGTGACTTTATCTCCATGTTGCAGTCCAGATGATCCATTGCACTGATATGTAACCTTAAACACCAATAAATAAATAAATAAATAAATAAATAAATGCAGTCACATTTAGTGATTGTGCAGAAATTCCCCAATAAATCATGGCTCTATTGAGTGGCTTTATACTGCATTCATTTAGCGAGTTTGCTCAGCAGCAGAAACACAAAGAAATGTATATGCAAAATTGTTTTGTTACAGTTTATTGGAGAATGCCAGTAGGCATTCTCTACTAAATTAAAACAAAACAATTATGAAAAAATCTTGTGAAAATAGTGCTCTCTTTACTGGAAGCATCGGACCCTTGAAAAAAAAAACTCCCAAGTTGCAAATAACCTTTGAAAAATAATTTAGCACTCAACCAGTTAATAGATCTTGGACATAAATTCAGTCACCAAAATATTTTTCTGCTGCCATTACCCCACCCACCCCCCCTCCCACCCCTCTTTTCATCCCATGCTAGGTTAAGAATGTTTATGATGAAAGTCCAACATCTACCTGTCGGTTTTGAAGGACCGACGCTATTTGTGCAGCCTGGACCTTCTGTCCCTCGGAGGTCCACGGCGACTCTCCTAAGTTCCCGCACTTCAGATCCTCAGGGTATTTCACATCCCTATAAGCATCTGCATTCTGATGTTTTGGCTGCCACCCATTGCTTCACGTTGGGTGTACTAGAGGATCGTAACCCTTCACTGGTTAAAAGGGTCAGGAGTGATGCCACTTTGCCAGTTCCTTCCCACGTCGAACCGGCTGACACGGGCCGTGAGCTTAGGGAGGCCGTCTCCTTGATCACTCAGGTTCTTTTTAAGAGCCTTCCTGTTGCTTCCAGCAAGGCTACTAGTTGTTTCCAGGTCCCCCCCCCCCCCCCCCCCCTGTGGTGCCACCTCCTGGGATTGGAAGCAGTCCGCTTTCTGATCCCCCTGGTGTGCCTACACCATGGGAGGCATCAGCTGGTCTACCCGTGATGGGCTATGTGTCTTCCGACCCAAAGGATGGGTCAGACATACCTGACTGACGTTGAGACCCAACAGTCTTCTGACTTGGGGGCAGCTCTTGACTTTGTGTTTGAGTTCCTTCTGGATCTCAAACCATCAGACTAGCTGATGGTGTCAGCCAGGCTGTGATCATCGGTCGTGTGCCTACAGCCTGTGGTGCAACTAGCTTTTGGGTGTCTTCCACCGTGCCAGTCAGTACAGGTGGATGAAGAGGTTGCAGCCTCTAAGCTGAGTTCCAAGGCAATGAAAACTTCGTTCTTCACCAGGACTGATACCTTTTTGCCTCTGGTGCGTTATCATTTCTACAATTCCACCAATCCGTCAGTCTGCCTGTCTGTTATTCCTATGGCGACTCTGGAGTCCCTGTTCAGCTTATTAAGAGAGATACTGGCCACGCTTTCTCTCTCGGATCATGTCATCTCTGCTTTGGCTGCTTATCTGCCTCCAGGTAAGTTTGATGACGTACAGGCTCCTTTGCATGTGATTTCCAAGGTGCTCATGCATCTTATTCACACGCATGCCTGTAAGTTGGCCAACTTGGAATTAGTTCACCGGGATGCTGTGTTGGACACAAGCCATTCCCATCCTGAGGGGCAGAGCGCTGCTCTTCGATCAGCTTCTTTGGCAGGTCCGCGACTATTCCAAGATTCCGTGGCGACGGTCTGGGATGACGTCCTGCGTCATTCCAAAGATCAGCTGTTGCTTTGCTAGCTTGATCAGCCTTCTGCTGGAGGCAGGGGCCATTCTAAGCCTAACAATCGCCCTTCTGCTTCCTCTGTAAAGCCAAGGGCTGATCCTCCTGCCGCCGCTTCTACTTCTCACTCACGTGGTAAGGGTAAGCGTCGGCTGACCAGAGGGAGGACTCAGGATCATTCATCTAGTAGAGGAGGTGGTTTCTCCCCTCGCAGGCCTTGCCGGGCTCGAAATGAAGGTCCTCACCTTGACTCGTCCCAGGTTGGAGGAAGGATATCAGAGTTCACAGACTATTGGGCCACAATCACATCCAGTCCTTGGGTGTTAGATGTTGTTCGGTCCGGACTGCGAATATCCTTCCTGAGAGGCACCACACTCTGTCGAGAGTGCTTCTTCCAACACTAGTTCCTTCAGACGTTTCACGTCGGGAACTTTTGATCACAGAGATAGACAATCTCCTGTCAAAGGGGGCGATCGAGGTAGTCAAGAACTTTCATTCAGTGGGATTTTACTTACTTTCACATTCCAATACGTCAGACATCACGAAAGTAACTCAGTTTCGCTTTTCTGGGGTGAGTTTACCACTTCAAGGCCATGCCTTTGGGCCTTCACCCAACTGATGTTGCATGTGATAGCCTTCCATTGCACATAGTTCAGGGTGACTTATTTGGCATATCTGGTCGATATCCTCCAGAGTCACTCCAATGCTGCTCTTCTGGAGTCAGATGTCGATACACTGTTGAGCCTGCTCACGTCGCTAGGATTCAGAGTCAACGAGGAGAAGTCGGACCTAGTCCCTTCTCAGTCATTTTGTCATCTGGGGATGGAAGTCCGTACTAAGCTGAACACGGTGACTGTTCCCTGGGCGAGGACTCTCAGCTTTCGCCCTGACTCAGTCCACGTCCACGACAGCTTGGAGTATTCTCCGGCTACTCGGTCTCTGCAGTTCGGTAATGGACATCATTCCTCTAGGTCAGCTACATATCAGATGTCTTCAACACTTTCTTCTCAGTCATTGGAGGCTGAATGTCGATCCTCTGGATCTGGTGCTTCAGTTACCAGACTCTCTTCATCATCACCTTCTCCTCTGGACGGATGTTCAGTGGATTTTGCAGGGAGTTCTGTTCGACTTGCCCACGGCCGATTGTGTTCTGATGGCAGATGCCAGCGATCTTGGATGGGGTGCGACGTTGGATCCTCTAGGTCTTTCTGGGACCAGGATCAAGCAGCTCTTCACATCAACCAGAAGGAGCTTCTTGCTCTTCTTCTGAGTTTCCAGCAGTGAATCCTCCACCATTCGAATCGTCAAGTCCTTCTGCTATCTGACAATTCGACAGTGGTTGCTTACATTTGGAACCAGGGAAGCATGCACCCGGTTCCCTTGTATGAAATGGCTCAGGATCTTCTGCTAGCTCAGGATGTCAACACCGGAGTGGTGGTTCATCACATTCCCGGTCGTCTGAACATCCTATCCAACTCCCTGTCCCGACAGGGCAGAGTCATTTCCACTGAGTGGATGCTTCTACGGGCAGTGTTCCAGTTGCTTTGCGATCTCTGGGGTCATCCCAACATCAGTCCTTTTGCAACCTGTTGGAACCATCAGGTGGCCACTTTCATGTCCCCGTGTCCAGCTCCAATGGCTTTCGCCATGGATGCTCTGTCACGCGATTGGAACGGTTTAGTCGGCTACGATTCTGCCTCAGGTTAAAGCCAGTTGTCGAATCATTCTGATCGCTCCCCTGTCGCCTCAATGGATGTGGATCAATCAGCTCCACTCTCTGTTGGCGGCGGTTCTGGCACGTCTCCCTCTATGTCGCAATCTTCTTTCCCAAGGTCACCCGAGGAGGTTTCACATTGACCCGACTTCATTGTGCCTCCCCTGATATCTTTTGTCAGGTCCTGTCTCCTCCGTAGAGTTTTTTCAACACGAGCAGTGGAGTGCATTTCTTCTTCAAGGCGGCACTCCACTGGTTTAGCCTATGTATCTAAGTGGAAGATCTTCTGTTGATGGTGTGCTGATCACTCTGTTGATTATGTCAATCCTTTGATGACACAGATTGCGGAGTTTCTGGTATATCTGTTTGATTCTCTGGGTCTCCAGCCTATTAGCATCACAGGGTACCGGTCCATGCTTTCAGAGGCCTTTTTCGAATATGGGATAGCATCGTATCAGTACTAATCCATACCTCTCCCAGCTTATTAGGCACTTTTCGTAGAAAAGGCCTAGGTTTTTGCAGCTAACCCCACAATGGAATCTTTCTTGGGTGGTGCTGGGGGGTGGGGGTGCCATTTGAACCTATATCCCAGGTAGATATGCGTTTTCTCATATACAAGATGGCTTTTCTGATGGTGTTTCATGCCCTCTCGGTTGTTCCGGCATTTTTCAGGAGCTCCCCAACAGTGTTACTGTTACCACTGATTGCTCCTTTCTGACCAAGAATCAAATACCAGAAACAACTCCACCTCCTATCTGTATCAGGGCTCCTCCTTATGCTGAGGGTAATCGCCCTTTGCTATGTCCGGTTCGTGCACTTTGCATTTATCTCAACCAGATGCAGTTCATTAGGAAAGGCAGGAAATGACTCTTTCTGTCTCTTATTCCTGGTCGACAGCAGATCTCTCCTCAATCCATTTCTCGATGGATTTTTCTTGCTATGCGTGCAGCCTATGCTCGTCAAGTGACTGGCGATTGTATTACCAATAGTTCTGCCCACGAGGTGTGTGCCTTGTATACCTCCTTGGCTTATACTAACTCCGTCAAGTTGTCGGATGTTGTGCAGGCAGCTTACTGGAGAAATGCTTCTACTTTCTTCGCCTTTTATCTGAGTCAGTTGCAGGAGCAGTCTGGGGACCTTTTTTCTTTGGGCCCTTTTTTTCTGCTCAGGCTGTTGTCTACCCCAGCCATTAGGCTTCTTCACTGTCAGTTCTAGCCCTGTGCTGTTTTACTGTGCTTTCTGTCTGTGTGTCATGGGAAGCCATATGCCTCATCTCTCATTGTCTTTTACTAATGTTTGTGATGCTATGGTTTGATAGGCCTAGGGAACTCTTCTTCTGTCCACGGTTCCAGTGCAGTTGGGTTATATATTTTTTATTTTATAGTTAATTTTCTTTCTTATTATGCCTACAACAATTTTTTACATGGAGGCCCTCCCATCTTCTTATTCGGGTAAGAATCCTTCCTCCCGCTGATCACGTAACTCCAATGTTGGCTGCTTAAAAAGTATGAGTCATTAGTTACACAACTACACACTGGTAATGGAAGCCATGGATCTGTACTAGAAGAGCGTCCCCTACTGGGTGTGTGCTGGTAGCACTCGACCCAGTTTTAGCTTATTTTTTCTTGGTGCTTTTGCACCACTTTTCTTTCTCAAATCGCTTGGGAAAGATCAAAATAGAGAGTATATTTTCCGAGTTAGGGACTTCCACTGTAGTGCAAACCTGTAGTAAACAATTGTGGTAGGTATAATAAGAAAGGAAATTTACTATAAAATTTAAATTTTCCTTTGACATGCTCTACAGGGTGCATTCATGAATTGATCACTTTGAAATTAAGTATGCTTGTTTGGGCTGACCTCTAGATTGGCACTTTTGATTGTATTCCATTTCTGTTGAGAAACATTGCTGTTAGCAATGACATTCAACTGGTCATCTGTTTACACATCAACAAATTCCTTTGGCACTCTGCACAGGCCTTATTTTTCATCGAATTGCTTTGAACCTTGATATGCTTATTCAGGGTGACCTCTAGATGGGAGCAATCGATTTTCTATCATATCTGTCGAAAACTGTTGCTGTTAGCAATGACCTTTGAAGTGCATTTGTGCATCAACATTCTTTTTTGACATAGCCTACAGGGTCCATTTATCAGAGGATTGTTTTAGAACTTGGTGTGCTCATTAGGTGAGACCACTTAAGATAATAGCTATCGATTGTCATTTATTTCTATGAAAAAAGTTGCTGTTTACAACTTACTGCATTTGTGTATCAACATTTTCTTTTAGCCTGCCCTACAGTTTACATTTAAAAATGCATGGATTACTCTGACATGCAAACGCAAAGCTGTTATGTTGAAGTTTCACCAAATAACATTGGAACCAATGATCTTCAATTTTGCCATTTCACTTATAACTTACCAAGTTCTAGTTTGTCAAGTTGAGTTTATAACTTACCAAGTTCAAGTTTGTCAAGTTGAGCTACAGTATCATTTGATGATGTCTTGATTTCACACTATTCTATTTTATAATCTTAACCCAATGGTGGAAGTATATGAAAGAGACCACTTTTATGCAATGATGTAGAATGTCGAATGGAATATTGAGGGATGGGAGGGTAGAACTTGTCATTGCACAGTGATGACCAATGCAAAACACACAGCAGGAGTGCACGAGAAGTTTTGGGAAATTCGGCTGAGTGGATGGATGGGTCAATACCCCACTTAACTCCCAGGATTCGGTGCCACTACATTTGTGATTATAGTACTTGGAACAGCTGTATTCTAGAATTAATATATCAGCCTTAAAACTAACATCAGTATAAATGTTGGCATCCCTTTACCATCCTCGTGCTTATAAAATCTCTAACAATGTTTATCTAAAAAAGGAAGGACCTGAAAAGTAATATGGTAAATATTATTTGAGTCACCTTTATTTGGACCCTGCTGTCTACAGCACGTGCCCTTTAGTGATCAGCCTGTCCGTCCGATCATCTGTTCATTTGTTCATTCGTCTGCCTGTCAGTCCTATATTTATCACACTTTCTTCAGCTATCGATAGAAATATTGAAATTAATTTTTGTATGTAGCTTCCTGGTGGGTACTTAAGAATCAAGTTTCAATTCCATCCCTCTCAGTTGGTTTATTGCAGAGTTATTGCCCTTGAACTTAGGAATTTGACAGTTAAAGCAGGTTTTCCGCACTTTTTTTCTAATGATAGAAATGTTGAAATGAGTTTTTGTATGTAACTTCGTGATGGGCAGTTGCAGATCAAGTTTCAATTCCATTTTACTCAGTTGGTTTATTACAGAGTTGTTGGCCTTGAACTTAGAAATTGAACAGTTATCACAGGTTTTCTGTACTATTTTCAGCTATGGTTGGAAATATTGAAATGATTTTTAGCTTAACATGACAAAACTATTGCCATCACGCATGCGGAAGTCTGTTAGTCTGTTCAAATTTGCATTTAGCACAGGCTGCACCCCGTAGTTCATGTCCGATCATCACAAAATTTTATGTGCAGGTTTGAGGTCATGTCTAGATGAGAATGTCCCCTTTTGGTTGCGATTGGTCAACCATGATGGCTGTCCGAGACCAAAACCCAAAAACCTTTAGCACAGTCTACAGGTTGTATTTATGAAGGGATATCATTGTAACTTGGTAGGATGACTTATAATGTCTAGATGAAAACGTCCCCTTTTGGTCGCGATTGATCAACTATGATGGCTACAGGGGCCCAAAGCCTGAAAACATTTAGCACAGTCTACAGGGTGCATTCCGAGAGGTCCTCGGTTCGAATCCCACCTGCAGCAACTGCGTTGTGTCCTTGAGCAAGACCCTTTACCCCCATTGCCCATGTGGGGGCACGGTGATGCTGTGATCTAAGGCGTACTGCATGTCGATGGTGCACCTGTCTTCAACCAATGCTAACCCTGCTTGTGTGGAGTTCATATGTTGGGGAGCCGACAGTTGCTCGCCGTTGCTCGGTGGTTCTCTCCGGGTACTCCGGCTTCCTCCACCCATAAAACTGTCATGGTCATGATTAGCCATTGTGCAGAAATATGTGACCTTAAACACCAATAAATAAATACAGGGTGCATTTATGAATGGACTTCATTTTAACCTGGTAGGATGACTCCAGATAATGTCTAGATGAGACGTCCCCTTTTGGTCGCGATCATTCAACCATGATGGCTGCCCAAGCCCAAAACCTGAGAACCTTTAGCACAGCCTACAGATTTTATTGTAACTTGGTAGGATGACTCAGTATAATGTCTAGATGAGGACATACCCTTTTGGTTGCAGGTTGCATCTGCTGTGATGGCTACACAGGCTCGAAGCCCGAAAATCTTTAGCACAATTTACAGGCAGTATTTATGAAGGAATTTCATTATAACTTGATAGGATCACTCGTTTTGGAATAATTTTACTGTAACTTGGTAACTTTGGTTGACATACATTAACTTTGAGGGTCATATTAACCCACCCCTCAATTCTTTAGTACAGTCTACACCTCAAATTATTTTTTATTGAAAACAGCATACAGGGAACAGAAATTAACATATTCTCAATTATCACAATTCTTGAAGGGATTTCATTATAACTTGATAGGATCACTCATTTTGGAACAATTTCACTGTAACTTGGTAACTTTGGTTGACATACATTAACTGTGAGAGTCATATTAACCCACCCTCAATTCTTTAGCACAGTCTACACCACAAATTATTTTTATTGAAAACAGCATACAGGGAACAGAAATTAACATATTCTCAATTATCACAGTTCTTGTCGTATTTCATAATCTTTTCAAAAACATTAAACATTATCCTTTTTCATCAAACACAACACACAGTCAAGTTAATCTACAGTGTCATTGACACTTTCATTTGTATGTAGCTTCCTGATAAACACTTACAGATCAAGTTTCAATTCCATTTTCCTCATAAGGTTTATTACAGAGCTATTGACCTTGAACTTCGAAATTTGACAGTTAGAACAGACTTTCCACACTTGTCTTCACTAATGTTAGCGATACATAAATGATTTGTGGTATGTACCTCAAGCTTTCCTGTGGCAAATTACAGATGGAGTTCTGTTTTTGCTCTCTTTACTCAGTTTTTCATGCAGGTACAAAGTTATTGAGGCAGTTGGGTGGACAGACCTTCTCATTAGTGCAATAACTTGAAAAATATCAGTGGATTTGGTCAGTATTTGGTATATGAGATTTTGTTAACAATGTCTTGAATGAGTTTGAAAAAACGGTGTGGTTTGACAGTATTGAGCAGAATTATGGCCCTAAATTAGTTAATTTTTGCCTGTTTTCAGCTGATTAGCACAAATAACTTGTACAAATATTAATGGATTTGGTCAATAATTGGTATGCAAGACTTTCTTAACAATATCTTGAATGAGTTTGGAAACTGGTGCAGTTCGGTCATGCTGAGCAGATTAATGGCCCTTATTTAATTAATTTTTGCCTGTTTCCAGCTTGTTAGCTTGATAACTGAACAAATTCAATGGATATAAGTTTCTTGTAATTACAAGTCTTACATGTTCAAAAAAACTTGACACCTGCATCAGCAATGCCTAATTCTTGTTTTTTTTTTGTTACCGGTAATCCAAAATTCTGTAAATAGTTGAATTTATTTATTTACTTCCTTACACTAATCTGTGGAGAAAAACTGTTTTCTGCAGTGAAAAATTACGATGTGAAGGCTCAGAGACTCAACTTTCCAGACTTTTTTTTCACTAAATCTTCAAATAATTGGTTGATTTCTGGTATGTGGCATTGTCATGGGTACCTACAGTATGTATGTACCTACAGTATGTAGATGGTGGATTGTCACCAAATCACCCATGGAGGTATCAGCCAAGGTACTACTTTCAAATTTTGTACCGAAATACAAGAAGCACAAGTAAAGTTTCAACCAATGGATCTCCAGCTTTAACGCAGAGGTCCATTGGCTGAAACTTTGCTTATGCTAATTATGCTTTGCAACAAATTACCATTTATTGATTGAGAGAATTTCAGAGAAATCATCTCTCCACAGGTGATTTATTGATAATACATTCTCCATGTACTGTACAAATCAAGTTTTAGTTTGGTCCCGATCGGGTAACTTTTCCTGAAGTTATTCACCTAAAGGGGAGTGCAGTGGCTCAGTGGTATACTGTTGGACTTCTGTGCTAGAGGTCCTGAGTTCGATCCCGGTCCAGGACGACCCGCGTTGTGTCCTTGGACAAGGCACTTTATCCTGGTTGCCTACATGGGGGTACGATGACGCTGTGTACTAAGGCGTACTGCTTGTGGATGGTGTACAAAATTGTTTTCAACCGCTTAACCCTGCTTGAGCAGAGCTTGAACAGAGAATGTTGAAGAGCTGACAGTTGCTCGTCGATGCTCGGTGGTTCTCTCTGGGTAGTCCAGCTTCCTCCACCCGTAAAACTGTCACGGTCATTATTAGCCTTTGTGCATAAGCATGTGACCTTAAACACCAATAAATAAATTCACCTTAGTTTCTGGTGTGAAAACTCAAGAGACTCAGTTTTGGGGTTTTGTTTTTGCTTTCACTTCAGATAATTGGCTATCTGGTATGTGGCTTTGTCATGGGTACCTATAAATCAAGTTTGAGTTTAGTTCTGGTCAGATGACTTTTCACTGAGATATTGACCTTACACTTAGTTTATGATGGTAAAACTCAAGAGAATCAGTTTTCTGGACTTTTTTTCACTCTACATTTATGTAATTGGCTGGTTTCTGGAATTTGGCTTTGTCATGAAGACCCACAGATGTGTAAAGCCAACTCTTAATCATTCTACCTTGTGGAGGCATATGTGTCATACTGAAACATCTAGTTAGCTTAACTTGACATAGTCAAGATAAGCTATTGCCATCACACGTGCAAAAGTCTGTTAGTCTGTGAGTCTGTGATGTCTGTTCACATTTTCCTTTAGCACGGGCTACACTCCGCAGTTCTTGTCTGATCATCACGAAATTTCATATGCAGGTTTGGAGTCATGTCTAGATGAGAACGTCCCCTTTTGGTTGCGATCAGGCAACCGGTATGGCTACCAAAGCCCAAAACCCGAAAACCATTAGCACAGTCTACAGGTCGCATTTATGAAGGGATTTCATTGTAACTTGGTAGGATGCCTCTGTATAATGCGTAGATGAGAACGTCCCCTTTTGGGCATGATCTATCAACCGTGATGGCTGCCCAAGCCCAAAACCCAAAAACTTTTAGCACAGTCTGCAGGTCATGTTTAATGTGGAGGGATTTCATTGTAACTTGGTAGGATGACTCCTTATGATGTCTAGATGAGAATTTCCCCATTTGGGCATGATCTGCCAACCGTGATGACTGCCCGAGCCCAAAACCCGAAAACCTTTAGCACAGTCTTCAGGTCATATTTATTGAGGAATTTCATTGTAACTTAGTGAGTTGACTTCATACAATGTCTAGATGAGAAAGTCCCCTTTTGGACGTGATTTGGCAACTGTGACGGCTACAGGGGCCTGAAGCCTGAAAACATTTAGCACAGTCACATAGAGGTCATATTTATGAAGGGATTTCATTGTAACTTGGTAGGATGACTCCAAATAATGTCTAGATGAGAACGTCCCATTTTGATCATGATCATGCAGCCTTGATGGGTGCCCGAGCCCAAAAACCTTTAGCATAGGCAAAAGGTTATATTTATAGAAGGATTTCATTGTAACCTGTGTAAGCCCGAGCCCAAAAACCAAAGGCAAAAGGTCATATTTATGGAAGGATTCCATTGTAACCTGTTAGGTTGACTCCATATAATGCCTAGATGATGACATCCCCTTTTGGTCATGATTGGTCAACTGCGATGGCTACAGGTGCAAGAAGCCCGAAAACCTTGAGCACAGTCTACAGGTCATATTTATGAAGGGATTTCATTGTAACTTCGCTGGATCACTCCAGATGATGCCCAGATGAGATTGTCCCCTTTGGTTGTGATCATTCAACCATGATGGCTCCCGAGCCCAAAAACCTTTAGCACAGTCTACAGGTCATATTTATGAAGGGATTTCATGTAACTTGGTAGGTTGACTTCATATAATGTCTAGATGAGAACAATCCCTTTTGGACACGATTGGGCAACTGTGACGGCTTCAGGGGCCCAAAGCCCAAAAACCTTTAGAACAGTCTACAGGTCATAATTATGAAGGGATTTCATTGTAGCTTGGTAGGATGACTCCAAATAGTGTCCAGATGAGAACGTCCCCTTTTGGTCACGATCATTCAGCCTTTACGGCTGCCCGAGCCCAAAAACCATTAGCATGTATGTAGGTCGTATTTATGGAAGGATTTCATTGTAACTTGTTAGGTTGACTCCATATAATGCCTAGATGGTGACATCCCCTTTTGGTCATGGTTGGTCAACTGTGATGGCTACAGGTGCCTGAAGCCCGAAAATCTTTAGCACAGTCTATAGGTGATATTTAGGAAGGGATTTCATTGTACCTTGGTAGGATGACTCTAAATAATGTCTAGATGAGAACGTCCCCTTTTGGTCGCGATCATTCAGCCTTGATGGCTGCCCAAACCCAAAACCCCAAAACCTTTAGCATAGTCTATTGGTCATATTTATGGAAGGACTTCATTGTAACCCGTAAGTTTGACTCCATATAATGCCCAATGATGACATCCCCTTTTGGTCGTGATTGGTCAACTGTGACGGCTTCAGGGGCTCGAAGCCCAAAAACCTTGAGTACAGTCTACAGGTCATATTTATGAAGGGATTTCATTGTAACTTTGTAGGATCACTCCAGATAATGCCCAGATGAGAATGTCACCTTTTGGTTGCAATCATTCAACCACGATGGCTGCCAGAGCCCAAAGCCCAAAAGACTTTAGCACAGTCTACAGGTCATATTTATTAAGGGATTTCATTGTAACTTGGTAGGTTGACTTCATATAATGTCTAGATGAGAACGTCCCCTTTGGACGCAATTGTGAAACTGACAGCTACAGGGGCCCGAAGCCCGAAAACCTTTAGCACACTCTACGGGCCATATTTATGAAGGGATTTTAATGTAACTTGATAGGATGACTCATTTTGGAATAATTTCACTGTAACTTGGTAACTTTTGTTGATATACGTTAATTGTGAGGGTCACATACATTAACTGTGAGGTCATATTAACCCACCCCTCAGCTCCTTAGTACAGTGTACACCTCATATTATTTTTATCATAAACATAGCACACAGGGAACAGAAATGAACATATTCCCAATTATCACAATTCTTGTCTTATTTCATAATCCTTTCATAAACATTGAACATTATCCTTTTCATCAAACACAACACGCAAGTTAAGCTACAGTGTCACTGACACTTTCATTTTTTATTGGCCTTATGTATATATTACAGGTATAGGGCTTGTTCTAAGAGAACTTGAGGATGGTGGTTATCTTGATGATACGTTGATTTTCTATACATCTGATAATGGCATACCATTTCCAAGTGGAAGGACTAATCTATATGACCCTGGAATGCGTGAACCATTTCTCCTGTCCTCTCCATTACACAGGCAGAGATGGGGTCAGGTATGTTGCTATTTAAACTGATACTGACAGGCAATTTTAGCTTGTAATTAACTCTTGAATAATCACAGGACTCTGATGTCTCATTGAAGCCTGGAAATAAGCAGTCTATCATTTGCAGAATGAGTTCCCTAAAGGGTGAATTTTGTGTTGCTACACAGCACAGCAGGGTAGCATCACTAAATTTACGCTCTGTGACCTCAATCTAAATCAAGGTTTCAGATCTAAACAGAAAGAGGTACACAGAGGATAAATTGGCCCACTTGGATAACATCAGCAAATTCACCCTCTGGGGACCTCATTCTGCAAATGACAGATTGCTTATTTCCAGGCTTGGTCACATTAATCATTGGTAAAGCATAGTCTCTACAGTTTATCTTAAAAATACTTGGTCTTTAAATTTTCCTATGTTTATTTCCATTCCATCATATCATGTTCCAAAAAATTATTACTATTTCAGGTGTAACAGTATCATATTTAGGCCTAAAAAAGTTAAAAATATGTTTCTCATGCCCTCCCTCTTGGTCCTTTTGGCTGCCACATGCTCTCTTTTTATAACCAATGCAAACTTTAAAACAATTAAAATTGAATGGTTCATGTCAGATATTTTACCCAAGTTAATAAAATTGATAAATTTGTCCCTTGAGTGCAACAAGACTTTGCAATGCTTTAGCATTGCAAAGCCTTCTTGCACTCAAGGGCTGAAATGTACCACCACCCATGCTATTCTGTAGATTATGAGGCCAAAAACATAAAACAAATCAAGAACATGAAGTTTTGATGGCAAAGAAATAATTAAAAAAAATAAAATAAAAAAACGCATCTTCACATGCAATTTTACAAAAAGTGGCCGGAAAAACAGAAGATCTACTTTGTGGGGCCTTGTTAGTTATTTTAACCATTTTCATGCTGAAAACTTAACATACTGAGAAACAAAACCTCCATCTTGAAGTGGACTAAAATGGGAAACATCCATAATGTTTTAGGGTCAGTAACAAGCTATTAATTGAAAATAGAATACGTTTTCATTTCTAGCTTAACTTGACACAGTCAAGATAAGCTATTGCCATCACGCGTGCGGAAGTCAGTGAGTCTGTTCACATTTTCCTTTAGCACAGGCTACACCCCACAGTTCTTGTCTGATCATCACAAAATTTCATATGCAGGTTTGGGGTCATGTCTAGATGAGCACAGTCTACAGGTCATATTTATGAAGGGATTTCATTGTAACTGGGTAGGATGACTCCAAATAATGTCGAGATGAGAACATCCCATTTTGGTCATGATCATTCAGCCTTGATGGGTGCCCGAGCCCAAAAACCTTTAGCATAGGCAAAAGGTTATATTTATAGAAGGATTTCATTGTAACCTGTTAGGTTGACTCCATATAATGCCTAGATGATGACATCCCCTTTTGGTCATGATTGGTCAGCTGTGATGGCTACTGGTGCCCGAAGCCCGAAAACCTTGAGCACAGTCTACAGGTCATATTTATGAAGGGATTTCATTGTAACTTCGCAGGATCACTCCAGATGATGCCCAGATGAAATTCTCCTCTTTGGTTACGATCATTCAACCATGATGGCTGCCTGAGCCCAAAGCCCGAAAACCTTTAGCACAGTCTACAGGTCATAATTATGAAGGGATTTCATTGTAGCTTGGTAGGATGACTCCAAATCATGTCTAGATGGGAACGTCCCCTTTTGGGTGGCGATCATTCAGCCTTGATGGCTGCCCGAGCCCAAAAACCTTTAGCATGTCTGTAGGTCGTATTTATGGAAGGATTTCATTGTAACTTGTTAGGTTGACTCCATATAATGCCTAGATGATGACATCCCCTTTTGGTCGTGATTGGTCAAATGTGATGGCTACAGGTGCCCGAAGCCCGAAAATCTTGAGCACAGTCTACAGGTCATATTTATGAAGGGATTTCATTGTAGCTTCGTAGGATCACTCCAGATGATGTCCAGTTGAGAATGTCCCCTTTTGGTTACGATCATTCAACCATGATGGGTGCCCGAGCCTAAAGCCCAAAAACCTTTAGCACAGTCTTCAGGTCATATTTATGAAGGGATTTCATTGTAACTTGGTAGGTTGACTTCATATAATGTCTAGATGAGAACAACCCCTTTTGGAAACCATTAGGCAACTGTGATGGCTACAGGGGCCCAAAGCCTGAATACCTTTAGCATAGTGTACAGGTGATATTTATGAAGGGATTTCATTGTACCTTGGTAGGATGACTCCAAATAATGTCTAGATGAGAACGTCCCCTTTTGGTCGCGATCATTCAGCCTTGATGGCTGCCCGAGCCCAAAACCCCCAAACCTTTGGCATAGTCTGTTGGTCATATTTATGGAAGGACTTCATTGTAACCCATAAGTTTGACTCCATATAATGCCTAGATGATGACATCCCCTTTTGATCATGATTGGTCAACTGTGACGGCTTCAGGGGACCGAAGCCCAAACACCTTGAGCACAGTCTACAGGTCATATTTATGAAGGAATTTCATTGTAACTTTGTAGGATCACTCCAGATGATTCCAAGATGAAAATGTCCCCTTTTGGTTGCGATCATTCAACCATGATGGCTGCCCAAGCCCAAAAACCTTTAGCACAGTCCACAAGTCATATTTATGAAGAGATTTCATTGTAACTTGGTAGGTTGACTCCATATAATATCTAGATGAGAATGTCCCCTTTGGACGCAATTGGGAAACTGACGGCTACAGGGGCCCGAAGCCTGAAAACCTTTAGCACAGTCTACAGGCCATATTTGGGGGTTGAGATTCAAGTTTATACAAGTCAAGTGCCTGGGTTCATATTTGGGCTCACTGTGGGAGCCCAAATTAGAACGTACTTCAAAATGAAGAATTTTCTTTAAAAATCTTCTTCTTTAGATCCAGCAGTTGGAATGTTCTGATATTTGGGGGATTCAAATTTGTTCAAGCCAAGTCCCTGGGTTCATATTTGGGCTCCCTGTGGGAGCCCGTATTATAAGTTAGTTCAATATGAGGAATATTCTTTAAAAATTGTCTTCTTCACACCCACCAGTCAGAATCTTTTGATATTTGGTATACAGTATCCTTAGGGAGGTGAGATATAAGTTTGTTAAAGCCAATTCCCTGGATTTATATTTGGGCTTCCTGTGGGTCCCTGAATTGTACCAATTGTACATATTTTCCGAACTGAGAAGCTGATTTGAACCAAGTTTGATATAAGGGCTTATTTGGTCATAAGTACCTAATTTATGCCCCCAACATTTTTCCTGTCGCCCCATGGGAACAGCAGGACCTAAAATAGAAAACATTTAAATGCCCATATCTTCAAAACTACACGACACTGAGAATTTTTGTTTTGTATGAAGCTTCCTTAAGAACAGCAAAAAGGAATGGTCCAAAAAAAAATTGCCATCGGTTTTATCATAGAGTACTTTTCCAAGACTTTTGAAAAAGTGCTGAGTCAGCATTTTTTAATACTGTGAGTAACATTACTGTGGGTAGTGGTCAAAATATTAAAGAATCTTCTTCCCCCATACCACTATTCTAAAGGCTTTCATTTTCACATATAACATCTTTGGAAGATTCATTCACACGTTTGTTGAAATCATATCCCAGACTGCATATTTGGGCTCTCTATGGGAGCCTAAATTTTCAAATTAGTGCAATGTGTGGAGTATTTTTTAAAAATCTTCTTCCAATCCACCAATCAGAATCTTTTGATATTTGGTATGCAGCAACCTCAGGGGGTGAGATTCAAGTTTGTTCAAGCCAAGTCCCTGGGTTCATATTTGGGCTTCCTGTGGGAGCCTGAATTATAACTTAGTTCAATATGAGGAATATTCTTTAAAAATCTTTTTTTTTTTAGATCCACCGGTCAGAATCTTTGGATATTTGGTATAAGCGTTTCTTAGGAAGGGCAGATGCAACTTGTTCAAATCAGCTCCCTGGGTTGATATTTAGGCTACCATGTCAGGTGAGCACCCTCAGGCCCCGTGGTGCCTCTTGTTTCTCATTTTTAGTCAAGTTTATGTTCAGGTTCAGTTCATTTATCTACATGGCATATTCCCACCTAATTTTTTCCCCTGTGGGGACCCAGGGAATTGTGGCTGTGCTTGAATACTGTGGTAAACACATTCTGTTTTACTGATGCCACTTCAATGTCCTCTAAATAAGATAGTTCAAATATAAACAATGGATAAAGGCCAAAAAAAGCTAAAAATCTGTTTCTTACAGCCCTTTTGGCTACCGCATGCTCTTTTTTTTTAACCAATGCAAACTTAAAAAATAAAAATTAAATGGTTTAGGCCTAAAAAAATAAAAAATCTGTTTCTCAGGCCCTCCCGCATGGTCCTTTTGGCTGCCGCATGCTCTCTTTTTATAACCAATTTAAACTTAAAAAAAATAAAAATTAAATGGTTTATGTCTGATATTTTACCCAAGTTAAAAAAATTGATGAATTTGTCCCTTGAGTGCAAGAAGGCTTTGCAATGCTTTACCATTGCAAAGCCTTCTTGCACTCAAGGGATGAAATACTCCACCACCCATGCTATTCTGTAGATTATGAGGCCTAAAACTTGAACCAAGAACATGAACTTTTGATGGCAAAAAAGTAATTACTGAAATAAAAAATAAAATAAAAAACCGCTCGCCTGCCTGCAATTTCACAAATAATGGCCTGAGAAACAGAAGATCTACTTTGTGTGGCCTTATGTCTGATATTTTTTATAAGTCAATAAAATTGATAAATTTGTCCCTTAAGTGCAACAAGGCTTTGCAAGGCTTTGCAATGTTTTAGCATTGCAAAGCCATCTTGCACTCAAGGGACTAAATACACCACCTATGCTATTCTCTAGATTATGAGGCCAAAAACATAAAACAAATCAAGAACATGAACTTTTGGTAGCAAAGAAATAATTACAAAAATAAAAAATCCCGCCCACATGCAATGTTACAAAAAATGTCCTGAGAAACAGAAGATCTACTTTGTGGGGCCTAAACTTGACTTTATATATTTACTGTAGTTATGATGTGATAATAAACACCAATAAATGATAAACAAGTTTAAATTTTAAAAACTATAATTTAGCAAATTCTGCTTGCTAATAAGATGTCCATATCTTTTTTAGAAAATAGTAAAATTTCTTATTGCTGTCTTTCAAAATATCCATGTTGCTTATGATCCATCCTTCTTCCCGTGGGATTGAAGTGAAGCAGTGCTTGTTTGCTGTGGTAAAACAAGCTCTATTTGCTGGGAAAATAACACCTGGTAACCAATGCCTGGGGTGGAAGTCCTCTAAAATGGGCAACATCATGGCATAAATTATTAATAAGGCTGGATTTGACTTTATATCCATGTTGTGGTCACCATTTGCCATTGTGCAGAAATATTTGACCTTAAATACCAGTAAATAAATAAATATGCCCCATCCTTGGGATAAGATCAATGAGCTTGTTCCAATGTGAGGTGATAAATGCAGTTAAGGAGTCAAGATGTAAAGAATAACTATATTTCAGTGATACTTTTTGAGTTAAGCTCTGGATGGGATTGGCTGATGTACTAAATGGAAGTGTTAACTAACCCTTTGCCTATCACAATATTTTCAAAAAATAAATTAAATTTTACCTTTTTTGAAAACAAATTTCACAATGTATCAATAAAACCATAGATACAAATATGGATATCATTAGAACCAGCTCAATGAGATGGTTCGAATGATATTCATATTTGTATGGTTTTATTGATAAACTTCCATGATATTTTATGTTGTGGTAGATTTATTCTGGTTAATTTTCTGGCCATTTTTGAACGATATGTTGGGTAAAGGGTTAAACAAGGCTGTTTAAAAAGAATTAGATCAAAGAAATTTTGTTTGAAATAAGTGAGCTCAGGGAATTTTGAAAATGTGACTGAACCTTGTGGTACTGTGTTTACAAAACTAGATGGAATTTCAACTAGGGCCCTACATAGCTTTGAGATTCGATTCTATTTAGAATCTTGAGTTGCTATTCGATTCATTTCGAAATCAGCTGCCCAATTTGTTTCCTTTTGAATCTTTTCACAGAAATATAGTTTGGTGTCAGTCATTTTCGTCATCTTACAAAACATATAATTTATAATGCTGAAAATAAAGACTGAACATAATTTTTGTTTTATTAACATAAATAGATCTGCACCCATGCCACTACCCAAGCTAATTTCATTTTCACTTGTTACTCCCACTATTGGAAGAAAATATAAAGTTTCTAAACAGTGTCGACAATGCTCAACCGGAAACGTCTAGTGCTGTGCCTAATTCCAGTAATTCTCACACCATTCCTGTTTTTGAACTATAAACTTTACTGGGTAATTTTTAGCTTGACTTTACAAAGTCAAGATAAGTTATAGCCGTCACGCATACGGAAGTCTGTGAGTCCATTCGTTTGTGAGTCTGTTCACATTTTCTTTAGCACAGTCTACACCCCGCAGTTAATAATAATAATAATAATGCAATGTTAACATCTAGAATCCACCACAGTGCTCTCTGACTTATATTATTACCCTGTATCATTACTTGTCTGATCACCATAAAATTTCATATGCAGGTTTGAGATCATGTCCAGATGAGAATGTCCCATTTTGGTCACAATTGGTCAACTGTGACGTCTGTACAGGCTCGAAACTTGAAAACCTTTAGCACAGTCTACAGGTCATATTTATGAAGGGATGTCATTGTAACTTGGTAGGATGACTCTGTATAATGTCTAGATGAGAACATCCTGTTTTGGCCGTGTTCAGTTACTAGATTCCTTTAGCACAGTCTATGGGATACATTTTTGAAGGGATTTCATTGTAAATTGATAGGATGACTTGGTACAGTTAAAACTAAAAGTTCTGTCATGAAATGCACACAAATAGTACATCGATCTGCACGTTAAACTATGCTTTATGACCATAGTAAGGTTATCAAATTCTGTACATATGGTCTATGCACATGCAATGTTTCAGCCAATGGACCTCTGGGTAACCCAGAGGTCCATTGGCAGAAACATTGCCTGTGTTTGCTATGAGTAACCAGGAGAACCTGCCGTGTTTTGGATGCCACTCGATATGGAAATTGCGTGCAATTCCTACGCGCAATTAAGCCTAGATAAGCGCACAGCTCATGACAGGACTTCTAGTTTTAACTGTATAATGTGATCAGTCAACCATGATGGTCCCCACAGGCACGTCACCTAGATTTGTTTATCACAGTCTACAGTTCATATTTATGAAGCAATTTCATTGTAACTTGGTAGGATAACCTATTATGATGTCCAGATGAGACTGTCCTATTTTGGTCACGATTGGTCAGCTATTACCGCCGCTTGGGTACGTGACCTAGATTGTTTTAGCACTATCTACAGGTTGTTTTTATGAAAGGATTTCAATGTAACTTGGTAGGATAGCCCAGTGTGATATCTCGACGAGACTGTCCTATTTTGGCTGCGATTGGTCTGCCATGACTGCCAGACCGGCACATGACCTAGATTCCTTTAGCAAGGTCTACAAGTCATATTTATAAAGGGATTTCATTGTAACTTGATAGGATGACTCATTTTGGAATGATTTTACAGTAACTTGGTAACTTTGGTTGACATATGTTAACTGTGAGGGCCACTACGGTCTACACCTCAAATTATTTTTGTTGAAAACATAGCATGTAGGGTACAGAACTCAACATATTCTCAATTATCACAATTATTGTCTTATTTCATAATCCTTTCATAAACACTGAACATTATCTTTTTCATCAATAACAACACACAGTCAAGTTAAGCTGCAGTGTCATTGACACTTTCTTTCATTCAACACATCATCAAGGCATGCTTTCGATGAAGGCATGCCTTGATGATATAGTTGAAATATTTTATCAGTTGGTACTTGTGCCATCACTGTATGAACAAATAAGGTTTACAGTCCCTCTCCCCAAATGGGTCATCTTCAAGATACCCCTGATTTGATTTGATGTTAACCTGATTCGATTCAAGACTAGATTCAAATTGAAATTTTGTGATTCACAGGGCTCTAAATTTCAACCCATTCCCAACTAAGTCGTGATCCAACTGAGTTGGGATCCGACTGAATCACAATCTGATCAAAATTAACTGTCGGCTTTCCTCTCTGCTGCACTGTAGAATCTCATCACTCAAAAAAGAAATTTGACAACATTTCTGCTTGCATGCCTTTCCATAAACTTGAATTTGCAATGTTATATCAGGCCTTCGTGTGAGAAGAGAGCGATTGCTATTGACCCTGTAAACACTCACAAATCTTGAAAGATGGATGCTAAATATCACACCCGTAACAGTATTGTTTGGCCCATGATTGAAAACCTATTTTAGACATCACAGCTCTAAGATCAACAGATTACTTGTTTTTTTGATTAACAATAACTAATTAGGTAAATTCATCAGAATCTGAAGGAGTTTCTTCAATTAGTTTCAATGTTTTGGATTACCCTTTTACATGAGCCGTATTTTGCGAATGCGTTTACACTCCTGGCTCAATTAACAAGTGCAATTTTTTGCTCTTGTAAAATTTACTCACACGAAGGCCTGTTATATGAAATATATGTCATTTGATGTAAGTATGCCTCTACTTTTGTGATTACAATACCTGCAAATCTTAAATTTTGGATTGAATCAAATCTTGAATTTAACCCGTTACTCATCAAAGACGACATCAAAATTTATTATTTTAACCCTTTACCCAACGCAGACAATATCAAAATTTATTATTTTAAATGTAATTTTTTTTAATTTTTCAAAAAATTTCAACAAAACCATATCATGTGACCCCTCATTGGAATGAGCTCAATGAGCTCGTTCCATTGAGGGGGTCACATGATATGGTTTTGTTGAAATATTTTGAAAAATTAAATTTTTCAACTGCTCAATTTGCATATTACGCAGGCGGATGCGGGCGATTCGTTAGGTAAAGGGTTAATTATTCTTTTTAAAATAATTTCAACAAAACAGTATCATGTTTCTCCTCATTGGAATGAGCTCGTTCTAATGAGGGATCACATGATATGGTTTGATATAGATATTTATAAAAACAATATTTTTTCAACTGCTCAATTTGTATATTGTGTGAGCAGATGTGGATGATTTGTTAGGTAAGGGGTTAATCAGACAGAGGAGTTAAAATAGAATCTTGATTCAACTCTTTCTGCTTTTCAGATTCCTTTTAACTGGTGGAGTGCTAAATTATTTTTGGCCAACAAAATTTGTTCATATGTCTTTGTCTTGTCACAATTTATGGGAGAGAGCCAATTGGCACTCTCGCATAAATTCTAACAAGGAAATATAAAGCACATCCACAGAATATGGAGCCTTTAAGTTGTGGTACCTACACTTTAGAATAAAGCCCAAATATGGGCTTCCTGCATTCAGCCATTTAACGGTGAAATTTTGCAAATAGTGTCAGACTCCACATGGGTATTGTTTTAAATGGCAACTCATCTTTGAGGGCAAGTCAATCCAGAAAAGGGAATATTTCAAAATCATACTCAAAGTAGTTTGTAAAGCTGTTCAACCTCCTTAAACTCGTCTTCCATCATCAGATCTCATTTATAAGAAGAGTTCAAGAATGGTCACTTGGTGGGATTTTGAGAAAATTTGGACAATTCATAAATTTCAGAATGGGTTCTGAATTGGATTATTGGAATGATTTCTGATTGATTCAAATTAACCTTTTACCCGATGTCCATTTATCAAATTTATTATTTTAATTATTGTTTCAACTGCTTAATTTGTAAGTTACGGGGGCAGACATGGCCGATTCATTAGGTAAAGGGTTAACAAATTTAAGTTGTATTTTTTCTCTTCTAGATGTCGGATGCACTGGTCAGTTTAGTAGATATTGTTCCAACAGTTTTTGACTGGTTTGGTTTACCTTATCCAAATTATCGACTCCCATTCTTCAGGAATAATATTACATTAACAGGAAAAAGCTTATTACCATTGCTAGAGAGAGAAACAAAGAAGGGATCTGATGTGGTTTATTCTAGTCACAATCTGCATGAAGTCACTATGTATTATCCAATGAGAGTCATCAGAACTGATCAATATAAGCTGGTACAAAACCTCAACTTTAAAATGCCATTTTCTATTGATCAAGACTTTTATGTCTCTCCAACATTCCAAGATCTGTTGTATAGAACAAGACATCATGAACAAACTTACTGGTATAAAACACTTGATAGTTATTACTATAGGGACCAGTGGGAACTCTACGATTTGAATTCAGATCCACATGAACTGAAAAATCTAGCATATAACCCAGCATATGAGTCAGTAGTAAAGATTTTGAAATCTCAATTGAAAGCCTGGCAGAATGAGACATCTGATCCATGGATTTGTTCTCCATCTTCTGTTCTTGAGGATGAAGGCCCTTATAAAGCTCATCCTCAGTGTATGAGTATGGACAATCATTTAGGTGAGCTGCCTAATGTGATATATCTGGAAGAAGGCTGAGTTTACAGTACGGCTGCAGTGGAATGGTCATTTTTCCATGGATGCAATAATATTAGATTGCAAAAACTAATTATAGGAATAATCATCAAAAATTTAATTTATGAAGCACCGGGTATAACCCGGTGCTTCGCAAATTAAAATTTTGCTGATGAATTTCATTACCAGGTATACGCATGCTGTACATCACTGTACATGCATGGACTACAACCAGTCCACAGTGACTGTACTGTGAAGTACAGATCTTTAAAAAATTTGTTCCAGTTCATGAGAATTGGTTTTTATTCTTGTGAACTCTTGCTGTACTGTTATATACAGTGCAAGCAGTGCACAGTCCACAGTGAAGAGTTTAACCCTTAGGAACCAAGTTCCAGTTTTGGTGCGTTTCTTATCTTACATGCACATGTACATGTAAAATTCATGTTCAGCATACAACCTTTTGTTGGTCAATGTTGATGAAAGTTACACTACCTTATCAGTAGGTTTTAGTGAAGTTTTGGCTGCCTGTATTGGCAGGCAAGATCTCACTGGACACCACAGCTAAGTCAAATTGTTACCTTATTGTTTAGGGAGCAAAAAGTAAGTGCAATACTTCAGCGCCTTCAACTGGTACAGTGCTGTGGTAAATTTGGTAGATAATTTACCAGTGATCCATTAAAGAAACAGCAACACTACGTTCAGATTTAAGAATTACCAAAATGTTGGAATCTAAATTGAGACGTCCAGTCAGTATAAAGTAACTTTAATGAATGTCAAGAATGGAGTTAATCTCTAACAAGAGCATATCACGGGTGATAATCAAGCCACTGAAAATGTTTACCTCAAGAAATACCCACCTCCAGCAGTCGTTCTCACTACACTCCTCCCCATTTTGTGAAACTAAATTTCCTGTTCTAATAAGACCAGCAATGGTTCAAAATAACTTTTAAAATTCAAATGAAGCTTGCTAGAATAAACTGTTGAGTTTTGTGCATAAAATTCTGTTGAGAGAGGAGTGGAAATATGCTCCACTACGTGGGCTGTTTCATTGCAATCTTATCAATAGAAAAATGTACACAAACATAATTTCTCTTGTCCGATAATGACAATTAACGTAAGACTGATTAACAAATTCAGAAGAAGAGTCCTCAGGCTATCAGACAATGCAACTGTTTTGCAGTGTTCATGCAAGCACAGTCAACTCAAATGTGTGGTATAACACATGCATTACTTTTTTATGCTCTTTCCAGGAGCATACACACAATCGATGTGATTCAAGAAAGTGGTATTGATTTTATGAAGGTAACTTATTTTCTGATTATTGTTATCAGAACATAAGCTGAAATATTTCCACACCGAATCAGACTTTGGAATTATAAAACTGACATTAATTTGCCTGAAATCATCGTGAACCTGTCGAAATGCTGATGCAGATTTGAATTTTGACAGATTGTTTTTCAATGCCGGTAACATTTACTCCGCAAATTCAGCTTTGGTGTGGAACAGTTATTGTGTCAGCTAGAACTGGCTACAATGTTTTTTACACATAATTTGAGACATCCATTGTTACCATATTTGCAGAATCAGTGCAGCATTATGCAGACTCATAAATCTCTGAATCCACCACTTGTTGAGCTATCAAATAACTTGAGTCCAAAGTTGCCAGCTTTAAACATCAAACCACTACGGGTTCAGTGCCGATACCATCACTCCAGGCCATATAAGGAAGTGTACTTTCCAAATGAGAAGCCCACAGTTCTTGCCATCCGTCTTTCAATTCTGTGTGTCTGTTTTTAACAGACATTGAATTGTCTTGGCAGAAGACTCCACGAAAATCTTCCCTGACCTGGCTTCTCTGAGAAGCAGAACAGACGTTTTGAGACCTCCTCGGTTGAATCTGTGGCTTTGGTGAAGTGAACATACTCACTGACGATATATCTTGAGTAATGGCTTTAACATTATTAAAAACTTCATCAAATCCAAACTCATTTGATAAAAGCGTTGATGGTTTAATGATTGTGCCCATGTAGGAATGGTCCGAAGGTTGAGAAGTCCAACGCTTAGCCACTTCGTCGATCTCCCTTGTAGGATTTGACTTTTTGTGCTGGATTCTGCTTTCCCTCCTCTTTTCTAGCAGAGATAATTTCAGCTTTTCAAATTCCTTATTTTCTGAAGGAGAGGCGCCAGGAAGCTGGAGATGTTTCATGCAATTCTCTGAAAACTATTCAGGGGAATCTAACTTTTTACTTGCATTTTGATATTTACTTTTTATACGAGCGGGCCCTATTATGGTATGGTGATGTCCGTCTGTCCGTCCATCTAACCATCCATTTGTCTGTCTGTCCATCCATCCATCCGTTAACTTTTGTTTGCCCACGTGATAACTTAAAAACAATACATCCTACAGATACTGTTTTTTTGTGGTTGATTAGTCATGACTAGAGGATGATTCCTTTCAATAACCAGCATCAATGTCCGTCCATCTGTCCATCCATCTGTGCATCCATCCATCAGTCTGTTAACTTTTATTTGTCCATGCTATAACTTGAAAACAATACATCCAACAGATACTGTTTTTTATGGTTGATTAGTCATGACTAGAGGATGGTTCATTTCGATAATCAGCCTTCTGGCACAGTGACCGTTGGGAACGGCGAGCGATCGCGCCAGCGCACCATCGCGCACCGCTTTTTCGTATACCGTGAGTAATTAGTCGCGCACGTTTATCTTCCGGTCGTGTTCAAAGCCTTCGTCGGAGAAGTGCAAAGTACAGAAGAACCTGTCATGAGCAGGGGTCAGCCAAGTGGGCGACTTGGGCGAAGAAGTCGCCTTGTCATTCCTCAAGTCGCCTTGGCTTACATTGGGGGCGAAATTCAAGTTGCCCTCCCAGACTTCCTTGGGAGACATGGCAGTTTACTGTATTTTCTTATGTTTTATTTTTTAAAAACACACGCTTCCGCAAAAAAACAGTAAACACGGTTGCTGTTAAAGTCCGTCACACGGCTATGAAAATAGCCTAAACTAGCCCAATTTTATATTTCTGAAAAGAATTGCAATGGCGTAGTCGTTCGAACAATTCGCCCCAACTGATAGCAACCAGCACAAAATGGCTATTTAAAAACAAAGTACCAGACAACAACGAATCACACAAGACACGCATCGAGTTAATTAGAATTTATTAAAGTTAACCATCGTTTCAAAACAAAAAAAATGTATTGGAGACAGTTCGTCCATATCGAAATTGCTTGCGGTTACGCTCTGTTCCACTGAAAAATTGGCTGCATTGAAATTCGCCCCGCAATTTGCATTGAATGTTTTTCTTTGAAAACTAGTGAAGATTGTTGGAAGGGGGTTAAATGTAATAAGGCTACAATAGAAATCACAGGTATTTGGATGGATGAGAATGGCAGACCTTCAAAGCACCAATCGCACGTGTCAGTGAAAGATGGTTGGCAGAAATTGTCAGTTTTCTGAACAGTGTGTTATTAGTTTACCCAGCGCAGCCGGGAAGGGAGACAACTGAAATGTTTTGTCATTTACCAAAGAAATTAATTAACTCAAATTGTTAATAACGCTTAATTTACGAAGGATATCGAAAACTTTTTTAACTACGCTTTTCAACTCAGTTAGGGTATTCAGAAACCATGAATGACCCAGCTTCTTATATGAACTTGAAATTTATTTTAAACACTTTAAATATTTTTTTAAAAAGAATATACCTTCTGTTACAGAGAAGAACACTCTCACCATGGGTCATACTAAATTTCAAATCCACATCGTTGAGGCAAATACAAAACCAACTGCACGGTAACCTTAGTCATCACTGTTAGGCAAAGAGTTAGGGGGTATTCAGAAACCATGAACGACACAGTTTTTTGTAGGGTGGGGTGGGGGATTTTAACCTACATTCTGTTATGTAACCATCTTGACTTAGTTTTGTGTGTGTTTGTATAAACTTTTATTTATTTTTTTCTCCACAATTGTGTCCTCTATGTTCATTTATTTTGTCACGATGTCATATACGTTTTATGTTTTTTTTTCTGATTTCTCCTTCATGTCCACTGACTTCTCCCTCCTGGGTCCTGACTTCTCCCTAAAGTCTCTGAAGGGAGAAGTCACTTCTCCCTAAAATCAGCTGCCAGGCTGACCCCTGGTCATGAGCGACCACCCTTGGGACTTGCCAAAAATGGTCGTTAAAGACAGGTGGTCGCTGACGACAGGTTTGCTGAGAAGGGGTGCATTTCGAGTTTCGCTTTCACGATGCTTGAAGAGAGAAACGAAATGCGCCGATACTGGCGATAGCATACTTTAACCCCTCCACACAATCACATCTAAAAAAGAATTACCGAATGTGAAGACGTTTCGGCCCAATTTCTAAGACGTTTTGGCCTCTTAGGGCCGAAACGTCTCAAGGCCGAAACGTCATAAAACCAATTATTTTGGAAATCGCGCGTTATTAGGCCTACTGATTTCTCAACAGCAATCACCACCAATCCTCGTTATTCCACCTGGGGGCAAATTGGCCCGAGGCATTATTTTAAAAATCACTCTCCTAAAATTTTTCACTCTCGTAAAATCTAAAAGTGGAGAGTGAATTTCCACTCTCCTGCTCTCCCGCTCCCAACGGTCACTGCTGGCATGTACAATATGGCCGCCATGGCAACCATCTGGGAGTTTTGGTGCTTTTTGATTCTCCACGCAATAACTTGAAAACAATATATTCAATTTTAAGCAGACCTGTTAACCTCTGAAGGTGACTGTCAGTGAGATTTTGAAGAGCTCTCAGTGAGATTTGGATGCTTGTCAGTGAGATTTTTGCAGGTGGCCAATACATCAAAATTTTCCTTGTTATGCCTCCCACAGTCCCACCCGGGCACCCCCCAACCCAAATGCATTATATATTTCATTTTAATAATTTATTTTAACACTTTTAACGGTATTTGTCAGTAAAAGCATACAAATATGGATATCACTGGTCCAAGCCCTGCCCCCCAGGGACAATGACCCCCCCCCCCCCCCCCCCCCACACCGACACACACACAAATTTTATGTGAGTGGATGCCAGTCTAGCCTTTGCCTGTACCAAACCCCCTCCTCTCAGTCCGGCCATTTTTCCTTGCTCATGCAAGCCCGCATCCCGGTGCTTCAAAACATGGAGGCTGAAACATCTTGGGCCGAAACGCCCCATGACCAAAATGTTCAAGAACCAACACAAGCATTCATTCTTTTTTCATGCCATTTAGGCCATTAAAAAAAAAACAAAATGCTCTCAGGCATTTTTGGCTGAAACATCAGACGAGGGAGGGAGTTTTTTTTTTTTTTTTTTCAGATTGATTTAGTATTATAATAACACTGGAGAAAATAATTTTATCATCGAAATTTGTGAATATACAATACATGTATTAATGTTGATGCTTGAAATCTTCTGTATTCTTCCTTTTTAGAAGCCTTTAGATGTGATAATATGAGGACTACATGCTGAGTGCATTTTTAATATAGAAGTGATCATGTTTCGCTGGTTCAACTTCAGATTTGTTTTCATCTCGGACTCGCCGGTACATTTGAATCACTGAACATGATGTATTCAACTCTCCAACCACAGTCCAATTCAATAAAATCTTCCAGCCAAATGTAACTAAAACAGATACAGTCATATTGCAAACAGTTCATAACTTTCAAAACAATCACTTTTGTACTGGGACGTCGACTAAAAACAATCGGAAATTGCAGTGAAAACATGTGACAAGAAATTAGCTTAATAGTGTCAACGGTGCTACTAAAATGTGCCGGTGCTACTAAAATATGCCGGTGCTCCTAAAATATATTATCCGGGGACCAAAAATGTCCCCCCAAAAAATGATGCAGCGGTCTTTTTGGTGATGCGGGCGGTGCCAGAGAACCCGGGTTATTTATTTTTTTGGCCTTATTCATGTAAATTCTTTGTTCAGTCTGTACATTTTTAGTGAGAAAATATTCATTCTTATTATCTTTTGACAGGTTTTATTGTACAGTAAAAATTACTCAATGCTAACAATACATATCGTTTTGTTTAAAAAAAAAACAACTTTTGTTGCCAAAACAATGAAGTTGTGTGTGATTGTGGTAATTTCGATTTCATTTTTTATTTAAAAAAATATTTGAACTGTGTTTTGTATTACTAACATTAGAGAAGGTGCCCTCAGTATTCATAACTCCCATTGTGAAAAAAAAAACAAACAAAATAATCCTGTTGGTTCAAAATGAAGACAAAATACTCTGCTGGAGCCTGGACATGGTTGTTCTGAATCTGTTTTTTAAGTAAGGGGAGGTAACATAATTCTTGTGATATCTCACAACAGATTTTTTTCAGTTTTCAACAAACTTTCAATTATATTTTTTTTACACAAAACGGATAAATTTGGTATGAACCATAACAATAGTATATATAAAAGGTCAGCTGAAGTAAATTATACTTGAGAGATTATGTTTTTATTTAATTTATATTTTGAGTTTATATAATTTTGATTTCACATAACTGCGACAGTATGAGAATATATTTGGCATATAATGCAACTTGTTTAATTTTCTAAATAGAACAGGACAACTATTTTTGAAAAGTGTCAAATCGGGAGAAAATAGGATGTGACCGTGAGAGCGTGAGTTGGTGCCTCAAACCGGGAGACTCACGGTGAAACCGGGAGAGTCAACAGGTCTGGTCGTAAGCCAGGAATGTACAATTATTTTTGAAGGAATTATTGACCTTTCGTTCAACTAAAAATTTCTTCACAAGCGCAATTTCTTCATAGGCGGCCGTATATTGATCCACCGCCTGGCGGTGCACTTGTTCTCCTCTGTTGCTTTGTGCATCTTCACTTTGTTTTAGATGAGCTCTATTTGTTCTTCGTGTTAAGTGAGGCTGGGTTATACACACCACCTGGTGGCATAACAGCTAAAACAGGAACGAAAAATGCATCATCAGAAGACTCATCTGTGATTGGTTGGGATTTTCTGCCTTGTCGAGATCTCTGATCAACGGTATGACGGCTACATTGTCTTAAGCGTCCACCTCCCTGTTTTTGTTGAATCTTTCTCGACTTTTTTCTTGACTTTTTATTATTAGCAGCAGGAGATTCTTTGTTGATGGTTCTGCCAGACCTGCCCCTGCCTTTGCTTAATAAAACATTGCCGTTATTGCTGTTGTTGACAGCGTTGTTTTCAGTTTTGTTGCAGCTTGCTTGTTTATTTATTAAAAAATCAAACACTGTTTGCAACATTTTCTGTTAAGTATTAAGCTTCTCCAAAATGTTTGCTTGAAAATCCTCTTTCTCACAATGTGACCTGATGGAATGATCTGGCTGCTCGAGTGTTTGAGTTTGAGCTGTTCCATGTGTGACTTTGACCTGACCACTCTCCCAAGAGGATGATTTATCTTCACTCAGATCAGTATAACTTGATTTGGGTGGTACTTTTTTCATTGAAGATGCGTCGTCATTTTTAATGTAGTCCGATATCAAGAGTCAGTTTCTTTTCTGATATTAAATCCATCAATGTCGACAAACTCATACCAGTCAGTTCCGTCAAATCACCTGGTGTCAAGTAACCATGGGCTCTTCTGATATTTACCAGTTTCTGAGCCTGATGTTGGTCAATGAATTCCAGTTCTTGTAACTGCTCGGCAGTGGCAGTTTGAACGTTAAGGCGTACCATGATAAAATATTTGTAGTTATTATTACAACACGAAAACGTTTGAAGAAATGATGGCAAAAATTACGAACGAGAAGCTGGGACCTCTCTGTTCAGCTTTGCACATTGATCATTTATTCAAACAAAAGACTTCATGAAAAACTATCGTGAATTCATCTCACGAAATGTCGTGTGAGTGAATAAAATAAGAAAGAAAGAATACACTTTCCTCGCTTCCTTCTTTTTACGGCGACGCCAGTGTGGAAAATTTGGTAAATTATTTATCCTGTCGGCAACACCAGTGTGGTAAATTTGGTAAATAATTTATCCTTCAGGACCCCCCATGCCCCCCCCCCCCACCCCCACCCCCCATAAATTGTAGCAAGGCTAATCCACAGAGACTAAATAATTTCACTCCAGAGATAATTTGAAGCTTATCCATAGAATGTGAAGCCTTCAGTTGCAACCACGTAAGGACAATTTCAGAATCTATGACAAGAAAAAAACAAAAATTTTGCAAGAATCAAAGTTGCTTCTCATTGTTTTCCTTTGCAAGAATCAACTTTAAGTCTTGCATGAATTTTTAGCTCTGTTGTAACAAAGGCCTATACAAATTAGAAACATAGAAAATTTAGGAACCCATTTTTTTAAACATTTACCCAATACAGATATCAAAATTTATCATTTTAAATAATTATTTTATCAAATTTAAAAAAAAATTGCAACAAAATCATATCAGGTGATCCCTTCATTAGAACGAGCTTGAGAAACTAGTTCTTGTTCCAGTGAGAAACCTGCTACAGTGAGGTGCCAAATGATATGATTTTGTTGAAATTCTTTGCAAATGTTTTTTGGGACTGTTGAATTTGCATATGCAGGTGGATGTGGCCAGTTTATTAGGTGAAGGGTTAACCCTGTACCTACCAAATCACCTGCATCAGCCCACATAATTTCCAAATTGTGCAGTTGAAAAAAATAATTTCAACAAAACCATGTCATATGACCCCCTCATTGAAAAATAAAAAAAAAATGTTTATATTGTCTACATTGGGTAAAAGGTTAAGCAAAAGAAATAACAAACTAATACAAATATTTTCACCATTGTCAGCACAAAGGAGCAGATGAGTAACTCCGAATACTGCAACTTATTTTATTAATATCTATCTTTAATCTGATGTCATTTATTTGTCGAGATTTAAGGACACTTTCAACAGCCAGGGTCAACTCATGTCGGACAGTTTTATGGGTGGAGGAAGTCAGAGTACCTGGAGCGACCCACAGAGCAATGGCGAGCAACTGTCAGACACCTCAACTCCAACACTCCTAACTCCACACAAGCAGAGTTAATATTGGTTGAAGACAAGGTGTATCATCGACGTGCAGTACACCTTAGTATGCAGCATGTCCCCCGCCTTGAGCAATTGTGATGAAGTGCTTTGCCCAAGGACAACACAGTTACCCCTGGTAGTGATTGAACCATGAGCCTTTTTTTTGGTTTGAAGTTCAGTGCTTAACCCTTTTACCCAACGCAGACGATATCAAAATTTATTATTTTAAATATCATTTTTTCAAATTTTTCAAAACATTTCAACAAAACCATATCATGTGACCCTTCGTTGGAACGAGCTCGTTCCAACGAGGGATCACATAATATGGTTTTGTTGAAACTTTTTGAAAAATAATATTTTTTCAACTGCTGAATTTGCACAATACGCGGGCGGATGTGGGCGATTCGTTGGGTAAAGGGTTAACCACTGAACCATCACACTCATTCTCATTAACCCATTACCCAATGTAACAGCCAAAACCGGCCAGCGCTATTCACAAAATTCACCATTCAATTTTTATTACTTTTTCATTTTTCGCCAAAAAACCATAGTTTATGACCCCTCATTGGAACGAGTTCAATGAGCTGATTCCAGTGAGGGATCATAAACTATGTTTTTGATGTAAAAAATAAAAAAAATTAGTGCTTCAAGAATTTTAATTGCAAGTGTCTTCTGCTTTTTGTGTTAGCAAAAGGGTTAATCTGATACTTGTTGTTGAACTAAACTGTTGGAAAGAGCTCAGGGAACCATTTCAGGAGTCTTTATGATTGTTGAGAATTTGTGAATTAAAAAATGGGTTTTAAGGCCTTGACTCTGTGCATTAGCCTTAATTTATATGCCCTCAAAAACATTTTATCATTTCCGGCCGTCAGTCAGTCTGTCTGTCTGTCTATCAGGAAGATTCTTGTGTCCGCTCCATAACGCTGAGATGTTTCATTGGATTTTGTTGAAACTTGGCATACATGTTGCTTATGGAGAGATAATGTGTTGCACTCAAATGTTTTTTTGTTCGATGGAGGTCAAGATCACGGATTAAGGTCATTGTCACTGCGGGGGCATAGTCACTTCCAAGTGACAATCTCTTAATGATGAAAGACAATTAATTGAGCCTTAAAGGCATCAAGACTTATGACCTTGCAGTTGTTTTAGTGAAGTATCGTCTGCCTCAATAGGAAAATGGCACTTGACCAAAAATCACTGCTCTAGTTATATGATGTTTTTTTTTTCATTGTTAACTCTTGACCTTCGATGAACTTAGTGCAGTTATGCATCAATATTTCCAGTTGGCACACTCTGCAGTGCACATTTTTGAGTGGATTGCTTTGAAACATGGTATGCTTGTTTGGGGTGACATCTAGATGGGGCTATCGATTTTCTTCTATTTCCATCAAAAAATGTTGCCGCTGGCAACATTCTTCGAACTTAGTTTAGTCAGACCTCAATATTTCCCTTTGGCACACACTACAGGGCACATTTATGATCGGATTGCTTTGAAACCTGGCATACTTGTTTGGAGTGACCTCTAAATGGGAGCTATCGATTTTCATCCGTTTCCATCAAAAAATGTTGCCGCTGGCAACAACCTTTGAACTTAGTTTAGTAAAGCATCAATATATTCCTTTGGCATGCCCTGCAGGGCACATTTATGATCAGATCGGTTTGAAACTTGGTATGCTTGTTTGGGGTTACATCTAGATGGGAGCTATCGATTTTTGTTGATTTCCGTTTAAAAATGTTGGCGCTGGCAATGACTTTCAAGGAATTTAGTGCAGTTATGCATCAATATTTCCCTTTGGCACACAGCACAGTGCACATTTTTGACCGGATTACTTTGAAATTTGGTATGCTTATTTGGGGTGACCTCTAGATGGGAGCGGTCGATTTTCTACCATTTCCGTCAGAAAATGTTTCCGCTGGCAATGTTCTTAGAACTTAGTTAAGTCAGACCTCAGTATTTCCCCTTGGCACACCCTACGGGGGACATTTATGATCGGATTGCTTTTAAACCTGGCATGCTTGTTTGGGGTGACCTCTAGATGGGATCTATCGATTTTCTTCTATTTCCATCAAAAAATGTTGCCACGTGGTAACATTCTTAGAACTTAGTTAAGTCAGACCTCAATACTTCACTTTGGCACACCCTAAAGGGCACATTTTGGACTGGATCACTTTGAAACTTAGTGTACTTGTTTGGGATGACCTCTAAATGGGAGCCATCGATTTTCTTCTATTCCCGTCCAAAAATATTGCAGCTGGCAATGACCTGTGAACTTAGTTGTACCCCGGAAAAAATTTGGGGGCACGATAGAAATCAGTGGTGTCCGTCCGTCCCACTTGGTATCCCCATGATAACTCCAGTTTGGATTATTTGATTGGAACCAATTTTGGTATGTTACCTTCTTAGCCCAAACCACAGGTCACATTCGAATATGGGTTCGTTGGCCCTGAAAAAAATGTTCGGGGGACAAAAGAAATCAGGTGTGTCCGTCCCACTTGGTGTCCCCATGATAACTCCAGTTTGGATTATTTGATTGGAACCAATTTTGGTTTGTAACCTTCTTAGCCCAAACCACAGGTCAAATTTGAATATGGGTTCGGCCAGATTATTTTTATTAGAGTTATGCCCCTTTTTCGACTTAGCAATTTCAAGATTTGCAGTGTCCAGATGATAACTCCAGTTAGGATTATTTGATCGGAAAGAATTTTGGTATGTGACTTTCTGGGGTAAAAATACATGTCAAGTTCGAATATGGGTTTGGACCGATCATTTTTTACTAGAGTTATGCCCCTTTTTCGACTTGTCCTTGCATCCGTCCCACTTGGTGTCCCCATAAATCCAGTTAGGATTATTTGATCAGACAAAAGTTTGGTATGTGACTTTCTAGGGTAAAAATACAGGTCAAGTTCGAATATGGGTTCGTAATGATCATTTTTACTAGAGTTATGCCACTTTTCCGACTTAGAAATTTCAAGGTTTGAGGTGTATGGATGATAACTTCAGTTAGGATTATTTGATTGGAACAAATTTTGATATGTGACTTTCTGGGGTAAAAATACAGGTCAAGTTCGAATATTGGTTCAGACCGATCATTTTTACTAGAGTTATGCCCCTTTTTTGACTTAGAAATTTCAAGATTTGAGGTTAGTTAGGATTATTTGATTGGAACGAATTTTGGTATGTGACTTTCTGGGGTAAAAAAGAATATGGGTTCGGACTGATCATTTTTACTAGAGTTATGCCCCTTTTTTGACCTTGAAATTTTAAGATTTGAGGTTTTTGGATAATAACTTCAGTTTGGATAAAATGATTCTAATTTCATTCACATAGGATATATCTACAAAGCTGCCACTCCAAATGAAGCCACCGTTTTGGGGGACACTGTGGCCAAGTGACCTTTTATTTAGGTCAGACCTGAATATTTCCCTTTGGCACATCCTACAGGGAACATTTATGATCGGATTGCATTGAAACCAACCGGGTATGCTTGCTTGGGGTGGCCTCCAGAGGTGAGCTATTGATTTTCTTCAGTGACCTTTGAGCTTAGTTAAGTCAGGCATCAATATATTCCTTTGGCACTCCCTGCAGTGCACATTTATGATTGGATCACTTTGAAACCTGGTGTGCCAGTTTGGGGTGACCTAGATGGGAGCTATCCTCTTTCTTCTATTTTTGTCAAAAATTGTTGCAGCTGGCAACGACCTTTGAACTTAGTTTAGTTAGACCTTAATATTTCCCTTTGGCACACCCTACAGGGAACATTTATGATCGGTTTGCATTGAAATCTAGTATGCTGGTTTGGGGTGACATCTAGATAGGAGCTATTTATTAGCTCACCTGACTGAAAGTCAGGGTGAGCTTTTCTGATCACTTTTCGTCCGTCGTCCGTCGTCCGGCGTCCGTCGTCCGGCGTGAAGGTGGTGTTTGGGTCTTTTTCTTCCAAACCACTGGCCGCATGTTAATGAAATTTCATGTGAGTAGGGGTTATATAGCGGCATTTTGATTTTTGGGCAAATTAGGTTTCGGCTCATATTGAGCAGAGGGGTGGGGCAAAAATGCTCCAATTCTTAAAAAATCTTCTTCTCAAGAACCAGCAATAGCAGAGACTTGATATTTGGTATGCAGCTTCCTTTTGAGGTGTAGACTCAAGTTTGTTCAAGAGAAGTTTGTAGGTCTATACTTGGCGATGTTATGGGAGGAGCAAAAATTTTGGCCCCACCCCAAATTTCTATTTTTTAAACCGAGAGGCCAATTTGAACCAAATTTTATGTGAGGGCTTATTGGGTCATAAGTACCTAATTTATGCAGAAATTTTTTTTCCTGTAGCCCCGTGGGAACCACAGGAGCTAAAAATAGAAAAAAATTAAAACGCCTATATCTCAAAAACTGCACGGCAGTGAGAATTTTTATTTGGTGTGAAGCTTTCTTGGGACCAACAGAAAGGATTGGTAAAAAAAAATTGCTATCGGTTTTATCATAGGGTACTTTTTCGGGACTCTGAAAAAGTGCTGAGTCAGTATTTTTTAACACAGTAGGCAATGGGAAAAAAATAAAGAATTGTTTTCTTCCAAACCACTGCTCTAAAAGCTTTCATATTTTACATATAACATCTTTGGAACATTGATTCACATATTTGTAGAAATCAAATTCCTCGGTCCATATTTGGGTTCCCTATGGGAACCCAAATGTTCAAATTAGTGCAATATGAGGGATATATTTTAAAAATCTTCTTCTTCGGATCCACAAATCAGAATCTTTTGATATTTGCTATGCATCATCCTTAGGGGGGTGAGATTGATGTTTGTTCAAGCCAAGTCCCTGAGTTCATATTTGGACTCCCTTTGGGAACCCAAATTGTAACTTAGTGCAATACGAGGTATATTCTTTTAAAATCTTCTTCTTCGCATCCACTGGTCAGAATCTTTTGATATTTGGTATACAGTATGCTTAGGGAGGTGAGATTCAAGTTTGTTCAAGTCAAGTCCTTCGGCTCATATTTGGTCTCCCTGTGGGAGCCCAAATTATAACTTAGTTCAATATGAGGAATATTCTTTAAAAAAAATTTTTTTTTCAGATCCACCAGTCAAAATGTTTTGATATTTGATGTACAGCATTCTTAGGGGCTGAGAGTGAAGTTTGGTAAAGCCAAGTACCTGGGTTCATATTTGGGCTCACTGTGGGAGCCCAAATTATACCAAAATTTTTATTTTCCAAACCAAAAAGTCGATTTGAACCAAATTTGATATGAGGGCTTATTGGGTCATAAGTACCTAATTTATGCCGAAAATTGTTTTCCTGTCCCCCACGGGAACTGCAGGAGCTAAAAAATTTTTTCTTTTTAAATGCCCATATCTCCAGAACTACATGGCACTGAGAATTTTTATATGGTGTGAAGCTTCCTTAGGACCGGAAGAAAAAAATGGTAAAAATTTTATCATAAGGTTCTTTTCTAGGACTAAAAGTGCCGAGTCATCATTTTTTAACAGTGTAGCTAATGGGAATAACGTTGAAGAATCTTCTTCTCCCAAAACACTGCTTCAGAAGCTTTTATTTTTGGGCTCCCTATGGGAGCCCATGTATAACTTAGTTCAGTATGAGAAATATTCTTAAAAAATCTTTTTTTTCTGTTACTCCTGTCAGAATCTTTTGATATTTGATTTTTGATTTTCTTAGAAGTGGCAAATTGAAGTTTGTTCAAGTTCTGCTTTATTGATAAAATTGGGCCCAGTAGTAACCAATTCCTGCATTGAAAGCCCTGTAAAGTGGGCAGTGATAGGCATAAACGATTGACCAAACTTGATATTATAATTACGCCTCTGTAAGATGTAGCCTTAGAAAGTGACCTTAAATTCCAATAAATAAATAGATAAATTATTGAGTACCCAATATGGGGATCTAACATATGAACACTCTGGGTTACTAAGTAGAGAAAACACTTTTATGTTGAAAAACTGATAATAACCACAAGGCAGAATCCCTTGCTATTTTGGTGATATGACTCGGCCAGTATCAGGTGAGCGCCCTCAGGCCCCGTGGGGCCTCTTGTTTTCTTCCTTATCAGTCAAAAAATGTTGCCATTGGTAACGCCCTTTGATGAACTTAGTGCAGTTATGCATCAACATTTTCTTTTGGCACACCCTGCACTGCAGGACACATTTATGATCAGATCACTTTGAAACTTGGTTTGCTTGTTTGGGGTGACCTCTAGATTGGAACTGTTGATTTTCTTCCTTGTCCGTGAAAAAATGTTGCTGTTGCCGTGTTGGCATTGACCTTTGATGAACTTAGTGCAGTCATGCATCAATATTTCCCTTTGACACATCCCACAGTGCACATTTATGACATCTAGGTCACCCCAAACAGGCACACCAGGAATTTGTGCGCCTGTGTGTAGGCAGCACTGCATTTTGCTCTTCAAAAATACCTCAAAATTCCATATTTCTGGACTACTGTGGCTTTTGAAAACCGTTGAATGCATAATGTCACTTGGAATAGCAGGAAAGTATTCTCTATTAGACTTTTGGTGCAGTTTGTGCATTATTTTGATGTTTTTCCAGAAGTTCTTTGTGTTAAATGGCTTAATGAATACTAATCACTGCAGTCAATATTCACTGAACCTGAACATGTCTCACACTAATTACAGCTCAACCACCTGTGAACAATCAATAATCAATCCAGGTGTGATGTGTTGCAAGACAATAACCTACTGTTCTGGACTATTTCACTCATTGAATAAACCCTATGAAAATAATGGTTCACTGTTTCGTCTACCCGATTTCGTTAGGCAAGGATTAAATCACTTGGCATATTGCGACGGCACAGAAATAGGAAAGGTGGTCGTTGACGATACAAAAATCGTGAAATGAAACGCCTTGATGCAAACAACTTAATAGTGATGAAACATGAAGAATGGCCTCAGAAAGAAGACGTTTCAAAATGTGCCTTCTAAATGTTAGATCATTGTCAACAAAACTGATTCAGTTTTTGGCTACATTGAAGACAATGATATATTATTGGTCATGATTACCGAGACGTGGTTGTCTGCGGACAACACTCTCACCATTGGTGAGCTACAGCAGAAAAACAGACAACTCTTGCACCACCCATGCGAGGCTCGCAAAGGCGGCGGGGTAGGCATACTGTTCGATAATTGCCTACAAATTAAGTGTCCGACTACCAGAAAATTTAAATCATTCGAATTTATCGAAACAATCCTATCATGCGCCTCAACTTCCCTGCACATCTGTGTAGTATATCGACCCCAACCTAGTACTAAACTTAAAAATACAGTCAATCTATTCATTGAAGAATTCAGTGCATTCCTAGGATCCCTGGTATTGTCACCCTCAAGGTTTCTCGTGGCAGGCGATTTCAATTTTCATACTGATACGGTTGACAATGTAGATGCCCGCAAGCTCTTCTGAACTCTATGAACCTTTTCCAGCATGTAACTGGCGCAACTCATAAAGGTGGCTACACATTGGATTTAGTTATAATGAGATAAGAAGATACCAACCTTATATTTGACTTGAACGTTGTCGATCTGGCACTATAGGACCATTATGCGATCGAGTTCAACTTGACTCAGTTCAACTTGACTCTGCCACATATGAAAGTACCCTCAAAGAAAATGACTTACAGGAAATTTCGAAATATCGACCAAATAAAATTTTCTGTGTCGATTTCTTCATCGACGCCGAAAGAAACCGACACCTATAGGACAGTTGATGAGGTGTTCGACAACTTCACATCAGCCCTTCGTGAACTAACTAGGTAATATTTATGCGCCCATTCAGACATGTGCCATAACCATCTGTCCAGATACACAGTGGTTCAACGACAAGATTAGAAAATCGAAATCTGTCCGCCGTAAACTTGAACTCCAATGGGGAAAATCAAAACTCACTGTACACAGGGAGATGTATATAGAAAGAAGGAACTGCGTCAACAGCTTGATATGAGAGGCAAAGAAAAACTATTTCTCCAGTGTCATCAGAGACAATATTAATAGGCCGAACACTTTATCAGACGTAATTGACAAACTACTACACCATGTGAAAGCATCCGTCTTGCCGGACTATTCATCAGAGACGGAGCTTGCCGACCGCTTCTCAAATATCCCCCCCCCCCCCCCCCCCCCCACCTCGATACCTTCAGGCCATTAAATTTCGACGAGATCAAACGCATTGTGTTAAAAGCCCCATCCAAAGACTGTACATTGGATGTTATTCCTACATGGCTACTTAAGGCAGGCCTGCCAGACATTGCCCCCTGGCTCTTACATGTTGTGAACTCATCTCTTTTAACGGGAGTCTTTCCACTGAATATAAAACATGCCCTCATAACCCCTTTACTCAAGAAATCTGGACTAGATCCTAATGGCCTGAAAAATTACCGCCCGGTCTCCAACCTCTTGTTCATTTCCAAGATTATGGAATGGGTGGTGGCTTTTTCAGTTAAACGAACACATGGCAAGGTATGGACTATCAGAGGTTTTCCAGTCTGCATACAAATCAAACTGCAGCACGGAAACAGCTCTCCTCCAGATACAAAACAACCTATTCATGTCCATGGACAGGCACCAAATTTCCTGTCTTGTTCTACTGGATGTGAACGTGGCCTTTGATACCATTGATCACCACACTCTTCTTAACCGATTGGAAGGTAAGTTTGGCATCTCTGGCACGGCTCTCCAGTGGTTCTCATCTAACTGACCACACCCAAAGTGTCTGTATTAACGGTTCATCCTCCACAAAACATACACTGAAATATGGAGTTCCCCAAGGATCTGTACTGGGGCCTCTACTCTATGTTCTGTACGTCCTCCCATTAGGCTATGTCATCCGTTGACATGGTCTCCAGTACCATCTCTACGCCGATGACACACAATTGTTCATTCATTTTAATTCGGACTCAGGGCCTATGTCTCGCAGTAAGCCAGAGAAATGTGCCTCTGATATTAAAGATTGGATGAGCAGTAACTATCTGAAATTAAATGCAGAGAGGACCGAAGTAATATACATAGGTCTCCCCCACCAGCTGTCGGCCTTCACCAAAACACCACAAGTCATCACGGGTAACGAAATTACACCAAACAGTGTCGTGCGCAATCTGGGATATTTCATGGATGAAAACCTGACCGCCGACAAACATGTCACACAAGTCTGTCGCGCGGCCTATTTCCAGCTCGTTCATGCATTCGTAACAAGTCGCATAGACTACTGCAACTCGTTACTTTTCAGCTGTAAAAAAGCTCTCATTCATAAGCTCCAGATTATCCAAAATTGTGCGGCTAGAATTATCACACGAAATCGGAAATACTGCCGAATTACCCCAATACTTATGAGCCTTCACTGGCTTCCTATCGAGCAAAGGAGAAGGTACAAAATAATCCTGATTACCTACAAATGCATAAATGGAATAGCCCCGTCATACCTCTCTGAGCTGATCTCCCAGTACACACCAACAAGAAACTTGCGTTCTGCTGACTCTAACAACCTTGTCACACAGAATGCAAAATTGGCCTCAGTCGGCGATAGGGCTTTCTCAATTGCTGCACACCTGTTCTCTGGAATTCCTTACCAAGTCATATAAAAAAGGAACTGACCATTAAACAATTTAAGTCCCACTTAAAAACATATCTATTTGGCAAAGCATTTTGTTTGACCACATAGAGATGAAACCCATACACTACGTCATTACAGTGTAGCATGTAAAGCCAAAGAGCACAATGGGGATTTTGGGCTTAAACATTGTTATTATTATTATTGAATCGCTTGAAAACTTGGTGTGCTTGTTTGGGGTGACCTCGAGATGGGAGCTATCGATTTTCTTCCATTTCCGTCAAAAATAGTTGCCATTGGCAATGACCTTTGATGAACTTGGTGCAGTTATGCATCAGTATTTCCCTTTGACACACCCTGCAGGGCACATTTATGATTGGATCGCTTGGAAACTTGGTGTGCTTGTGTGGGATGACATCTATATGGGAGCTATCGATTTTCTTTCTGTCGAAAAATGTTGCCGCTGACCATTGAACTTAGTTTAGTCAGACCTCAATATTTCCCTTTGACACACCCTTCAGGGCACATTTATGATAGGATCACTTTGAAACTTGGTATGTGTGTTTGGCATGACCTCTAGTTGCCTTACGGTTTACATTTAAAATTGCATGGATTACTCTGATGTTGTGCACACACAATGCTGTTATGTTTAAATTTCACCAAATAACATTCGTACCAATGATCTTCAATTTTGCCATTTCACTTATAACTTACCAAGTTCAAGTTTGTCAAGTTGAGCTACAGTGTCATTGACACTTTCATTTAAATTTTCAAAAAACTCTCAACAAAACTATATGAGACCCCTCATTGGAAAGAGCTCGAAGACCTTGTTCCGAAGAGGGGTCACATGATATGATTGTGGAAATTTTTTGAAAAATAGTATTTTTTCTGCTACTGAATTTGCATATTACGCAGGTGATTGTGGCCGATTCATTGGGTAAAGGGTTAATGATAGTAATAAGTAAGGATTAGGTGGATGAAGAGAAAAACAAAAAGAAAGTGGTGCAAAAAATTCAGTGCAAACTAAGATTCAGAGCTGAAACATTCAGATAGGTGAACTAGGAGGTGGGGAATCTTTAGACTTTATGAGAAGCAATAACAATGTCAGAAAAACTGTAAGAGATCTCAGAACATTTTGCGATTATTTGATTAGGTTTAAAAAATAAGGGGTTGTTACTTACATGTAGTTAGTTTAGGCAAGATATCAGCCTTCGGTAATTTCACAACAACCTTTGACCTACACTCTCAGGCTGATATAAAGTTACCTCAGGCTGATACCTCAGACAATATGAAAATAACCAAGTAGTAAGGCCTAAATGGTTAAAATTTTGTTTCACAGGCCCTTCCCCATGGTCCTTTTGGCTGCTGCGTGCTCTCTTTTTATAACCAATGCAAACTTAAACAAAATAAAAAAATTTAAAGGTTTATGTCTGATATTTTACAAAAGTTAATAAAATTGATAAATTTGTCTGTTGAGTGCAGCAAGGCTTTGCAATGCTAAGGCATTGCAAAGCCTTCTTGCATTCAAGGGATGAAATACACCACCACCCATGCTGTTTTGTAGGCCTAAATCATAAAAACAAACCAAAAGCATGAATAATTTTGATGGCAAAGAAATAATTACAAAAATAAAATATAAAAATACTTTCCCACATAGTGTGTGTGTATGTATGTGTGGGGGAGTGGGGCTGGGGAGAGTGGGGGGGGCGGGGTTGAAAATAAATTGCAGGACCCCTATGCTGGGGTGGGTGGGTGGTCGTGGGACTCAAAAATAAATTATTTCAAACCATTTGCAAATTTTTTCCATGCTACATTTCAGCCAAATTAAAGACATTAAGAGCCATCTGGTATATTAAAACATTTAGCACTGTCATGTATGGCTAGGAGAGGTAGTAACAAGTAACTGTACTAGTTTGATACTCAAGTATATTATAAAATAAAAATGAAAAAGGAAACATTAACTCCAATAAGCTTCCAACAAACAATTGAAACAATATTTAATCTAATACTTTCAAAGTTAAAACTCAAAATATAATTTACACAATGAAACAAAATGTGTTTCTCACAATAAGAAATACAAAAATCACACACAAAATTTGACCAGCAAGAACATTTAGTTTTGATAAAATGAGCATGTAACAGTTAAGTCACTGAATGTTACCGTAAAATTTTACTAGAATTACTAGAATAAAGTACAGAAATCCATATTCTCAGTATATAACATATATATAAGTTTGAGATCTATGCTGATAAAAACTAAGCTTTCCTGGTTATTACAGGTTATTTCAATTATTTGAGAACTATTTTAAACTATATACAGATATTAGTGAACAATATTGTTATTTTAACATTGTTTAACGCCAAAAATATGTAAAATGTTATATGTAGGAACGATAACTTAGGGGTGGGTGTCTGAAAATGGCCGGAAAAAAATTGCAAAACATGAAAAAAAATTGGGGTGGGGGTGGGTTACCCTGAAATAACTTGCAAAATTGGAAAAAAGGGTGGGTGGGTCCCTTGGAGGGTCAAATTCCAAAAAAAAAAAAAAAAAGCATAGGGTCCTGAATTCCTCCCCCCCCTCCCCCCCCCCCCCCCCCCCCCCCATCAAGCAATTTTGCAAAAATGGCCTTAGAAACAGGATTTACTTTGTGTGGCCTAACCCCAATCATAATTTGGAATAGTGTAAAAAATTGTCCAAAAGGTCCTTGAAAAAGGCTGGCAAAAGTCCTTCAAATCCCTTGAATTTACCTTATCCTTAAGACAATGAACTTTGCCTTTGCAATGATGTATTCCATCACATTATATTATGAAAGGGTCAAAGGTTTATAATAAATGGGTGCCGGAAACTGGATGGGTAGGGGGAGACAGCTGTCCCTTGCCTTGAGGCTAGGAAGGCAAGGGGTCTTGCATGGATGACAGTGCCATTAGGCCAACTAGCTAGCTGCCTTGGGTGCAGACCTCTAAGGGTGCAGACTCCCACGCAGTACTGACATTTTAAGGGTCACTGTTATATAGAAATGAGTTCTGGATAATGTGCCTAATGTTTCCATTGCTCTAAAGATCCTTCTTACACTTCCAGTATCAGAGGAAAATGGTGAAAGTAGTTTCTCAAAGCTCAAACTTATAAAAACTCACATACGCTCTACAATGTTGGAAAAGAGACCAGTTGGCTTGGCAACTAGATCAGTTGAACACGCTCATGCATCATCACTTGATCTGGTTGATTTGGTGACAAAAGTTGCAAAGGAAAAGGCAAAGTGAGATTTTAATGTGTCTGAAATTGAAACTTTTATGAGACGATTTTAACTCTGTATATTTTTTGTTTCTTTCTCTGTCTGACTGTAAGCATGGTAACATGACTGGTTGGTTACGTCAAATAAACTTAAATAGTACATATACTTAAAGGTGAGTGAAGTAAAAGGTTTTAAAGTTGTGTTGCCAATAGCTGGGGTATGCAAGTAGTATGTGAATTGGTTTTGGGGCCTGTTCTTCCGGAGTCCAGGGCCAGAGTCCGGGGCCAGATGACGTCATCTTAATTAAAAGGTTACGTAAGGTAATTAACGTCACTTAATGAATATTTTTTTGTAATCACTTTAATAACTGTTGCTTAATTAATTTTAATTAATGACTGTTGCATAATTAATGTAATTAATGAGTGTAATTAGGGTTGATTATAATAATTAGTATATTAATAAATGAATTAATAATGTCGATTAGTACATATTTTTTTTAAAGTCATAATTTGGGATAGATATTATTAGATAAAAAATAATATATTTAAAAATAATTTATTTAAAAATAATATTGACGTACTGAACATATATATGAATGCTATCGACTGACTCTGACCTGGACACGTGCTAAGGTAAACAGTTCATTGCGTGTTTAGGTGTCATTAACAACCAATGAAATCTCGTTAAATCGATTTTTCTTTTCAAACGCCAACTACTGTACGAGAGTGACAGATGTTGAGATCATAATCTGTCCTAAATATCATTAGACTGGACATGCTATCATGTATCTAAAAATCAATGATGATCTCACGCGACAAGATGTGTCTTGCTTTTAACTGAAGACTGTGAACGACTCCATTGTGACTATTTTTATAGGTGCAATTGGATTTAATAACTTGGCGTGATTCTTACATATTAATAACGCAAGTTTATTCTTCTCATTTTTATGGCTGTCGAAAAACTCTCACAGACCAAGGTATTCTGATTTTACGCCTCACGCGATAAAGTAATTTTTTAATCCGATGACCACATGAACAAATAACATTTTGGTTATTGAAAAGTGGGCGTGTTTGTTTTTTCCCCTATAAAGTCTGACGATTCGAACACCACTCTCATTAGAAACTGTGTCAGAAAAGCCAAAATGACAAGCATCGACTACACTTCCATGAACAGCTATCAGTGAACCAAGAAGCAGCGAGCCAATGCAGAATTTGCATTAGCGTTAAAAAGTGGTGGTCAGCGACGCTCCCCATGAAGGAACAAGAAAAGAGACTAAAAGACTACCCATTTGTTGAGGCTGCCAGTCGTCCTTTCCGGGAGATCCAGTACAAAAATCGACCCAAACACTGGTTCGATCTTCCCGTACGCATGCAGGAGGAAGCACTATTAGGGCCACCAGTAACAGTTAACGAAGATTGGGAAAAGGAGTTCTTCACCGAGGCGGAGATGGGAGGAAAAAAATAGCTTTCTACGGAAAGCAAAAAAACCCGGCCCTTTTCAGGGCCACCATAATCTTAAAAAGAGTTGCTTTGTCACAAACACACACTTTTTCAACCAATCAGACACCTCCATTATCCCACACCCTCACTGTCACACCCCTGTATCCCCTCACAGTACCCAAAACATTCATGTACTCCCCTCCTCCAGGTCATCCAATACTAAAAAACTTTTGGAAACCGCTCTCCCCCCACCCCCACCCCTCACAATAGCTAAATTATCTCGAACGCTAGTCCAGTTCTCTAAATGTAATGGAAAGTCAGGCCCCCGGATACGCCTTCCCCACAATTTTGAGCGATCAAATTACCCTGATTAGTCTCCTCTCATAACTTACCACACTCTTAACCCGTATTTACTATGAGATTGTCCCCCTAATAAATAGCATATGTTCATTTAATATAATATATTAATAATTTTCGTTGAATAATTCATTCCACAAGACACTTTTCAAAAAAAATAAAAAAAATGGCAGATTAGTTTGACAGAAATACGCGTATTGATTTATTCAGGAGTGTCTGTCGGTTGTGTCCTTGGGCAAGACACTTCATCCCTTCACTTCATCCAAGACACTTTTCAGGGCCACCATAATCTTAAAAAGAGTTGCTTTGTCACAAACACACACTTTTTCAACCAATCAGACACCTCCATTATCCCACACCCTCACTGTCACACCCCTGTATCCCCTCACAGTACCCAAAACTTTCATGTACTCCCCTCCTCCAGGTCATCCAATACTAAAAAACTTTTGGAAACCGCTCTCCCCCACCCCCACCCCTCACAATAGCTAAATTATCTCGAACGCTAGTCCAGTTCTCTAAATGTAATGGACATGTCAGGCCCCCGGATACGCCTTCCCCACAATTTTGAGCGATCAAATTACCCTGATTAGTCTCCTCTCATAACTTACCACACTCTTAACCCGTATTTACTATGAGATTGCCCCCCTAATAAATAGCATATGTTCATTTAATATAATATATTAATAATTTTCGTTGAATAATTCATTCCACAAGACACTTTTCAAAAAAAAAAAAAAAATGGCGGATTAGTTTGACAGAAATACGCGTATTGATTTATTCAGGAGTGTCTGTCGGTTGTGTCCTTGGGCAAAACACTTCATCCCCATTGCCCATGTGTAAAAAAGCTCTCATTCATAAGCTCCAGATTATCCAAAATTGTGCGGCTAGAATTATCACACGAAATCGGAAATACTGCCGAATTACCCCAATACTTAAGAGCCTTCACTGGCTTCCTATCGAGCAAAGGAGAAGGTACAAAATAATTCTGATCACCTACAAATGCATAAATGGAATAGCCCCCATCATACCTCTCTGAGCTGATCTCCCAGTACACACCAACAAGAATCTTGCGTTCTGCTGACTCTAACAACCTTGTCACACAGAATGCAAAATTGGCCTCAGTCGGCGATAGGGCTTTCTCAATTGCTGCACCTGTTCTCTGGAATTCCTTACCAAGTCATATAAAAACGGAACTGACCATTAAACAATTTAAGTCCCACTTGAAAACATATCTATTTGGCGAAGCATTTTATTTGACCACATAGAGATGAAACCCATACACTACGTCATTACAGTGTAGCATGTAAAGCCAAAGAGCACAATGGGGATTTTGGGCTTAAACATTGTTATTATTATTATTGAATCGCTTGAAAACTTGGTGTGCTTCTTTGGGGTGACCTCTAGATGGGAGCTATCGATTTTCTTCCATTTCCGTCAAAAATAGTTGCCATTGGCAATGACCTTTGATGAACTTGGTGCAGTTATGCAGCAATATTTCCCTTTGACACACCCTGCAGGGCACATTTATGATTGGATCGCTTGGAAACTTGGTGTGCTTGTGTGGGATGACATCTATATGGGAGCTATCGTTTTCTTTCTGTCGAAAAAATGTTGCTGCTGACCATTGAATTTAGTTTAGTCAGACCTCAATATTTCCATTTGACACACCCCTTCAGGGCACATTTATGATAGGATCACTTTGAAAATTGGTATGTGTGTTTGGCGTGACCTCTAGTTGCCTTACGGTTTACATTTAAAATTGCATGGATTACTCTGATGTTGTGCACACACAATGCTGTTATGTTTAAATTTCACCAAATAACATTGGTACCAATGATCTTCAATTTTGCCATTTCACTTATAACTTATCAAGTTCAAGTTTGTCAAGTTGAGCTACAGTGTCATTGACACTTTCATTTAAATTTTCCAAAAACTCTCAACAAAACTATATGAGACCCTTCATTGGAATGAGCTCGGAGACCTCGTTCCAAAGAGGGGTCACATGATATGACTGTGGAAATTTTTTGAAAAATAGTATTTTTTCAGCTACAGAATTTGCATATTACGCAGGTGATTGTGGCCGATTCATTGGGTAAAGGGTTAATGATAGTAATTAGTAAGGATTAGGTGGATGAAGAGAAAAACAAAAAGAAAGTGGTGCCAAAAATTCAGTGCAAACTAAGATTCAGAGCTGAAACATTCAGATAGGTGAACTAGGAGGTGGGGAATCTTTAGACTTTATGAGAAGCAATAACAATGTCAGAAAAACTGTAACAGATCTCAGAACATTTTGCGATTATTTGATTAGGTTTAAAAAATAAGGGGTTATTACTTACATGTAGTTAGTTTAGGCAAGATATAAGGCCTAAATGGTTAAAATTTTGTTTCACAGGCCCTTCCCCATGGTCCTTTTGGCTGCTGCGTGCTCTCTTTTTATAACCAATGCAAACTTGAACAAAATAAAAAAATTTAAAGGTTTATGTCTGATATTTTACGAAAGTTAATAAAATTGATAAATTTGTCCCTTGAGTGCAGCAAGGCTTTGCAATGCTAAGGCATTGCAAAGCCTTCTTGCATTCAAGGGATGAAATACACCACCACCCATGCTGTTTTGTAGGCCTAAATCATAAAAACAAACCAAAAGCATGAATAATTTTGATGGCAAAGAAATAATTACAAAAATAAAATATAAAAATACTTTCCCACATAGTGTGTGTGTGTGGGGGAGTGGGGCTGGGGAGAGGGGGGGGGGGGTGAAAATAAATTGCAGGACCCCTATGCTGGGGTGGGTGGGTGGGTGGTCGAAGGACTCAAAAATAAATTATTTCAAACCATTTGCAAATTTTTTCCATGCTACATTTCAGCCAAATTAAAGACATTAAGAGCCATCTGGTATATTAAAACATTTAGCACCGTCATATATGGCTAGGAGAAGTAGTAACAAGTAACTGTACTAGTTTGATACTCAAGTATATTATAAAATAAAAATGAAAAAGGAAACGTTAAATCCAATAAGCTTCCAACAAAACAATTGAAACAAAATTTAATCTAATACTTTCAAAGTTAAAACTCAAAATATAATTTACACAATGAAACAAAATGTGTTTCTCACAATAAGAAATACAAAAATCACACACAAAATTTGACCAGCAAGAACACTTAGTTTTGATAAAATGAGCATGTAACAGTTAAGTCATTGAATGTTACCGTAAAATTTTACTAGAATTACTAGAATAAAGTACAGAAATCCATATTCTCAGTATATAACATATATATAAGTTTGAGATCTATGCTGATAAAAACTAAGCTTTCCTGGTTATTACAGGTTATTTCAATTATTTGAGAACTATTCTAAACTATATACAGATATTAGTGAACAATATTGTTATTTTAACATTGTTTAACACCAAAAATATGTAAAATCTTATATGTAGGAACAATAACTTAGGGGTGGGTGTCTGAAAATGGCCGGAAAAAAATTGCAAAACATGAAAAAAAATTGGGGTGGGTTACCCTGAAATAACTTGCTAAATTGGAAAAAAGGATGGGTGGGTCCCTTGGAGGGTCAAATTCCAAAAAAAAAAACAGCATAGGGTCCTGAATTCCTCCTCCCCCCCCCCCCCCCCCCCCCCAGCAAGCAATTTTGCAAAAATGGCCTGAGAAACAGGATTTACTTTGTGTGGCCTAACCCCTAATCATAATTTGGAATAGTGTAAAAAATTTGTCCAAAAGGCCCTTGAAAATGGCTGGCAAAAGTCCTTCAAATCCCTTGAATTAACCTTATCCTTAAGACAATGAACTTTGCCTTTGCAATGATGTATTCCATCACATTATATTACGAAAGGGTCAAAGGTTTATAATAAATGGGTACTGGAAGCTGGATGGGTAGGGGGAGACAGCTGTCCCTTGCCTTGAGGCTAGGAAGGCAAGGGGTCTTGCATGGATGACAGTGCCATTAGGCCAACTAGCTAGCTGCCTTGGGTGCAGACCTCCGAGGGGTGCAGACTCCCACGCAGTACTGACATTTTAAGGGTCACAGTTTTATAGAAATGAGTTCTGGATAATGTGCCTAATGTTTCCATTGCTCTAAAGATCCTTCTTACGCTTCCAGTATTAGTGGAAAATGGTGAAAGTAGTTTCTCAAAGCTCAAACTTATAAAAACTTACATACGCTCTACAATGTTGGAAAAGAGACCAGTTGGCTTGGCAACTAGATCAGTTGAACATGCTCACGCATCATCACTTGATCTGGTTGATTTGGTGACAAAAGTTGCAAAGGAAAAGGCAAAGTGAGATTTTAATGTGTCTGAAATTGAAACTTTTATGAGACGTTTTTAACTCTGTATATTTTTTGTTTCTTTCTCTGTCTAACTGTAAGCATGGTAACATGACAGGTTGGTTCCGTCAAATAAACTTAAATGGTACATATACTTAAAGGTGAGTGAAGTAAAAGGTTTTAAAGTTGTGTTGCCAATAGCTGGGGTATGCAAGTAGTATGTGAATTGGTTTTGGGGCCTGTTCTTCTGGAGTCTGGGGCCGGAGTCCGGGGCCGGATGACGTCATCTTAATTAAAAAGTTACATAAGGTAATTAACGTCACTTAATGAATATTTTTTTGTAATCACTTTAATAACTGTTGCTTAATTAATTTTAATTAATGACTGTTGCATAATTAATGTAATTAATGAGTGTAATTAGGGTTGATTATAATAATTAGTATATTAATAAATGAATTAATAATGTCGATTAGTACATATTTTTTTTTAAAGTCATAATTTGGGATAGATATTATTAGATAAAAAATAATATATTTAAAAGTAATTTATTTAAAAATAATATTGACGTACTGAACATATATATGAATGCTATCGACTGACTCTGACCTGGACACGTGCTAAGGTAAACAGTTCATTGCGTGTTTAGGTGTCATTAACAACCAATGAAATCTTGTTAAATCGATTTTTCTTTTCAAACGCCAACTACTATACGAGAGTGACAGATGTTGAGATCATAATCTGTCCTAAATATCATTAGACTGGACATGCTATCATGTATCTAAAAATCAATGATGATCTCACGCGACAAGATGTGTCTTGCTTTTAACTGAAGACTGTGAACGACTCCATTGTGGCTATTTTTATAGGTGCAATTGGATTTAATAACTTGCGTGATTCTTACATATTTATAACGCAAGTTTATTCTTCTCGTTTTTATGGCTGTCGAAAAACTCTCACAGACCAAGTTATTCTGATTTTACGCCTCACGCGATAAAGTAATTTTTTAATCTGATGACCACATGAACAAATAACATTTCGGTTATTGAAAAGTGGGCGTGTTTGTTTTTTCCACTATAAAGTCTGACGATTCGAACCTCACTCTCATTAGAAACTGTGTCAGAAAAGCCAAGATGACAAGCATCGACTATACTTCCGTGAACAGCTATGAGCGAACCAAGAAGCAGCGAGCCAACGAAGACTTTGCATTAGCGTTAAAAAAGTGGTGGTCAGCGACGCTGCCCATGAAGGAACAAGAAAAGAGACTAAAAGACTACCCTTTTGTTGAGGCTGCCAGACGTCCTTTCGGGGAGATCCAGTACAAAAATCGACCCAAACACTGGTTCGATCTTCCCGTACGCATGCAGGAGGAAGCACTATTAGGGCCACCAGTAACAGTTGACGAAGATTGGGAAAAGGAGTTCTTCACCAAGGCAGAGATGGGAGGAAAAAAATAGCTTTCTATGGAAAGCAAAAAAAACCGGCCCTTTTCAGGGCCACCATAATCTTAAAAAGAGTTGCTTTGTCACAAACACACACTTTTTCAACCAATCAGACACCTCCATTATCCCACACCCTCACCGTCACACCCCTGTATCCCCTCACAGTACCTAAAACTTTCATGAACTCCCCTCCTCCAGGTCATCCAATACTAAAAAACTTTTGGAAACCGCTCTCCCCCGCCCCCACCCCTCAAAATAGCTAAATTACCTCGAACTCCAGTCCAGTTCTCTAAATATAATGGACATGTCAGGCCCCCAGATATGCCTTCCCCACAATTTTGAGCGATCAAATTACCCTGATTAGTCTCCTCTCATAACTTACCACACTCTTAACCTGTATTTACTATGAGATTGTCCCCCTAATAAATAGCGTATGTTCATTTAATATAATATATTAATAATTTTCGTTAAATAATTCATTCCACAAGACACTTTTCGAAAAAAAAAAAAAAATGGCGGATTAGTTTGACAGAAATACGCGTATTGATTTATTCAGGAGTGTCTGTCGGTTGTGTCCTTGGGCAAGACACTTCATCCCCATTGCCCATGTGGGGGCACGGTGACGCTGTGCACTAAGGCGTACTGCACGTCGATGGAGCACCTGTCTTCAACCAATGCTAACCCTGTGTAGAATTTTGACAGTTGCTTGCCGTTGCTCAGTGCCTCTCTCCGGCTTCCCCCACCCATAAAACTGTCATGGTCATGATTAGTTATTGTGCAGACCTTAAACACCAATAAATAAATATAAATAAATAGTCGGTTATCAAAACAGCCCTTAAGTGTTTAACAGTTAATTGTGAACCAATGCGTTTAAAAATGAAAAATTTGGGTGATAACACTACGGACTGTGTTTAATCATAGAAAAATCACACCCGCGCTATTACTAACCCGTATGATTTATTTTTGAACGTTCACTGAAGAATAACCCACCCATCTAAGTAAAAGCATGAAAGAGCTGCCATTATCTAATTACCTATGTGGGGTGGGGGTGGTCGGTAACGTTGTGTACTATGGCGTACTACCTTCAGCCATTGATAACCCTGTGTAGAACTTTGACAGTTGCTTGCCTCTGCATGATGGTTCTTTCCGGATTGCTCCAACTGTCGTTAAATAAATGAAAAAAACTACAATTCTATAATAGCAGGCCAAGCCCCCCCTTCGTTTTACATGTTTTGTGAGGGGGGAAAAGCAACAGTACTTTCACCCCCCTCATTTTAATAGTTGAAAAGCGCTGTTACTCGATCAAAAAATGGTAAAAGGATATGCGACTCTGTATTAGCCACCCAAATTTGCGAGACTTGGGAAAATATAACCCACCTAAAGCTGCACCAAAGCTACGTACACTATTCGAACTCCCACATTGTGTCCTTGGGCAAGGTAATTTACCCCGATTATCCACATGGGAGCACGATGACAGCGTGTACTAAAGTGTACTGCACGTCGGTGATACGCATATTTTAGAACAATCTAACCCTGCTTGTGCGGATTTCCGGCGTTGGTGAGATGACAGTTACTCGTCATTGCTCTGTGGTTCTCTTTGGATATTCCGGAGTCTCCCCGTAAAATTGTCACGTTTAATTATAACTTGAACTTGATGTCCGGGTGTAATGAAATAGCGTATTTTCTGCAGACATTCTAAATAAACACAACTGATTTACAGACCTGTATATATATTTTTTTTTTTCAATTGAGTAAACATATATGATAGTTACTGATGTAACACGCTGATTAGTATGTTTAATGAATCTAACTACACCAGCCCGACCGACTCTTTGCCGACCATGATCACAACAAAAGTTTCAATTCTCTCTTTCTCTCTCTCTCTGTCTCTGTCTCTGTCTCACCGATACAGTATGGGTGGAAACTAATTGCGTTCAAGCTGTTGTTTTTTTTCAGCAGCAACACTTTTCGAGCAAAATCTTCCAGCCCCCTCCCCCCCTCCGAAAAATTTGGCCCGTATGCATACGAATTAGACTAAACAAACACTCAAGTTAATCTCTTTAAGTTACGTAATCTAACGGTAGTCACAGAGAACATAATTGCAATTTGTGGGTCTCATAATTGTTCATACTAATCCTTTAATGAATATCTCGGAATTTGTAAGCAAACACATTGCATTTAACCGTGTGTAACTCATCAGTAATCAAACAAATCTTTTTAAACTGCCAATATTTTGCAGTTTAAAATTAATTTTTCAACTTTTATTTTAAGAAAACTACCCATCCTTTTTCTCGAGCGGCAATTTTGTGGCATCATTACCATGGTGATGGATGGTGCAAGTGTGCATAGCGAGAAAGATTGGCAGAGGAGAGGGGGTGGGAGCCAGGTGAGGTGGTGTGCCTATCCTGATAAACAGCAACACCAGATGAAGACACGAAGGCCATGAGTTGAGGCCTTATTTAGGCCTTCACTCACTCGTGGGCTTCTCATCCTCATACATTAATGGGGTTGGTCACTAACAATTAATCAATTCGTCGGAGGGATGGTGGTGGGCCACCCTTGGACAGGATAGTGATTAAGGGTAGGGCTAATGGAACTTGGTCGAATGGCTGGTGAGGTCGGGCTTTTTTGGTCAGATTACTGTGTCGTCCTTGGAATTGGCGAGGAGATCACTGGCTGGAAAGATAAGGGTATTGAGTCATTAGGTGAGCGGATGGGTTGAGGCACTGTAACTAGGATAACGGAGGGTAAGAGGGATAAAGCCAACACTAAACTGACTAATGGGACCCAGTCTATAGTAGTAGAATTGGTAGGGGCAGGGGGTAGTGTGTGACCTGGTGTTTCATACCATATTAGGTGTAGTGCCATTGTTTGATGTTATCTGATGTCAAGTCACAATGCATGATGAGAGTCACTACATGAGCACTCATGTTGTGATGTCATTGCCATGGTGATATGTGGACGTATTGCGCATATGCAGCGTGTGTTTAACAAAATGGACAATGGAAATGCATTACACCCTTTTTAGCATTAAATCACTTGATATGCATCAAAACTCATTTTAAAGCAACACTTTTTTCTTCACTCAATAGACTCCCATCCCGCCCCTTGGGGGTCAACAAGGTGAACATATTTTTCTTGCATAAAATCATTCGAAATCCATCAAAACACATTTTAAAGCCAAAAACAAAACAAAACATTCCACCTATTAACAGGCTGAAAACAATTTTTGTGCACAAAATCACTCAAAACTCATTATAAAGAAAGAAAAAAAAAATTTCCAATGGACCCCTACCCCATAGGGACAACTGTGTTGTTTTTATTGCTAAAATCACTCAAAACTCATCCTAAAAGCAAAAACAATTATTTCACCCAATAAACCCACCCCAATAACCACAAGCAGCCAACTATGGCCAATATAGGATGTTCTCATCTTCTCATCAAATGAAGATATCCTGCAAATTCAGGAAATAAATGCAGCCTGCAACCTATGCTGATGAAATCCATGATGGCTGCTGTGGTGGCCATTGTAGTGGCCGTCCATGACATCAACTTTAACATATATAGAAAATTTGATAATCAAAAGAAAAAAAAACTGTGGGCTTTCGCCCAGGCTGAACGAATTGTGGACAGACATCTGCAAATGGCATGACAATAGCTTAGCTTGACTTTGTGAAGACAAGCTGATTGTTCCCACAGACTCATATAGGAAAGTGAGATGAGGGTGTAGTTTTACCAAGAATGCAAAAAATATTTAATCATTTTGGTTAACTACTGAATTTTGGCACCAGTATGAAACAAGAGGCCCCAGGGGGCCTGAGGGCACTCACCTGACCAGGTAGCCTAAATAATATCAACCTAGGATTTGAACAAGTTGTATCTGCCCTCCGTAGAAAAGCATATTCCAAATATCAAAAGATTCTGACTTTTGGATCAGAAGATTATAAGAATATTATAATTCGGGTTCCCATGGGGAGATATGGGCGGGTAAATTTTTTTCTATTTTTAGCTTGTGTGGTTCCAAGGCGGGACAGGAAAATATTATTTTTGGCATAAATTAGGTACTTATGACCCAATAAGCCCTCGTATCAAATTTGTTTCAAATCGGTCTCTCGGTTTGGAAAATAGAAATTTTGGTATAATTTGGGCTCCCATAGGGAGCCCAAATATGAACCCAGAGACTTGGCTTTCTTAAACTTCAATTTCACTTCTCCTGGGATACTGTATATCAAATACTGACCCGTGAAGGAGAAGAATTTTAAACAGTATTCCTCATATTGAACTAAGTTATAATTCAGGCTCCCACAGGGAGCCCAAATATGAACCCAGGGATTTGGCTTGAACAAACTTGGATCTTACCCCCAAAGGATGCTGCATACCAAATATCAAAAGATTCTGATTGGTGGAACTGAAGAAGATTTTTCAAGAATATTCCTCATATTGCACTAATTTGAACATTTGGGCTCCCATAAAGAGCCCAAATATGGACCCACGGATTTGATTTCAACAAATATGTGAATCAATGTTCCAAAGATGTTATATGTGAAATATGAAAACTTTTGGTGCAGTGGTTTGGGAGTCAAAGAGTCTTTAATGTTTTTTCCCATCACCCACAGTGTTAAAAAATGCGGACTCAGCATTTTTTCATCAAAGTCCTGAAAAAATACCTTACCCACAAAACTGATGGACATTTTTTTACCATTCCTATCTGTTGGTCCCAAGGAAGCCTCACACCACATAAAAATTCTCAGTGCCGCATAGTTTTGGAGAGATGGGCGATTCCCATGGGGCCACTGAGAAATTTTTGTTGGCATAAATTAAGTACTTATGACCCAATAATATCTCATATTAAATTTGGTAAAATTGGCCTCTCGGTTCAGAAAATAGAAATTTTGGGAGGACAAATTCTTGACCCTCTCAGAATAAAGGCAAATACTGCCCATCAAACTTCTCTTGAACAAACTTGAGTGTGCACCTCAAATGGACGATGCATACCAAAATAATAAGTCTCTGGTACTGATGGTTCATGAGAAGATTTTTTAAAAATTGGCACATTTTGACCGCATCCCCCTCCTCAATATAGCAGAAAACCAATTTGAAGAAAAAAACAAATGCCCCTATATAACCACTACTCATGGGAAATTTCATTAAATTGCAACCAGTGGTTTGGGAGAAAATGACCCAAACACCACCTTCACGATGGACAGCGGACAAAAAGTCAGGTGAGCTAAAAAAAGACTCTTATGTACTATCAATGTTGATTTATTAGCTCACCTGAGCGAAGCTCAAGGGGAGCTTTACTAATCACTTTCTGTCCGTCGTCCGTCGTCCGGCGTCCGTCGTCCGTCGTCGTCCGTCCGGCGTTAACTTTACATTATCGACTTCTCCTCCTAAACCACTAGCCCAATTTTATTCAAATGTTGGCTAAATGTTTATTACCTAATGCCAATTCAGATTTGTTCAAATGAAGTTGCCCCTCCTCCTGGGTGGTGCCACGCCCCCAAGGGGCACCAAAATCTTTGTAAATCTTCTTCTCATGAACCAGCAGTAGCAGAGACTTGATATTTGGTGTGCAGCTTCCTTTTGAGGTGTAGACTCAGATTTGTTCAAGAGAAGTTTGTGGGGCTATACTTGGCGTCGTTATGGGAGGGTCAAAATTTTTTGCCCCGCCCAAAATTTCTATTTTCCAAACCGAGAGGCTGATTTGAACGAAATTTTATGTGAGGGCTTATTGGGTCATGAGTACTTGATTTATGCAAAAAAAAATTTTCCCCGCAGCCCCGTGGGAACCGCAGGAGCTAAAAATAGAAAAAATTTAAAACGCCCATATCTCCAAAACTGCACGGCACTGAGAATTTTTATTTGGTGTGCAGCTTCCTTAGGACCAACAGAAAGGATTGGTAAAAAAAAATTGCCATCGGTTTTATCATAGGGTACAGTTTCGGGACTTTGAAAAAGTGCTGAGTCAGCACTTTTTAACACTGTAGGCAATGGGAAAAACATTAAAAAAATCTTCTTCTCCAGATCCAGCAGGCAGAATCTTTTGATATTTGGTATGCAACATTGTAGGGTGGATCTGATTCAAGTTTGTTCAAATCGGCCCCCTGGGTTCATATTTGGGCTCAGTATAGGAGCCCGATTTCGAACTTAGTGCATTTCAGGCAAATTTCTTAAAAAATCTTCTTCTCCAGATCCAGCAGGCAGAATCTTTTGATATTTGGTATGCAACATTGTGGGGTGGATCTGATTCAAGTTTGTTCAAATCGGCCCTCTGGGTTTATATTTGGGCTCTGTATAGGAGCCCAAATTTGAACTTACTGCATTTCAGGCAAATTTCTTTGAAAATCTTCTTCTCCAGATCCAGCAGGCAGAATCTTTTGATATTTGGCATGCAACATTGTAGGGTGGATCTGATTCAAGTTTGTTCAAATCGGCTCCCTAGATTCATATTTGGGCTCACTATAGGAGCTTGAATTCGAACTTAGTGCATTTCAGGCACATTTCTTCAAAAATCTTCTTCTCCAGATCCAGCAGGCAGAATCTTTTGATATTTGGTATGCAACGTTGCGGGGTAGATCTGATTCAAGTTTGTTCAAATCGGCCCCCTGGATTCATATTTGGGCTTACTATAGAAGCCCGAATTCGAACTTAGTGCATTTCAGGCAAATTTCTTAAAAAATCTTCTTCTCCAGATCCAGCAGGCAGAATCTTTTCATATTTGGTAAGCAACATTGTGGGGTGGATCTGATTCAAGTTTGTTCAAATCGGATCCCTGGGTTAATATTTGGGCTCAGTATAGGAGCCCAATTTCGAACTTAGTGCATTTCAGGCAAATTTCTTAAAAAATCTTCTTCTCCAGATCCAGCAGGCAGAATCTTTTGATATTTGGTATGCAACATTGTAGGGTGGATCTGATTCAAGTTTGTTCAAATCGGCCCCCCCTGGGTTCATATTTGGGCTCAGTATAGAAGCCCGATTTCGAACTTAGTGCATTTAGGCAAATTTCTTAAAAAATCTTCTTCTCCAGATCCAGCAGGCAGAATCTTTTCATATTTGGAATGCAACATTGTGGGGTGGATCTGATTCAAGTTTGTTCAAATCGGCTTCCTAGATTCATATTTGGGCTCACTATAGAAGCTCGAATTTGAACTTAGTGCATTTCATGCAAATTTCTTAAAAAATCTTCTTCTCCAGATCCAGCAGGCAGAATCTTTTCATATTTGGTAAGCAACATTGTGGGGTGGATCTGATTCAAGTTTGTTCAAATCGGCCCCCTGGGTTTATATTTGGGCTCAGTATAGGAGCCCAAATTTGAACTTAGTGCATTTCAAGCAAATTTATTAAAAATCTTCTTCTCCAGATCCAGCAGGCAGAATCTTTTGATATTTGGTATGCAACATTGTGGGATGAATCTGATTCAAGTTTGTTCAAATCGGCTTCCTAGATTCATATTTGGGCTCACTATAGAAGCTCGAATTCGAACTTAGTGCATTTCAGGCAAATTTCTTAAAAAATTTTCTTCTCCAGATCCAGCAGGCAGAATCTTTTGATATTTGGTATGCAACATTGTTGGATGGATCTGATGCAAATTTGTTCAAATCGGCTCCTTAGATTCATATTTGGGCTTACTATAGAAGCTCGAATTCGAACTTAGTGCATTTCAGGCAAATTTCTTAAAAAATCATCTTCTCCAGATCCAGCAGGCAGAATCTTTTGATATTTGGTATGCAACATTGCGGGGTGGATCTGATTCAAGTTTGTTCAAATCGGCCCCCTGGATTCATATTTGGGCTCACTATAGAAGCTCGAATTCAAACTTAGTGCATTTCGGGCAAATTTCTTCAAAAATCTTCTTCTCCAGATCCAGCAGGCAGAATCTTTTGATATTTGGTATGCAACATTGCGGGGTGGATCTGATTCAAGTTTGTTCAAATCGGCCCCCTGGATTCATATTTGGGCTTAATATAGAAGCCTGAATTCGCACTTAGTGCATTTCGGGCAAATTTATTAAAAAATCTTCTTCTCCAGATTCAGCAGGCAGAATCTTTTGATATTTGGTATGCAACATTGTGGGGTGGATCTGATTCAAGTTTGTTCAAATCGGCTTCCTAGTTTCATATTTGGGCTCACTATAGAAGCTTGAATTCGAACTTAGTGCATTTCAGGCAAATTTCTTAAAAAATCTTCTTCTCCAGATCCAGCTTCAGAATCTTTTCATATTTGGTAAGCAAACATTGTGGGGTGGATCTGATTCAAGTTTGTTCAAATCGGCCCCCTGGGTTTATATTTGGGCTCCGTATAGGAGCCCCAAATTTTAACTTAGTGCATTTCAGGCATATTTCTTAAAAAATCTTCTTCTCCAGATCCAGCAGGCAGAATCTTTTGATATTTGGTATGCAACATTGTGGGGTGGATCTGATTGTGATTCATGAACGTATTTATTTGTAAAGTTGATAGAATCTTAGACAAAATTTGCAGAAAAGATCTACTATAGAAGGGGTGGTATCCAGGGTGAACCGTTTACCCAAATCTAGCAGTACTAATGCATTATTCACTCAAATCTCCGTTCAAATTTTATGACCCCTCATTGGAACACACGCATTCAGCTCATTCCAACAAAGGTCATATGCCATGTTTTCGAGACAAAAGAATAAAAATTTTAGTTATTCATGAAATTTTTAGGCAACTGTTGTCTGTTATTCACATTGCTTCATGAAATTTCAGTACTTTTAGAAGTTACCTCAGTAATCAAGGGTTAATTCCCCTTAATTAAATGTCGCCTCTAAAAAACAACCACTTTGCATATCTTACCTTTTTACCAGCATAACTGCCAAAACTTGTCAGCATTCTTCGCAAAAATCGCTATTCAAATTTTAATTTTTGTCTCTTAAACATACATGTACTTATCGCTTGTAAATACCCCATTGGAATGAGCTTTTTGAGCTCATTCCAATGAGAGGTCGCACACCATGCTTTTTGAGTCAAAAAAGCAATTTTTTAGTTATTCCAGAATTTCGTACGTAAAACACAGCTTTATGACTTCACATTAAAATGAGCTCTCTAAGCTTGTTCCAATCAACATTCACGCACTATGTCTTTCACACAAAAAATAAAATTTTCCATTTATTCAGGAATTTTGTTTGCAAGAACACTCTTACCCCCCCCCCCCCCCCCCCCCCCCCACACACACACACACACACACACACACACACACAAACACAGACACACACATCTAAAAGTTCGGGCAGCAAAAAAACAGTTACTTCAATTTTTAAATGCATTATAGGAACAACTTGCCTAATCAAATTTAAATACTTTTGCATCATTCTGTATCTAGAACAAACCATTTACCATAACTTTACGCAAAATTCTCCAGCATCATTCACAAAAAAACACCATTATTTATATATTCACATTTCTGTCTCAAAAATATACCTGATCTTCCCATACCCCTATTGGAATAAGCTATTTGAGCTTGTTCCAATGATGATAAAAAAAACTAATATTTTGGAAAATTTGTGAAAATTTTTGTTTTCTTGCATGCAAATATGTACATGTAGCACATGGAAGATATCCACAGTTGGGGAGAGATGTCCAAGGCTATCTCTTCACATTCCTTGTTTGTGCTTCAAGCTAAACCAGTTTGTCTGCAGAGATAAATTTGCTTTATTAAAAATCATTGGAGATTGGCCACACACCAATGATTTTAAATAAAACTAATTTTAGGTAACAAATGTTGAACTTCAAACAAAATCTATCACTCAACCAGTTAATGTTGATGAGGCATGACATGGTGAAGGTGACCTAAAATACTTCTTAGAGTCACTTTGTCAGGTGAGCGATTAAGGCCACGTGGGGCCTCTTGTTATATTAGGAAAAACCAGAGAATCAAATGCTTTTAGTTTCTTTGTAACATTCAATACCGACATTGTAGCAATTGGCAAGAAACACAACACATCATACAGAGATATTTTGGTAAAAGTAATTCATCAACAAATATTTGGGTAAAAGTAATTTATCAACAAATAATGGAAAACTTAGATGTGAGTCTTCCATGGAAGACGTGTGTCGCCTGGCATTTCAGACAGAATTCCAAGTGGAAAAGGGGCATAACTCTGGAAAAAGTACAGCGGATCAAAAAATAAAATAGGAGGTGCACAATGCCATGATGTGATAAAGAATCACTGAAAGTTTCATCAAAATCCATTCATAGGTTAAAGAGGAGTGGCGGATAAGAGAAGACTGACGTTTCAGTCAGAATGCTAAGTGGAAAAGGGGCATAACTCTGGAAAAAATACAGTGGATCAAAAAATAAAATAGGAGGTGCACAATGCCATGATGCGATAAAGAATCACTGAAAGTTTCATCAAAATCCATTCATAGGTTAAAGCGGAGTGGCGGATAAGAGAAGCCTGGCGTTTCAGACAGAATTCTAAGTGGAAAAGGGGCATAACTCTGGAAAAATACAGCAGATCAAAAAATAAAATAGGAGGTGCACAATGCCATGATGTGATAAAGAATCACTGGAAGTTTCATCAAAATCCATTCATAGGTTAAAGAGGAGTGGCGGATAAGAGAAGCCTGGCGTTTCAGACAGAATTCTAAGTGGAAAAGGGGCATAACTCTGGAAAAAATACAGCGGATCAAAAAATAAAATAGGAGGTGCACAATGCCATGATGTGATAAAGAATCACTGAAAGTTTTGTCAAAATCCATTCATAGGTTAAAGAGGAGTGGTGGATAAGAGAAAGTGTGACTCGGACGACGCGGACGATGACGCGGACGGCGCAAGACGACAAAAGTAATCCCTATATGTCGCTCCCCACTTCATGGGGCGGCGACACAATAAAAGTAATTCATCAACAAATATTTTGGTAAAAGTAATTCATCAACAAATAATGGAAAATCAGCAATTTAACTGGAAGAGTGCCAGGCACCCAACGGAAAGAGCATTAAGACCAACATGAATTTAAATCAAAAAGCTTGGTGTGGCTCTAGCAGTCTTTAATTCGTAGAGAGCAATTTTGTTCCTAAAAATTATTTTGTACACATTTGATTGTAGGGATGTGCCTATTTCAAAAGGAGTGCCTGGTTGCAATCCCAATTGGCTAAATAAATTTAGCAATCTGAATATAGAAGCAGACGACCTACTTGTTCAAACACCTGAACTGATGGTCATTAGCTAGTCTGGGCAAATTACAATAACTGATTTTATTCAGGATTACAAGCCTGGAATTTATTTATTTATTGGTTTTTAAGGTCACATATTTCTGCACAATAGCTAATCGTGACCGCAACATGGATATATAGTCAAGTCTAACCAATCGTTTATACCAATGCTGCCCATTTTTGAGGACTTCCACCCCAGGCATTGGTGACCGGGTCCTATTTTACCAGTAAAACAGAACTTGTTTACCTCAGTAAACAGTCACTGTTTCACTTCCCGGGGTTCCCACAGAGGTTACAAGCCTGGAAAATGGTGGAGTTAATGAACATGAAAAATATCTTCATTAGATACCTTTAAGCAGTTTCTGGTAAAGGACTTTTCAGACAGACAACTCTTTACCAGAAACTGCTGCTGACACAAAACAACTTTCTCCGATCACTGTTGGCCAAATTGTGTGTATCAGTGCACCCGCAGTCAGGGTTCCGACACAAATAGTAACCTATAGATTAGGTTACGGGGGAGGTTAAGTGCTTCTATAAACCTGAAACCTGGTAGGTTACAAGAGGAAACTGATTAACATAATTTACCTTATATCTTCACTGTGGAAAGCTACAGGTTACGGCATGCAAAGGACACTGTAACCTATTTTAACCCTCCACCTAACGTGACGGCCAAAACTGACCAGTGCTATGCATAAAAATAGCTACACAATTTATTTTATATTTTCATTTTTTGCTTCCAAAACATAGCTTATGATCCCTCATTGAAACGAATGATGGAGGGGGGGGGGGGGGGTCATAAGTTCCCCCAATGAGGGGTCATAAGCTATGTTTTGGAAACAAATGAAAGTGTTAATGACACTGTAGCTCAACTTGAATATGACAGGAATTAGTACTTGCTATGACCAAGTAAATGATAATGAATGTGACATGAATTAGTATTTGCTGTGACTAAGTCAACAGTAATAAAAGAATTACAAGGTGAATGCAATGGACTACAGATTAGGACCATTCACTTAGGATAGAAGCTCTTTACAAAAAAAACTGATTTCACCTAATTTCGGCACAAAATGGCCAACGGTAGCCATCTTGGATTTTGGACCAAACTCAAAAACACTTGTTCTCGTCCCAAGGTGACAACAAAGGTACCCAAGAAGTTTCATGAATGTAGGTTCATAAATACGACCTCTAGCCTGATGTGCGTACTTAGGTTGTACAAGTAGCCCAGAAAAAAAAACTAAGTTCATCAAATTTCCATAATTTATGCACGAGAAAAAAACCTGTATTATATGTGATGTATTCCATGTTACCAAACATTCAAACAAAAATATATTCAAATCAGAACTTTCATAAAGAACAAAAAACTGAATGCACTAATTTTGGTACAAAATGCACACAAAAACACTCATTCACGTCCCACAGTGATAACAAAGGTACCCAAGAAGTTTTGTAAAGATCAGTTCATAAATGTGGCCTCTAGCCCAAGTCGTATTGGCATTTGCAATTACCGTGCTGAAAGGAACACTGAATAATTCAAAGTTAGTCTAATTTGCATAATTTATGCATGAGAAAAAAAAACCTGTATTATATGTAATGTAACCCATTGGTACTAAATATGCATACCAAAAATTATTCCAATCAGAGCTTTCATATGGAAGTTCAGTGCAAAAATCTAATTGGACCTAATTTTGTACAAAATGGATGCCAGCAGCCATCTTGAATTTCGGACCGGATGCAAAAACACGCATTCTCATCCCACGGTAACAAAGGTACCCATGAAGTTTCGAAAGATTGGTTCATAAATACGGCCTTTGGCTTGAGCCGTGTTGATGGCACGACAGACAGACGGATGAATGGATGGACAGACGACACACCATGACAATACCTCAAATTTGACTCTGCCAAAGTTGAGCTAAAAATGAAATTTTTTAAGTTATACAAGAATATTTTTTACTAGTGTTGTCTGCAAATAGCATTTGGTAAAGGGTTAAGGTAAAAGTTAAAAAATTTATAGTAATTTATATATTTTTTATACTTACCACTGACCCAGACTTCGCTGGTGCTAACTCCTTAAATTATAGGGCCAAACACAAATTTTGCCCCCCCCAATCCCCAAAATTTGCATCAAAAACCGAAATTTCAAAGTCCTATGTGGTCCCCTATACCTTATATCCTCTGTGCATGCGCAGTGTCAAGGAGGTCCTGAAATTGGCTCCAAAGGTCATTCTTTGTTTGGCCCTAAAATCAGTAACATGTCACTGATATTTGTGCTTGTAAATCTCAGTTTAAATGATGCCAGACACATAATTATGAAAGAAATGGTGGATCTAAGGATGAAATAAAGGATGAGAGGAAGAAACAGTGGCAGAATGTGTTCAGGGCTGTAACTTATAATTTTTTTACGAAATTATTTCATGTTCCCTAATTTCGAGGTATGAGCCTTATGTTGACATTCTGGCTATGAACCTACCATTGTTTGTTCAGTGTTTCCTCTCTCCCTTTCCTTAATACCCCCCTTGCTATTCTCCCATGCTTTTGGCATAATTTTGGAATTTTTTTTTACTAAAATTTCTTGGTAGTTTTGGCTTGGTAACAGAATGATTATTCTGTTTTTTCCCCATGTTTGCGTCCTCACCCTTGGTTGATTTGGCATTGTGATCTGCATCTACCATCCGATGTACTGCAGTTTCTTCTCTGGAAGCCTCTGTTTTACATCGGATAGTGTTTAAATTGGTGACTGGTTTTGGGCCATGGTTACAGTGCCTGGAGTCATGTTTCCAGTTTTTGTACACTTTTGTTTATGTTGACAACGGTTACTTCTGATGGTGATTACTTGTCTTCTATTAGTTCTGCTCATAGCCAGATACATTAATATTGTCTGTAAGTGTTGAATTAATTTTTAAAAATGTTTTAAAATATTTTGTCCACACTTTGGCTTTTTTGGGATCCATTTGGGCTCATTGTTCCCATTGGGAACTTGGGCTCTTCTGAAAATTTTTCAAAAATGAAAAGGAAGCTTCCTCACATCACTTCAAACATCTCGTATAAAAATTATGAAAATCCATCTTGGCAAACTTGACTTATTGTGCAACATAGAAAATACGAACAGACGAATGGGAGTCTATTTGCATCAAGTAGTAAAAAAAACTGTAATGGTTAAAGGGTTAATGCAACAATGAATGTGACCCTGATCTATCGAACGTATCTTTCCTGTTCAAGTTATCCTAGGTGGAAAATTTTATCACAATTGGTAAGGTATCTAAGAGTAAGATAAAAACAATTACAATGGTTAAAGGGATAACAATTTGACAGGGTCACGGATCAACCCTTGCAAATTTCCTGGTAAAATTACCCCTTGGAACCAAGCTATGCCTTGATCAGTCCACAAATAGCAGAGTGTATACCTTTTATGTAGAAGATATCAGACAGTTCAGTGTTGACTTAACGTACGAAATATGAATTTTCCTTGAGGTTTTAATGCTTAAAGTCCCATAACTATATCGATTTTTTTCTATTTTTTTTAAGTCAAAAGATGGATGGTGTCCTGATTTTTAAAAAATTATGTTTTACAGGTGTATTGCTTACGAACACCTCCCAAATCAGAAAACTACTCTGCAGTAACACACAGAGTCTTTTAGAAAAACAAAATCTAGGAGTTGAGTAGGGGAAATAATGACCCCCCACAATAAACAAATTTTAAATTCTCCACAAGATTTGATGCTAAATTTCAAACCCCTCTGGAGCCCCCAAAATTAGTACAGCATAAAGTGCAATATAGGAGTCATAGTAATGCTGTATACCACATACCAATAGATTTTTTCAGGTGGATCTGATGAAGATCTTTAAAAAAAATATTCCTCATATTGCACTAAGTGACAGGTGCCAACAGTTCTGTGCCTCTCATGTCATAAAACTAGAAACTAGTGGTATCAGGTACAATTCACATTGAAAACATATCAATATATTTCTGTGAAAGTGTGTGTAGTTGCATTACTTTTCTGAGTCGTGCAACATTTTTTCTTCGAAATATCCATAGCAATCTTTACACATTTAACATGTTGAATTAAAAAACATGCTCAAGTACATTGTTTATGCATATATGTCTGACAATAAATCTTGTCTTATTATTTATTGGAAAGCTCTCTGTAAGACAGCTTTCCAATAAATAATAAGTTATGGGTTGGATAATTGAATTTGACATGTTCCGAAGTTACATGCTTATACTGAATTTCAAGAAATATAAATTTTATAGTAAATTTCCTTTCTTATTATACCTACTGCAATTGTTTACTACAGGCTTGCACTGCAGTGGAAGACCCTAACTCCGATAAAATACTCTGTATTTTAATCTTTCCCAAGAGATGTGGGAAAGAAAAGTGGTGTAAAAAACACCACGAAAAAATAAGCCAAAACTAGGCTGTGCGCCAGCGGCACACACCCAGTATGGAATACTCTTCCCTTAGTACAAATCTGCGACTTACGTTAACCAATGCGCAGTGCGTCATCAATTCTTTTGAGTCTGCCAACATAGGAGTTATGTGATCAGCGGGAAGGAAGGATTCTTACCCGAAGAAGAAGATGGGAAGGCCTCCATGTAAACAATTGCGGTAGGTATAATAAAAAAGGAAATTTACTATAAAATTTATATTTCTTATCAACCTACCTTACAACTGTTTACTACAGGCTGAATAGACAATAGGATGGAGGGAATCACATAACCAACCCACACATAACTCAATTGCACTGGAACCGTGGACAGAGGAAGAGATCCCTAGTCCTATCAAACCATAGCATCACAAACATTAGTAAAAGACAATGAAAGATGAGGCGTATGGTGATGTGCGACGCACAGACAGAAAGGGCAGTAACAGCACAGAGCTGGAACTGATCCTGTAAGAAGCTGAATGGCTGGGATAGACAACAGCCTGAGCAGAAGAAAGAGGGCCCGTAGAACAAAGGTCCTCTGTCTGCTCCTGCAGCTGTCGCAGATAAGTGGAGAAGGTAGCATTTCTCCAGTAGGCTGCCAGCATAACATCCGACAACATGATGGAGTTAGTATAAGCCCCGAGAGGAAGACAATGCACGCACCTCATGGCAGAAAAAAGATTGGTAATACAATTGCCAGTAGCTAGATGAGCAGAAGCTGCATGAATAGCAAGACAAATCCACAGAGAAATAGATTCAGGAGAGATCTGGCATGTGAGAAAATGCATACCCATCCGGGATAAAGGCGCAAATGCTCCACCAAGCAGAGCAGCGCCCAAGAAAGTGTCCATCTTGGAGTAAACTGCAAAGTCCTAGGCCTTTTCAAGGAAAAGTGCTGAACAAGCTTGGAGAGGCAGTGATGAGTGCCAAAACGATGCGGTACCACATATGAAAAAGGTCTCTGAAGCATGGACTTGTACCCATTGCTGGAGACTCCCAGAAACAAACATATACCAGAAACTCCCCAATCGATGTGATCGAAGGAGTGACAGAAGCAACAGAGTGATCGTACATCATTGACAGAAGAACCTTCTACTTAGCCACAGAGGCTAAACCAGTGGAGTGAGTGTCTCCTTGAAGAAGAAAAGCAACTCCACTGCTCGTCTCTAAAAACCACTACGGAGGAGACATGACCCGATAAAAGACATGTGCGCAGGCATAAGGAAGTCAGGTCGACCTGAAACCTCCTCGGGCAACTTTGGCAAAGAAAGTCGCGACGTAGAGGGAGACATGCCAGAACCGCCGCTGGCTGACAGAGAGCGGAGCAGATTGACCCACACCCACCGAGGCGACAGGGGTGTGAATGAAAGGATTCGACAATTGCAGGTTCATATCTGGGCTAGAACCTGAGGCAGAATCAGAACCGGCAGGAAGGCGTAGCCGACAAGACCATCCCAAAGGAGGGTCAGAGTGTCCACGACGAAAGCCAGAGCATCTGGACACGGGGACATGAAAGTGTCCACCAGATGGTTCCAAAGAGTTGCAAAGAGATCAACGTGGGGATGATCCCAGAGATTGCAAGGAGACTGGGATACCGCCTTGTGGAGCATCCACTCGGTGGAAAAGAACCTGCCCCGACGGGACAGGGAGTCGGCTAGGACATTCAAACGACCGGGAATGTGACGAACCACCACTCCGGCGATGACATCCTGAGCGAGCAGTAGAAGATCCCAAACCAAATCGTACATGGGAACATAGTGCGTTCCGCCCAGGTTCCAAATGTAAACAACCACCGTAGAATTGTCAGACCACAGAATGACCTGACAATTCGAAAAGTGGGGGATCCACTGTCGGAAACACAGAAGAGCAAAAAGCTCCTTCTGGCTGACATGAAGAGCTGCTAGATCCTGGTCCCATGACCTGTGAAGGAAAAGACCTAGAGGATCCAACGTCACACCCCATCTGAGATTACAGTCAGAACACGATCGGATGTGGGGAAGTCCAATGGAACTCCCTGCATAATCCAATGAACATCTGTCAGGGGAGAAGGTGACGAGAAAGAGACTCCGGTAACAGAAGCACCAGAACCAGAGGATCGACATTTGGCCTCCAACGACTGAGCAAAAAGTGTTGGAGAGGTAAGACATGCAGTTGACCTAGAGGAATGAGATCCGTCACCGAAACGCAGAGACCAAGCAGTCGGGGAAGACTCCGAGCTGATGAAGTCCATCCCAGATGACAAGATGGAGAAGGGACCAGGTATGACTTGACTCTGAACCCTAGTGACGTGAGTAGGCTAAACAGTGTGATCACCTCAGACTCCAAAAAAGCAGCATTGGATTGCCTCTGGAGGATATCAACTAGACAAGCTGAAGAAGACATCTTGGACTGTATGCGATGCGACATCAGACAGGTGAAGGCCCAAGGATCCAGGCCGAGGCCAAAGAGAATGGTCTTGAACTGGAAAACGTCCTGGGGAATGGAGCGGCGAATTGATCTGAAAGCCTCCATGATGAACTGAGGAGCAATGATAGACTGCGTCAGAATACTCAGATCGATAACCTATCTGAGTTGGCCGTCCTTCTTCAGCACCAAGAACATGCAGGAACAAAATCCCACTGAAAGAAAGTTCTTGATGACCTCGATTGTCCCCTTTGACAGGAGATCGCCTGACTTCGTGGTCAAAAGTTCCCAACGTGTAACGTTGAAAGGGACTCATGTTAGAAGAGGCACTTTCTACTTAGTGGAGTGCCTCAACCTGGGACGAAATCGAGGTGACTACTGCCGACGCCTACCCCACCCTGTGAGTGAGGATCAGCCCTTATCTTCGCAGAGGAAGCAGAAGGGTACTTGTTAGGCTTGGGACGGCGCCTACCTCCAACAGAAGGCCGATCAAGCTGACGAAGCAGCAGCAGCAGATCAATGAATGGACAAAGGGAGCCATCCCGGACCATTGCCACGGAACCATGGAATAGTCGCGGACCCGGCGAAAGAGGCATATCGAAGAGCAGCATACTGCCCCTCAAGAAGGGGGATGTCTTGTGTCCAGCACAGCGTACCTGTGAACTAATTCCAAGCTAGCTGCATAACAGGCATGTGTGTGAGAAGATGCATGAGCGCCTTGAACAGCACACACAAAACAAAAACCTGTTTGTAGTCAAACTCATCTGGGAGCAGATAAGCAGCAAAGCAGAGACAATGTGATCAAAGAAAGAACGCATTCCAGCATCCCTCCTGATAAGCCTAACCTGGACTCCAGAGTCTTCATATGGCTGAGGAGTTGGAGTCCCGATCCAAGACCGTCACAGTCTGGCAGACTGACAGATTGGCGAAATCGTAGGAACGATAATGCACCAGAGGCAAAAAGTGTCAACCTTGATGAAGAACGACGTCTTCATAGCCTTGGAACCCAGCTTAGAGTCCAAAGCGGTAAATGCTTCAACCACCTGTACCAATAGGCACAGTCGAAGATGCTCAGAAGCATGTTGCTCCACAGGCTGTAGGCGTGCAACCGATAATCGCAGCCGGGCTGACACTGTCGGCTGGTTTGAGATCTGGAAGGAACCCAAACACAAAGTCAAGAGCTGCCCCCAAGTCAGAAGACTGTTGGCTGTCGACGTCAGACTCATCCCACGACTCGGAAGACATATAGCCCATCATGGGCAAACCAGCTGATGCCCCCCATGGTGTGGGCACACCAGGGGATCAGAAAGCGACCGGTTTTCAATCCCGGAAACCACTTGTAGCCTCGCTGGAAGCAACGGAAAAGGCTCCTGGAGAGGGCCTCCCGAAGCTCACTGACTGTTGAAACGGAGTGACGTGGGAACAAACTGACAAAGTGGTTTCACTCCTGACCCATTTACCAGCGAAGGGTCAAGATCCTCAAATACACCTGACGTGGGGCGACAGGCTGCTGCCGAAAACATCTGAAGGCAGATGTGTAGTGGGGTATCACATACCCCGAGGATCAACAGAGCGGAAACTCAGGAGAGTCGCCGTGGACCTCTGCGGGACAGAAGGTCCAGGCTGCACAAAAAGCGTTGGTCACACAAAACTGGCCATGGGACCAGAGTGCGTGGACGGAAACGCCACGGAGGTCATAGTGACCCCACCATGAACATCCGAATCCAATGAGAAAAACTGAGGTACTCAACGGATGAGAGACCACAGTAGAGGGTTCGGCCGGCAGCTTCTTCCAACTTCGCCAAGTTGAAATCAGGGAAGGCTGAGGCCAATACCCCACGTCTACACTACCAGACATCCCTGCAGACCCCTGCAGGGATAAAAACTGCTGTGCTCAACGGCTGAGAGGACACAGCATGGGGGTTCGCTCGGCAGCCACTTCCAATTTCGCCGAGTTGAAGTCAGGGAAGGCTGAGGCTGATACCCCACGTCTACACTACCAGACACCACTGCAGACCCCTGCAGGGAGAAAACTGCTGTGCTCAACGACTGAGAGGACAAAGCAGGGGGTTCGGTCGGCAGCCACTTCTGACTTCACCAAGTTGAAGTCAGGGAAGGCTGAGGCCGATACCCCTCAACCACACTACAGACATCACTGCAGACATCTGCAAGGTTAAGCCGAGGCCGGCTAAAACAGTGACCGATGACGTTGTAGACGGAACAGCAGTAGCAGCAAATACAATGGGAGCTGTTGGAACTGGCGGAAAAGGGGAGAGAGCCACCTAGCTCGGCCTCCAACAGAGAAGTCACAACCCTAGTGACAGCCTCAGATGTCGACTGGAGAGGGCACATAGTCCCGGAACCAGGCATCTCTTCACCAGAAATCCAACAGCTCCCGCAGTATCCACCACGGTAAAAAAAACTGCACATCCCCCATGGATGGGGAATAACTCTCACCAGACATGGTCATGTCAGGAGGCCCCAAAACGACAGCATTCCCCACCCCCCGTGGGTGTGGGAGGAGCTGAACATCCCCCACGGAGAGGGTATAACTCACACCAGAAGTGGTCGTGTCGGGAGGCCCCGAAACGACAGCGTCCCCCCCCCCCCCCCCAGTGGGTGAGGGAGGAACAGCCACGAGAACACACCAAAAGCGAGGGCAAAAGGAATTGCCCTAAAGGAACTGGAAATAACAGAGGTGAGAGCAGTAGAAGAAAAAGGTGAATTCAACAGATACAAAAAGTAGAAGAACACCCCCAACTACGAGAGAAGGTGGCAGAAAAAACAACTGGTAGGTTCACGACAGAAACCAGACGGCCGACAGGGACCTAAAAAACAGAAATTCAGCCCTCAACAGAGTGAAGAAATCCTGTCCATACAGTCCCTCATTGACACCTAACTCCAATAATAATAATAAAATTTATCAAGCGAAAAATTTTATTTCCGAACCGCGTTGATAAGATGTCAAAAAAACATTTGCGAAAACGGAATATATAAATAAAATTCAATGAGAATGTGGTTGAAAATATTAACGAGAATATATAAAACACAGTCCTGTTATTATACGATTTTCAGATCCATAATTCCAGTCACAGGAAAACCATTATCGACGAGTTGAATTATCACTGTTTCGTAAGGCAAATGGCGGAGACACATCTTTCACGTGTCTCGGATAAAAAAAAAAAGAATGATGAATTGATGACGCACTGCACATTGGTTAACGGAAGTCGTGGATTTGTACTAAGGGAAGAGCGTCCCATACTGGGTGTGTGCCGATGGCGCTTGGCCCAGTTTTGGCTTAATTTTTCGTGGTGTTTTTTACACCACTTTTCTTTCCCACATCTCTTGGGAAAGATTAAAATAGAGAGTATTTTATCCGAGTTAGGGTCTTCCACTGTAGTGCAAGCCTGTAGTAAACAATTGTAAGGTAGGTTGATAAGAAATTGTACTGGTCATGATGACATGTACCATTGGATTGGTGTGTGTCATGATGTAATGTGCCAGTGAATTGGTGCCTGTCAAACATGTCAATTGTGTCCGACATTGACCATGACAGGCTGCTTATTTGCACGCTTGCGTGTGCTCAGTACATGTATATTCTCTCAAATAATGACAGGTACCATATTTATGAGGGCCAATCTAAGATGAGATACATTTATTACTGCTGGAATTTAACTATCAACCCTTCACCTTACACAGCACTTCAACATCACCAAAATGTTGACTTGCATGTCTTGTCCGCCCTGGAATATTTTGGGACATTAACAATAAAATCATACACAAGGGATTGTCAGTGGAACAAGCTTGATGATCTGTTTCACTGACATCCACATTTGTACAGTTTTATTGACAAATTTGTTAAAATATTTGAAAATACAAAATAGCTCAAAAGGGCCGAGATCACTCACCTGATAATCTACTTTAATTAATCTAATATTAGCAATTAAATACAAATACAAAACTGGAAATACTTTAACGTGCATTCAGGTTACTGTTAACTATATGGGGGTGGATGGGGAAAACATTGTAAAAATCACTTCACATATTTTCAAAGCAATTTGAACAACAAAACTGTTTTCCCAAATAGCTTAGAAGTTAATGAGGAAAAACATTTTTGTTAATTACAATAACATACAAATGATTATAAGACAGATCTCAAAGGTTCGACAAAAAATTATATACTCTCCCAAAAAAGAAAGTGTGCATGCTAAAAAATAACACCAAAAAAAGATATATATCATTTTCATTCATGAAATTTTATTCAATCACAGATGAATTAATTTGTGATCAACACGAGAAATTTCATTACGCTACGACGAATACTCTTGGTGCCATGGAGAGTCAAAGACACTATACAGGGTCAAACACAAAAGTCACACACTCAATATCTGGTATGACCTCCATCTGCATCGACTACTGCTGTGCATCTACGCCTCATGGAAGCGAACAAGTTAGCATGGAAGTGTTGTGGGATGTTGTTCCATATTCTGATAAGCTGTCTTTGGAGTTCCACAAGCGTTGACGATGCATGGGGAAGCCGGCGTAGCTGACGTTTCATTTCGTCCCATACATGCTCAATGGCTGAGATATCGGGCGAATTTGCGGGCCAGGGAAGCACATCCACTTGTTGTTGCTGCAGATACTGTTGAACAACACGAGCAGCGTGGGGTCGGGCGTTGTCCTGCTGTAGAATGACGCCGGGGCCGTGACGTTGCAGAAATGGGACAACAACAGGTGTAAGCACTTCATCACGATATCTGGCTGCATTGAGATTGTCATCAATAATGACCAGCTCAGTTCTGTTACGGGCAGTGATGCCACCCCACACCATGAGAGACCCTCCCCCATAACGGTTTCACTCCACGACACATGGATCTGTGTTGCGTTCGTTTCAACGTCTGTACACTCTGGTGGCCATCTGATGATGAAAGATGGAAACGACATTCATCTGTGAATAAAACACGTCGCCACCAGTATAAGGGATGCCTGAGATGTTGTCTACACCACTGCAGTCGAACACGACGATGATGTAACGTCAAAATCGGACGATTGCAGGTCTTTGAGGACGTAAGCCATATTCTCTCAGCCTGTTGATTACTGTTTGAGGATGTATCCGTCTCAGGTTAGGGATGTTCCTGGCTGTCGTCGTTGCCGTTTGTTGCCGGTTCCGGAGATGGACGACACGGATATACCGATCTTGTGCAGGGGTGGTAACTCGGGGCCTCCCGGAGCGGGGGTCGGTCTCGAACGTCATCATGTTGTGCATGTCGATGGACCAGCCTGTCTACAGTGTTACGGTGGCAGTTCAAATGCTGGGCAACCTCTCTGTGTTCTGCCAGCTCTAATCATACCCAGGGCAAGGAGACGTTGATTCATTGTCAATCTTGGCATGCTAAGGTGGAGTCGTTTTAACAGCAGCGAAAGTTTGAATGTGACGGATAGGAAGGCCTTACTTTAGTGTTTAAATACCCAAGGATTCACACTGCTGCATGAATTTTCAGACTCTCCACGTGCAAAACATGCCTTTTCACAAACATGCAGCACGTCATTTAACGTTAATGCAATGTTAACGGGGGAAAGCTGTTTTTGTGTTCAATATAACTTATTCATGAACAGGTTAACACTCTTTACACCTACAAAATTATTTTTTTGGAGTTTGATCAATTTCTGCAATGCACACTTTCTTTTTTGGGCGAGTATAGCTAAATGAATGATTAGCCTGCTTTTAGCACCTCATAATTCATTCATGATTCATAAATTTATTAAAGGTGATTAACATGTCTTAAAATATTTTTCAACTCGTAAGTTTCTGTTCTGGACAAAGTTTTTTATGTGCTGCCATGTTCAATTTTTCAAGGCTGGTTCTTCAGCTTTGGCCTTCTCACAGTCTTCTCTTTCAGGTAAAGTCTTCCTGTTGATAGATCCTCAACTGCCTAATTACTGCCTGAATTTCATCCTGAGACCATTGTTTTCTTGATCTGTTGTCCTGCTTATCTGAAAAAAAAAGTATGAATAAAAAATATTTATTCTCTACCCTGCTAGATTTCGTATTTATTTGAAATTTCATGACATTTTTAACAACAATGTAGGCGGGTTTTGTAAGTGGAGGAAGAAAGACTACCCAAATTAGCCATGCAATAATTGTCAAAAGCTCAAACTTACTGCCCTGGGAGATTTATGAATGCTGCTAACATGCCATATCATGGTCATGATTGGCCACTGTGCATAAGTATGTGACCTTAAACACCAATAAATAAATAACATGTCATATGCCTTGGAACCCCTTCCCAATCTGAGCAATTAGGTTTAAGTGGCTTGCATAGGAACAAACCTCAAGCGAAAAAGTCAGATGCAAAATTACATCATAATCACACATCCAACATGCTTACCAGGTCACTCTACCACCGTTCAGTTTAAATTAGCTTCTTCAAATCTACTTAATAAAAGGGATGACTGATATGTAAAGTTAATAGATGCTGGATTCCAAGTGATGGCAATAGCTCACACTAACTTTCACTCAGGTGAGCTGAAAAATGGATTTTTAAGCTTGCAGCTATATATGGAACAAGAGTAGTTCAAAAGATTATTTGATGGGCATATTTTATTCCTGGTCGTCCCTAATATTCATCATGATAAAAACATATGTACCACATGTTTGTGTTGTGTGGTTTACCGGTTTTATAAGTCGGTTTCAGTTTTTCTTGAAAACCGAAACCGAAACCTTGTAATTGATAAATGAGTATCATTTAGTTTTTTTTTCCTAAAACGTCGGGAAGAGATGTTTTCATTGTTCAGTTTGCACTAACAACGCCTGAAATGTCAAGCTTTGTCAGGAAATGACAGTGTTATCAATGCACGCCACATTCTGGGTGTAAAGGAGTCACTGCAGCATGTCCAGATCACTCCAGAATGACAAGTTGTCAATTACACATTGTTGACGTAAAAATGGGTTGTGTTTTCTGTGAGAATGACAAAACTGGCAGCCAACACACCTACATTTCACTGATTACAGGAAATACCTTGCGCAATTGGCATCATTTTTAACAGGTTTGTCTGAAATAGTCAATCAGTTTAATTAAAATTACTTATCTATTAATCAGTGAATAATATCATATCAGAAAAAGGTCTTGGTATTCGAAAATAACATTTGTCACAGGTTGCCCCACCACGTGTTTCAGATGTAAATCTGTGGCGTCCCTTGATGTGCTTATCTGGGAAGAGGTTTTACTGCAATTCATCCTTGGGACGTTCCGACCCAAAACGTTTTGTCCTGAACGTTTCGGCCCACTAAAACCTCGAAACCCCAAGTTCTTATTCTATTTAGTTCAATATATGAAGGCCGAAATGTCTTGAACCGAAACGTCCAGAGGCCGAAACGTCCCAAGACCGATTCAACCATATCCACGGGAAAAAGCTGTGTTCCGTAATATCGCTCTGTCAACGTGCCGCGGTTGCATTCCCACACAACTAATTTTAAGGGGGCCAACCAAAGAACACATCAGCGGTAGAAATAAAAAGTGGAATGGCAAGAGGCAAACGCAAAAAGTTTACAATATAAACAGTACACCAGTGAATTTGTAAAATCAGTTCCGTTGAGCTAAAACCATTCCATGCGCATGGAGGGGGGGGGGGGGGGGTGGGGTAGATAGATAGAAAGTGGTTCGTTTTGAAGCCCACCCAGCTACAAACAATATGACTTTCCCATTCCAGACTGACATGAAATTATTGCTGATTGTCTTACTAGGGCAGGTGGTGGCACTAGCCACCACTGTGAGTGTGTGTGTGTGTGTGGGGGGGGGGGGGGGGATACTGAAAAGAGTCCATACTCCAGTTCATTATCAAATATCTTAGGATGGGTGTCTACGTGACTCACTTGGCAATGCTTGGTATTACTTGCAATGCCTGGTAGAGTCACTGGGCTCACTAGGCTGCCCAGGGTCCCACCCAGGAGTGAACACTGAACAGAGCCCTGGGAAATTGTGAATTAGTTCTTTTTGCACCCAGGTGTTAATATCAATTCATCATTGACTCTCTTATGTCTGAACTTAAAGACCAGAGGTGAGGGGGGGCGGGGGGGCATATGCCTAGAATTGGTGAGTGTTGAGTGGTGATTTTCTATGAACACTGTTGCATTTTATTTTCTTTTATTTTTTTTTGTTTTGATAATGCCTGCCATTTATATCCTTAGTACCAATGGCCAATGCTAGTCACTGCTAATTAAATCATCATTGAAAATATGACAGTATGGGCATTATATTGACACTACATAGTTTCTGTTCGAAACTGCAGATGTTTTACTATAAAAAAACCGAAAACCGACCTTTTAACAGAGTTTTTTTTTAAAAAAAACCAAAACACCACCACATGTCACAGAACATTACATCAGTGAGTGAATCCTAACATGGAAACAAAACACATTGTGACAATAGCTGTAGATATTCAAACAGAAAATGTTTTTTATTAACTCCTAACCCCGTATGTAACCCTGTTACGTAACCAAGTTGGTTACCATGAACGTCAGAGGAATGACCAACTTGGTTACCTAGCTGAAATCCTAGGGAAAGATGAATTCGTTATGCAAAATTCTGAACTGTGAAGGCCTGGTCTTTGCATTCAGAGTTCTTCAGCTAACTGGAAATTCAATTTGAGCCTTATGGGCATTCTGAACTCAAGGCATTGTACATTATTTATGTAAATATTTAAATATGATTGAAGTCATCCAAATCTGTCATCGATTATCAATCAACAAAATCCTTCTTTCAGCGTATTTTGTGCGATACTAGTAGACATCTTAACTCTTACAAGCCTGGTAAATAAGCATGAATTTATTGAACATCACATTCAATTTGAGGCTTATGGTCTTGCAGATGTTTCTAATCAACACTGGACAAGAAACAACTGCTCAGATTTTAGGACTACCTCATTATTATCCAGACCATCAGTGCCTGACAGAACCAGAGGTGATACATTAGACTTCACTTCCGGTTCCTAGTAGTGTTTAATATATTCCTGGGAATAATACAGCTAATACAAAGGGGTATAGATTACCAAACCCCAATCAAGGTAATCATGTTATATTTTCTCATTAATGAGTCAAACACGTGGTATATAACAGATTAACAATTTGACATTGCCTTGAACACCAGAACATGCGGGAAGAAAAGGTGCTTATCTCACATAACGTTCTAGAGTTCAATCCCGGGAATGGGTATTGCGCACCATAAGTTCTGAAAGTAAGTCTCGATAACCAGTAAATTCATAGACCAGAGCCGGGAATCAATGGTTTTGCATTAGGTTGGAGATTACAGCAAATATCAACTTTTTCAGAGACCAACTTCACCGTTGCATCTGAGGTCTAACTCTGAAGATCAGTTCCGATACCCAGGACATACATACACCAGAAATGGGAATCCAAGGTTGCAGGACACAACTACTGATTCCAAGTTCTGGTCTATTAAATCTCCCGGGTATCGGGATTAAAGTCAGCATGAACTGCACGGACCCGGCATGTGGAGTTCATCTCGCAAGTCATCAGAGCTCTGCAGGCAGCTGGGTGCACCTCGATGTTCTAGTGTACTACAGGTAGTTACGGTATTATCTACACGCAGATGTGTAGAATCAGAGTTTAATTGGCGGCAGGCCCAATAAAACAATTTTCAAACATTATTAAGCACCCAGGGATAAGTAATACCATGAAAGAAACTAAACTCTGTTCCTGGGAATTGAAAACTTTATTCTCAGGAATGGGAATGCTTGCAGTTCCCAGGAAACAGGAAATTCCCAGTCCAAGGATTAATCACCAGTTCCAGGTTTTAACACAGAATACAAAACTCTCAAGCCACCGGGCAAAATCAAGAACAAATCCCACGTTATGCTCTGGAACCAGTCCAGCCTTTGAATAGTCCATCCCATATCTTTTGATTCAATCGGATGGAGTATTTCAGTTCGGAGGGAACATTTCAGGTTTGCTTTTCGGGCAAAAACTGAAATATTCCATCCAATTGAATCTAAAAATCGTGGTTAAATTTGGCAGAATCTCAGGCGATAATACTATTGCTTTTTGACATTCTGTTTACTAAATATTATGAATGAACATGCACCACACATGTGGAGACTAGTTCCAGTAATTGTGTTAATATCTTGATATTGTAAGATATCAAGATCTGGAGCACGGAAATCTAAATTTTATAGTAAATTTCCTTTCTTATTATACCTACCACAATTGTTTACTTCAGGCTTGCACTACAGAGGAAGTCCCTAACTCGGATAAAATACTCTCTATTTTTGTCTTTCCCAAGCAAGTTGGGAAAGAAAAGTGGTGCAAAAGCACCAATAAAAAATAAGCCAAAACTGGGTCGAGTGCAACCGGCGCAGACCCAGTACGGGTCGCTCTCTCCCAAGTACAACTCCACGACTTCCATTGCCAGTGTGCATGTACCGTCTCTAAAGACTCATTCTTTTTGAATCCGTCAACGTTAGAGTTATGTGATCAGCGGGGAGGAAAGATTCTTTACCCGTAAAGAAGACGGGAGGGCCTCCATGTAAACAATTGTGGTAGGTATAATAAGAAAGGAAATTTACTATAAAATTTAGATTTCTTATCAACCTACTCACAATTGTTTACTTCAGGCTGAATAGACAAAAGGCTGGAGGGAATCGCATAACCAACCCACACATAACCCCAGTGCACTGGAACCGTGAAGCAGAAGGAAGAGGTCCCGAGGCTTATCAACCATAATGTCGCAATCATTGGTAAAGGACAATGAAAAGAGACATATGAGCCTGTGTGACACACAGACAGAAATAGGGCAGTAACAGCGCAAGACAAATTCATCGAGAAATGGATTGAGGAGAGATCTTCTGTCAACCCGGAATGAGACACAGAAAAAAACGTTTCCTGCCTTTCCGTATGAAGCATGTCCGATCAAGATAAATGCGAATAGCACGGACCGGACAGAGCAAAGGGCGATTACCCTCAACAGAAGGAAGAGCCCTGATACAGATAGGAGGAGGAGTAGTATCTGGTAACTGATTCTTGGCCAAAAAGGAGCAATCAGTGGTAAAAGTAACACTGTTGGGAGAGCTCCTAAAAAAGGCCGGGTCAACCGAGAGGGCGTGAAGCTCACTAACCCGTCTGGCCGAATCAAATGCCATCAGAAAAGCCGTCTTATATGTGAGAAAAAGCATATCCACCTGGGATAAAGGTTCGAACGGTGCCCCCCCCCCCCCCCCCCCCCCAAGCAAAGCAGCACCCACGAAAGATTCCATCGTGGAGTAAGCTGCAAAGTCTGAGGCCTTTTCAAAGAAAAGTGCCGAACAAGCTTGAAGAGGTAAGGATTAGTGCCGATACGACGCTTCCCCACATAAGAAAAAGTCTCTGAAAGCATAGACCTGTAACCCTTGATGGTAACAGACTGGTGGAGACCCCGAGAATCAAACAGATATACCAGAAACTCCACAATCTGTGAAATCGAAGGATTGGCATAATCAACAGAGTGATCAGCACACCATCAACAGAAGACCTTCCATTTAGCTGCATAAGCTTAACCAGTGGAGTGCCTCCTTGAAGAAGAAATGCACTTCACTGCTCGTCTCGAAAAACCTCTACGGAGGAGACAGGACCTGACAAAAGATATGCGTGAAGGCACAACGAAGTCGGGTCGACGTGAAACCTCTTCGGGCGACCTTGACAAAGAAGGTCGCGACGTAGCGGGAGACGTGCCGGAACCGCCGCCATCAGCGAGCGGAGCTGATTGATCCACACCCGCTGAGGCGACAGGGGAGCGATCAGAATGATTTGACAACTGCAGGTTCGAATTTTGGCAAGAACCTGAGGAAGAATCGGAACCGGCGGGAAGGCGTAGCCGACTAGACCATTCCAATCGAGTGACAGAGCGTCCACGGCAAAAACCAGAGGATCTGGACACGGGGACACTAAAGTGTCCACCTGATGGTTCAAACGAGTCGCAAAGAGGTCGATGTGGGGACGTCCCCAGAGATCGCAAAGCGACTGGAACACTGCCCTGTGAAGCATCCACTCGGTGGAAATAACCCTGCCCTGTCGGGACAGGGAGTCAGCTAGGACGTTCAGACGACCGGGAATGTGACGAACAACCACTCCGGCGTGAACAGCCTGAGCGAGCAGTAGAAGATTCCGAGCTAACTCGTACATCGGAACCGAGTGCGTGCCGCCCTGGTTCCGAATGTAAGCAACCATTGTCGAATTGTCGGATAGTAGAAGGACCTGGCGATTCGACAGGTGAGGGATCCACTGCCTGAAACTCAGAAGAAGAGCAAGAAGCTCCTTCTGGTTGATGTGTAGAGCTGCTTGATCCTGGTCCCACATCCTGTGTAGGGAAAGACCGAGAGGATCCAACGTCGCACCCCATCAGAGATCGCTGGCATCTGCCGTCAGAACTTGATCAGACGTGGGTAAGTCCAGTGGAACACCCTGCGTAATCCACTGAACATCTGTCCAGGGAAGAAGGTGAGGATACAGAGAGTCCGGAAACGGAAGCACCTGATCCAGAAAATCTACATTCGGCCTCCAACGACTGAGCAGAAAGTGTTGGAGAGGTCTGACACGCAGCCGACCTAGAGGAATGAGATCCGTCACCGAACCGCAGAGACCGATCAGCCGGAGAAAACTCCGAGCGGTTGCAGACATGGACTGGGACAGAGTGAGAGGAAAAGCTGAGAGAATCACAGCCTTGGCCTGGGGAACCGCTACCAAATTGAATTTGGTTTGGAAAGACATCCCCAGATGACAAAACGACTGAGAAGGGACCAGGTCCGACTTCTCCTCGTTGACTCTGAATCCTAGTGACGTGAGCAAGCTCAACAGAGTGGCGACATCCAACTTCAGTAAGGCAGCATTGGAATGCCTCTTGAGGATATCGTCCAGATATGCCGAAGTAGTCACCCTGGACTGTGTGCGATGGAATGCTATCACATGCGACATCAGTCTGGTGAAAGCCCAAGGAGCCAGGTTGAGGCCGAAAGGCATGGCCTTGAACTGGTAAACTCGCCCCAGAAAAGCGAACGTGAGATACTTCCGTGACGCCCGATGCATCGGAACGTGGAAGTAAGCGTCTCGCAGGTCGATGCTGGCTGCGAAATCTCCCTGGTGAATTGATTGGCGGACCGACATGAAAGTCTCCATGCTGAACTTGGGAGCAATGATAGACTGGTTCAGGATACTCAGATCGATAACCGGTCGGAGTCGGCCGTCCGTCCTTCTTCGGCACCAAGAACAGGCGGGAATAGAAACCCACTGCCTAAACGTTCTTGACGACCTCGATCGCCCCCTTTGCCAGGAGATTGGCAATCTCCGTGGACAAAAGTTCCCGACGTAAAACGTCTGAAGGAACTGTGGTTGGAAGAGGCACCCTTGACAGAGTGGGGTGCCGTCAGAAGGATATGCGAACCGAACAACATCTAACACCCACGGATCTGATGTCATGGTGGCCCAATGGTCTGCGAACTCTGCTATCCTTCCTCCAACCTGGGACGAGTCGAGGTGAGGACCTTCATTTCGAGCCCCGACAAGGCCCGCGAGAGGAGAAACCACCTCCTCTGCTAAATGAAGAATCCTGAGACTTCCCTCAGAGAAGGTGAAATCAGAATACAGAACACCCCCAAAGAAGAGAGAAAGGTGACAGAAACAAATACCCCAGACGGTCGACCGGGAACCACACAACAGGATGACTACTCTCAAAAGAAAGAAGAAAAACTGTAGGAGTGGTACCCAGCTGACACCTAACTCTAACACAATTAGAAAATTTTGCAAAAAAAAAGCATTGACAATAATTGTGAAATAATATAAGTCCGAACCGCATGGCACACGAAATTCGCGCACGACTCGAGAGAGAACAATTAAATATACATTATGGATATATAATAGAAAAGAGAATATAAAAAAAACACTGTTCCTGAGAATACAAAGGATACACTGTGGTACAATGAATAAGGAATCATCAAACATAGAGCTGGTGGAACACTGATAAGCGTGCAAAAACATCTCGACACGAATCAGATTATAAAAAGAATGAGTCTTTAGAGACGGTACATGCGCACTGGCAATGAAGTCGTGGAGTTGTACTTGGAAGAAAGCGTCCCATACTGGGTTCTGCGCCGGTTGCACTCGACCCAGTTTTGGCTTATTTTTTATTGGTGCTTTTGCACCACTTTTCTTTCCCAACTTGCTTGAGTATTTTATCTGAGTTAGGGACTTCCACTGTAGTGCAAGCCTGAAGTAAACAATTGTGAGTAGGTTGATAAGAAATGTTTTTTTACACTTTGTGACTCAAGGGAATTATATTTCATGAACTGGCGTCTGTGTACAAACTCCCTGAAAAGTGAGTGAAAAGTTAGCCCATATGATCATGAGCATCTGATTCCTAATAGAATTTGACTGGTAGCCTGAGAGCTTGACAGAGAACAGGAAATTTACTTGAATTGCATAAAACTCATACAATAAAACTTTTCACATACTGCAATTTATCTAATGAAATTGGGTATCTCATAACAATATTTATTTACCTGGTACAGCACTGAACAAGTGTAATGCCATGGGATGACCAATCTCCCACCACTTAGCTCAACGAGGGCAATAACTCTCAAAGAATGCTGCTTGTATATTGATGGTTCACAAGCCCCTTCATGATATTAATATCAAAAATCTATATATTAAAAAAAAAAAAATCTCAAAGGGGTTTCTCTTGAAGTTAAAAAATTTATAGTAATTTTTTATATTTTTTTTTTTTTTACTCTTAAATTCTAGGGTCAAACACAAATTTTGCCCCCCCCCCCCCCCCCCCTCAATCCCCAAAATTTGCATCAAAATCCAAAAAATATATGTTCTATGTGGTCCTCCATTCTTTTATCCACTGAGCATGCTCAGTGTCAAGGAAGTCTGAAATTGGAGCCAAATCCTCATTCTTACCACCAGTGCCTGGTATGCGTTATGTAATCAGCAGGGAGGTATGAGTTCCCAACTCATGGGAGGGCCATCCCCGTTTGGGTCATTGGTAAGTAATGACCCAGACTTAACTGAATAGAAAAAAGGCTGGAGGGCCTATGACATAAAGGAAAATCCAATAGGCTCAATTACATGTAAACAGTATTATCCCCTCAAGGAGAACAGGTTTTACATGTATCTTTCTTGTTTGTATCAAAAAAGAAAGACGCAATACCATTCCGTAATAGAGCACAATAACATCAATGATCTCTATTAACATCCAGTATAACCCATTTTACTAATCTTTTTAAAGGAAAGCCAATAAATAAAGATAGTCCAGTGAATGAGACTCTTTATACTCATTTAAAAGTGTCCGAGGATTGTATTTTAGTGCTCGTATGACACGTGACATATACAAATGCTTCACACCAAGCTACACTTTAAAAATATTACATAAATGAGATAGACATTAGCTTTACACTTTAAAACAATCCCGGCGCCGACTCGGAATTACTGACTCCAGAGGAGGTATTCCCTTGCTTTTCACTATAAAGCAGGTGATATAAGGGAACACCATCCCCCCACCCCCTTCCCCTTGCTCTGGGTCAAATACTCCAGAACGAAGAGGGCAGCAGGACAGAGTCTCAATAAACAGAGCTGGAGGATACGCGTATCCTATCATTCCGTCCCAAGAGATCGAGAGAGTGTCTACTGCAAACGCTCGAGGATCTGGGCATGGCGACACATATGTCTGCAACTGATTGTTGAGATGCGTCGCAAATATATCATTGGACAATCCCATTGGTAGCAAATCTGATTGAAAACTCGTTTGTTGAGAGTCCATTCTGATGGCAACATGCGACCTTTCCGAGAAAGGAAGTCTGCAAGAACGTTCAGACGACTCGGTATATGACAGACCGATAGAAGAACTTGATGCTCTAGGACAAACAGAAGGATCCTTTCCATTAAATTGAATAACGGAATGGAATGAGTGCCTCCCTGTTTCCGAATGTATGCTACTACTGTCGAATTGTCAGACAGAATTTGAACATGCGAATTCTGAAGAATGTTCATTCATTGACATAGCGCAAGCCATATTGACATCATCTCTTGATGTTTATGTACTTGTTTAGGAACTGCAGATCCCAAAACCCTGGCACCTCGAATCCGTTGGGCTCAGAGTTGTGCCCCAACCTGTTTGACTCGCATCCATCATTATCGTAAAACTCGGATCCGGCAGTTGCAGTGGTACTCCTTGAGTTAACCACTGGATATCTGCCCATGTCTGAATCTCTTGTTTCACTTGATTCAACAAGACGATGTTCGATTTGAGCGAATGAGTCTTCACACTCCAATTCTGAGATAAAATATATGTGGAGTGGACGAGTGCGTAGCCGCTCCATTGGAATAAGATCCACAGCGGGTCCGCACAAACCTATCAGTCTCATAAATTCTCTCACTGTTACTACATCTGAGTAAAGACAAAAGCGAGTGTAACAACTGACTAATATCGCTCTGGTTAACGGCAGAAGAACAAGATTGTTGTGCGTCTCTAAGCTCATTCCCACGTGGGTAAATGATTTGGACGGCACTAGATCCAACTTCTTTTCGTTTAATATGAAACCGAGACGTCGGAGCAATTGAAGCAGACTCTAAACATCGTTCTGAAGCGTTAACTTGCTGCCATAACCCTGAAGAATGTCGTCCAAGTAGGCCGATGTTAGCACAGACGAATGAGCTCGGAAATGAGTCATTACCGAGATCATTATTCGAGTGAAGGCCCAGGGCACTAGGTTCAGACCAGAGCATCATTGCTCGGAACTGAAAACAACTCCTGGGACAGCGAAGTGAAGGTACTTTCTAAACGCCGGATGTACCGTGACGTAAAAGTACGCATCCTTGAGATCTATGCTCACAGCATAATCATTCACTTGAGTGCTCGCTCTGACCGATCGGATGGTCTCCATATAAAAATTTGGAGCCATGATCAGCTTGTTTATCCAGCTCAGATCTATAACTGGACGAAACGAGCCGTCTGATCTTGGAACCAGAAACAGGTGACTGCAGAAAACTGGAGCTTCCTGGTTTTCTACAACGTCTATAGCATTCTTGTCCAGAAGAGATTGAACTTCTGATAGAAGCAAATCTCTCTTCTGAACATTTAACAGAAGCTGAGACCAGCATGGACTTCGAGTTAACGGAGGTTTTTCCCTTGAAGGACAGTTTAGACCTTCGGAAATAACCCCTTGCACCCATGGGTCGTCCGTAATTGACAACCAAATGGTTAAGAAGCTCGACAGCCTTCCACCCACTGGAACGCAATAGAGGTTTAGACCATCACCTCCTGACCCTGCGAGGATTGTGGAAGGAGAAACCACTTCCTCCACAACCCGCACCTCGCCCAGTCGACCTAGGGGTGTCTGACTGGATATCTCGGCCAGCATTACGATCCCTATGTGAGTTGCTACTCTGACGGTCTCCTGAGTAAGATGTAGAGGCTTTCTTAGATCCTCTACAGGAACTTCCTTCGGATGTATTCGCCCCGAAGTACCTGCCTTACTCTTCCCTGCTGAGTCTGAATTTTTCAAAGTGGAATAAAAGCAGAGAATCCAAAGCTTTCTTAGTAATCTGATTATAGATTGTAGAAAGCTTAATGTCGAAGAGAAGCTCTCCTGAGACCGGAGTGACTGGAAGAGAGTTTCTTCACCTTACTATCCACTCTAGTGGATGCAGCCTGGGCAGCATCACGTCTGACTAACTCCATATTGCCACTGAAAGGGCGGAGTTATACGTAGAATATGCTATAGCCCTCGAAAGAACTCTTTAAGGAAGTTTGAACACAGGGCTCAAATTTCGACGAGAATCCGAGAATCGATTCACACAAAGATTCGCGCAATAAAACGGCGAGAATCCATGTAGATTCTTGCTGCACCTCTGCTATGATTCGCGTGAAAAAACCCTTTAACTAACACAGCGACAACAAATTAACCAATAGAAGGCTAACATGACCTGAAATATCCTGACACTTTGTCAATAAAATCTTACAAATATGGCTGTCATTGGAACCGGCTCATTGAGCCGGTTCCAACGACAGCCATATTTGTAAGATTTTATTGGTAAATATTGCTCATTTAATTATTTTATCATTTATTTATTATTTAATGTTTAAAAATTATCAAATTTAGTTTTAAAAATTAAAAAGCTGTGTTGGTTAAAAGGTTAACGTGTGTTATCAGTACACAATAGTGCTTCAACCATGGTGGCATCATGGGATCATGGGACACTCATAGTAGGTATGGATTCTCGCAACCATTTTCATGAGAATCTAAATGGATTCTCACAAATTTAGACGAAATATAAGCCCTGGAACATCTTGGAATTCTTTCCTTTCGAGACGTAGTGATAACACTCTGGTAAGGTGATCTGCGTGAGATAATGCGTCTAAATTAATTCTATTAGACGAGATTGTCGTCTCCAGTATACTGGAGTTAATATTCATGGACGCCGGCAATGACAATTCCAGGTCTTCAGCCTAGTCGTCCAAACGCAGAGAAACTCTCGGCACGCCTTGTCCTGCCATTTCAAATCTATGTCTAGCATTGATGAAAGGCAGCTGTAGAGCGCAAGGCGACAAGAAACCGGATTTGCCAGTCTTAGAGGCTAGCTTGAATATAGCGTCATTCAAAAGTCCGTGACATTTCTGGACTGTGTCGGAAACTCAGGGACAGTGTCCCTAATCCGGCCGAAAAAGTCTGTGTCCAGTGACGCTTTCAGTTTCTTATCAGGTAACACAGCATTTTTTTTCCAAACAACTTCTAAAAGGTGATGCCAGATGAAATCTACGGCTACCTTAAGTTGTTCGGAAAGGGAAAATTTCAGCTGTGCTGATTCCCTTTTACCATCCGCCTGGACCACATAAGAATCTCGGTCGTCCCTTACTGACTCTGCAGGGGAGCGAACCGACCCAGCATGCTCAGACAGTTTCTTTACTGAAAAAGTTTCTGATAGCTGCTGGGATGCTGCGATGAATTGAGCTATCTGTGATAGCAAGTCCGTCACGGAGGCCCGTGGAGCTGCGGTCTTACTTAATTTAGCCGCTGGAAGCTCCTGGGACGTTAATTCCTGCATACTTCTGATATGAGAACGTCCCAACTGGAAAGGCCTCGTGTCCTTGGCTAGCAGATGGCGTGACCTGGTCGACGTGGACTCCCTGGTCGGCGATGCAGGCTGGATATCTGCTGTCACATAGCCAAGGTGCGGTCATGTGTGCTGATGTGAGGATGAGGAAGCCAATAGACAAGCCGCGTTGCACTGTCTATGCGACAGAGCGTCCCGAGCAGGAGGAGTGGACATACGCTCCGACTAATGAACGTTACGTACAACAACATCTCGGCCCAGATGTTGTTGTAAGAGAGAGGGGGCCTCTCTCGCTCGCGGTCCGGATAGAGCAGGATGAGCTAGTTACCGGACTGACTGGCTTCCTCCGTTCCATCCTCCAATCCGTCATTGCCGGGTTTGCGCGATTCGAGATTATAGTGCTTGCAACACCCCTTCTCCTGTCCTGGACCACAACGGATGAACCCGGCGTCACAAACATTTCGTGAATGATTGCTTCACCAGGGGAGCTAGCGGGCGACAAGTGACCGTCGATCATACGTGGGACCTCTTAGGCACTTGCCGTATTTCTTGAGCACTTTGCCGCTAGTTCATTATTGCGACGGCGGAAGCACACATCACCCTGTTCTTGTTCCTCTGAAAAAGAGACTGAAAAAACTAGAGTGACCCTGTGGAGAGAGGACTGGCATGGACCTCTCACCACTAACAATATACCGTGACACACGTCTCCAAACATTTGAATTGGCACACACTGAGCAAGAATTAGTGCGAGTACACAGACTACAACAATACAATGACCATGAGAATCAGAGGAAGACTTCCTCAATTTACAATTGAACAATATTCTTTCATTTTGAAAAAATATTAAACAGTCATCGTACTCGCACCAACCCTTGAAAACAAAGATACATAATAATAATCCATTACAAACATTTCGAAAATGAATTCAAAAGAAAAATTTTTTTTCGAATAACTTTCAAGATCAGCCCAAGTTCCCAATGGGAATGATGAGCCCAAATGGATCCCCAAAGAAGCCTAAGTGTGGACAAAAATTTTTAAAACATGTTTAAAATTAATGATCCACTTACGGACAATATTAATGTATCTGGCTATGAGTAGAACTAATGGAATACAAGGAATCACTGTCAGAAGTAACCGTTGTCAACATAAACAAAAGTGAATAAAAACTGGAAACAAGACTCCAGGCACTGATAATCAGTAACCAATTTAAACACTATCCGATGTAAAACAGAGGCTTCCTGAGAAGAAACTGCAGTACATCAGATGGTAGATGCATGACCGAAATGCCTAACCACCCTAGGGTGAGGACATAACCATGGGGAAAAAATAGAATAAACATTCTGTTACCAAGCCAAAACTCCCAAGAAATTTCAGTAAAAAATTACAAAAATTATGCCAAAAGCATGGGAGAATAGCAAGGGGTATTAAGGAAAGGGAGAGAGGAAACTCTGGACAAACTGTGGAAATTTCATAACAAGAATGTAAACATCAGGCCTGTGCCCCGAAATTAGGGAACATGAAATAATTTTGCATAAAAATTGTAAGTTACAGCCTTGAACACATCCTTCCACTGTTTCTTCCTCTCATCCTCTTATTTCATCCTTAGATCCACCATTTCTTTCATGATTTTGTGTCTGGCATCATTTTAACTGAGATTTATAAGCACAAGTATCAGTGAGATGTTCCCGATTTCAGGGCCAAACAAAGAATGAGGATTTGGCTCCAATTTCAGACTTCCTTGACACTGAGCATGCTCAGTGGATAAAAGTATGGAGGACCACATAGGACATATATTTTTTGGATTTTGATGAAATTTTGGGGATTGTGGGGGCAAAATTTGTGTTTGGCCCTAGAATTTAAGAGTTAGCACCAGCTAAGTCTGGGTCATTGGTACAGTATAAAAATATGTGATGACAAGAAATTGTAACGACATGACATGAAAAACCAAGTCCAAGAAAGGTAATAACTATTGAAGAAATACTTGGACAGGGATGGTTTGCGATCCCATTCGTGATAATATCATCAAAAAGCTATATATAATTCTAAGTCCAAGAAGGGCAATAACTCAAAAATACTTGGACACAGCTGGTTTGCAATTCCATTCATGCCATTATCCCCAAAACAATAAATATCAAATTTGGGGAAAATATTTTGAATGGTTTTCTTTAAGAATGTGATGACAAAAAATATCAGATGGATGGATGGACAAAAGGGTGGATGAATGGAAGGATGAGTGGAACGTGTTCCTATGTCCTCCTCCCACTTTGTGGCAAAGGATAATAAAGGATTCCCCACAGTGTCATTAAGTAATACAAGAGCTCACATATCGCTGAAGCAATACAATGTCCCCTACCAGACTAATGAGCATTAATAATTATACAAATGTTATAACCTAGATGTGATCAGCATGAATTCCGTTGATGCACTTCCAAAAAAAGTCTGGAAAACTGAAATTTAGGTGCCTTTCCATATTTCTAGGGGTCATAACTCACACAGGGAATAATGCAATCTGCATGAAACTCAAACTTGATCTGTAAGTCATCGTTCTATAGTAGTTTACCAAAAATGAAATCATTCCGTTGAAGTGTTTCTAAAAAAAAGTCTGGAAAACTGATATTTTGGCGCTTTTCCATATTTCCAAGGGCCATAACTCACACAAGAATACTGCAACCAGCATGAAACTCAAACTTGATCTGTAAGTCATCGATCTATAGTAGGTTACCAAAAATGAAAGTGTCAGTGACACTGTAGCTCAACTTGACAAACTTGGTAAGTTATAAATGAAATGGCAAAATTGAAGATCATTGGTACCAATGTTATTTGATGAAATTTCAACATAACAGCATTGTGTGTGCAGAACGCCAGAGTAATCCATGCATTTTTAAATGTAAACTGTAAGACTGGCTAAAGGAAGAATGTTGATACACAAATGCAGTATGTTCAGAGGTTACTGTAAATGGCAACTTTTTTCACAGAAATGAATTCTAATCAATAGCTCTTACCTAAAGGTCTTGCCTAAAGAGCACACCAAGTTCAAAAACAATCCTATGATAAATGTGGCCTGTAGGTCATGTCAAAGAATGTTGATGCACAAATGCAATAAATTCAAAGATTGTTGCTAACAGCAACAGTTTTTGATGGAAATGAAAGAAAATCCATAGCTCCTATCTTTGTCACCCTGGATAAGCATACAAAGTTTCAAAACAACCTGATAATGAATGTGCCCTCTGAGGTATGCCAAAGGAAGATGTTAATGCACAAATGCACTAAGTAGAAGGTCAGTACTTGTGGCAATGGATTTTTTGTTGTTGTTTTTTTTATGGAAATTCATAAATATACCCTGCAGAGAGTGCAAAAGGGATAAGTTGATGCACAAATGCAGTAAGTTCAAAGGCTGGTGATAACGACAATAATTTTTTAGGGAAATGAAAAAAAGCAATAGCTCACATCTAGAGGTCAAGTGAAACAGAATTTGCTCACTGCAGTTAACAAGCACTGCTTCATTTATATCTATAATAAACAAATATCTAGAACAAATTAATATCAAACAGATAATTTCCTTTGGCACACCTCACAGGTACGTACATACGTACGTGTGCCGATGGACGAGAAGTGATAGCAATAGCTCAGCTTGACTTTGTCAAGTTGAGCTGATGAAATCATTTGGTTGAAGCATTTCCAAAAACAGTCCGGAAAACTAATGTGTGACTGACAGACTGACGGACTGACAGATTGGTGTCTTAATATTAACATTTATTTACCTGATAGAACACTGAACAAGCCAATTCAGAGAACTCATGTCTCCTGCTGGGCGGCAGTTTCAAGGGGAATTAATGCATCCAGAGGAATATAGTTGAGTTGCAAGTGGAAGTTATTTAGAAGAGTCAGAACAGACAGTGCTTCAGACAGTGGTTATCAGATTTATTTTCATGGAGGTCAGTGTCAAAGCAAGTGATGTGGAGTATAACTGAGAGAATCACTAAAAATTAAGGCTGTGTGATAAGACATATTACATTAAACTGATGTGAAAAGTAATCCATATATGAAATTTCATTGAAATCGGTTGACTCTAAGGAAAGTTAGAGTCTGGAAACCATCAGCCAATCAAATTTCAGCAACCTAATTAAATATGCGTGGAAAATGCCCATATTCGAACTTGGACTCACAATTGATGAAAGTGATCTACTACCCAAATTTCATTGGAATCTGGTCACTGTAAGGAAAGTTAGAGTCTGGAAACGAAAGACACTGAAGGACGGAGGGACGGAAGGACACCCCGGATTTAATGTCTCCTGTTTTTTTTTTTTTAAAAGGCGGGAGACAACAAAATATTCTTTATGGTAAGGTGTCATAATTCAATTCAATAAATTGATGATTTTTATCACTGACGATAGCAACTTACCTGTCCCAGTGTATCCAGCAACCTTGTTATATGAATATCCATTAATAGCATCAACACAACCACTATTCTCATATGGAGTTGATGTGCATTCATTTGTATCTACAGTAATAAATACACATTTTATTACAACAAATATCAGACAGATACAGTATATATTAGTACAGAATTAAACGTGACATTAATGCCATTAGTACATCTGATATGGAGCTTATAAACTTTAATTTATATCTAAAACAATAAATTTAGAATTATAGAACAAATAACAAACAGATACAGAATATATTTTGGTACAAAGTTACATAGCCATAAGCACCATCCGTATATGTACATCAACATTCTGATATGGATTTGATGAACATTCATTTATTTATTGGTATTTAAAGTCACATTTCCGTGACCACAACATGGGACATAAAATCAAGTTTATTCAATCGTTTATACCCATGTTGCCCATTTTAGAGGACTTCCACCCCAAGCATTAGTAACTGGGTCCTATTTTACAAGTGAAACAGAATTTGCTCACTGCAGTTAACAAGCACTGCTTCATTTATATCTATAATAAACAAATATCTAGAACAAATTAATATCAAACAGATAAAGTATATCTTGGTATAGTGGAACCCACTTAATTGGATATCTCTTAATTGAATAACCCTGTTAATTGAATATAACTTCCAAACACAAAACCATTTATCATCTGTTCAGTACAAATTTGACCTGTTAATTGGATACATGTTATAGAGTAAACTCCTGTTAACCTTTTACCCAAAACAGACGATTTCAAAATTTATTATTTTAAATATCAGTTTTTCAAATTTAAAAAAAATTTAACAAACCATATCATGTGACCCCTTGTTCCAATGGAACGAGCTCGTTCCAACGAGGGGTCACATGATATAGTTTTGTTGAAATGTTTTGAAAAATAATATTTTTCAACTGCTGAATTTGCATATTACCACACTGGTCATCCGATTACCACCTTTGCAGTGCAGTATCTCGTTTGCGGTTTAAAAAAGATGGAAACAGTTGAAGGTATGTGTCATAAAATATGGTATAACTGCTATTAACTTGTGTATATCACTAAAAAAATGTAATCTGGCGATCTGTGGAATATTATTGCATTCGTGTACATAGTGTGTACATAGCGTGTACATAGTGTCAGTGTGTTTTATGAAGTAAATGAGCTGTGTTATTGAAAATACCTTAGCATTCATCCTCATTCTTTCGGAAATTTTCGACAAAATTTGTTCTCTCCATGAATATCAAGGACAGAGAAGGTCAAACCTTCGATCCATTGTTGCTTCAGACTTTTATCTTTGAGTTTAGGTCAGCTTCAGCTTTCATAAAAAGTCCGACATTCGCCTTATTTGGCAGCTTCGACAAGAGGTGTTGAACTTTTAGAATACCTGATTTGCGATGTTGTCCTTTTAATGAGTACCTTCATTTGCAGTTCACAGTACCTCATTTTGCGGTGTCAATCTTTCAAGATTACTAACGAAAAATGACCCTGGCCCTTCAGTTTTATGTGTACAGACATCTTGAATTATTTCGACATGCGTAGTATAAACACCCACACTAATCAATCAAAACCAGTGATCTAATGAGCATTCTGTCAAGTCGAAAGGGTTTGTCAACCGTGCCTGGTGAGAGCTGGGAGGATTAACCCGTGTTTCATTTATTGACTCGCCGTGTGTTGATTGAAAATAGTATTACCTGTGGGGGCTGGATTGACCATTGTCTGGACCAAGTTTAGTACTCTTTTTTATAATAGTACATAGATACAAACATTGTGTGCTGCGAAATAATTTTAGTTTATGCAATAAAATTAATGAAATGTCCAAGGAATTTGAAACAGTTGTGACGTATTGAGTTGATAAGAGTGGTTTATGCACAGGGTGTATGTTACACATTTTATATAAGGTGCTATATATAAGTAATGGAAGTAGTGGAAATCGGTTTACTCTGAGTCTGATATTCCGTTAAGATATGAATGATATATTCACAAATAATAAACAAAAATATAAATTTTATAGTAAATTTCCTTTCTTATTATACCTACCGCAATTGTTTACTACAGGCTTGCACTACAGTGGAAGAACCTAACTCGAATAAAATACTCTCTATTTTAATCTTTCCCAAGAGATTTGGGAAAGAAAAGTGGTGTAAAAACACCATGAAAAAGTAAGCCAAAACTGGGTCGAGCGCCATCGGCACACACCCAGTATGGGATGCTCTTCCATAGTACAAATCCACAACTTCTGTAATTCAATGCACAGTGCGTCAATTCATCATTCTTTTGATTCTGACAACACAGGAGTTATGTGATCAGCGGGGAGGAAGGATTCTTACCCGAATAAGAAGACGAGAGGGCCTCCATGTAAACAATTGTGGTAGGTATAATAAGAAAGGAAATTTACTATAAAATTTATATTTCTTATCAACCTACCTTGCAATGGTTTACTACAGGCTGAATAGACAATAGGATGGAGGGAATCACATAACCAACCCACACATAACCCAATAGCACTAGAACCGTGGACAGAGGAAGAGATCCCTAGGCCTATCAGACCATAGCATCACAAACATTAGTAACTTGGAGTAAACTTCAAAGTCCAAGGCCTTTTCAAGGAAAAGAGCTGAACAAGCTTGGAGAGGCAAGGATGAGTGTCGAAACAATGCGGTACCACATATGAAAAAGGTCTCCGAAGCATGGACTTGTACCCATTGCTGGAGACCACCCAGAAACAAACATATTTCAGAAAACTCCACAAGTGGTGTGATCGAAGGAGTGACAGAAGCAACAGAGTGATTGCACACCATCGAGAGGCGAAACCAGTGGAGTGAGTGCCTCATTTTAAGGAGAAAAGCAACTCCACTGCGTGTCTCAAAAAAACACTACGGAGGAGAGAGGACCTGATAAAAGACATGTGCGAAGGCACAATGAAGTTGGGTCAACATGAAACCTCCTCGGGCGACTTTGGAAAAGAAAGTCGCGAGGTAGGGGGAGTCATTCCGGAACCGCCACACACAGAGAAAGGAGCAGATTGATCCACACCCACCGAGGCAACGGATGTGATCGAAAGGATTCGACGACTGCAGGTTCATATCTGGGCAAGAACCCGAGGCGGAATCGGAACCGGCAGGAAGGCATAGAAGACCGTCCCAAAGGAGGACCAGAGCAACCACGGCGAAAGCCAGAGCATCTGGACACGGGGCACGAAAGTGTCCACCTGTTGGTTCCAACGAGTCGCAAAGAGATCGATGGAACCCGCCATGTGGAGCATCCACTCGGTGGAAATGACCCTGCCCTGACAGGTCAGGGAGTCGGCTAGGACATTCAGACGACTGGAATGTGACGAACAACCACCCCGGCGTGGACATACTGAGTGAGCAGTAGAAGATCCCGAGCCAATTCATACATTGGAACCGAGTGCGTGCCGCCCTGGTTCCGAATGTAGGCAACCACCGGCGAATTGTCGGACAACAGAAGGACCTGGCGATTCGACAGGTGAGGGATCCACTGCCTGAAACTCAGAAGAAGAGCAAGAAGCTCCTTCTGGTTGATGTGTAGAGCTGCCTGATCCTGGTCCCACATCCTGTGAAGGGAAAGACCTAGAGGATCCAAACTCACACTCCATCCGAGATCGCTGGCAACAGAACACACTGTGTAAGCCACTGGACATCCATCCAGGGGAGAAGGTGAGGATAAAGAGATTCTGGAAACTGAAGCACCAGATCCAGAGAATCTACATTCGGCATCCAACAACTGAGCAGAAAGTGTTGGAGAGGTCTGACACACAGCCGACCTAGAGGAATGAGATCCATCACCAACCGCAGGGACCGATCAGCCGGAGATCACTCCGTGCCGTCGCGGATGTGGACTGGGACAGAGTCAGAGCAAAAGCTGAGAGAATCACAGCCTTGCCCTGGGGAACCGCCACCAAATTGAATTGGGTGCGGAAAGCCATCCCCAGATGACAAAACGACTGAGAAGGGACCAGGTCCGACTTATCCTCGTTGACTCTGAATCCTAGCGACATGAGAAAGCTCAACAGAGTGGCGACATCCGACTCCAGTAAGGCAGCATTGGAATGCCTCTGAAGGATATCGTCCAGATATGCTGAAGTAGTCACCCTGGACTGGGTGCGATGGAAAGCTATCATATACGACATCAGTCTGGTGAAGGCCCAAGGAGCTAGGTTGAGGCCGAAAGGCATGGCCTTGAACTGGTAAACTCGCCCCAGAAAAGCGATCCTGAGATACTTCCGTGACGCCCGATGAATCGGAACATTAAAGTAAGCATCTCGCAGGTCGATGCTGGAAGCGAAATCTCCCTGGTGAATTGAACGGCAGACCGACCTGAAAGTCTCCATGCTGAACTTGGGAGCAATGATAGACTGGTTCAGGATACTCAGATCGATAACCGGTCGGAGTCTGCCGTCCTTCTTCGGCACCAAGAACAGGCGGGAATAGAACCCCACTGACTGAATGTTCTTGATGACCTCGATCGCCCCCTTTGTCAGGAGATAGACTGTCTATCTCCGTGGACAAAAGTTCCCAACATAAAACGTCTGAAGGAACTGTGGTTGGAAGAGGCACCCTAGACAGAGTGGGGTGCCTTCGGAAGGATATTCGCAGCCCGGACCGAACAACATCTAACACCCAAGGATCGGATGTGATGGTGGCCCAACGGTCTGCGAACTCTGCTATCCTTTCTCCAACCTGGGACGAGTCAAGGTGAGGACCTTCATTTCGAGCCCCGACGAGGCCCGCGAGATGAGAAACCACCTCCTCTACTGAATGAAGAATCCTGAGACTTCCCTCTAGTCTGCCGATGCTTACCCTTACCCCTTGAGTAAGAACTAGAAGCGGTGACAGAAGGATCAGCTTTTTACTTCACAGAGGAAGTAGAATGGTACTTGTTAGGCTTGGAACAGCCCCTGCCTCCCCTAGAAGGCTGATCAAGCTGACGAAACAGCAGCTGATCTTTGGAATGGCGTAGGACGTCATCCCGGCCCGTCGACACGGAACCATGGAAAAGTTGTGGACCTGCCAAAGAAGCAGATCGAAGAGTAGCGCACTGCTCCTCAGGAAGGGATCGGCCTGTGTCCAGCACAGAGTCCCTTCGAACTAATTCCAGAGCAGCCGTGTTACAGGCATGCGTGTGAGTAAGATGCATGAGCGCCCTGGACAGCACACGCAAAGGAGCCTGTACCTCGTCAAACTTATCTCGAGACAGATAAGCAGCTAAAGCTGAGACGACGTGATCTGAGAGAGAAAGCATACCAAGCATCTCTCTCGATAAGCCTAACATGGACTCCAGAGTCGTCATCGCGATGATGGCAGACTTGGGCTTGGAAAGCCTGAGGGAATTGGAGTCCTGATCCAAAACTGTCAAAGTCTGGCAGACTGACGGATTGGTGGAATCGTAGGAACGATAACGTGCCGGAGGCAAAAAGGTGTCAACCCTGGTGAAGAATGGAGCCGTCATAGCCTTGGAACTCAGCTTAGAGTCCAAGGCTGAAAATGCTTCAACCACCTGTACTGACTGGCACGGTCGAAGATGCCCAGAAGCAGGTTGCTCCATAGGTTGTTGGCACGCGACCGATGATCTGACACTGTCAGCTGGTTTGATGGTTTGAGATCCGGAAGGAACCCAAACACAAAATCAAGAGCTGCCCTCAAGTCCGAAGACTGCTGGCTCTCGACATCAAGCATGTCTGACTCTTCCCCTGAGTCGGAAGACACATAGCCCATCGTGGGCAAACCAGCCGACGCCTCCCATGGTGTCGGAACACCAGTGGGATCAGAAAGCGGCCTGTTTCCAATCCCGGGAGGCGGCACCATAGGGAGTGCCTGGAAACCACTCGCTGCCTCGCTGGAAGCAACGGGAAGGCTCTTTGACAGAACCTGAGTGAGTAAGGAGAGGGCCTCCCTAAGCTCACTGCCCGTACTGGCCGGTTCGACAGGGGAACGAACCGGCAAAGTGACTTCACCTCTGACCCTCTTAACCAGCGAAGGGTCACGATCCTCCAAAACACCCGATGCGGGACGAAGGGCAGCAGCCGAAACGTCTGAAGGCAGACATGTATAAGGGTACGACACACCCCGAGGATCAACATATCGGGAACTCAGAGTCACCGCGGACCTCTGCAGGGCAGAAGGCCCAGGCTGCACAAAAGACGTTGGTCCCTCAAAACTGGTTGTGTGGCCAGAATGAGTGGACGAAAACGCCACAGAGTTCATAGTGTCTCCACTAAGCACATCCGAATCCAATGACACAACTGTGGTGATCGACGGCGCAGAGACCACAGTAGAGGATCCGGCCAGCAGCCACTTCCAACTTCGTAGAGTTGAAGTCAGGGAAGGCTGAGGCCGATACCCCCACGTCTACACTCCTGGACACCGCAGCAGACCACTGCAGGTATAAAACTGCTGTACTCAACGGCTGAGAGGACACAGTAGGGGGTTCAGTCGGCAGCTACTTCCGACTTCGCCGAGTTGAAATCGGGGAAGGCTGAGGCCGATACCCACAACCACACTACAGACATCCCTGCAGACCCTTGCAGGGATAAGCCGAGGCCGGCTGAAAACGGTGCCCAATGACATTGTAGACAGAACAGCAGTAGCAGCAGATACGACGGGAGCTGTTGGAACTGGCAGAAAAGCAGAGAGAGCCACCTAGCTCAGCCTCCAAAGGAGGAGTCACAACCCTAGTGACAGCCTCAGATGTCAACTGGAGAGGGTGCATAGTCCCGGAACTAGGCATTTCTTCACCAGAAATCCAACAGCTCCCACAGTATCCACCACGGTAAAAAAAAAAATGCACATAACTCTCACCAGACATGGTCGAGTCGGGAAGCCCCGAAACGACAGCCTTCCCCACCCCCCGCTGGTGTGGGAGGAGCCGCACATCTCTCTCACCAGACGTGGTTGAGTCGGGCAGCCCCAAAACGACAGTGATCCCCACCCCCTGCGGGAGCGGGAGGAGCTGCACATCCCCCACGGAGGGGGTAAAACTCACATCAGACGTGGTCAAGTCGGGGTGGGGGAGGGCCGAAATGACAGCATTCTCTCCCAATACCCCCCCCCCCCCCTGCAGGTGCAGGAGGAGCTGCACATCCCCCACAGAGGTGTATAACTCACACCAGACGTGGTCGAGTCGGGAGGCTCCCGAAATGACAGCGTTTCACACTACCCGCGTGTATGGAAGAAATGGCCACGAGAACACACCAAGGCGAGGGCAGGTGCTGGAGGAGCTGCACATTCCCCACAGAGGGGTATAACTCACACCAGACGTGGTCGAGTCGGGAGGCTCCCGAAATGACAGCGTTCCACACTACCCACGTGTGCGGAAGAAACGGCCACGAGAACGCACCAAGGCGAGGGCAAAAGGAATTGCCCTAAAGGAACCAAACTGGAAAAAACAGAGGTGAGAGCAGCAGAAGAAAAAGGTGAACTCAACAGAAACAGAAAGTAGAAAAACACCCTCAACTACGAGAGAAGGTGGCAGAAAAAACCAGCGGGTACATGACAGAACCCAGATGGTCGACAGGGACCGAAAAACAGAAATTCAGCCCTCAACAGTGTGAAGAAATTCTGTCCAGACAGTCCCTGATTGACACCTAACTCCAATAACAATTAATTTTATCAACCGAAAAATTCATTGTCGAATCGCGTTGACACGATGTCGAAAACAAAACATTCGCAAAAACAGAATAGTAAATAATATACAATGAGAATGTGGTTGAAAATATTACCGAGAATATATAAAACACAGTCCTGTTATTATATGATCTTCAGATCCATAATTCCAGTCACAGGAAAACCATTATCGACGAGTTGAAATATCACTGTTACGGAGCAAAATGGCACACATCCACCACGTGTACGGATAATCAAAAGAATAGTGAATTGACGCACTGCGCTTTGGATTATGGAAGTCGTGGATTTGTACTGTGGAAGAGCGTCCCATACTGGGTGTGCGCCGATAACGCTCGACCCAGTTTTGGCTTATTTTTTCGTGGTGTTTTTACACCACTTTTTCACAAATCTCTTGGGAAAGATTAAAATAGAGAGTATTTTATCCGAGTTCGGTTCTTCCACTGTAGTGCAAGCCTGTAGTAAACAATTGCAAGGTAGGTTGATAAGAAATAAAGGTTATGATGCATAGAACACGAAAAACATATTCGTCCAACACACAACAATGATAGCAGGCATCGGTGATTTCTGAAAGTCTGCGATCCTATTCGTACCAGAACTGACTATCAAATAAAATTCCGTGAGAACAACTCGTGGCCAAATATGCTTCAAATATTCAAGAACGAATCTGGGAAATCAAAATACTTCAAAACCCAGCGACAGAGCTGCTTTAAGATGAATGTCAAACCATTTTGTTTGTTTACATTCATCACAATGTGGAGGTTCAGGTCAACGGGACCAAAATACACTGATAAACAATATCGTTCAAAATGAAATAATGGGACTGATCGTCCTCGCCCTACCTACTGTCATGATGTGGAGATTGCACAGTTACCACATATAAAATACTTCCGTTACCCATGGACAAGGTCTTCAAAAAAATGCAGGCAGTGTTGGCATTTTTGCAGACTTAGTTTTGTCACTGCATAGTGAGGTGGTTTGATTGCCTAGCATTTTTCATGGATGTATGAAGCATATGTAGCCCCGAGATGTTCTCGTGAAATATTGTTTGGTTGTCGGTTTTCATACGATCAGCACTTTTGGGGTAAACAAATCAGTTTCCCATGTTCTATCCACCATAACCTCCATTTTGATGTATATTTTTAATACAAATTTATATTTTGTAATTTATATATGGAGTATCAGGCCTCGCAAATTCGGAGTAACCTGATTTCCATAACTGATATCGCACCTAAAATAAATCTGCGCAAAACCGTCGAGATGGGGGCGGTGTAGTAACACTGGAGTCTGGTGTTATGGGGGCCCACTGATTTTCCATAATTGCTTTAGAGCAGGATTCCCTTACGGTCTTACCTGTGAGGATAGCGAGGCCTTCACTGCAAGTCAAATCCTGCCAAAGAGAATACTGGCTTCAGGTAATTAGCCGAAATGAGAAAAAATCGGCGGGGCTCCTATAATGCCGGGCAAGGTTTACAAAACTATCACTATGTATGTGCATTCACAAAACCGAAATGTTTTGCTTGCTCACTAAGTTACAAACTTTCACTTTCAGAAGCCTTTCCTAAAATTTTAGTCAAACTTCGGTCCCCCAGGTTATTCTCTCTGTTCCCTCATTACAACACCATTGCTGATTTTGGAATACCAAGGGTCAAAATGCTGTTTTTGATGCAAAGTGATAATTTTTTTAATTGTTAAGAATGAAAATGTTAATATGTTTTCACTTGTTTGTTTGGGAAAATTTTTTGAACGAAAGTAGTGAGTAAATATTTGGTTACACACTGAATTAATTATAGTAATTGCTCCTGAAAATTTTCTTTGACATCAAGTCGAATTATTGATGATAATCGCCAGCGGCCATTCTGTACATGTAGGCTGAATTACTACCAAATCGTGGGAAGGTGGATTTTCCACCCGACAATAATGTTTTATTACAGGTGACCTTATATCGCATTTTTTTGTGATTTGTAGGGCTGATTGATTGAATAAATAAATAAATAAATTCCCATTGCCCTTTATTCCAAAACATTTTCTCTGAAATTTACTTTGAATATGTATGTAATTAAAACTTTAACCATCCAGAATTCACAATTTTGAGATGGCATCCTGTAAATGTCTGTGTTGCAAATGACATTTTTCTTTCTTAATCGTTGCTATTTACAATTCATAGAAAAGCTCTCTGATATAGTTTCTCAGTGATTTGTAAGTTACGATGATTATGTGATAAAACGTACCATAATTTGAAAAATATCTGTTTTGCAAGTGATCAATTATCAAAGAGTTTTTTTAAAAATAAATTGTATACAGATCAGAGAGAATAAAGGTGTCCAGATAAGGCAACATTTTAGTAAAAGAGTGACCCCATTAAATGTTTCGCACCATAATAATTGTGGTACACCCAGCGGACACCGAAACTGCAAAAGGTGGTACTTCACACCACAAATAAGGTATTCATAAAAATCAATTACCCCTCTCGATAAATTCAGTTTAAACATGTTTTTACAAAAGGCTCACAAACGTAACTTACACATTTGGCTAAAATAAGACAATTCTCTATACGGATACTGCTCCAAGGACTCACAATAGCATATTTTAAATATAATTCGCAGTTCAAACCCAACAACTGAAATTTTTATCTCCGTATTTCTACTTTAAAATACTTCAAAAAATTTGTTTTTTGTTTCTCTCATGAAAATATTTCTTGGATGAAAGTATTGGTGATTAATACCTACCCTGAAAGAGTTTGCAACACAAGTAGGCTTGTTGAAATGCATGTACTTACCAATTTTCCAACTTGTATGAGCAACAATCTCCGTCTTTTCTACACTGCAAACGAGGTACTGCACTGCAAAGGTGGTAATCGGATGATCAGCGTGATTACGCAGGTTGACGCGGCAGATTTGTTGGGTAAAGGGTTAATAGAATAAAAAATCTTGTAACATACTGGTATGACAACATATATAAATTTTATAGAAAATTTTGTTTCTTGACACACCTTACCTACCACAATTGTTTACTATTGGTATGGCACACAGTGAAAAGGCCTACTCGGAAATACTCTTATTTACTGTCTTATTCAAGAAGAACTTGAGCAAGAATTAAGGAAGGGTGCAAAAAGCACCGAAATAGAATCGATACTGGGCTGAGTGCAGTCGCTGCTCGAGCAGTAGAGGTTGCTAATACTGTACTACATACTGGCCTTCCAGCACATGCTCAACACAATGTGATAAAACCCTCAGTGCCAATATTCTTCCACCGTGAAGACATGTGATTAGCGGCGAGGAGTAACAGCAACTAGCAACAAAATCCTTCTTTCTTTACAAAGGCCTGCACATGGACAGACATGAGTAATGTAGCATAAGTATTCGTTCTATGATTTGTTTTGAATAATGTGGCCGAAGAGTTAGCTCAAGACAGCAGTCAAACTCTTAACCCTTTACCCAACGAATCGTTCACATCCGCCCACGTAATATGCAAATTCAGCAGCTGAAAAAATATTATTTTTTGAAAAATTTCAACAAAACCATATCATGTGACCCCTCTTGGGAACGAGCTCGTCGAGCTCATACCAAAGAGGGGTCATATGATATGATTTTGTTGAAATTTTTTGAAATCATTTAAAAAATTATATTTAAAATAATAAATTTTGATATCGTCTGCGTTGGGTAAAGGGTTAAATGAATCTGACACTTTTATGGCCTGGAACCTGTGAAGTCCTCAATTGTCTATCAACTATTTTTAGATTCAATTGGATGGAATATTTAATAAGTTGGTCGGAAAAGCAAACGTATGGATTGCTTTTCTGACCAACTGAAATAGTTTATGCCATTAAATCTAAAAATAAGAGGATTTTTAAAGAATATAACTCATAATGAACCAAGATAAACTTTGGGCTTCCATAGGGAACCTAAATATTAACCCAGGGACTCGATTTGAACAAACTTGAATCTGACCTCTGAGATGCCGTATACCAAATATGAAAGGATTCTGACTGGTGGATCTGAAGAAGACATTTAAAGAATATTCCTCCTATTGCACTATGTTAAAATTCGGGCTCCAATAGAGAGCCCAAATATATACCCAGGGAACCCAATTTGAACAAACTGGAATCTGCCCCCCCACCCAAGAGACATTGGATACCAAATATCAAAAGATTTTCACTGGAAGATCTGAAGAAGAAGATTTTTAAAGAATATTCCTTATATTGCACTAAGTTAAAATCTGCCATACAGGGCCCATACATTAACCCAGAGACTCTATTTGAACAAACTTGAATCTGACCCTCCTAGAGATGATATATACCAAATATCAAAAGATTCTGACTGGTGGATCTGAAGAAGATTTTTTAAAACAATTCCTCATACTGCACAAAGTTAAAATTTGGGTTCCAATAGAGAACCCAAATATCAACCCAGTGACTCGAATTGAACAACCTAATCCAATTCTCCTAGAGATGTTGTATACCAAATATCAAAAGATTCCAATTGATGGTTCTGGAGAAGATTTTTAAAATTTTTGAAATACATTTAAGGGTGCTATCCGAGTTATGCTCTTTGTGGAGGCCCCTGTGGGCATGGCATCTTTATTTGAACAAACTTGAATTGACATATGATAAGGAACATGCCCACCTACTTTGGTGCAATTCAGTCCAGTAGTTTGTGAGAAGTCGATAATGTAAAGTTTACGCCGGATGACGATGGACAGATAATGGACAGACGATGGACGGAAAGTGATTAGTAAAGCTCCCCTTCAGCTTCGCACAGGTGAGCTAAAAATGGAGCACCAAAGGATTTCTGTATATGTCTGTGAGTATACTGATATTAACATTATATATCATTGGTAATTTGCCTGCAAAAAGCACAAAAAATGTGTGAAAAGGCAGCCCATACAGGGTTCCCGCATCCTGGAATTCAAAATGAAAGTGTCAATGACACTGTAGCTTAACTTGTCAAGACAAAGACATGTACATGTATAGTATGTGACACAGCAATGACAAACATCTAGGTAATGACCTGATAACAAAGGTACATATAAAGTATTGTAACGGCCTGTACATAAATACTGACCGTTGCCTGTAACAAATGTATAGGTAAAGTATTGTAAAGGTGGGTGACAGTCAGATGCTAAACAAGAAAAGAAATCTTTGAGTCCCAGAGTGGGTCTGACTGAACCCCAAAATATTTGTTCTCATAGCACAGTGATAACAAAGGCACCCCAAAACACACTCATTTCTGTCCCAAGGTGAAAACAAAGGTACCCAAGAAGTTTCGTGAAGATCAGTTCACAAATATGAACTGTGTAGAAGTTGTGACAAAAACCTGATTGGACCTAATTTCGGTACAAAATGGCCACTGGCAGCCATCTTGAATTTTGGACCGCACCCAGAAACACTCGTTCTCGTCCCAAGGTGATAACAAAGGTACCCAAGAAGTTTTGTGAAGATCGGTTCATAAATACAGCCTCTAGCCCGAGCCGTATTGACATGTGGACTTAAAGTGTATAAGTAGCACTGAATAAATCAAAGGCTGCAAGCCGAGAGGTCCTCGGTTCGAATCCCACCTGCGGCAACCGCGTTGTGTCCTTGGGTAAGACACTTCACCCCGATTGCCTACATGGGGGCACGATGACGCTGTGTACTGAGGAGTACTGCACGTCGATGGTGTGCATGTCTTCAACCAATCTAACCCTGCTTGTGCTGCAGTGCAGAGTTACGATGTTGGAGAGCTGACAGCTGCTCGTCGTTGCTCGGTGGTTCTCTCCGGGTACTCCGGCTTCCTCCACCCGTAAAACTTTCACGGTCACGATTAGCCATTGTGCATAAGTATGTGACCTTAAACACCAATAAATAAATAATAAATATAAATGAATAAATCAAAGTTCATCTAATTTGCATAATTTCTGCATGAGAGAAAAACCCGTACTATATGTGATGTATTCCATGTTACTAAACATTCATACAAAAATTTATTCAAATCAGAACTTTCATACAGAAGTTCTGTACAAAAGACTGATTGTACTAATTTTGGAACAAAATGGCTGCTGGTGGCCATCTTGAATTTTGGACCACACTCAAAAACACTCGTTCTCATCCCACGGTGATAACAAAGGTACCCAAGAAGTTTCGTAAAGATCGGTTCATAAATACGGCCTCTAGCCTGAGCCGTATAGAAGTTGTGTACAAATGAAAGTGTCAATGACACTGTAGCTCAACTTGTCAAGACAAAGACATGTACATGTATAGTATGTGACACAGCAATGACAAACATCTAGGTAATGACCTGATAACAAAGGTACATATAAAGTATTATAACGGTCTGTACATGAATACTGACCGTTGCCTGTAACAAATGTATAGGTAAAGTATTGTAAAGGTGGGTGACAGTCAGATGCTGAACTAGAAAAAATCTTTGAGTCCCAGAGTGTGTCTGACTGAACCCCAAAATATTTGTTCTCATAGCACAGTGATAACAAAGGTACCCCAAAACACACTCGTTCCTGTCCCAAGGTGAAAACAAAAGTACTCAAGAAGTTTTGTGAAGATCAGTTCATAAATACGAGCTGTATAGAACTTGTGACAAAAAACTGATTGGACCTAATTTCAGTACAAAATGGCCACTGGCAGCCATCTTGAATTTTGGACCGTACCCAGAAACACTCATTCTCATCCCAAGGAGATAACAAAGGTACCCAAAAAGTTTTGTGAAGATCGGTTCATAAATACAGCCTCTACCCTGAGCCGTATTGACATGTGTGCTTACATTGTGTAAGTAGCACTGAATAAATCAAAGTTCATCTAATTTGCATAATTTCGGCACGAAAAAAAAACCCCTTACAATATGTGATGTATTCCATGTTACTAAACATTCATACAAAAATTTATTCAAATCAGAACTTTCATACAGAAGTTCTATACAAAAGACTGATTGCACTAATTTTGGTACAAAATGGCTGCTGGTGGCCATCTTGAATTTCGGACCACACCCAAAAACACTCGCTCTCATCCCACGGTGATAACAAAGGTACCCAAGAAGTTTCGTAAAGATTGGTTCACAAATATGGCCTCTAGTCTGAGCTGTATAGAAGATGTGTACAAAAAACTGATTAGACCTAATTTCGGTACAAAATGGCCACTGGCAGCCATCTTGAATTTTAGACCGCACCCAGAAACACTCGTTCTCGTCCCAAGGTGATAACAAAGGTACCCAAGACATTTCGTGAAGATCAGTTCATAAATACAGACTCTAGTCTGAGCCGTATTGACATGTGTACTTACTGTGTGTAAGTCACACTGAAAAAATCAAAGTTCATCTAATTTGCATAATTTCTGCACGAGAAAAAAACCCGTATTATATGTGATGCATCCCATGGTACTAAACATTCACACAAAATAATTATTCAAATCAGGGCTTTCATATGGAAGTTCTGTGCAAAAATCTGATTGCACCTAATTTTGTACAAAATGGCTGCCATCGGCCATCTTGAATTTCGGTCTGGACCCAAAAACACTCGTTCTCGTCCCACGGTGATACCAAAGGTACCCAAGAAGTTTCGTAAAGATCGGTTCATAAATACGGCCTCTAGCCCGAGCCGTATTGGCATTTGCACTTACAGTGCTGAAAGTAACCCCAAAAAACATCAAAATTAGTCTAATTTGCACAATTTACGTACGAGAAAAAAACCCGTATTATATGTGATGTATCCCATGGTACTAAACATTCATACAAAAAATTATTCAAATCAGAGCTTTCATATGGAAGTTCTGTACAAAAAACAGATTTCTGCATCGTTGGTACAAAATGGCGGCTGGCAGCCATCTTGAATTTTGGATCGCACCCAAAAACACTCGTTCTTGTCCCACGGTCATAACAAAGGTACCCAAGAAGTTTCGTAAAGATCGGTTCATAAATACGGCCTCTAGCCCGAGCCATAGCAGCTTGGCACTTACAGCTCTGAAAGTAACACTAAATAAATCAAAGTCAGTCTAATTTGCATAATTTACGCACGAGAAAAAAACCCGTATTATATGTGATGTATCCCATGGTACTAAACATTTATACAAAACTTTATTCAAATCAGAACTTTCATACAGAAGTTCTGTACAAAAAACTGATTTTTGCATCATCGGTACAAAATGGCCACTGGCAGCCATCTTGAATTTCGGACCACACCTAAAAACACTCGTTCCCGTCCCAGGGTCATAACAAAGGTACACAAGAAGTTTCGTAAAGATCGGTTCATAAATACGACCTCTAGCCCGAGCCATAGCCAATTGTTGACGTACGGACAGACGGACAGACGGACAGACAGACGACGGGCCATGACAATAGCTCAAATTTGACTTCGTCAAAGTTGAGCTAAAAAACTGATTAGACCTAATTTCGGTTCAAAATGGCTACTGGCAGCCATCTTGAATTTTGGACCGCACCCAGAAACACTCGTTCTCGTCCCAAGGTGATAACAAAGGTACCCAAGACGTTTCGTGAAGATCGGTTCATAAATACAGACTCTAGCCTGAGCCGTATTGACATGTGTACTTACTGTGTGTAAGTAGCACTGAAAAAAATCAAAGTTCATCTAATTTGCATAATTTCTGCACGAGAAAAAAACCTGTATTATATGTGATGTATCCCATGGTACTAAACATTCACACAAAAAATTATTCAAATCAGCGCTTTCATATGGAAGTTCTGTGCAAAAATCTGATTGCACCAAATTCTGTACAAAATGGCTGCCATCGGCCATCTTGAATTTCGGACCGTACCCCAAAACACTCGTTCTCGTCCCACGGTGATAACAAAGGTACCCAAGGAGTTTCGTAAAGATCGGTTCATAAATACGGCCTCTAGCCCGGGCCGTATTGGCATTTGCACTTACAGTGCTGAAAGTTACACCAAAAAACATCAAAGTTAGTCTAATTTGCATGATTTACGCACGAGAAAAAAACCTGTATTATATGTGATGTATCCCATGGTACTAAACATTCATACAAAAATTATTCAAATCAGAGCTTTCATATGGAAGTTCTGTACAAAAAACAGATTTCTGCATCGTCGGTACAAAATGGTGGCTGGCAGCCATCTTGAATTTCAGACCGCACCCAAAAACACTCGTTCTCGTCCCACGGTCATAACAAAGGTACCCAAGAAGTTTCATAAAGATTGGTTCATAAATACGGCCTCTAGCCCGAGCCGTATCCAATTGTTGATGGACAGACGGACGACGGGCCATGGCATAAGCTCAAATTTGGCTTCGCCAAAGTTGAGCTAAAAATCTAAGGCCATTCATGGCCATTTCACGACAATTTTCCATGTTTTTCCAGACCTAAAGCTGTGAAATTCAGGGATTTTCAAAGTCGGTAGATCATCCAAATAATTATGATGGATAAAACTATGCACATAATGCATATTTTCTGAAATTCAAGGCTTTTCAAGGCCCTCCCTGAGAAATTAAAGCACTTTCCAGGCCTTGAATGACCATTTGCCAGATTCAAGGTTTAATTCCCAAAACCCTACCATAATAGCATCAGATTCTTTAAGGAATCTTGGTGTTAGCCATCTGATTTGGCAAAAAGCTTAAAAGGGGCCTCATAAAATATATACTTATTGCTTATAAAGAAAACAATAAATAAATATAGCTGTGGCTAATTTTGACCTCAACAAAGGTTTGAAGTCATATTTAGCCAATCATTTATACCCATAATGCCTATTTTAGAGGATTTCCTCATGTGGCATTGGTCCCATTTTACCAGTAAAACAGAATTTGTTTACCACACCGCTTCACTTCCAGGGGAAATAAATAAATAAAATGAAAGTGTCAATGACACTGTAGCTCAACTTGTCAAGACAAAGACATGCACATGTATAGTATGTGACACAGCAATGACAAACATCTAGGTAATGACCTGATAACAAAGGTACATATAAAGTATTGTAATGGTCTGTACATAAATACTGACCGTTGCCTGTAACAAATGTATAGGTAAAGTATTGTAAAGGTGGGTGACAGTCAGATGCTAAACTAGAAAAGAAATCTTAGTCCCAGAGTGGGTCTGACTGAACCCCAAAATATTTGTTCTCATAGCACAGTGATAACAAAGGCACCCCAAAACACACTCGTTCCTGTCCCAAGGTGAAAACAAAGGTACCCAAGAAGTTTTGTGAAGATCAATTCATAAATACGAGCTGTATAGAACTTGTGACAAAAAACTGATTGGACCTAATTTTGGTACAAAATGGCCACTGGCAGCCATCTTGAATTTTGGACCGTACCCAGAAACACTCATTCTCGTCCCAAGGTGATAACAAAGGTACCCAAGGAGTTTCGTAAAGATCGGTTCATAAATACGGCCTCTAGCCCGGGCCGTATTGGCATTTGCACTTACAGTGCTGAAACTTACACCAAAAAACATCAAAGTTAGTCTATATATATATATAATTTGCATGATTTACGCACGAGAAAAAAACCTGTATTATATGTGATGTATCCCATGGTACTAAACATTCATACAAAAATTATTCAAATCAGAGCTTTCATATGGAAGTTCTGTACAAAAAACAGATTTCTGCATCGTCGGTACAAAATGGTGGCTGGCAGCCATCTTGAATTTTGGACCGCACCCAAAAACACTCGTTCTCGTCCCACGGTCATAACAAAGGTACCCAAGAAGTTTCATAAAGATTGGTTCATAAATACGGCCTCTAGCCCGAGCCGTATCCAATTGTTGACGGACAGACGGACGACGGGCCATGGCATAAGCTCAAATTTGGCTTCGCCAAAGTTGAGCTAAAAATCTAAGGCCATTCATGGCCATTTCACGACAATTTTCCATGTTTTTCCAGACCTAAAGCTGTGAAATTCAGGGATTTTCAAAGTCGGTAGATCATCCAAATAATTATGATGGATAAAACTATGCACATAATGCATATTTTCTGAAATTCAAGGCTTTTCAAGGCCCTCCCTGAGAAATTAAAGCACTTTCCAGGCCTTGAATGACCATTTGCCAGATTCAAGGTTTAATTCCCAAAACCCTACCATAATAGCATCAGATTCTTTAAGGAATCTTGGTGTTAGCCATCTGATTTGGCAAAAAGCTTAAAAGGGGCCTCATAAAATATATACTTATTGCTTATAAAGAAAACAATAAATAAATATAGCTGTGGCTAATTTTGACCTCAACAAAGGTTTGAAGTCATATTTAGCCAATCATTTATACCCATAATGCCTATTTTAGAGGATTTCCTCATGTGGCATTGGTCCCATTTTACCAGTAAAACAGAATTTGTTTACCACACCGCTTCACTTCCAGGGGGAATAAATAAATAAAATGAAAGTGTCAATGACACTGTAGCTCAACTTGTCAAGACAAAGACATGCACATGTATAGTATGTGACACAGCAATGACAAACATCTAGGTAATGACCTGATAACAAAGGTACATATAAAGTATTGTAATGGTCTGTACATAAATACTGACCGTTGCCTGTAACAAATGTATAGGTAAAGTATTGTAAAGGTGGGTGACAGTCAGATGCTAAACTAGAAAAGAAATCTTAGTCCCAGAGTGGGTCTGACTGAACCCCAAAATATTTGTTCTCATAGCACAGTGATAACAAAGGCACCCCAAAACACACTCGTTCCTGTCCCAAGGTGAAAACAAAGGTACCCAAGAAGTTTTGTGAAGATCAATTCATAAATACGAGCTGTATAGAACTTGTGACAAAAAACTGATTGGACCTAATTTTGGTACAAAATGGCCACTGGCAGCCATCTTGAATTTTGGACTGTACCCAGAAACACTCCTTCTCGTCCCAAGGTGATAACAAAGGTACCCAAGAAGTTTTGTGAAGATCGGTTCATAAATACAGCCTCTACCCTGAGCCGTATTGACATGTGTGCTCACATTCTGCAAGTAGCACTGAATAAGTCAAAGTTCATCTAATTTGCATAATTTCTGCACGAAAAAAAACCCCTTAGAATATGTGATGTATTCCATGTTACTAAACATTCATACAAAAATTTATTCAAATCAGAACTTTCATACAGAAGTTCTGTACAAAAGACTGATTGCACTAATTTTGGTACAAAATGGCTGCTGGTGGCCATCTTGAATTTCGGACCACACCCAAAAACACTCGCTCTCATCCCACGGTGATAACAAAGGTACCCAACAAGGTTCGTAAAGATTGGTTCATAAATATGGCCTCTAGTCTGAGCTGTATAGAAGTTGTGTACAAAAAACTGATTAGACCTAATTTCGGTACAAAATGGCCACTGGCAGCCATCTTGAATTTTAGACCGCACCCAGAAACACTCGTTCTTGTCCCAAGGTGATAACAAAGGTACCCAAGACATTTCGTGAAGATCAGTTCATAAATACAGACTCAAGTCTGAGCCGTATTGACATGTGTACTTAATGTGTGTAAGTCGCACTGAAATATCAAAGTTCATCTAATTTGCATAATTTCTGCACGAGAAAAAAACCTGTATTATATGTGATGTATCCCATGGTACTAAACATTCACACAAAAAATTATTCAAATCAGCGCTTTCATATGGAAGTTCTGTGAAAAAATCTGATTGCACCTAATTTTGTACAAAATGGCTGCCATCGGCCATCTTGAATTTCAGACCGGACCCAAAAACACTCGTTCTCGTCCCACGGTGATACCAAATGTACCCAAGAAGTTTTGTAAAGATCGGTTCATAAATACGGCCTCTAGCCCGAGCCGTATTGGCATTTGCACTTACAGTGCTGAAATTAACACCAAAAAACATCAAAATTAGTCTAATTTGCACAATTTACGCACGAGAAAAAAACCCGTATTATATGTGATGTACCCCATGGTACTAAACATTCATACAAAAAATTATTCAAATCAGCGCTTTCATATGGAAGTTCTGCACAAAAAACAGATTTCTGCATCATCGGTACAAAATGGCGGCTGGCAGCCATCTTGAATTTCGGACCGCACCCAAAAACACTCGTTCTCGTCCCACGGTCATAACAAAGGTTCCCAAGAAGTTTCGTAAAGATTGGTTCATAAATACGACCTCTAGCCTGAGCCATAGCCAATTGTTGACGTACGGACAGACGGACGACAGACAACGGGCCATGACAATAGCTCAAATTTGACTTCGTCAAAGTTGAGCTAAAAATTCAATACATTTCCTGGATCATACAGGTATATATCTAGTTCTAAAGCAATTGAATACAGTAGAAACTTATTACGTGAATAGCCACTTCCTGGAAAAATTATTCAATTAACAGGGATTGGTCACTTTCCTGTATTCTTGAAATTAACTGAGCATTTATTCTATTATATCTTGTTTGACAGAGCTCATAGAGCTTTATCAAACAAGATATAATAGAATAAATGCCTCTTTCAGAAGTACTGAGACTAAATAGGTCTATAACATGTGAAATTTGGTTATTATTAGGGCAATTTCTCCACATATTACAATATTTTTTTCCGTTAACTGGAGTTTACTCTATAACCTACATGCAATTAACAGATCAAATATGCAAATTTGTACTGACGGTATAGTAAATCGTTTTGTGTTTGGAAGTTACATTCAATTAACATGGTTTTTCAAATAAGAGGCATCCAGTTAAGTGGGTTCCACTGTAGTATGTAGATGTAACAAAAAGCTTACTTGTCTCACTGTTGGTTCCAGTGAATCCAGCCTGACAGGAATTGACAGCATCAGTACATGTTCCACTATTCGGACAAGGATTACAAGCACACTCGTTAATTTCTAAAAAACAAAAAAAAAAAACAAACAAAATTATGTCACTTAATTGGTAGAGTACTCAATAGAGCTGGATGGTATACCATGTATCCGGTACTGTATCTTGTTAATACTGATTTACCATACGGAGGAAAATGCAAAATAACAATATTTAGGAACTGAAAAATATCCTACCAAAAGCTGAAAAGAAAGAAAAAACCCACCCAAACAGAACATTAACCCAAAATGGCTGAGAAGAAGATACCATGGATTATTTATTCTCACAGACATTCACTACTGTCATTTGATGTAACAAAAAAGCTGAGAGAAAAAACTCCAAAGGGGGTATTTCTCTGGGCTTTTTAGCTCACCGAAGGGAGCTTATCTTATCACCAGCCGTCTGTCGTCGTGAACATTTTTCAAACGACTTCTCCTCTGAAACCACTGGTCCGATTTTCACGAAACTTCATGTGGATGTTCATTACTATATGGCAATTCATGTTTGTTCAAATGAAATGGCAGCGTCCCTTGGGGGCTCCATAACTCTGATAGCACCGTTTGAATTACAGAAAAATTATTAAAAAATCTTCTTCAGAACCAGTGGGCAGAATTTTTTGATACTTGGTTTGCAGCATCTTGGTATGGGTCTGATTCAAGTTTGTTCAAATCGGCCCCCTGGATTCATATTTGGGCTCACTGTAGAAACCTAAATTCGAACTTAGTGCATTTCAGGCAAGTTTCTTAAAAAATCTTCTTCTCCAGATCCAGCAGGCAGAATCTTTTGATATTTGGTATGCAACATTGTGGGATGGATCTGATTCAAGTTTGTTCAAGCTGGCCCCCTGGATTCATATTTGGGCTCAGTATAGAAGCCTGAATTCGAACTTAGTGCATTTCAGGCAAATTTTTTCAAAAATTTTCTTCTCCAGATCCAGCAGGCAGAATCTTTTGATATTTGGTATACAACATTGTGGGGTGGATCTGATTCAAGTTTGTTCAAATCAGCCCCCTCAGTATAGGAGCCCAAATTTGAACTTAGTGCATTTCAGGCAAATTTCTTTAAAAATCTTCTTCTCAAGATCCAGCAGGCAGAATCTTTTGATATTGGGTATGCAGCATGCTTAGGGGGGGGGGGGGGGGGGGGGGGGGGGGAGATTCAAGTTTGTTCAAGCCGTATCCCTAGGTCCATATTTGGGCTCACTGTGGGAGCTTGAATTGTAACTTAGTTCGAAATGAGGAATTTTCTTTAAAAATTTTCTTCTTCAGATCCAGCAGTCGGAATGTTTTGATATGTGGTGTGTTGCATACTTAGGGGGGTGAGATTCAAGTTTGTTCAAGCCAAGTCCCTGGGTTCATATTTGGGCTCACTGTGGGAGCCCGAATGATAACTTAGTTTAAAAATGAGAAATTTTCTTTAAAAATCTTCTTCTCCAGAACCAGCAGATGAATGCTTTTGATATTTGGTATGCCGCAAGATTCAAGTTTGTTCAAGCCATGTCCCTAGTTCCATAAAATTTGTCTTTCATGACTTCATTGTTGGCGAACCATGTCTAACTGAATGTGACCCCAAATACTTCTTTGAACCACTTTGTTTGATTCACTTTGCCCGGTGAGCGATTAAGGCCCCTTGGGGCCTTTTGTTTGTTTTATTGACTGGTGGAGAGTGCCTGTGTTATTTTCAACATATTGACCAATTATACATTCATTATGCATTAAATCTGCAGGCTTTACCAGTTATCACTAGAAGCTGAATATGATCTCTCTGAGTCTCTGACAACTAAACAAATGACGAACTTCAATCTGACAGTATACCCAAACTAGCCTTAGGCATTGGTAAAGATGTCAGTATGTTGTCGATACCGAACACCAAACTGATACCACAGTAAATTTCCGTAAAATACTGATACCGATACCAAACTTCAGTTATTAATACCACCCAGCTCTAGTGCTAAATTATTTTTGGTTGATAACAATCTGTTCAAATGATTTTGCCTTGTTACAATTTATAAGGCACTGTACCATAAATTGGGATAGGGCAATTTCCACTTCAAAGATAACATGAAGCACATCCACAGAATATGAAGCCTCAACTTTTCAGAAGCTACAATTCAAAACAAATATGGCCTTCCACCACTCCACTAGTTAATTTACTTATTGGTGTTTAAGGTCACTTTTGTACAGCTATGACTAAGTGTGACAGCAACAGAAGGTGTAAAGTCAAGCTTAGCCAGCCGTATACACCTATGCTGCCCATTTTAGAGGCCTTCCTCCCAGACATTGGTGACCAGGTCCTATTTTGCCAGTAAAACAAAAAGTTTACTACACACAGTAAATAAGCACCATTTCACTTACCATGGTGCCCAAGGGCATGTACAGCACTATTTTGATTTTAACCCTTTACCCAACATAACGACCAAAACAGGCCAGTGCTACTGACAAAAATCACCATTGAAAATTTAATATGTTTTCAATGTTTATCTCAAAAACAAAGCTCATGACACCTCTTTTGAACAAGCTCATTGAGGTCATAAGCTATGTTTGTGAGGACAAAAATTGATTTTTTTTTTAGTTATTCAAGAATTTTTTTTTTTGCAAGTGCCATCTCATCTGTGTTCAGTAAAGGGTTAACAGATTACTGATCATTGTCGTCCAATAAGGAGAAACCTATAAAACAGGAAACCAGAATTTTTTTACCAGTCCATTTGAGTGGACAGGAAAAAAAATTAAAATGTGTGCAATTTTTATAACATCATACCTATTAGCTCTGAAAAATATTGATATTGAGGGAACAGCTTTCATGAAAAGTTTGTACTCTCTTGGCATTTCATTTTTAGCTTAACTTGACAAAGTCAAGATAAGCTATTGCCATCATACAAGCGGAAGACTGTTAACCTGTGGGTATGTATGCAAGTCTGTTCACATTTTCCTTTAGCACAGACAACACCCCATAGTTCTTATCCGAACGTCCCAAAATTTCATATGCAGATTTTTTTGGGGTCATGCCTAGATGGGAATGTCTCACTTTGGTTGCGATCGGTCAACCATGATGGCTGCCTGAGCCCCAAACCCGAAAACCTTTAGCACAGTCTACAGGCCGTATTTATGAAGGGATTTCATTATAAATTGGTAGGATGCCTCTGTATAATATCTAGATGAGAATGTCCCCTTTTGGTCATGATCTGTCAACTGTGACAGCTGCCCAAGCCTGAAATCCAAAAACTTTTAGCACAGTCTGCAGGTCATATTTAATATGGAGGGATTTCATTGTAACCTGGTAGGATGACTCTGTATGATGTCTAGATGAGAACATCCCCATTTGGTCGCGATCGGTCAACTGTGATGGCTGTCTGTGCCCAAAACCCGAAAACCTTTAGCACAGTCTACAGGTTGGATTTATGAAGGGATTTCATTGTAACTTGGTAGGATGCCTCTGGATAATATCTTGATGAGAACTTCTCCATTTGGCCTCGATCTGTCAACCGTGACGACTGCCCGAGCCAAAACACAAAAACTTTTAGCACAGTCCACAGGTCATATTTATAGAGGGATTTCATTGTAACTTGGTAGGTCGACTCCATATAATGTCTAGATGAGAACGCCCCCTTTTGGTTGCAATGGGTCAACTGTGATGGCTACAGGGGCCCGAAGCCTGAAAATCTTTAGCACACTCTATAGGTTATATTCATGAAGGGATTTCAATGTATCTTGGTAGGATGACTCCAGATAATGTCTAGATGAGAACGTCCCCTTGTGGTCATGATCATTCATCCATGACAGCTGCCCAAGCACAAAACCCGAAAACTCTTAGCACATTCTACAGATTGTATTTATGGAGGGATTTTATTGTAACTTGGTAGGTTGATTCCATATAATGTCTAGGTGATAACGTCCGCTTTTGGTCACAATTGGTCAACCGTGACGACTGTCCAAGCCCAAAACCTAAAAACCTTTAGCACATTCTACAGATAGTATTTATGAAGGGATTTGATTGTTACTTGGTAAGATGACTCCAGATAATGCCTAGATGAGAACGTCCCCTTTTGGTCACGACCATTCAACCATGATGGTTGTGTCCGAGTCCCAAACCCAAAAAGCTTTATCACAGACTACAGATCATATTTATGAAGTGATTTCATTGTAACTTGGTAGGAGGACTCAGTATGATGTCTAGATGAGGATGTCCCTTTTGGTTGCGATTGGTCAACCGTGATGGCTACACAGGCTCAAAGTCCCAAAACCTTTAGCACAGTCTGCAGACCATATTTATGAAGGGATTTCATTGTAACTTGACAGGATGGCTCGTTTTGGAATAATTTCACTCTAAATTGGTAACTTTCGTTGATATAGATTAACTGTGAGGGCCACATTAACCCACCCCTTAATTCTTTAGTACAGTCTACACCTCATATTATTTTTATTCAAAACATAGCATACAGGGATCAGAAATTAACATATTCCCAACTATCACAACTCTTGTCTTATTTCATAATCCTTTCATAAACACTGAACATTATCCTTTTCATTAAACATAATATACAGACAAGTTAAGCTACAGTGTCATTGTCACTGACACTTTCATTATCCAGTTTGGTTACCTATCCTGGAGAATCGCCCAGCTAGGATTGCAGAACTCTACAGTGATTGATCGATGGTGTATACGTAACCAGGTGTGCATGCTTACACGTACATGTCAATCTTACTTTTTCCAACTAATTATCCTAAAATGTAAAGGTTTGAAATGTAGATGCAAATTAGGTGGTAGAAAGCTGAATGCTGTCTATCAAGTCCTCCTACTTGACTCTTATTTTTTCTGGAAGGCGACTTGAAGTCTTCCTAAATATTTTCTCCAAGACTGGTCCCTGGCCTGACATATTAATTACTATCATTATAACAGTAATTATCATAATCATACTAATACAGTGGAAGCCCGTTAATTGAATAGTCACTTTGCCAATGAAAATTATTCAATTAACAGGAGTATTCAATTAACAGGGATTGTGTTACTTTCCTGTATTCTAGAGATAAGCTTAGCATTTATTCTATTATATCTTGTTTGGCAGAGCTCTATGAGCTCTGTCAAACAAGATATAATAGATTAAATGCTGTATTGGATGTACTGAGGCCAAATAGGTGTATAAACAAAGGAAAACTGGGGAAAGTCAGGGTAATTTCTCGACAGGTTACAAGGTTTTTTATTCAATTAACAGGAGTTTTCTCTATAACCTATATTCAATTAACAGGTCAAATTTGTACTGGAGGTATGGTAAATGGTTTTGTGTTGGAAAATTATATTAATTAACAGGGATATACAATTAAGAGATATCCAATTAAGTGGACTCCACTGTACTGGTCTAAACACTGTCAAATGTGAAAGAGCACAGAAAACCAACTCATTGTTAGCCAGTCCCCTGCCCTAACTACTTCCCCATCTCACACAAACTCCAACAAATAATGTTGGCCATTTTTACATGTACATGAATTTTGGGAAAGTACAGGTGATGAGTGTTGACACATAGCATTTTGGCTGACATTGTCAAAAAGTCAACGAACTGAATATTATCTGCCGGTGAATTGTACTCGGTGGTACTTCTCCTTCAGACTCAGAGTGCATGTGATCAACAGTATTTGAATGAAAATTATGAGCGCAGGTGTCCAACATGTGCAATCATAACTTTAATAAGTTTATTACATTACGATTGGATTGAGGAATACAGGAAGCAAATATGAGTGTGACGTTATCTGTCATATGCACAAAGGGAATCCCCCAGCAACATTTGCGATTTGAGTGCTATTGAAGATCACCGAAATGAGTGTGTGTGTGTGTGTGTTGTGGTTGGGGGAGGGGGTGTTCAAATGAATGCGAGTTGCAAATGTTTGCCCTGTATTTCTACCATAAATTCCAATCATTGCCTGTCAGAATCTTTTTAGTTTCAAAAACTTGGATACAGTATCAGTGAGAATAAAGTTTAACAATTTCGAGTTTGACTGAAGTTGTTAGCATATGAATTCTGCTCTCATTTTAACTACACTAGTAGCCCAAGAACATTAGGTTTCACTTGGGAAAAAAATCGGAGAAAGCTGATTTTTTCAGGGAATGTCGAGTACATGTCACTGAACGATTAGACAAAAGTCCCCTAAAATCCCAGTTGAGCTTTTTTTTCTACAGCCTTTTTTCGAAAACGCGTTTGAAAAAAATCAAAAAAAATCGCACGAACTTTGTAACCTCAAATTGATCCAACTGTATTTTTTGTTTACGCGTATTTCGAGCTACATAATGTCTAATATACATTTACCTAGAGGAAAATGTGCATTCTGTGACAATTTCTGCAAAAAATTATTGAAAATTGACAAAAAAGTATCGGATTTACGCAAAAAATGACGATTTTCCTAACGGATTTGCCCAAAGGGTCATAGTACAAAACGGGATGTTAGTTGGACAGACGATAAAAAATCCACCACCATTTGAAGACTTTTATCATTGCTTACAAAATAGACATTATGGAAGACCCCCTCTGCTTCTGGCCGAGTTCCCCTTTTGGCATAAAATTCGTCAGCATGAGAACTCAACTATTTTCGGGCTTGGGACCGAACAGACACGTCTGTGTCTAGCAGCATTAGATCAATAAATAATATTTACAGAATGTACAAAAATCAATAAATAATATTTACAGAATGTACAAATCAATCAACATGGATTAAGTTACATTGACTATTATCAACGCTATATACAGAAATGACATGACCTATATACATATTATTCATCGAACTCAGAAATTTCCGACAGGACAGTGTTTCTGTGGTTGTTACAAGAATCCGAACTGCAATTACACAAACCTGAGCAAGAGAGTCCTGCCTTCTTACACCCACACCTTTTTGTACAAGCACTCTTGCAACCACAACTGATCAGATTCAGTAGGTTATCGGGGGCACATGGCTTTGTGGCTGCAGTCGGTACAAGAAGTCCATTGTCTAGCGACCACCCCCAATCCGTCGGAGGAAGCGAAGTGCCCAGCCATTGTTGGACCTGGAGATAACATCTGTAGACATGTTGTTGTGCAGCATCGCTGCTTGGTGGGAGTGAGGCTAGGTCGATGGGTTTATTCAGTTTAGATTTTGCTACATAACGCTTGTAAGTGACATATCTATATTGGTCGAGAGAGGAAACAGTTTTACTCCCGTATAAGATCAGGAAAAATTGTTCCCCGGCAACAGCTACTGCACTTGGTGTACTGTCATCCGCCAAAATTGTGTTGACATACTGTTGTGAGTCGCTAGTAACATCGGAAACAATTGTACTGAATACTTTCTTCTTACCAACTCGAAAGAGTGCAGAAGTAGTGTCACAACCACTTATAGAATGTGCTACAAGGAGGTTGCTTCTATGGTCACCCATTTTGGTTGCTATTTCACTAACTGAAACTAGTAAGTTTGGGGTAATGGAATACATCATGTGAATATTACATCCCGGTTGAACTCGAGAGGTAAGAATGACTAACAAGTCTGTGTCTGTTCCCACAACGACAACATTGTTGTCATCTTGAGCGATGTCAAGTGCAGTTTCGGCTATCAGTACATCAGCATCAGCCTCGGCCTGCTTGGACTGAATATTGATAGCAGATAGCTCCTGCATTAGAAGATCGATCAGTTGGGTTTTGTTCTTGGCATTTGCAAGGAAATCGGATTGGGGTGTGGTGGCTGGTAACTCGGGTGAGATATTGATATCAATGGAATACCTGTCTTTAGATCTACGGGCTTGTTCCATGCCCTTTGTCGACATTGTACAAGCATAACCATCAAAAACAACCACGACGTTCGCCCCAAAATGTCTCACTAGATAATTGGAATATGATGTACATATGTCCTTATATGACGACTGTTTAGGCCATACAACTGCCCTCAATAAAAATCCACCATCTACAACAAACAGAGAATGTTCTGGGATTTTAGTTTGCTCGGAACCGTATGTTTTGAGGATCTTACCGAGCGTGCTTTTCTGTGTCTTCCTCATTCCAGCAGAATCAAACAATGCTGGTGGTTTCGGGGCGAGTTCATATTTGAGATACTCTTCCATCTCTGCTTGTGACTGAATAACACATGTGATGCGGTTGAACAGAATTGTGGGGTCAATCACTACCTTACTTCCACGGACTTTGATGCTATTTGCCATCAATGCGAAAGACTTCACAGTGTCAACACGTCGTAGTTTGATGCTGTTGAACGTTTTGCTTACAACATTTGATACGCAACATTCACCAATTTTGCGAACTTGGTCACAGTTCACAGTTTCGTCGGCCACAAGCCCGGTCGCTATAGAGACTAATTGTAGTGGATCTCTATTCTGAAAGGGGGAATGCACTCTGAGCCAGTTCAATAATTTGGTGATATCATTGGCATCAGTCAATTGTGAACTTTGACGGAGATCCCGATGTTGTTCGCCATGACCAGTGTGAACATGAACAAAATTTTCGAGAGCATTACATATCGGAAGGCAAAGAGGTAGTCCATGTACCCATTTCGCAACAGTGCTATCGGTTATTCCCCTGCCATGTGTGAGACCACCAGGGAGCTTGAACATTCTCATTAAACACTGCTCTATGGTCTGATCAGAATATATCCCGTCCCAGAATTTATCTGAGCGCCTTATGGTAAAGTAACCTTTCTCAGTGAACAACTTCAAATCATCCTGTTGCATTATTTCTGTTAGCTCATTCATCTGCTGCAAATAGAGATGAGAACTTTTTGCGTATGCAAAATGACCACCTGCGTGAAATACTGGAATCATATTGCGAACACAATATGTGTGGAGTTCCCAGTCGCCTGTGCGCTCTGCTCTCAAGAACAACTGGAGAAGACCTATTTGCTCGTAGTATTGTACCCAAAGCTTTCCTGTGCGTCCTACGGACGCATTCTGGAGCAGTTCATGTAATTTTGACAGTAGATGGTTGACACTTTCTTGATTGACAGCGTCAGCTGTTGTACAGTCACCTCTGGCAAGTCCACAGAATATTTCATTGACTTCTGTGCAGTCTATGTTATCTAGTGTTCGGCTTTCTTCAAACACAAGTTTTGTAATGGCAATTTGTGTTAGCAAATGGGCACGAACTGCTCTTGAATATGCATGACCACTGATCAAATGATGGATTGACCCACCAGCATAAACAGTCCCCCAAAGTTCATCCAAGCCGCTACCAGCAATGATCGAACCAATTGCCCCTAAATATGACATAATCATATGGAAGCCGCCGAGTCTAACGAAAACTTTTGTCAACTTATCTGACGAAGACACAATCTCCACTGCTTTGATATATACACATCAAGGGCGTGCACACATTACATGCCAATGCATCTTGAGTGTAGGCGAACACCACATTATGTGATTTAATCGAACATGGAAATTGAAACAATGATGCTATAATACGGTATTTGAATGAGAAAAGTCGATGCCGTTTGAATTTGAGTTTAGGGGGTATGGTTAATATTTCACACGTTTCACCAGTTCGTTATGGAATAAATGACTATTGTTATATATCATTATAAAGCCACTGCTTTTCTGCAATTTTTGATATATAATTTAACTCCCAAAGTAGTCGTAGATTTGATTTAATGGACGTTGTGTACCGTTGTGTGTATGAAAACAATAAATTTTTTTTCGTAATTTTGTACATTTTCGTGAATATTTCACCATTGAGTGTGAGGATTGGTACAAAGTTGGCATTTTCTGTTGGGGATATGTATCCTCAATATAATTCAGCACGATATTTATGATTCTCACCCTACTAAGGCGAATAAGAATGAGAAATATGGAGCTGGGTCGAATTTTTTTTTTCATCAAAAAAACGCTATAACTTAAAAAGCTCAACTCGGATTCGCGGGGACTTTTCACACTTTATCCGCAATGTGTGTCCCGGAAACATATAAAAAAATCAGCTTTCTCCGATTTTTTTTCTTACTTTCTCATTTTTATGTCTAATGTGCCTGGACTATAGGATGTCTGCCCACAAACACCTTTCTTCAATTTCCAAATATAAACAGAACGTGTGTAGATTCAATACAGGAAACTCACCCCATGTTTGCCTTTTAACAGTACCCAATGTATGTGGGCTTCTCAATATTGTTGCAAAATATGATTTTTTGACGTACATGTATGGTCAATGTGTTCAACGTTTGTGCACCATTTACTTTTATATTCTGCCATTTGTTCAAATGCTTCTGACATTTTCTCATCTGGTCAGTGTAATTTTCGGTATTTCGTTTTTTCGAATAGGTTCGGTTTGGTTTTTCAGTAATATAGGTGAATAGAAACCGAACGGTAATACCGAAATACTGCCCAGCTCTACCCGATACATTATAATCTCTATGACCTGAGCATCATGATGCAGCTCTTGTCATGTTGCAATGCATCACAGAGTGAAAGAATCATGATGCATTGAAACTACGATGCATCGATGATCATTAAAAGCCTACATGTAGTACCCAACAAATTTCTGACTGTGACTGTCAGACTCAGTGACAGGTGGACAGGTGTATATTTCAAGCCCTGTCCCACCCCAATCTATTGCTATGTCTAAGGCATCTAAAGAGTAATTTTTTATTAATTTCCTCAGATGTTTTGACCACCCTGTTTCTGTATTAGAATTCCAGATTGTGTAAAGCATCACTTTGCACCAGTGGCTGTTGGGTAGGTTTCTCAAGTAGCTAAAGTAACAGAGTTTCCTCAAGTCTATTCTCTCCTTGATTTTTAAGCACCCAAGCTCCCCCTTGATTGCTTCCAAAGCTGTGTCATTACTTGACCCTGTTATCCGTCTACCGGCATCATTCTGAGTAGTTTCCAGCTTCTTAATAACGGTTTGGTTCAGTGGAATCACGTCCGTAAGTTCACCAACCCAGTGTTTTCCCCACAAAGACCTTGTTGAAACTCTTTTTTCCCCCAAGAGTTTCACTTGATTCAGGATTCTTTTTCCCTTAAGAATGAGTTTGTCTGTGTACTTTCTGTACACCCCTCTGCTCGTTATATTTATGCTTACCCATAGGTACCCATGCTCTCCTGTCTCTCCTAATAGTGATAAGTATAGATAATAAAAAATACCTGGGGTTCTGAATCCTGCCTCTGAACAGTTCTTATTGCCCAAAACCAGTGTTTGTAGACACAATAATGGGCCCTCCTAAACACCAGAATGAGATCTATTTCTTATCTTATTGAACAGCAAATTTTATTTAATTAATCTTTAACACATAACATTGAAAAAATATAGCCTGTGGTAACAAAATATATTTTTTCCACTTGAAGTGGGGCAGTTTGAAAACACCGGAATGACACATTCACAGATCTATCACCATACAGAATGACAAAAAATGACCTTAAAAGGGCTGTTTGCTGGCAATGAGCAAGCAAGCAAGCAAGCAAGCATTTAAGGAAGCTTGATGAAGTTTGTGAAAACATCACTCCCTTAGAAGTCATCCGTTTAGGGTTTGAAGTTTCAAGTGTGAAAAATAAATGTCCTTTTAACAATCAGTGGTGTCGTGTCAGCTAAGGTTATTAGTCCACTCAGCCCAAAATCCCAAAATGAGAGTCTCCCTGTCCCAAATTGGGCGTCCACTCAACCCAGTTTGAAAGTCTGGTCGTCCTATGTCAACAGTCCATTCAGCCCAAATGAAATTAACTGGAAAGCTGTCTTGTCGGTGTTGACGGGTTTGACATTACTTTCTACATTTTGTCTGTTTCTATATATGATATGTAATCTGTTAGGTCTTCACATATCGGAACAATTGATTCTAGAAGTGATAATAAAGATTAACGTGTGTTATTCTTAATAATATTATAGCTGTTTTCCTTGAATAAACATTCCAGTACATTTTATCCTACGAGGAATATAATTATTGTGGGCATTCTAAAAGAAAATGTTCCAGGATCTCCACAACTGTAGAGGGGCACATTTGGCATCCCTTTCGTTTCAAATAAAATTGAGAGTCAGTTTGGGACAAGTTGATTTCCGGCTGGGACCAGTGGACTTCAGTTTCAACTTTGAGACTAGTCGACTTCAGTTTTGGACTGAGTGAACTTGAGTTTGGGACGAGTCGACTTCAGTTTTGGGCCGAGTGGACTTTCAGTTAGGATGAGTCAACTTCGGTTTTGGGCTGAGTGGACATTAGTTTGGTATGAGTCTACTTCAGTTTGGGACGAGTGGGTTTGGGGTTGAGTGTGCATTGGGCCGAAAAGAATGGTTACCTTAGCCAAGCTTTATTAATCGTAATCATGGGATTTGGACTCATCACCACAACAACATTACACTTTCAGTTTTTACGAACATCATCCTATCTTTAGCCGATTGTTTACATTCAACCAACAATGGGATTTGATAGCATTCAGTGATAAATTTCAGCCAATCAAGTCGGCTACTGCATTGTCGAAACACTCTCTTGAGGCTCAGTTCCTGCCTACTTTTCAGTTTAGTTGGAACAAAACATGCAAAATTGTCATTCATCTTGACGATCTGTGTTCTAGATGTGAATTAAACCAGGCCTGCCAAAATTTTTATTTTGCATAACCCGAAAATGGGTCCCATAAATTTTGTTTGCATAACCCGTTTTGCTTCGCGTAACCCGTTTGTATAATAATCAAAATTATGTGCCAAAAAGAAGCCAGGAGCATGATATTGAGCAGGATAAGGATTTTTATTGAATATAATGCTCCTGGCTTATTGTTGGCTCAATTATACCTTGATCGGTACTAAGCTCATTCTGATATTTTACAAATAAACAGTTCACATTGTTGTATTCCTTATTTTTTTTACTATTTTGTTCTGTGTCTCCAAATAATTTATAACCCACCCAATCTACTATCTTTAAAACTGTTCTTGAAACAAATTAGTGGTTTGTGTGTGTGTGTGGGAGGGGGGGGGGGGGAGATATAATATGACTGGTGACTTGAGTCAACAAACATCTTGTTCACTGTTAACTGAGAGTTGAGTGAGGGTGTGGGGTCATTGACCGGCAGTGTTACAACTTACAAGTAACATTGCTAGCCTTGTCATCCAATTTACACAAATTCTGGGCAAATTCATGAAAGAAGCCCGGTTTACAGTTTCTTTCAATATTGGACTGCTGGGCATGTTTCATACTATCAATGTACTGTCTAACGCAGTTGATTACCACCTCATGCAGCCCCATTTGGATGCCTCTTTTACTACATGTGTATGGATTACCACTTTGTTGAACACATTAGGCATTTCACATTGAAGACTTTCCTCTCCTCGTCGATCTCAAAGGTAAAGTGGTGTGACATTGGCCACTTTCTAAAGGTTTTCTCCATTACAGATTCTGGGTCCGACTTTTTAAAAAGTGATATTTGGTCTGACATTTTAAAACATTCCCCAGAACTTTTGCCTCAAATTCGAGTGGTAAAAACCTTCACAACATTACCACATGTAGGTGACGAGCATCAGTTACAAAGAGCACATGTGATTCGCTCTACACACTTCATTCACACGACATCATCACTGTTCTATTTTCGCCAGAGCCTTACGCCATTGGTTGCTTCACTTTATAATTTATTTGTACCAGATGATCAGGGTTTTAGAACTTTTAGTGTTTAAGCTTGTGAAGAAAACACCGTTCGCAACAGAATTTATTGCTGGTTAGATTTGCTTGAATTCGTAACGAACTGGAGCAATGAAGATGGTTTGTCATGCCCTTCAATATTTAATCGATGAGCGTGTTTTAAATCATCAACCAAATACTGAAGGACGCTGCAAGCTATACTTTTATGCAGTTTTATGCCATCTCTTTTTTGTTTCACCACATTGATTATACTGCTTCTTGCAGTCCATGATTGGGGGTGTCTTTTTGGGTGTTTGATCACCTACGCATTCAGTTTAAACACACCCTTCATCATCGACTTAATAACTAAAATGGTACGACATTGGCCAACTTTTGAAAGTAATAAGTAATGGAAATAACTTTATTCTGAAATTCCTGAGTCTGATATTTTATGAATATGAATTAAATATACACAAATAGTACATCAGAATGAAGGTTGTGGAATAGAGAACACAAAAAATATACTCATTCATCTCACAGTGTTGATAGTAGGCATCAACGGTTCCTGGAAGTCTGTGATCGTATTCATCTGAGAACTGACCAGAGAGAAGCTGTGAGGGCGATTATAAATGTCGCCCTTCTATGCACTAAGTCGCATTGAAAAAGGTCAGGGCGACTTTCGAGTCGCCCTCTAAAAATCTGCCAAAATGAGGAAAGGCGTACCGAGTGAATGGCGGTGAATTCGACCTGCCATGATTTCGACCCACTTCAGTGAATTCGACTCAGAGTGATTTCAACCCAGTTAGGTGAATTTGACCCAACTCTGTGAATTCGGCCTATATTAAGAAAAAAAATAAGTAATCATTGATTTTTTATGATATACATCTTCAAATAAATTCTGTCAGTGAATATTAATAAATAATGCCAAGCCAGTCGATACAGTGTTTTTATACGGATAAAAAATAGTTCACCTTGTCGGCAAGTATATGATTAAAGAATACAAGCTGACTAATTGTTTCCAGTTACACAGTGTAATAACAACGAAGATGCGTGACAGAGGTTTGATAGTCCGGATATTTCACTTTCATCTTTGCCGGTATATATCAAAGTATCCTGAGTTAACAATCAACAAAATCAGTTCACAGATTTAAACAGGACTAGCGCTGCACGAATTTCAAAACTGAATACCGGAATTGGTATTCGAAAAAATAACGTGGTATATCGGTATATCGAAAACTGTTCAGATACATGAAAACAAGTACCACAATCGAGACTCAAGGCATCACAGTCGGAACGAATTAGCATGCCTTGATGATGCGATTTGAAACACCTTTACCCAACGCAGACGATATCAAAATTTATTATTTTCAAAATTAATTTATCAGATTTTCCCCAAATATTTCAACAAAACTATATCATGTGACCCCTCATTGTTTTGAGCTCAATAAGCTCGTTCCAATGAGGGGTCACATGGTATAGTTTTGTTGAAATTTTTGAAAATTATTTTTTCACCTGCTGAATTTGTATATTACGAGGGCACAAGCAGATGATTCCTTGGATAAAGGGATAATATTATTCATTCGGGGCCACAGTTAAAAAAACTCAAGACATCTTGAAAATTATATTGTGGGTAAATACATGTAAATAATGACGATAAACCGATATTTTTCTAATTACACCGGTATTCAATCGATGTTGGTTTGAATACCGGTATTTATCGGTTTATCGATATACTGTGGAACCCTAAACAGGACTGTGTATATTTAGAACGCACAGCAGAACTAATCACTTTTCATAGCACATTAGTGTTTGTATTACTATTATACACATACACACACACACACAAATGCTATATATTACCAGGCCATTAACGGCAAAATCAGAATCTGCTTTGACGATATAGAAGTACAATGTCAGATAGTTGTATTCAGTGCCAAAACACTGTTCATCCCCGACAAGAGGGTGTTCATTGTGATGTATGTGATAGATGGCAGCATAGAACATGTAGCAGAGGTATCACTCGTGATGAGTACAGGCGAGCTATTCGACGGGGTCAGAATATTGACTAGACTTGTGCTGAATGTGCTGAACAAAATAATGTAGCAATAGGGGAGATGCACCCAACTTCACAATAATAGTTAATTCCCCAGTTGATTCAACAGATACAATACCAACAGCAGACAGTACTCGAATGGACATAACTACTACGCATCAAAGCAATCAAAGTGTCAGAACAAATAACGACTGTGCGGGTTTTCATAGCCGCCTCAATAGACATGCTAACATAAACACACAGTTTTATCTTTTAGTTGAAATACTTCACAGAGAGTGTTTGTTGGTCAATATAAACATTAAAGTGATATCAGAAAATAAACTTAAAAGATAGCAGAAAAAGAGATACAGAAATTTGGAGGAAACATTTTTTGATGCATGGGAGCAATATACAAATAAATAAATAAGTACCAGGCAGCTTTCAAGACTTTGTGCGGCTTTGAATGGACCAACCGAATAAATATGTGTAACAGTGTACTTGTTGGGATTGTATTATGTAGTGTTTGTTAGAAAAAAGTTGTAAAATGACCACTATAAACAATGTTTAATACTTTTCCTACATAAATAACACAAGGTTCTGGCATTATTTTTTCAAAAGCTCTAAAATAATGTCAGAACCTGGCGTTAGCGATGGAGAGAAATTAGGACACCTACAGTTAAAACTAGAAGTCCTGTCACGAACTGTGCGCTTATCTAGGCTTAATTACGCATAAGAATTGCGTGCAATTGCCATATCGAATGGCATCCAAAGCACGGCAGGTTCTCTTGGTTACTCATAGCAAACACAGACAATGTTTCTGCCAATTGACCTCTGGGCTACCCGGAGGTCCATTGGCTATTGATATTTATTTATTGATTGATGTTTAAGGTCACATATTTATGTACAATGGCTAATCATGACCGTGACAGTTTTACGGGTGGAGGAAACCAGAGTACCCAGAGAGAACCACTGACACCGAGCAACGACGAGCAGCTGCCAGCTCCCCAACATCGTAACCCTGCACTGCAGCACAGGCAGGGTTAGATTGGTTGAAGACATGCGTTCCATCGACGTGCAGTACGCCTTAGTACACGGCGTCATCGTGCCCCCACGTGGGCAATGGAGATGAAGTGTTTTGCCCAAGGACACAATGTGGTTGCTGCAGGTGGGATTCGAACCGAGGACCTCTCGGCTTGCAGCCTGCACTTCCACCTACTGAGCCACCGCACTCCCAGGTCCATTGGCTGAAACACTGCTTGTGCACAAGCCATGTACAGAATTTGATAGCCTTACTATGCTCATAACGTGCAGATTAACGCGCAGATCGACGTGCCATTTGTGCGCATTTCATGACAGGACTTCTAGTTTTAACTTTAGTTTAAAAAATTGGTCATCCTACAACTTGTTACTGTATTAGTTATTCCAACTGTTTTACTATTTTCGGAGCTACATTGTGTTATTTATATCTTTACCTTTCTTAGTGTGGGTTCATGTAATAAACATACATAGAATGTGGACCAGTCTTCTCTTTTTCTCTTACCCTAAACCAAATCACAAATTTACCAAACTGCGTCAAAATCACGTCAGCGAAGCAGGTCTAAATCACTCTGGGTCAAGGGCTGCAATGATACGCCTCACTCACGATACGATATATATCACAATTTTTTCATGATACGTTGCATGCAGTACATTGTGAGTGAATTATCAGTAATAAAAGGCCCACAAACTGAGTCCAACTTTTATTTGACCAGTAACATCTAATTTCCTTTTTAGTGCTTGAGAAAGACAAATGAGTTTCAGCTGATGGACCTCTGGGAGTCTGGGTTCAACTCAGAGGTGAGTGGTCTGTTGCCTCAAACTATCCTTATAAATTACACAGAGTTGATATTTTACTGAAATACAATTGAACAGGTGGAATTATAGGTTGGAAAAGCACAAAACTGATTTGTTGGGCCTGAAAATGCAACTTCTTTCTATATCACACCGACCTGGAAGTGTATCGTTTTGTATCGCGATACACATGAAACGATACGATACACGTATCATGAACAAATGTATCGCGATGCATTGAAATTGTGATGAATCGTTACAGCCATATCTGGATCAAAATCTCAATGCCAATTTGACCCATTTTATGCAGACTAAAAAGTGGGTCGAAATCGACGTGGGTCGAAATCACCGACTACCTACTGAGTGATCCGCGGTAACTTTACATGAAAACAACTGTTTTCCAGAATCAAATGTGCTAAATGGGCATCTTCATTCGCCAAATACGCTACCATTTATTTGAAATCATAAAAGAATCAATTGTCCATCGTCACTTTTGTATTTTTTAAAATTCTATTTTGTTCCGTTTCAATCGGCGCTTCATTCAATTGTTGAAGCGAGAATAGGCCACTTGCAGGACTCAACAAAATAACCCAGTTTGAAAGTAGGTTAAAAAACTCTCGACTGAAAATGCACACAAACGCGACATACGTATTTTCATTTTGTTTTGCTGACGACTCTTGCCAGTCTTGCCCTTCGCCAGTGTATTTCAGAAAAACCCAAATGGAATTGAAACATGTGAAAAAAATCAGGGAGGTTAGAGGGAGCGTTCACTCCCGATACTCTCTATTGTTATCGGAACTTATCTGGCCCTCTAGCGGTTGGCGTCAGAATCGCTCCAAAATAACACTGAGGCTATGGGGAAAATTTGACTTTTTCATAGAAAACAGACGTTTTTACAAAGATTCGGTACAAAAAATAAAAATCACACCCAGTATGCGATAAATCGCACAGAATGTAAGTACTGGAGTCGAAATTACCTTCTTTAGTTCGTATTTTTAAACTAATAACCATGGATGAAAATGATACATATTCCCTAAATTCGTGTATATTTCTCGTACTTTACCACACTGAGCACGATAGTTTTATTTCGTAAGTCGGTCTTGTTTTTTTTACCGTCAAACGCATTCAAACATCTAATATACAGCTGCAAGTATGCTGTATAAAAATGGATTTCTCTTGCTATACGCTGTTTGGCCGTACGCTATATGGCTCATTCGCTCTCTCTCAGACACAAACACATTCGTTACACATCGCATTCAGAATAAACACAGGGCTGAGCCCGAATAAGCAAGTCTTCCCGTTTTATTGGAAGATACACCAATAAAATAAAAATGGACAGACCCTAGCAGTAAAACAAATAATGTTTTTTTGTAAAATATACATTTTCTTGTTAACTTTGAAACAGATAATTCAAAACGGGAAACGGATATTTTTGCCAGCCGAATCGTCCGCTTGCATTTTTACCCAAATCGTCCGCCAGTGTTTGAAATCGCAAAACATGTGATGGAAAATAACTCTAATAATATTTATGCCGTATGAAATACTGGTTAGCATGGCATTTTTTAAATGTCCAACATAGCACATTTTCCAAACACGTTTCTTGGCATAAATTCTTATGTATTTGCACTAATTTTATACTTTGTCAATTATAAAAATTTCTCTTAATTTTTTTTTTATAATTTTGCAATTACTTATGGTTAAGCAAGGTTGTGTGTTTCAATGAATACTGGCAAAATTATAAGATTTTTTATCAAATTTAATTAATATTCTATAAGTTTTGATGCGTTTCTTAATATAATTAATTCTGTAATCTATTTGCTAATAATTATTCATTGTTATGTGCCTGTGGTGCCGGACAATGAATTATTGCAAAATTAAAGGATTTTAATGGAATATAATATATCACAAGTTTTGATTCGTTTCTTAATACAATTATTTCTTATAAATTTTAATTCTTGTAATATATTTGCTAATATTTTTGCAATTATTCATTGTTAAGTGCCAGTGGCACCTTTCAATGAATAATTGCAAAATTATCAGAGTTTTTTTTGTTTAAACAATATTTATTGAAAAATGGCTTATAAATTTTAATTCTTGTAAAATATTTAATAATAATTTTTTTATAGATATTGATTTCACAAACTATCAGCTGCTCATCCCATGTTGTTATGCTGGGACAATTTATGGAAAAAAAAACATCCTCTTTCATCTGAAAAGCTCTGCAGCTGTTTAAGAAAAAGGATATGAATCAAATAGGTTCTACTACTCAGAAATTAGTTTCAATCTCATAGGACAAACCTGATTAGAGAAATTAAAATATTGATTCCCAAGAGCTGAATACCACCTGTGAATAACTTGGGTTAGTACAATCAAAAGTAATAAAAACTTTGTTTGCATAAACTTTCCTGAGATTATCTCTTTGAGATTTTGCAATATTTTCAGTATTTCGCACTATAACATGCCATTAACATGGTGGATAAGTCATGTTCATATGAAATGAACTCAAAAGAGCACACACCACCTTCCTGTGCTGTGAATTGCCTATGCTGAAGATTTTGACAGAAAGAAACCTAATACCACACAGATGAATATGTTTTGGCCAATTGTTAATCTATAATGATTCTCAGATGAGCAAAACCTACAGCACCTGACTCATTCATCCATGATTCTCCCTCATGATCCTCAACAATTCAGACACTAATTTTGTCTAAAATTTTTGCACTTTCCCTCCGAGTCTTTCATTTACAGTAATGACTGTTCATCCCCTCATCCAACTAAGCCTCCTGTCTCAAGTCTCTATTTCCTCCCAAGAATTGTATTGTTCAGTTTATGGAAAATGAGAGCCCCTTCCAAGAAACTGTTCCAGTGTCTTCATTTGTCCTGAACCACACATTTTTTAACTTCATTCTTTCATCATTTCATATCATATATTGTAGATTTGTGTTCCTAGAATTCCTTTTGCAATCCTTTATCTCATGAATAAGTCAAATCTTCCTGTGTTATTATATAAAGAAATCTCCATTCAAATTTTATTACTTTTTTTCTCAAAAAACAAAACAAAACAAACCTTATGCCCCCTAAATGGAACAAGCTTTACATGTTTTTTTGCAATGATAGACGAGAGAGAGGTCATAAGCTGTGGTACCCCCCAAAAAGACTTTGAGGAGATTTTTCAGAAAAATAATTATACTGTTATCTTCTGCTCCTGTTTGGTAAAAGGTGAACATGATAAAGTATAGGGGTTTTAACTTTCTCAAACTTCACAGTAGACCACATTTCTGTTATATATCACTCTCCGGTCCTGAAAAATGATTTTGAAGTTCAAACAAAAAATAACCCAGTCAAATTAGATAAGAGTTTCTCAAATAAAATAGTAATATCTACAAATCACCTAGTCACCCAGGAAATGTACAAACAATGAAACATGAATTCAGTTTAGTAACTGTAGCTGTTTCTCCACAAAAACCTTATTGAAACTTTTCTCCCGATAAGTTTCATTTGGTTAAGGATTCGCTTCCCCTTCAGAATGAATTTATTTGTGTGGTTTTGGTAGATGCCTCTTCCCGTAATGTTTATATTTACCCCTAGATACTTGTAGTCACATCATGTCTCTCCTACACTAAAACGTTTGCTGCTGCTGCTGCTGCTGCTACATACCCGAAAACAGCCCCCACCCTCCATACTGAAATTGATACATGAGGATGTCATTCAGCCTTAATTTCAAACCAGTAAAAATTACATGAATTTTAATCAGAAATGTTGAGAGACACTTCTCAGAGCTTTGTGTTCCTACCACTGTTTCATGTGCCGTTACCAGAATGTTTTATTCTTGTAACTTACATGACATTTGATTGGAAAATAATAAATAAATTGTAACACAAATTATTATCTTACTAAATATAAATTGCAAATGCTAAAATAAACATTTTAATCTACTGTTAAAACATTTTTTTTCAAAGATACATGACTTTGATAATTGTCGTATTGTGTTTAGATTTTTTTTTGACTTGTTTTAGGTTTTTATAGGTCAAAATTTTGGAATTTGACATTTCCATGTATGCAGATAATGACCAAAGAGCTGAACGATATATTTGATGACTTGTCTTCCCGCATATCAACATAATAATATATCTGCAGAGCTATTAATTTTGTCTTCATCTCTCCACCGGTAACCCTTCTTGTGTCATTTTTACCTGAGAAATGACGAGTGTTTGCAGATTTTTCTGGTAGAAACAGAGACTTGCTTCAAAATTTGATCAATGTTATTTTTTCCAAATTTACCTTTTAAAAGTTTTCAGTCACTTTTTTAACCCTACTGATATTTACTCTTTGATATTGTATAAGAGCTCTCATCTGTTTCCTTCTTGGAGTGTATTGTTACCTTCAATACATTGTGTTTTGAGCTGGAGACCTTCGGTCTTTCTCTTTGATAATTTTCTTTTTCAGTCAAGAGTTTAGTAGATGGATTGGGAACATAAAACAGAATTGGGACTGCATTCCCAACCAGTTTTTTTTTCCCAATCATTAGGATTCATGAACAGAACATTATGTTCTCAAAATGTTCTGGGCAGATTCTGTAATTTTTCAGATGGACTTCCAATCAAATTTGTTAATTTACAATTTTGCACCTGTAATATTGGGAAGAGATCACATGCTACTGTATGTAGCACTCTGTATTATTCTATAAATTATGGTTATTGAACTTCACTGATAACTTTATACATTTATTATGGTTGTGAAATAGCCTTACCTACAGAAAGTAACAACTGATAAATAACTTATTAGGGCTGAATTGCTGTCATAAGTTTTCAAGAGGGAACCAAATTACAGGGGAAGAAACTGAAAATGCTGTTTTCACAAAGCATCTAGAACTTTGAGTCTGGTAGAAGTTTACTCAATGATTTTCCATGGCTCTCTGCTACTGGTAGTGGTACACCAGTTTCTTCCAGATGTAAAACTTCCCTGGATGTGGAAAGTGTAATAAAACCCAAATGAATAATTAGATAAATAAATGGGATAATTTGTGATATTTAATTATATACTTCATATATTAGATGCTGCCTTCGGTAGGAGTGGGAGCAGACATTTTCACTCCCTCCTTTTTAAATACTAAAAATATACCTCCAATGGGAGGCCGAATAGTACACGAAAATTATTGGGCCGAAACGTGCAAGGGAAAAAAACAATGGAGTCTGAAATTCACACATTCATACTAGACCACAAACAAAGCAACAAACATATACATACATATACACCGCACATGTCGTGTTATTTTCGAGTTGTACTGCAAATAATTTGAACTTGAAGGTCAAACGAACCATTTCATTCAAGATTTTCACTCTTCTCTCTAGCCTGCTCCAGTCGGCATTTTTATGCATAAAACTTGATAGTCTGGCAAACACGGTGTGCTACTGTATTAAATTGGGTCTGTAATTATTCTGTCAACTAACTTTTAATTATCTTTCGGAATGCAATAAAATGACACCCCCATCCACAGTATTTTTTAAGTATTATCGCAGTTGTTAGCAGCGCATTTGCAAGACGACATTTTGCTTCAAACTGACGCCAACCGCCAGGGGGACAGAAACTGGGCTAATTTCAGGTTTTGACTCGAGTAGATTCTCCGGTTGATTCTATACTCCGTGATTCTATACTCCGTGGTGAAGACAAGAAAATGTCTGTGGATATGTTACCTGCAAGTGTTTTTATTGAGACTGTACAGTTCTTGGCGATATGGAAACGAGCATGTCGACAGACAAAACAATAATTTTAAAGCAAACTACACTTTATGATTCTGGAGAATCATGGCTATTCCCGATAAGATTCCTTGATTTTTCATGCCCCCACAGTGTCTGATGAATTGTTTTTAACAGTCTCACTGAAGTTCCTTCATTGATGTTATGAGAAAGGTGATTATAGTAGTCTCAAATGACTCAGTTTGATAAAAAAATTGTTTAGGTAAAAACCATCATTAATGGTAGAGTGGTTAATATTAATATCGTCGTCCCACAAGTTAATGACCGACAAAAGGAGTTATGTTTGTTTGACACATACCCACTGACTGCTCTGTCTATTTGAAAATGGTCCATTTTACCTCAAATGTATCCAAAATATTTATGTCTGGCAGATTGTAGAGGGTTAACATGTGCTAACAGGAATATTTATTCATGCAACTTGCAATTTCAAAGCAAAAAGTGCGAATGGCCATTTTTACTTAAAATCTACAAGATGTTTTCAGAGAAATCCATGTGCATGCGCTCTTTTCGAATTCGGCGTGACGAAATGCAAAATTTGTATCGCTCTTCATGGAAAGTGATGCCGCAACTATCCATGAACAACGAGTGAAAATTTCATGGAAATCTGCCTAGAATTGGCTGGGATATAGCATTTTGAAGAGAGGAGGTAACTGTTTGATTTTGGTCCTTCCTTTTCAAGCCAGTTCGAAAAAAGACGTCGTGAATGGGCGCAGACTCCTTTGGTGCCCCCCACCCCCCTCCCCCCCTCTATGGAGTAAGTCCACTTAAATGTTACAATTGTGTGTGACTGGTGGAGAGTGGCTGTAAATGGAAGTTGCTTCTTTAAGACCACCACCCAGGGATCCCAACACAACCTTTAAACCTAAGAGAATCGTCAGAAGTTTAAAGTGAAAAGAAATTAGCGGTGATTGGGTTTTGGGCAGGCAGGAAAAGATTGACGAAGATTTGCATATTGGACATTGAAATAGCACTTCTGACATACACGAACCGTGTCCAGACCGCTGGAGGCAGCGACTTTAAATTTTCAGAACTTGTTCTACGAGCCCTGGCCGACATTTTGGGATCTGTTTGGAGCGTCCGAACCACCTGGAAAACACCACACATCGCTTGGAATGTGAGAGTACTATTCGTCCCGACTCTATCAGTTTAGAATGGACATGGGCAGTGTAGTAGACGACTGTGGAGCTGCGATTGAGCATAAAGTCCCAGGTTTTGGTGCCTCATTGCCTAAGCGGCTCCATTGTATGATTGTTTGTCTCAATATCGTCCTTACTACTTGTAGTTTATACCGTTGCCGTACATTAATGTAGCCTCTTGCCATTTTTGAGACTTTCGACCCAGAATGCCACAAAGGTGGGGGAAGTGGGGGGGGGACTGTAGCAGTGGGGGGGGGGGGGGGGGGGGGGGGCTGTAGTGGTGGGGGCGGGGGAGGGATATCCTGACACTATCTTTAAACCTTAGATAATCGGCAGAAGTTGAAGTGAAAAGAAATCGGCAGTGAGTAGGTTTTTTGGCAGGAAACGATTAACAAAAATTTGCCAATTAGACATTAAAATTGCACTTCTCACAAACACGAACTGTGTCCAGACCGCTGAAGGCAGCGACTTCTAATTTTCAGAACTTGTTCTACGCACCCGGCCGACATTTTGGCACCTGTTGCAAGTGTCGAGACCACGTAGAGAACACCACGCATCGCGTGGAAAGTGAGAGTACTATTCGTCCCGACTCTATCAGTTTGGAATGGAATTGGGCACTATTGTAGACTACTGTAGAGCAGCGTTTGAGCATAAAGTCAGAGTTTTTTTGTGCCAAATTACCTAACCAGCTCCAAGGTATGATCTTTCGTCTGTACATCGCCCAGATCGCCTGTAGTTTATACCATTACCATACGTTCAAGTGGCCTTTTGTCATTTTCGCCACTTTCGATCCAGATTTGAGGGTACCTTCCTTCAGCGAAATCTAGCCATGCTCACAAACACGCCCTCTCCCCGTCGGCCCGGGTGCTTCTAAAGATAGAAAGGTCAATGGGAAGGGGCCGGGGGGGGGGGGGGGGGGAAACATACGGGGGCAGGTGTACTTGGTGAAAAAACAGCAGGGGGGGGGCACGTGTCCTAGGTAAAAGAAACAGCAGGGGGCAGGTGTCCTAGGTAAAATAAACAGCAGGAGGGGGGGGGGGGGGGCAGATGTCCCCGCTAATTAATTTTAATAGCAGGCAGGTGTTCATGGGGCAGGTGTCCACTGCTCAGTGTTCCAAATTTTCTATGGTACTTGGCCTTGACGGAAACAACATTTCAACAAGATACAACGCAAAACCTATTTGCAGTAAAGCTGCAAATATAAACATGATTTTATGACCATTCCATGGACAGTTTAAGGCCTACTGCGATATCAGCGTTTCTTACTCTCATCCTTTCACTGCATCACCGCAATATTTCACCCGAGTCGAGTTCTGACGTCATGCAAGTTTGACGGACATGCTTTCAATTTTGTTATTGACAACAACATATTTATAATTTCGTGTTTACTGATCGGAATTTTGAAAACGACACACGCAATCGCGAAAGTGTTTTCTGAAAAACACGATTCTACAAAAGGTTTTAGTGAAATTTGATTATTTTTTTTTATTTTCAATTTCGATGGCTCTTGTCGAAAAGGTGCTAATCACTGATTGTCCCAAACGAGATCAAAGACTGACGCTGTATATTAATAACACACAGAAAATCTTCTAAGAATATACACGCGCAATCTTAAAATGCAATAAATCAAGTCTTTTTTCAGGTTTTACGAGAGAAATATGTCCAATTGTATCATTGAATCATGTTTAGGTATATGTGGGCGAGACATTTTCTATACGGACAAAATACAGACTAAATAAAATATTTGCCATTATTTTCCGCAGACGTATTTTTGTCTTTGCTTCTTGGGGAAATCCATGCTGCTAAATACAATGAAGGAGTGTTATCTAATGAGGTCAGAACTGTCGGGTGGTCGGGTTCCGACACCGCACCTCGAAGTAGATTTAGTGGGGGTGTCGATTTTACAAGTAATGTAGGCAGCGTACACGGCATGGGCTGTCTGTCTTTAATCCTATAAACAGGGTTAAGGCTTGGTTTTTTGAATACCCTTATTTATTTATTTATTGGTGTTTAAGGTCACATACTTATGCACAATGGCTAATCATGACCGTGACAGTTGCTTGTCGATGCTTGGTGGTTCTCTCCGGGTACTCCGGCTTCCTCCACCTATAAAACTGTCAGCTCCTCAACATTCTAACTCTGTTCAAGCTCCGCTCAAGCAGGGTTACAGAGGTTGAAGACATATGTACCATCGACGTGCAGTATGCCTTAGTACACGGTGTCATCGTGCCCCCATGTCGTCAACTGGGCTAAAGTGCCTTGCCCAAGGACACAACGTGAGTCGTCCCGGACGGGGATCGAACTCAGGACCTCTAGCATAGAAGTACAACAGTCTACCACTGAGCCACCACGCTCCCTTGAATACTCTTAACACTATCATACATTATCCCTCATGGATTCTGAGTCTGATAAAAGAGGTTATGTTTATCTATTACATACCCATTTGCTGCCCGAAAACAGACTATTTTATCAAAATTTTGACGTTTAGCAGCCTGTAGCGGGATTAACAAACGACTAGCGGAATATTCTATCTATGCAATTTGTAAGACCTGCCAATGTCCAATTGTTCTTGAAAATCGCCAACAAGCAGTTAGCGAAATCCACAGAAAATGTAAATTTTAAGCTTTTAAGGGGCATCTCTCCTTATCCAGTCTAAAATGGGTTAAGTTTCATTCTTTTAAATACCCTTACTACTTACAAAACTGATCCTCTGTGAATTCTACGTGCAGTAAAAGAAGTTACGTTTCTCTGTTATATATCCATTGGGTGCTCTTGGTGTCTGAAAACAGTCCATTTTATCAACATTTTGATGTTTAGCAGCTCGTGGAAAGTTAACGAATGCTCAACGGAATATTTTGTCCATGTAACTTGTAATGTCACATGAAGACCCGTGAATGGCCATTTTATCTTGAAATCTACAAGATGTTTTTAAAGAAATCCAGGGAAAGCATGAAATTTTAAGCCTTTGATGGGTACCGCTGTTTAACCAGCCCAAAACGGGTTAAGGCCTGATTTTCTGAATACCCTTATTACTAACAAAAAAAAAATGATCGCCGTTTAATTCCACTTCCAATAAAAGAAGTTATGTTTATTTACCAGCTACAAGTTGGGTGCTGCTGTGAGGGGCTGAAAACACACTATTTTATCAGAGTGTTGATTTTTGAGAGCCCGTAGAGGGTTAACAAACGCTTATCAGAATATTTTGTCCTTGCAGTTTGAAATGTCTCACGAAGACCTGCGAATGACTAGTTTTCTCTTGAAAATCTAGATGACATTTTTTGAGAAATCCACATAAAACATGATTATTTAAGCATTTGAGGGGAATCACTCTTAAACCAGTCCAAAACGGGTTAACACTTGGTTTTCTGAATAACCTTATTACTTACAAAAATGGTCCTCGGTGAATTCCAGTTCCAACAAAGGAGATTATGTTTATCTCTCAGGTACACAGTGGGTGCTGTGGGTGCCCGAAAACGGCACATTTTCTGAAAATTACGATGCTTGGCAGCCTGTGGAGGGTTAATAAAAGCTCACTGGAATATTTTGTCCATGCAACTTGCAATGTCATACCAAGACCTGCGAATAGGCAATTTTTCTTGAAAACCTACAGGATGTTTTGAGAGAAATCCACAGAAAATGGGAATTGCAAGATTTTAAGGGGTCTCTCTGTTTAGCCTGTCCAAAATGGGTTAAGACTTCGACTTTTGAATACCCTTACTACTTACAAAAATGTTTATGTATAGACTGTGCTCTCGATGAAAGAAGGCACTTTTCTTTGTGGCGTACCCATTGGGTGCCGTTGGCGTCCAAAACAGCAGATTTTATCACAATTTTTCCTTTTAACAGCTTGTTGAGGGCTAACAAATGCCCACCGCATTTAAGGTCATTATAAACATCTATAGCTATATCATGTCTGCAACATAGGTATGAAATGATGTTTAGCCACCCTTCATCAATGTTGCGGAACTTTGAGGACTTCCAGCCCAAGCGTTGGTCTCATTTTAGCAGGAAAGCTGAAAGCAGTGCTCCACTCCTCGAGGATCCCACTGGGATTTGGAGTAAGAAATACAAAAAGTCTCTTACGTTTTATTCAAAACCTTGGAATTTCAAGACCATGAGCCTGCACGAGCTGAAAATTTTTGTCACAGTGTATGATGCTTTAATTCAAATTTTCTCGAATTTGACAAATTCGAGTCTCAATATTTAGCAAACTTTAACTTGGAGCAGTACAAATGCATTTTACAAATGGGAACGTGGAAATTTGGTCTTTTGTCTTGGGCCGTGCAGTGGGAATACGAATGTGGACACCCTGACCTATGCAATCAAACCCCCTCCCCACTTATATGATATTGGGGAGATTTTCTGCTATCTGAGTTCTATACTTTGCATTGTATTCACATGAATGAAACTTTGTAAATGACGAAAGTACTCTGACCAGAATCGGTTTCTTTTTGATTAGAAAGTGAGTCAATAATAGGACTAAAGTTTTATACATACTAATAGGGCACGCCTTCTTTCACACATATGAGACAATCGGACACAGAGGTGTGTATTCAATAGGGGGCACACAAGGTGCAACCGGGAACAGATATGTGTATCCATTAGGGGACACAAAAGGTGTAACCCAAAAGACGTGTGTATCCAACCAGGAACAGAGGTGTGTTCAATAGGGGACACACAAGGTGCAACCGGGAACGTGTGGATCCAACCTGCAACAGAGCTATGTATCCAATAAGGGACACACAAGGTGCAACCCGGAACAGAATTGTGTATCCAACCGAGAACAGAGGTGTGTATTCAATAGGGGACACACAAGGCAAAACCAGGAACAGATGTGTGTATCCAATAGGGGGCGCACAAGATACAATCCAGAGGAGGAACAGAGGTGAATATTCAATAGTGGACTCACAATCTGCCCAAATGTCAACAGCATAGAGAGTCCTGACAGGGCTCGCCCCACTCCTTCCGAGAGAATGGCGTCAAATTTATCCAATGAAAATGTGAATATGTGCCTACCAGCATTTTATCTCAAATGCATCTGTTTATTGTTTATTGGTGTTCAAGGTCACATACTTCTGTACAATGGCTAATCGTGACCAGAATATGGATATCAACTCATGTCCAGCCAATAATAATCCAAGTTGCCCATTTTAGAGGGCTTCCACCCCAAGCATTGATGACTGGGTCCTATTTTACCAGTAAAACAGAGCTTGTTTACCACAGTAAACATGCATTGCTTTACCTCCCGGGGTTCCTATGCAATTATTGCTTGGGTGGAATTTCCACTCTGTGGGTGATTTAGTGATAATACACCCTCCATGTATTGTACTTCGATTTGTAACACCCACCTCAAATCCTGATACTCATGGCAATAAGGGTTGACCTAATTGTATGTACATGTACCAGTATCTGTATTGACAATGGTCCTAACTGCTTTCAAACAATCTATTCCTGATATATGCAGTTTAATGAAATCTGAACATGATTGTGGACTTGGGTTCTAAGCTAATGTTTACTTTGGTTTGTGTTACACCCAACTGCAAGTCCTGATACTCTTGGCAATGATAGTTTACTCAATTGTATGTACCAATCAATTTGTCCATTCTCCCAAACAGAGAAACATTTTAGCATATGTCCCATGCTTTGGTGTGAGTACTCAGGTTGCAGCATACCTATAGGCACTTGCCTAAACTTTACTTCCCAAATTGTGACTTGTATACTATAAAAAATTAAGCAGCACAAGATTATGACATGTCTGTTAGTTCATTTGTATTTATTTTTGTGATGGTTGGGTAATTTGTCAAAAACATCCAGTAGGGGGTGGAGATGGAGTGGAGAGTAGAGGGTCACACACCCTACACTGTAGTTTGCAGAGGGGTGCAACATATTGTTTAAAATAGTTTAAAAGTAATTACATGCAGTACCATTGTTAGTACATTACAGGCATTTACAGATATTTGCAACTAAGTCAGTCATCATTTTCAACTTAATGCCAAGAGTATTAGGAATTGAAAGTGGGTGTAACACAAACCAAAGTAGGTGTTAGCTTAGAACCCAGTCCCCAATCATGTTAGTGTTTCCCTGAACTGCATATATCTGTTGATCAAATGTCTAAACTTAATTCTAAGTAAATTTCAACATAAAATAAATTATCAACAAAGGCTTGAAATAAGTGGTGAGACAAGGACAATGACTGGCACCAAACTTACTTTGACCTACACTCCACAGAACATTTTGACCGATGCAATATTCTGCTTAATTTTAGAATCTGAATTTAAAAAACAATGGTAATTCGGTACAAACTTAAACTCCATTGCGAATTAACAAGTCATTTCCTCATTTAGTTGTCACCATATGTCAATTTGCAACGTGTAAAGCAATGTGTTGAAAATGACCTGCACCAAATTAAAATGACTTGTCCCAACTAACTGGAGCAGAACATTTTGACCTGCACCGGTGAAAAAAATATTTTGAGCTTTCATTATTAGTTTTTTCAGTTAAATAATAGATTTACTTTTAGAAATAATTTTAAATCTTCATCCATGCAGACCTGTCATTTTAAATACTTTCATTGGTTAAGTTACAGGATAAAGATGGGTGAGGTGAAGGGGCTGGGAGTTAATAGTAAAAAGAAGGGAAATGTTAATTAATCACATACACATTCCTACTCTGGTAAATGGTAAAAGAGAGTGAAAGATATACATACAGCAGATAGAAAAGGTGTTAGAAGTAGTATCGCATCAATTTATATCATATATAGGGGAAAGGATGCTGGAAAAAATTATTTTTTACATAAGTACAGTACCTGGATAGTGTATTACCACTAAATCACTCACAGAGTGGTGATTCCACCTGTGTAATAATTACAAATTTGTTGCAAAGCATGAACATCAGAAGTAAAGTTTCAACCAATGGACCTCCGGGTTAAACCGAATGAAACTTTGTAAATGACGAAAGTACTCAGACCCGAATCGGTTTCTGTTTGATTAGAAAGTGAGCCAATAATAGGACTAAAGTTTTATAAATACTAATAGGGCACGCCTTCTTTCACACGTATGAGACAATCGGACACAGAGGTGTGTATTCAATAGGAGGTACACAAGGTGCAACAGGGAACAGATGTGTGTATCCAATAGGGGACACAAAAGGTTAACCCAGAAGACGTGTGTATCCAATGGGCAACAGAGCTGTGTATCCAACAGGGGACACACAGGGTGCAACCAGGAACAGAATTGTGTATCCAACCGAGAACAGGGGTGTGTATTCAATGCGGGGACACACAAGGCTCAACCGGGAACTGATGTGCGTATCCAATAGGGGGCGCACAACGTGCAATTTAGAAGAGATGTATGCATCCAACAGGGAAGTTGAAATTTATTTAGAATTAAGCTTAGACATTTGATTAACAGATATATGCAGTTCAGGGAAACATTAACATGATTGGGGACTGGGTTCTACACTTACACCGATTTTTGGTTTCAAGTCCTAATACTATTGGCATTAAGTTGAAAATGATGAGTGACTTAGTTGCATATATCTGTAAATGACTGTAAGGCACTAACAATGGTACTACATGTAATTAATTTAAAACTACTTTTAAACAATATGTTGCACCCCTCAGCATACTACAATGTAGGGTGTGTGATCCTCCACTCTTCACTCCCCTCCCCTTCTGGGTGTAGTTGACAAATTACCCAACCAACACAAAAATAAATACAAATGAACTGACAGACATAGCATAATCTTGTGCCACTTACCTATAGGTATGCTGCAACCTGTGTACTCATGCCAAAGCATGGGACAGATGCTAAAATGTTTCTCTGTTTAGGAGAATGGACAAATTGACTGGTACATACAATTAAGTCGACCATCATTGCCAAGAGTATCAGGACTTGAAGTTGGGTGTAACACAAACCAAAGTAAGTGTTAGCTTAGAACCATGTCCCCAATCATATTCAGGTTTCATTAAACTGCATATATCAGGAATAGATTGTTTGAAAGCAGTTAGGACCATTGCCAATACAGATACTGGTACATGTACATACAATTAAGTCAACCACTCGTTGCCAAGAGTATCAGGATTTGAAGCTAGGTGTAACAAATCGAAGTACAATACATGGAGGGTGTATTATCACAAAATCACCCGCAGAGTGGAAATTCCACCTAAGCTATTATTGCAAGTTTGTTGCAAAGCATAACAAGCACCAGCAAAGTTATTCCAGCCAATGGACCTCTGGATTAAACACAGAGGTCCATTAGCTGAAACATTGCTTGTGTTTTTTTGTCAATCTGTTCAAAATTTGAAAGATATACTTTGGGTAATAACTCCACTCCAGGGGTGATAATGGTTACAATCTACTCTCCGCATAGTGTAAGTGTCAGCTTACAACCAAGTCCCCAATTATGTTGAGGTTTCCTTAAAATGTGTATATCTGTAAATGAATAATTAAAAATACAAAACATTATTTATTTTTATACGCAATATTATATCTTCATTCCTTATTAAATTTAAAAAGATATTTTCAGTTATCAAAAAATGAGGTGTTGTTGTTTGTAGATATTTTTGAGCCCTGATACAAGCAAAAAGGGGTCAGATTTTTTTTGAAGAACCTTCTGTGCAATGAATTAACAAGTCATTTCCTAATTTAGTAGTCACCATATGTCAATTTACAATGTGTAAAGCAATATGTTGAAAATGACCTGCACCAAATTAAAATGACCTGTACCAACTAATTGGGGCAGAACATTTTGACCTGCACTGGTAAAAGAAATATTTTGAGCTTTCATTATTAGTTTTTTCAGTTAAATAATAGATTTACTTTTAGAAATAATTTTAAATCTTCATCCATGCATACCTGTCATTTTAAATACTTTTATTGGTGGAGTTACGGGATAAAGATGGGTGAGGTGGAGACGCTGGGAGTTAATAGTAAAAAGAAGGGAAATGTTAATTAATCACATACACATTCCTACTCTGGTAAATGGTAAAAGAGAGTGAAGGATAAACATGCAACAAATATGACAAGTTACATCAGTACAAAATAAAAAGTGATATTACTGTTGCATTTATTTCATTTTGAATAGGATAGAACATTATTAAATGAAATATTAATATCAACAGAGTAGTGGAAAGAAAAAAATTGTTGAAGGGAGATGGTAGAAGTGTAAACTTATATGTAAAAATGCCCCGGCCCCCGGGGATTATATTTAAATTGCTTTACAGTACACTTATTTATCCTGGCTTTATCTTTTATCACTAAAGATGAGAAGTAGTATCGCATCAATTTATGTCATATATAGGGAAAAGGATGCTGGAAAAAAATTATTTTTTACATAAGTACAGTACCTGGAGAGTGTATTTACCACTAAATCACCCGCAGAGTGGTGAATCCACCCGTGGTGCAATAATTGCAATTTTGTTGCAAGGCATAAACATCACAAGTAAAGTTTAAACCAATGGACCTTTGGGTTAAACCGAATGAAACTTTGTAAATGACGAAAGTACTCGGACCCGAATCGGTTTCTGTTTGATTAGAAATTGAGCCAATAATAGGACTAAAGTTTTATACATACTAACTGGGCACACATACTAATAGGAACCCCTGGCAGGCCGTAGGCCCGCAAAGGGTTCCACATACCCAGTTAGATAAATGTGTTCCAGAACAGAATTCTTTATAGCCGTCAATGTGATTTTTGAAGTGGACAGTAAATTTCAGTGAAAAAATCACGTAACTTCCGGTGTCGAATTGCCCATTCAATTGCAATTGGCCTATCCCCCTCTCAAACAAAATGCCAAATTCCTTCGCTTTGGCAACCTAATTCGCCTCAAAGCTTTGCGATATATATATGTATACATATCTATACTTCAGGGGTAACCAAGGCCTTCTCATCCGAGAACCGCGACAAATCAGCAGCCGGCCAAAGTGTTATTATTCTTATTACTCGAATTCTGTCCTTCTGGAGGTTTGTCAATATTCTTAGCTGATGATCTCGTGATTTCAGATCTATCTCTCCTGATTTCGTTGCAACTTGTCTGCCATGCAGTGATAACCTTAATTGAAAAAAAAACGCACATATATGATATAACCGATAATATAACTGATAATTGTTGTTATATTGGGGCGATTGTATACTGATATGCATTGACACGTTTCTTGTAAAGTATCAAAACGAATAGAAATGCAGTTTTTGAATTATTCCGAATGTTAAGGTGTTGGAAAAGTTTGCTTGAAAAAAAGATACTAGATTTTTCGTCCGCAAGCCAAGTCGTGTGCTTACAATTTTACCCATTTTGTCCGCCAGAGCACCGAATCGTCCTCCAGCACACCGAATCGTCCGCTAGCGCACCGAATCGTCCGCTAGCAATTTTGCACAATTAGGCCACTTGCAATTTTACCCACTTCCTTCGCCAAGGGTTTGAATATCATAAAAACATGGAAAATAAAATTAATGATATTTATTCAGTATCAAGCAAAATAATGATATTTATTCAGTACACAAGATAATAACATTAACAGCATAGCAAATATTTTTCAATTAATAAATGCAAAAATTATAAGATTATGTTATAGAACTTAATATAACAAGTTTTGATGCATTTCTTAATATAATTATAACAAGTTTTGATGCATTCTTAAAATATAATTAATTCCTGTAATACATTTGTAATAATTTTGCAATTATTCATTGTAAAGTGCCGGTGACGCCTTCCATGAATAATTGCAAAATTATAAGATTATGTTGTGGAAGTTAATATAACGTGAATTTTGATGCATTTCTTAATATAATTAATTCTTGTAATACATTTGCTAATAATTTTGCAATTATTCACTGTAAAGCACTGGTGGCGCTCTTCAATGAATAATTGCAAAATTATAAGATAATGTTGCGAAACTTAATATAACGTACATATACTTTAAGAACTTTTGCTGTAATAATATAATTATTATAGGTAATCCATTGAATAAATGGTAATTACAGCCACGTTAAACAGTGTCGAAATTAATTAGATGGCTGAGTAGTTTATTTGTTCTGACATTTCTGTTTTCAGAATTTCGGATAAGTATATGAAATTTTAATGCAAGGAGGTACATTAAGATATATTACAATAGATAATATACAATAAAGTATACAATAAAATTATTATATAAATAAATAAAAAATGATTCAAAATACAATACTTCGATACTTTCCCCCAGTGGATGAGTTTCAGACAAGTTGGGTAAAATTACAGCGGACGACTTGGGTAAAATTGCAGCGGACGATTTGGTTAGCGGATGAAATGGGTGTAATTAAAAAAAAGTGATACTGACAGTTTGCTTTCGGTCCTGTCAGAAATCAAAACAAAGTAATAATGTGTTACTTTTTGGTGTCATCTGTATTTCTGAACAGTACTTAGCAGTTTCGAACACCAAAAAATGAAAAATAATAACCTTTTTGGATATTTACCACCATTGAAAATGCCATGTCATCTTTATTCGGGAACTGGAAGAAGATTTGGCCTGGGGTAAACTCAGTCCAGGGAAGATTCATACAAAAGAAAAGCAGTACACATCTGTTAGGATATTTTAGATATGCTACGATATTTGTTTTAACTCCTAAAAAATAATTGTGTAGAGTTAGTATGTTGGGAGCCTGGCATTTGCTCAGTGGTTCTCTCCTGGGACTTCAACTTCCTCCACCCATAAAACTGTCCAACACGAGGTGACCCTAACTGTCAAGAATGCTGCTAAACCCCAATAAACTAGAGGTACTGTGAGCAAACTCACAAAGTGATACCCCCCACACCTGAAATGTATAAGTTAGATTATCTCCCCTTGGAAATGTCAGAACGGAATTATATTGCTTCATGCACATCTTCATATGGAGTTCTTCCATTGTGTAAAGTTTCATGAAAAATCTTCAAATGGTTTAGGAGGAGTTGCGCTTACAAGGATGGACAGACGGTATAAGTTAGATTATCTCCCCTTGGAAATGTCAGAACGGAATTATATTGCTTCATGCACATCTTCATATGGAGTTCTTCCATTGTGTAAAGTTTCATGAAAATTCTTCAAACGGTTTAGGAGGAGTTGCGCTTAAAAGGATGGACAGACGGTATAAGTTAGATTATCTCCCCTTGGAAATGTCAGAATGGAATTATATTGCTTCATGCACATCTTCATATGGAGTTCTTCCATTATGTAAAGTGTCATGAAAATTGTTCAAACGGTTTAGGAGGAGTTGCGCTTACAAGGATGGTCAGACGGACAGATTATCTCCCCTTGGAAATGTCAGAACGGAATTATATTGCTTCATGCACATTCCCATACAGAGTTCTTCCACTGTGTAAAGTTTCATGAAAATTCTTCTAACGGTTTAGGAGGAGTTGCGCTTATGATGGATGGACAGACGGACGGACAGGGTGATTCTTATATATCCCCCACCCCCCAAACTTTGTTTGCGGGGGGTATAATAATAAATAAATCCACGTTCCATGTGTTCTATAATATACTCTCATCAGTGAGAATTGCATCCAAACTATCCTCCAGTAATTTGATCCAAACTAGCTGCTAATTTAACCAAAATCATCCTATGGCAATTTGATCCAAACCAAACCACCCCCCCCCCCCCCCCCCCACCTCCCAGAAAAGGGTCCTACTAAACACCGAGGTATACCGGGAGATACTGAGGTGAAAAGAAAAAAGTAAGTCAGGGTTGTTTAAAAAGGTTTAAATATAATTGCAGACATTTAATTGATTCCTTCGAAGTAATCTACGCGATATTCCTTGATTTATTCGAGTAAATGCAAGATATATACATGTAGACCGAGTTGTTACCGAAAACTACCCTTTGGTATGTAGTAGGTAGTTTGGTTATTAATGGGCTACGTCTGTGCATGGATGAAGCACTTAAGTGGTAACTGGGTATCTTAAAACAGATCACTGTAATATTTGATAAAAATAAACCTCCCATCAGATTTTATCTGGGCCTTTTTTGGCCAGCCAAACTTTTTAGTTCCGGCAGCTCTAAAGTCTTTTTTTCATTTTCGTTTATTTATTTTTTTTTTTGTTTATTGTTTTTTATTAGGATTTTGTGGCTTACTGCGATAAGTATCGCTCGACTGTACACCCAAAGCTACAGCTTGCATTTGGTATATGTACAGTACATGGGGAGAGGATTGCAACAAAATCACTTATGGAGTGGAATTATCACCCAAAGTATCACTTTCAAATTACCAGTCTGTATATATGGACAAAAAACACGAGCAATGTTTCAGCCATTGGAGTCAATGGACCCATTGGCTGTCCAGAACTTAACTTGTGCTTGTTATGCTTTGCAACAAATTTGGAATTGTTTGGGTGAAATCTCCACTCTGTGGGTGATTTAGTGATAATACAATCTGCACCTGCTGTATATGTACAGTATACTTATTAGCCCTTTCGTCTGTGATAACGGCACTAATTTATGGTGATTTGTGATTTGGTGATTTGTTGACACTTTTTTGTTTTCAAGGTTTTCACCTTCTTTTTGTGACCAGCTTTTTTTCACAATTGCTGGTGTTTTATATAATTGTAGAAAACTTAAGTATCCTTTTAATCGTCGGTCTCATTGGTCAGCCCTGAGTGCTGACCATGTCGCTAGACTTATGATAATTTTTTTTTTGTTGGCGACTGAAAAATTACCACTTCCGAAAAGTACTGTTTCTCATGTCATGATTTTGGTCCATAACAATTTTTCTGTCATAACGACGAAGACAATTGCCAACAGCCACAAAGAAAACTAATTAAGAAGTCACTATGTGATTAACCATTCACACTGTTGCTTACTGAGGTGAAGTCGCTTCAAATACCATTACCAAGCTACCTACTAAATACCAAAGGGAAGATTTTTCAGGACACTCTTATTACTTCAGCACCCGTAATTCTCAAATATGGCATTGAAACCATGCACATACTGCTTAAATCTATTTACATAATCAGAATACACCACCAGGGGTGCGGTGGCTCAGTAGGTAGAGGTACAGGCTACAAGCCGAGAGGTCCTCGGTTCGAATCCCACCTGTGGCAACAGCTTTGTGTCCTTGGGCAAGACACTTCACCCCTATTGCCCATGTGGGGGCATGGTGGTGCTGTGTACTAAGGCACACTGTCTTCGAACAAGGATATAACCCTGCTGGTGTAGTATGTTGGGGAGCTGACAGTTGCTTGCCATTGCTCAGTGGTTCTCTCCGGTACTCTGGCTTCCTCCACCCATAAAACTGTCGTGGTCATGATTAGCTGTTCGGCAGAAATATGTGACCTAAAACACCAATAAATAAATAATAAAAAGAACACACCACCCCATAGACGATTCACTCCTGCTTGACTCTATGTCCATTTGTGTCCATTATATGTAAGTTGTGAACAAGCATAAATATCTAGATAACAAAATGTCTTTTGGATGTTCATTGTATGGGTTAACAGGAGAGGGGTGGGGGCATGAATGAAATTGGGGAGGGCATGTGCCCACCCCCCCACCCCACAATATTTGGCTTTGTAATGGGAAAGGTTAGATTTTTGGTACCATCCAAAATTTATATTTTCTGAACCGATGGTCCGATTTGAACGAAATTCAGAAGTACTTCACTTATGCCCCCCTCCCCCCCACCCAAAAAAAAAAAAAAACCTGCATCCCCATGGGAACCCCAGGAGCTCAAAATAGAAATATTTTCAAACGCCCATGTTTCCCAAACCACTTGAAACAGAGAACTGTTATACAGTATGAAGTATCCTCAGGACCAGTAGAATTGAACGGTAAAAAATATGATTTGTTAGGGAGTTCTGCAGAGTGCATCAAAATACTCAGCATATTTGCAAACATTTTAGAAAATCTTTTCTCCAGAACCAATGTTCAGAATCTTTGGATATTTGGTATACAGCATCCATAGAGGGGTCATATACAAGTTTGTTAAAATGAAGCCCATTGGTTCATATTTGGACTGAATGCAGGGGCCCAAATTTTTTGAATTTAGGGCAATATGGGGAATTTTCTTTAAAAATCTTCTTCAGAACCACCAGTCAGAATCATTTAATGTTTGGTATGCATGTACATCATTGTTATGAGGATCAGATTCAAGATTGTTCAAACCAAGTCCCTAGGTTAATATTTGGGCTTCCTTTGGTAGCCCAAATTTTAATTTAGGGCAATATGAGGAAGTTTCTTTAAAAATCTGCTTCTTCAGATCCATCAGTCAGAATGCTTTCATATTTGGTATGCAACATCTCTAGGGGGTGAGATTCAAGTTTGTTCAAATCAGGTCTGTAGGTTGAAATTTGGGCTCGCTATGGTAGCCCAAATTTTAACTTAATGCAATATGAGGAAATTTCTTAAAAATTTTCTTCTTCAGATCCACCAGTCAGAATGCTTTCATATTTAGTATACAACATCTCTAAGGAGATCAGATTCAACTTTGTTCAAATCGAGTGCCTGTGTTAATATTTGGACTTCCTATGGGAGCCGGAATTGGCTATGTAGCTGAAGAATTAGAAATTTTTTATTCAGTACCCTCTAGTGGTGTGTAACTAGCGGGTAAGAGTAATCTATATACATGTAGGTTGTATCAAGGGTCTTCAAAGGGGAGTTCCACATTTTACATTATGATCAACTGAAGAAAAGGCATGATGCTTGGACAGTTTTTGTCACTCCTGAGGGGCTCAAGGATTTACAGTGTATCCTATGGAGATGGATTGCTTAATGTAGATTCATTCTTGGACTCTGTTTATATCGTGCTCTGTTTATGGGGAGTGCTTGAGGCCCTGCGGGGCCTTTTGTTTATTTATTTATTGAGCTTTAACAACACTTTAGAAAGCCAGCAGCTACAAGTTTTTTTTTCTCTCCTTGAACCAAGTCTCTCACCTAACTGCAGCACTCATGGTCCACTGAGTGTTTAGCTCACCTGACTTTCAGTCAGGGTGAGCTATAGTGATCACTCGCTGTCCATCATCCATGAACATGGTGTTTGCGTCTTCTCCTTCAAAACTGGTGAACTGATTTAAGTGAAATTTGAGATGATTGTTTGTTATGACATCACATTTTAATTTTGATCAAATCAAGTTGCTCTGTCCCTCAGTGGGGTGGGGCCATAGTCATAATAAATGTATTATTAAACAACACTAATACTCTATCAGAGATAATAAAAGAAGCATTTGATGGGAGAAAATCAAAATATAAAATTATCAGAATTTTCAATGGAGAATTGAAAAAAGAAAGCGGACTTAACATGTACATCCATCAAAGTAAGCTCTGCTCACCAAGCGAATGACACCGCGTCATCATAATGATCAGTTAAATCAACGTAAATGCTTTTATTTCCCCTGGTCTCTGTCACAGGTACTCATACCCCCATAATATTTATATATATCATTATGGGGGCATGTCAGCATCGATTCAAAAATGCTATCAGATATCATTTTTCTTTTGAATTCTCAGCTTGTGTCAAGTACGTATGGTCTTTGTATGTTCAGAAAAATACTAGGGTTTACTGGGAATTCCTCACTGATGTATCAATTTAGTGTCATGCGATGCACACATTTCCAAGTTTGGAATTTTTGGTGTCAATAAATAAAATTATTGAATTTAAAATGGGAACAATTAACATGGATTATCAACAATTTGTTCACAGTAGCTTGATCCAGTACGGAGTTTAGGTATGACAACGTCCATTTCATGAGATAATATATGGGGCTCAAGTCAAAAGTTACTGCCTATTTTAGTGATATGAACAATGAATATGAAGGATAACAGGTACCGTGGAATGTTACGTGCCCCTCGCGGACCAATATCATCATTCAGTGGAATGATGTACATGGCTAAAATATAGTTGACTATGAAAAATAATAGTTGACAATAGCAGCTTCTGACGGTAAATCGACTCAACCAAATAGTCGTGCCAGGCCTAACCATGGGTACTCAATTAATAATCGGAATCGGAATTGGCCGATTATGACTCTGAATAATCGGTAATCGGATCATGGGCTTATAATATAATTGGTTTATCAGTATACAAGAAAAGTGAAGGTTGTATTGCATTGACTCAGGTCACAGTAAAAATTGCCAGTTGCATGCACTTGGGTAGCAAACATGGCTCTGAGACTGGTGTACGTGACCTGGTAATTTTACTGGACCAAATTCAATGCAGTTTAACACTGTGAAATATGTTCAATTTAATGTAGTTCTTTGCAAGCCTCGACTTGACTAGTTGTACATGGTATTACAATCGGAATCTGCATTGGCTCCTTGTGAGCTTAAATAACCAGTAATTGGTCAGCAGCCATTTTTGGTAATCAGTTGAAGACTAATATTCTGTGTCTTTTTCTCTGCTCTCTTTTCAGTTTATTTTAGAGCTGGTAGTTCGTGGGATTTACAATCCAAAAAACCTCGGCTGCAGTTTCTGTTGTCCATGAGCATATACAAACCATCTTGTGATACAAGTCTATTAAACTGGCGCTAACTTCTAACAAGGCATCTTCTGTTGATTGTATCTGAGTAAATATATACAGTAAAAGTCAAAATAAGTTGTAGGATAACTACTATAAACTATGTACTTTTCTATTCATACACTGATTAGACCAGAATCTGACACCATTTTCAAGAAAGCTCTCACTGAGAGTTTTTTCCCACCAGAAAATGATGTTAGATTCTGATTTTATCAGTGCAGAAGCAGCAGTATACTCAGTTTATTGTGGTTATGCTACACCTTATTTTGACTTGTACTATATGTAATGCTGTAAAATGCAAGGGAAGAAAAAAACGTCAAAAAACAAAGTGTTTAAGGTAACCTGACTGGCTCTAGAATACTATGCTGACACTAAAAAGGTTGTCGAGTAAAAGTCACTCATTTTGGTCATTGTAACTGTAAATTTCCATCCCAAATCAATTGTAAATTTGAAACCGATTTGGAGTTCAAACTTTTCAAATTCAAGTAAAGAAATAAATACATATTGGCAGTATACATGAAGAGCAAGTTCTTGTTCAGCAAAGGAAAATGAATTAAACTGATGAACATTTTCCAGTGATACAATGTTGACATTGACAGGTCATGAATATAAATAAAATCGTGTTCAGTTTCGAGTATGCTGGCTTACTGTCTTCAGTGTCTTGAAAATGTCACTGGTGTAAGTATACAGCAGTTTTGTTTTTTAAATCCAATTCAAATGTATACAGTAATGATTAACAACGGCCAGCAGATGTGTATATATTACACATTTAAGTGAACAAAGTGGTCATTTGGGTAATTCAATATTTTGTTTTATTTCTTTCAGAACATGCTAGAATTTTAAAAAAGAATTTCTGGTTATGTTTATTGGTGTGCGACTGCGATTTTCGGTAGTATCGGACTGACTACTGATCCTGACCTGTGATTGCAGTTAATCTCCTAGCTCTAGTTTGTTTTACAAATACCAATTTAACATTTATATTAACGAACAAAAACTCTCTCTGTAAAGTACCTCAACTACACGATAAAACTATGTGTTTATGTCAAAACACAGTCACGCATCTTTTGTAGTTATTACACTATGTAACTGGAAATAATTAGACTGCTTGCAGGGACTGACAGGAAAGGAGAGTGATCATTCTCACTTGTCATCACTCTGCTAAACTTTTCACTAGGAGAGCAATTAATCACTTACCTTCATTATGTATGTAGAGATTGTGTCTCTATTATTACCAATTACATGATCTGAATAGGGGATGATAGTTGCAAAATATAATATTATGTAACTGAAATATTTTATTTTTTGCTTAAACCACAGCTTATGACACTTCACTGGAACAAGCTCAATGTGCTCATTCCAATGAGGGGTCATTAGCTATGTTTTAGAACAAAAATGAAAACAAGAGGCCCCAAGAAGCCTTAATCGTTCACCGGCCAAAGTGGTTCAAAGAAGTATTTGGGGTCACATTCAGTTAGACATGGTTCATCAACACTACAAAGGAATGAAGTAATGAGAGACAAATTTTATGGAACTAGGGACATGGCTTGAACAAACTTGAATCTTACCCCCCTAAGGATGCTGCATACCAAATATCAAAAGCATTCATCTGCTGGATCTGATGAAGAAGATTTTTAAAGAAAATTCCTCATTTTGAACTAAGTTATCATTCGGGCTCCCACAGTGAGCCCAAATATGAACCCAGGGACTTGGCTTTAACAAACTTGAATCTCACCCCCTAAGCATGCTGCATGCCAAATATCAAAACATTCCGACTGATAAATCTGAAGAAGATTTTTAAAGAAAAATTCCTCATACTGACTAAGTTATAATTTGGGCTCCCACAGGGAGCCCAAATATGGACCCAGGGACTTGGCTTTAACAAACTTGAATCTCACCCCCCCAAAGGATGCTGCTACACACCACATATCAAAACATTCCGACTGCTGGATCTGAAGAAGATTTTTTAAGAAAATTCCTTATTTTGAACTAAGTTACAATTCAAGCTCCCACAGTGAGCCCAAATATGGACCTAGGGACATAGCTTGAACAAACTTGAATCTCACCCCTCTAAGGATGCTGCATACCAAATATCGAAACATTCCGACTGCTTGATCTGAAGAAGAAGATTTTTAAAGAAAATTCCTCATTTTGAACTAAGTTATCATTCAGGCTCCTACAGTGATCCCAAATACAGACCTAGGGACATGGCTTGAACAAACTTGAATCTCACCAAATATCAAAAGCATTCATCTGCTGGATCTGATGAAGAAGATTTTTTAAGAAAATTCCTCATTTTGAACTAAGTTATCATTCGGGCTCCCACAATGAACCCAAATATGGACCCAGGGACTTGGCTTTAACAAACTTGAATCTCACCCCCCTAAGGATGCTGCTACACACCACATATCAAAACATTCCGACTGCTGGATCTGAAGAAGATTTTTTAAGAAAATTCCTCATTTCGAACTAAGTTACAATTCAAGCTCCCACAGTGAGCCCAAATATGGATCTAGGGACATAGCTTGAACAAACTTGAATCTCACCCCTCTAAGGATGCTGCATACCAAATATCGAAACATTCCAACTGCTTGATCTGAAGAAGATTTTTAAAGAAAATTCCTCATTTTAAACTAAGTTATCATTCAGGCTCCCACAGTGAGCCCAAATACAGACCTAGGGACATGGCTTGAACAAACTTGAATCTCACTCCCCAAAGGATACTGCATACCAAATATCAAAACATTCCGACTGCTAGATCTGAAGAAGAAGATTTTTAAAGAAAATTCCTCATTTTGAACTAAGTTATCATTCAGGCTCCCACAGTGAGCCCAAATATGGACCTAGGGACATGGCGGACATGGCTTGAACAAACTTGAATCTCACCCCCCTAAGGATGCTGCATACCAAATATCAAAACATTCTGACTGCTGGATCTGAAGAAGAAGATTTTTAAAGAAAATTCCTCATTTTGAACTAAGTTATAATTTAGGCTACACAGTGAGCCCAAATATAAACCCAGGGACTTGGCTTGAATAAACTTGACCCCCCCACCCTGCCCCCTCCCCCCTAAGCATGCTGCCTACCCAATATCAAAAGATTCTGCCTGCTGGATCTTGAGAAGAAGATTTTTAAAGAAATGTGCCTGAAATGCACTAAGTTCGAGTTCGGGCTCCTATACTGAGCCCAAAAATGAATCCAGGGGGCCGATTTGTACAAACTTGAATCAGATCCACCCCACAATGATGCATACCAAATATCAAAAGATTCTGCCTGCTGGATCTGGAGAAAAAGATTTTTTAAGAAATTTGCCTGAAATGCACGAAGTTCAAATTCGGGCTTCTATAGTGAGCCCAAATATGAATCCAGGAGGCCGTTTTGAACAAACTGGAATCTGACCCCCCTAGAGATGATGTGTACCAAATAGGAAAGAATTCTGCCTGGTGGATCTGAAGAAGATAATTTTTTTTAATTTTGGAAAGAAATTCATGGGTGCTATCAGAGTTATGCCCCTTGTGGTGCCCCCCCCTGTGGGTGCGGCAAGTTTATTTGTACAAGTTTGAATTGACATATGATGGGGAACATGCACACCAAATTTGGTTCAATTTGATCCAGTAGTTTGTGAGGAGTAGTCGATAATGTAAAGTTCATGACGGACGATGGCGGACGGCAAGTGATAAGTTAAGCTCCCTTCGGTGAGCTAAAAGAACAAAATTTGTATTGTCATTTCTGTGTATAGTTCTAGCCACTTTGAGCTGTTATAGTAGGTATGGGGTTAAAATCACTGACCTGAATATTTCACTCTCGCAAATTCAAAATGAGGAGAGTGATTATTCACTCTCCTGCTTACTCTTCCCAGCAGTCACCGTGCTTGTATTCTTTAATCATAAGTTTACTGACAAGGTGAACTATTTTTTTTTATCCATATCAAAACACTGTTTCAATTGGCTTGGCATTATTTACTAATATTCAAATTCACTGACAGAAAATACTTTTAATGATGTATATCATAAAAGAAATCAATGAATACCCATTTTTCTTTCCTAACATAGGACGAAATCACTGAGCTGGATGAATTCACCTAACTGGGTTGAATTCACTGAACTGTGTAAAGTTCAAGAAATTGGGACGAAATCAGTTGGGGTCAAAATCACTGGTATTCGTACGAGAAAAGGTTTTTTGCGGTCAAAAGTAGTATTTTTTAAATTTTTCAAGTAACAAAAAAACAATTTTAAGACACTCTTTGTGTTGTCTTGTTTTTCTTGTTATTTTTATTTTTCAACTATCCCAGAATTCAATATTGAATGAAAAAATGGCTGCCCTGATGGGTAAACCGGAAGACTATAAGTTATTCTGGTTGATTGACGTGGACATAGCCTGACGTTCACGGCTCCGAATTTATGTTCAACCGAGCCGCATTAGCGGCGAGGTTGAACATACATTCCGAGCCGTGAACGTCAGGCTATGTCCACGTCAATCAACCAGAATAACGAATATGTTCCGCCGACAGCCCCATGCAACTAACTGAGTAAATAATTTAACGCATATTTCATAAGCAAATAATTTAATGAATGGAAACGTAAACCCGTCGTGTACCCCGAAGGTTCTGACGTCAAAATGTCATGTAGCGGTACATCAGCTGATTTGGCTGCAGGGCTTGCGATTCCTGTCAAAGTGCTTGAAGTTTTCGGGAACAGTTCAACACAGGTTTAAAACTCAAATTGTTAAAATGTTGTCAACACACAAGAACGACTTAAATATCAATAGTTATGTCTACTAATGTTCATGGAAATGGAAGTGTACGTCTCCGTTGAATGTGCAATTGTTGAAAGAGGGATTTTTTTTCAACTGCTGGAAGTTATTTGTTGTTTTTGTTGATGTTGAACTTGAAGACGATTCTAGTGTGAAATCGGAAAACAAGTCGTCTACTAAAACACCATCAAAGGTTTCCGTTGACTGAATGGAAGATATAGAGGATGTTAAATGTTCTACATTTCTAGGCTGTACATACGAGACCGTGGGGGTCGCAGCATTTTCTTGAAATGTCCCGGTTTGAAATGTTGAACTTTGATGTGGCACGACAGACTGACACAGCGAACCTCCAATAGCATCCCCCATTGCCATTTTCTCTGCATCTGACACTCGCTGGTAAACAGAAAGGGACGAGACCAACTTGTGACCAGTTACAGCCATGATCTGCGAGGCACTAAAGTTCAAATGGTTCAAAATTGTCGCACCTGTAACCCTGATACTGTGATTAGTATAACGTTTAGAAAGTTGGATTCTTTCACTCAACTGAGGCATGAACTTTGCTAGAGAATCTCTACCGACCGGTTTGTTCTGATACCACACCTCATTATCATAAGCATAACCACTGAAACTATCTTTAGGATATTGCCAAAGTCTATCACATGAAGGGTTCAGCTTCCTCAGGTAAGTTTCAAAACACCTTACAGGGCAGAATTCATTGTCAACTTTGTCACCTGGCATATGACCTGAGAAGCTCTCTTGATCCATACCTCTGTGATTTTTTGTTTGTTCGTCCATTTTTTTTACAACATACTTGCGTCCATCTTGGTACTTTTTTATTTCAAATGTTTCTTTTGTCATTTTTTCCATGTTTTCATTAGCCCTCCTACAGAAATACAAACGAACGTTCATTTGTACGCGATTGAAAAGACCACAGGGTGTTGATGGGGAATGATACAAACTACTATAAATTTTGGACATGTCAAAATCACTAATTTGTTCAAAATGTTTAATGTCTCCTTTACCACTCTGCTTAATCTCACCAAGTGCTGTTTTAAAACATTCATTAGCATCAGAGAATTCCGGGCTAAGAATGATGTCAAATTTTTTCAAGTATGGTGGTGATTTTGAATGTCTATTTAAAGAATGTCTGAGGTTGATAAAAGTTGCACTTTTGTACAGTTCACCTTTCTTTGAACGCACATCCATGTAAAAATGTTGTAAAATTTCATTCAATTTCACCGTGTCAAAATCCTCAAAGTTAGAATCCTGTCTTTTTTCTACAAGATAATCACGCAATGCCTTGGCGGCTACATTGTTAGCTTTTTTTGTACTTGATGGTATTAATTCTTTTCTTTTTGCAATAATTTCATCAATCGAATGATCTGCAAACCGCTTCATTTTTGCAATTATTTTTGCGCAGACGATTCTTTTGTTTACATCCATGTAATCAACCTTGACCCTCAAAATTTTAATGACATCGCCAATTTTAATTTAGCCGCCGTTTCAAAACAACATAAATCTACCATTCTAAAAATGAAGGGATGAAACTTCAATAGTTTTATTCACTAACTTTAATTATTCGAAGATTTCCTTTAAAAGGGAACACAACATAAAATAAAACAATGCCGATAATCAAAATTAAAAATGGCAGATATTTTCGCACATTCAATACGCCCAGTCTCCTTTGCGAGCCTCTTGCACACATTCCAAACTGATGACGTCAGACGAGAACATAACCGCACGCGACGTAGACATCAGCTGATGTTTGATGGGCGCTATCCAATCAAAGGAGTAGAATACAGGTGGAGATGAAACATATAATTTTCAGTTTGTTAGATATACTGATTCATTTGAAATTGTGTTTCTCTTAAACATGTGATGCATATACGTTACTTTTTTTCAAGTCTTTTTCGAAACTAGCATTTTGGCTTTAAATCTAGGCAAGGTCACAGGACGCGGTGGTGTAAACATTTCAAGAAAACATGTAAGCAATGGGAGAAAAGAGCATGTGAAGTGCTTTGTTCCTGATTGCATTCATAAGTACGTATTCAAAAGAACTTTTAGCCAAGGTTACCATTTAGTTAAGAGAGTGACAATATTGTATGAGAACTTTCATTATTTCAAACTGAGTTCCTATCGACTTAAATGGTGTTTGAATGGACGCTGTGTCATGGGTCTGTGGTCGCCAGCACTGTTTCGCCAACTTTTCGGGGATTCCCTAAGCCGAGAAACTGCGTGCAACGAGTGTTCCCTTGTCATTCATAACAAGTCCTTGCCTCTGTAAAAGTATTTAAACCTTCGGTATCCTATCAGTTAATTCAAATGATGACACTGGTTGTACAAAATTTTATGGTACAATATAAGTAACAGAATTTTGTTTATTTTGAAATTTTCCACCTCTCCTATTCCTCCTTTAAATTCAAATTAAGTATACACAAGTTATACATCGAAATGAAGGTTGAGATGTATAGAACATAAAACACATACTTAATGAACTCATAAGAGTTGACAACAGGCACCACTGGTTCCTGGAAGTCTGCAACCATATTCGTACAGTTCTGATAATTAAATATTTCACGGGAGCAACTTATGTCCAAATATGCTTAACATATCCAAGAACAAAGCTAGGCATTCAATACACTTTGGGATGCAGCGACAGAACTGCATTTTAGAAAAGAACAACACTGTCTGCATTTTTTATTGAAGATGGATTTGATGTTCGACAGACATGCATAAATCTCTCGAATCTCAGTCTCGATACTACAAATTTCAATCAAAAAATAAAATCGTAATTCTAAGACATTTCCCCAGGTGTCATGATATCTTGCTTAGAATATGGCAAGTGTATACAGTCTCCAAATAATAATAGTATGCTGTATTAAAGCGATCTTTTTCATTATTTGATTTTAGATGGCATTGTTTTTAAATGCTTTTTCTGTCCAATGACGTTGACAGGAAATCAAAAGTAAGAATATATGTAAACAAAACCATCACTTTTGGGATTTACTTCCATGCAGCTCAATCGCTGTGTTCTGAAGAATTCTAATGCCCAGCCGAGGCTTTGTTATTGCATATGTGAAGCACATTTGGCAACAAGTTGCTCTCAGGAAATATTATTGTATTATCAATTCTTGGACGAATAGAACCAGTTGTGGCTGCTGTCAACTCTCTGAGTTGATTTTATATATTTTTCATTTTCTATACCTCCCAACCTTCATTTTGATGTATAATTTGTGTAGTATACTTGGCAGTATCGAGTCACTTTTTTAAAAATTTTCTGGACTTTTTAAAAATTTTCTGCCATCTCCATCGTTAAACCAAACATTGATATGTTTGTCTTAGCAATGTATCATGTAAAACTAGGTACTGCTTACCATGACTGCACGAGGAAAAAAAAATGCTTACATGTCCATGTACGATATCATTTTATCAGTCGCATAATAGCGGCAGTAAAGAGTCAAGGCAGGTAGTGAAGAATCACACATTTTGGATGTCGAACTCTCTGAGGCACATTTCTGTAGAAACAGATACAAATGAGAATTTATCTCAGAGTGATTATTATACATTTCCAGCGATCTGTCAAGTTAGGCCTGAACCGAGAGTAAACAGGTGCCGCCATTTGCAATCGGGTTAAAAAAATTATGTTCGCCCAAAACTGGCTGGAAATTCAAAGTATACTGGCATAAATTCATGATTAACATGTTCATGTTTTTCTCTTTTCACAGTAGACTGAACCGTTGGTGTTCAATGCCATGTACTAAGGCATACTGCACAACGGTGGAACACGTCTTCAACTGCTGTAACCCTGTTTGAGCGGAGCTTGAACAGAGTTAAAATGTTGAGGTGCTGACAGTTGCTCTTTGATGCTCGGTGGTTGTCTCCGACTTCCTCCACCAATAAAACTGTAATGGTTAGCCTTTGGGCATACGTATGTGACCTTAAACACCAATAAAAAAAATAAATGGCCTTGGGGAGTGATCGAGTTGTCTCATGTTTTGAACGTTATTTATATACCAGGCATGTCGACTGATTAAAAGGCAGTAAAGGAAATTTCTGAAGTGGGGGGGGGGGGGGGAGGGGTAGGGATTCGGAGGTTGATGTGCAACAGGCATATCTGGAAGGGGCGAGGCCGAGTGGCAAAAGGTTGTCTGTCACTAGCTTTTGTAATACCTTTTACCATCTTAGGTCTAAGAGGACAAGGGATCTATAGGTGGTATGGGGATCATACAGAGACTATAGGGTGTGTCTCTGCCATTTGTGGAGTGTCCAAGGGCCTCTCTCTCTGAAGAAATTTTTAAAATGTCAATGCACTGTCACTGAGAGCAAATATTTGGTGAGGTATTGTATATTTTGTTGGAAAGTAAGCTCCAGTAGGTGATAATTCTTTGAATGTCCCAAAATATGATTTGGAATGTTGGGAATAATAAAACAATCAACATACTTCAATAAATGAGACATGAATTAAATAGAATGCATTTAAAGCAAACTGCTTCTCATAGAGATGATGATGATGATGATTGATTAGGATGATGATGATGATGACAGTTTTGATGATGATGGTGATTAGTTGATTTGATGTCAGATGTCAGTGCTATGATGATGATGCTGGTGATGATGATGGAACATAAAAAATGCCTGGAAGATAACAAATTCTTAACATTTTGAAATATGTCACAAAAGTTTTGGAACAAATTTTCTTGTTTTGTGTTTGATTCCAGTATGCATGACGTAAGCACTGCCGACCCATTATTGGCCACTCCAGTTGGTCCAAAGATTGCAATGTTTCTGATGGACAGGGAATGACAATCAAAATTCTATTTTGGTCACAATTTTTTTTGTAATGGTAGGTTGATAAAATAAAGTACTTTCCCTTTGTAGAAATGATCCATTACCTTCTTTACAACTTCGCATAAAAAAATGTTTCGCATTGACCCGCCTAATTTCGTTTCGTTTTGGTAGGTACCGGCAATAGGGGGAGATATTTCAAAATTGCAGGAAATTTTTCAAACTCAAAAATTGGTTACTTGAATCGCTGAAAACAGACCTCTTTTCTACCGTGAGCTGTAGATAATCAACATTTTTGATACATTGTTTTAAACTCGGCTAATAGTATCGTTTTTCTATTTTTTTTTACACTTGAAAAATTCGAAAAATTGAAAAAGTACTTTCTAGTCAAGGTACCGTGATGAAACGAATAGCATCATTAGTAGAATTCATTATCTCCATGTATAAGTTGAAATATTGAACGAAACCCATGGGTATTTTGGTAAAAAATTTTTTATCTGAAGTGGTCTCGTTCTTCTGCAGACAAACTTTTTTTCTTTCACAAGTTTAGTTATCTCCTCTGATCCCCCTGCTGTTTACAAAAATTTGATCAACATTTGAGACTGAGTATCGAGTCAGTGATTTAATTTTAACCCTTTACCAAACGCAGACGACATCAAAATTTATTATATTAAATATCATTTTTTTAAAATTTGAACAAAACCATATCATGTGACCACTCATTGGAACGAGTTCAATGAGCTCGTTCCAATGAAATATGGTTTTGTTGAAATATTTTGAAAAAAATAATTTTTTCAACTGCTCAATTTGCATATTATGCGGGCGGATGCGGGCGATTCGTTAGGTAAAGGGTTAAATCAAGTTTTCTCATTTCGGAATAAAAAACTTTTGTTCATTTAGGTATGAACCTTTCCCAACAAAAACATTTTTCCTAAAACCAGTTTCACGATTACAAAAGAAATAATGATGTTTCATTTTTGATGGTCACGTGCCTCAAATTGCCTATTTTCGTTAGTAATGCTTGAAGTTGAACCATTTGGATAAATTGGAACTGGTTCTGATCGAACATCATATATAGGGAGAGCAATATCGATAGTACCCCCCGTTATCCAAACTGGATAAATGTCATCTATGAAAATGAATCCGCTGTTTATATATATCTGTTGATGGATGATTATGAAGCAGGAGATTTGGAAGCGGTCATAGAATAAGGGGAGAGTGAATAATCATTTTAGAAGTCCACTGTATGTTTGACAGGAGGACAAACAATAAAACATACTGTGGGCCTCTAGTTGAATCCTGAATCAGGATTGAATGAGAGGTCCACTGTATGTTTTATTGCTTGGCCTCCTAATGCATTATCACATGACATCACAGTTGTCTTCTGAGTGGACATTGCACCCCATAAGTGTTTTGTCATATATATTATTGAGTCTCCATATACTGCAGCAATCAAAATAGTTTTTTTATATTTTCCTGTCTGGCTGAAGGTCCATTGCATAAAAATGTGCTTTTCCTCCTTTTGCATTCCCACAGACTGTGACTTTTTCCTGAGTGAAAACTCCATGCTACAAGTGTTTTATGGAATTTACCCTCCACATACTGTTCTGTTCAAAATTATCCAATGCTATTAACTGTGCAAGGATGGAGAGGAAAGAACACTATTAGTGGCAATGCCACTGGCATACTGTTTAAAGGGCCTTTGACAATAACTCAGAATGCCCAGCATCAAATCCTTAAATGACAAGGATTTGAATTATTTTTTTATTACAATTATTGTTGACACCAAGTAGAAATTTGTACATGTTCCTTTCCAGTCATGGTTCATGTAGTTTTGAAATATAAAATCAGGAGATGCTGAAACAGAGAACTGACAATTTCAGGTGACCTTCGAGCTTTTATTCTAAAATCAATCAATCAATCAAAAAAATCAATCAATCAACATTATGTTTCACTAACTGTTAGGATCAGTCTTAATATTGATTCTTCAGAGATGTTTGTTTCAGTGTGTGGTTGGATTTGCCATGAAATATTCATCTGCTTAGACTGATCCTGGAAGTTAACTGAAGCATTGAATTTTGAACCCTTTTGTTTTGTCAGAAGCCGAATTCAATACTAAATAACTAATTTTCTTTTTAATTCAATCATGACAGAATATTTGATTCATGGTGAAAATTGATCACATAACATTTAAAACCAGATTGCTTCACTTTGGGAAAAAATTGTTTAAATTCTGGTGTGCCAAGTTTGTTTGGGTTTTTTTCTTAAGTCAGCTCTGAAAAACAAAAGGGTGAATGCTAATTCAACAAATGATTCAGTATCTAATTCAAACATTATGATCTTTTACAGTTCTTTTGACTTTCTTAATCAAGTTAATGTTTTTTGTCTTTATTGCATGTGTCTTGCATCTGAGTGTCTTTTTTTATTTTGCTCAGTACCAGCCAAAATAACTTGTAGGATAACCAAAAGAAACCTGTGATTCCATTGTCCCTCTTCCCTCTGTTGATAATTCCAACAATTAACAACATTTTTTTGTTAGCTCTCATTGAGAGCTTCCCACTAAATTAGCACATGTTTAAATTATCAACAGTGGTTATCCTTGAACTAACCAACTTATTTCAGCAAGTACTCTAGTTTGTATTGGTTTATTCTCAGTTCAGAGACCTGTTTTGAGTTTGCGTGGTTCATTTTCTTTTTGAAAAAGGTCAAAATGGTATGAAAAATTTTTTAAATCTTTGTTCAAGTCAACTTCATTTTTTTTTAATATAGCTGAACCAAAAAAATCATGAAATTGGCAGATTTTTCAATTTCCGAGTTCATAGGGTACCCTAACTCTAGAGTGAATGCCCATGAATGGTTCAACTTACAAGGTGTACAAAGGAATTTTTCTCATTTCTGGAAGGGAACTTTACCTAAAAAAAATTTTTATGGCCTGTATTTGATCCCTCCCCCAAAATCATCGCCTACACCAAGTTTTGAGACGACTTTGTAAACAAGAAATAAAATTAAATTCCAGACACCTAATTCAAGACAAACTGCGCAATATATTTTGTGATATATTGCAACAAATTTTTTGCCTTATAGTTCTGAGATACATCTGTTAGTTACCAACATATCACAACGGAAACATGGTTTGACTCGTTATAGGCACAGACCCATTATAGGCACACTAACTGTAGACTTCCTTTTCAAACACACAATTTCTGATGTAAAAATACTACTGCCAGTTTCATCAGTTCTTGTACTTATAGGCATGTTTTTACATTACATTAAAGACCCGGTTTCCATCAACCCTGATTTCTAGTGCAAACTAGGGGCGATGAACCCGGTTTGAATTACTATCTATAGCACTGGGAAAATACCAAGTGTAACTAATTAACCTCGCTGTCAGTACAGAATGACAAAAACATCACACCTCATGAACTAAATGTCGAACAGGAATGATTTTAATCAATCAAAAGCAGGCTTGCCGTGATTATGCAATAAGTCGACTAATCGTTGGTCGTGCCGATTGATCGACTTTAAATGTGAAAGTCGACTTTTTTTTTTTACCCCCGCATGTATAACGACACCACTGCCTTGCCAGAACATGATCATGCTGTGTATACATCATGGGAATTTTTCTGGATGTATAAACGACACAGTGGTAGACCATATGGAGGTAAAGAGGGCGGCCTCAGCCCCTCCCCCCCCCCCCCCCCCCCCCCCCCAAATAAATCGTCATTTTTCTAAGTCCAATTGGGAAATGTTTGCGGTAATCACCTCCCACTTTACTGATTTTTTTTTTTTTTGGAAAATATGAAAGTTATTTTTAAGTATTTCTGGTCTCAACATGTGAATAATGGAGCTAACTTTACATTTGTAACACAAAATATTTAATCTATTTTGCATCAGAAAACTAGAGTTAGCTCCCTTGGGTCACTCTTTCGTGTTGGAAATCCGAAAATCACAACGTTTCCAACCATTGATAAATTATCGCGAGTGTGTGTGCAGAAGGGGGGGGGGGGGGGGGGGTTGGGGGGTTGTGTGTGTGACTTTTTACATCCTTAGTGGCCTTACAGGGTCCAGCAGAATAATCCTTATAAGTTGTAAAATCCCTCTCCCTCGGATCAGGCCTAGTTCCTTCTGGCTGCTCACTGTTATGTTTCACCTGAATTTCGGGCGTCAGGGTGTATTGTGTGTGTGTGACTTTTTACATCCTTAGTGCCCTTACAGGGTCATGCAGAATAGTCCTTATAAGCTGTAAATTCCTTCTCCCTAAGATCAGGCCTAGTTCCTTCTGGCTGCTCACTGTTATGTTTCATCTGAATATCGGGCGTCAGGGTGTATTACTGTTTAACGGTATGGCAGACGATCGACCAACTTAACAGAATATGGTCAATGAAACGTTCACCAAGCCTTATAATGTGGGAATGATGGATCGTTGACTATGTCACCATGTTATTTGAAATGTACACGCCCACACACCCGGTTATACCTACCTTTAGGACCATTCAGCCATCTTGTTTTAGTCGACCCTTTGTTAAAAAAACGTGGTCAAAAAAGTCGACTAATCGTGATTTTGGGCTCTGATTAATCGACTATGGAATTTCATAATCACGGCAAGCCTAATCAAAAGAAAACTATTTTGTTCAAAAATGATTAACCATAAAAAATTATTAATTTGGCAGGCCTACGTGTCGAAAAAGTGTCAATAATACACGTTTTAATCTGCGGAGTGCTATTCTGTTTTCGACACTCTGACATGACCATAATCCTGCCCATTAAATATTGCCAACGAATGAGGCGCCGGTACAAATATGTGTGACATCCCACCAATGCTCACTGCATTCTGTTAGAAAACAAATTGTAGAACATTTCAGCGCTGATCCATGGTGGTTTACATTCTGAGCACAAATGTGTATCTTTGAAAAACATTAACTGGTTGTGTTTGTGTTCAATGCTGTTCATTTAAATTCATTCGCGTTTCTGTTTTTATTAAAAGCGTGAAAAATATGCACGTGCGAACGGAAAACTTTATCGAGGGGTCGACAGCACTCATTACAATTTAAGCCCACAAGACGAATATTTGATAAACATCGTTGCAAAGGACACATTCACGCAAATAAATATGGGAATACTGGTACCCTAAGTGTATAACGGCAAGCTAAAATTTAATAGAAATAAGTTCAACACGTTAACCTTAGGCTACGTATCCAAGTCATTGCTCATCACATGCATTTTAGTTTAGTTTAAACAATATTTATTGGAACATATCACATTTGCTGTATACAAAATGGAATACCTGTACAAAACTCAGTTTTATACAATATTACACAGAATAAGATTAGAGAAGATACAGTTTAGTTTGATTACCACTAAGGTGTGTGTGTGGAGGGAGGCAACAATTATTTATAAGTTTAATATATTTGCAAAAGGGCTAGCCATTTTCCAATGTTTGTGGGTGGCTCCTAAGATTCTAACCAGAAATTTTAAGAATTAGTCGCCACAACCAGTGATGTAGAAATCACCACCCCCCCCTCCACCCAAAGAAAATAAATAAAAAAAAGGAAAAGAATTATTTACTAGTTTAATATATTTGCCAAGGGCTAGGCGTCTTTCAATGGTTGTGGGTTGCTTGTAAGATTTTAACCAGAAAAAAACCCGTACTGTATGATGTATTCCATTTTACTAAACATTCATACAAAAATTTATTCTAATCAGAACTTTCATACAGAAGTTCTGTACAAAAGACTGATTGCACTAATTTTGGTACAAAATGGCTGCTGGTGGCCATCTTGAATTTCGGACCACACCCCAAAACACTCGTTCTCATCCCACGGTGATAACAAAGGTACTCAAGAAGTTTCGTAAAGTAAATACGGCCTCTATCCTGAGCCGTATAGAAGTTGTGTACAAAAACTGATTAGACCTAATTTCGGTACAAAATGGCCACTGGCAGCCATCTTGAATTTTGGACCGCACTCAGAAACACTCGTTCTTGTCCCAAGGTGATAACAGAGGTACCCAAGAAGTTTCGTGAAGATCGGTTGATAAAAACAGCCTCTAGCCCGAGCCGTATTGACATGTGTACTTACTGTGTGTAAGTAGCACTGAAAAAATCAAAGTTCATCTAATTTGCAAAATTTCTGCACGAGAAAAAAACCTGTATTATATGTGATGTATCCCATGGTACTAAACATTCACACAAGAAAATTTTCAAATCAGCACTTTCATATGGAAGTTCTGTGCAGAAATCTGATTGCACCTAATTTTGTACAAAATGGCTGCCATCGGCCATCTTGAATTTCGGACCGGACCCCAAAACACTCGTTCTCGTCCCACGGTGATACCAAAGGTACCCAAGAAGTTTCGTAAAGATCGGTTCATAAATACAGCCTCTAGCCCGAGCCGTATTGGCATGTGCACTTACAGAGTATAAGTAGCACTGAATAAATCAAAGTTCATCTAATTTGCATAATTTCTGCACGAGAAAAAAACCCGTACTATATGTGATGTATTCCATGTTACTAAACATTCATACAAAAATTTGTTCAAATCAGAACTTTCATACAGAAGTTCTGTACAAAAGACTGATTGCACTAATTTTGGTACAAAATGGCTGCTGGTGGCCATCTTGAAATTCGGACCACACTCGTTCTCATCCTACGGTAATAACAAAGGTACCCATGAAGTTTCGTAAAGATTGGTTCATAAATACGGCATCTAGCCTGAGCCATATAGAAGTTGTGTACAAAAAACTGATTAGACCTAATTTCGATACAAAATGGCCACTGGCAGCCATCTTGAATTTTGGACCGCACCCAGAAACACTCGTTCTCGTCCCAAGGTGATAACAAAGGTACCCAAGACGTTTTGTGAAGCTCGGTTCATAAATACAGACTCTAGCCCGAGCCATATTGACATGTGTACTTACTGTGTGTAAGCAGCACTGAAAAAATCAAAGTTCATCTAATTTGCATAATTTCTGCACGAGAAAAAAAACCCGTATTATATGTGATGTATCCCATGGTACTAAACATTCACACAAAAAATTATTCAAATCAGCGCTTTCATATGGAAGTTCTGTGCAAAAATCTGATTGCACCAAATTTCGTACAAAATGGCTTCCATCGGCCATCTTGAATTTCGGACCGGACCCCAAAACACTCGTTCTCGTCCCACGGTGATAACAAAGGTACCCAAGAAGATTCGTAAAGATCGGTTCATAAATATGGCCTCTAGCCCGAGCCGTATTGGAATTTGCACTTACAGTGCTGAAAGTAACACCAAAAAACATCAAAGTTAGTCTAATTTGCATAATTTACGCACGAGAAAAAAAACCCATATTATATGTGATGTATCCCATGGTACTAAACATTCATACAAAAAATTATTCAAATCAGAGCTTTCATATGGAAGTTCTGTACAAAAAACAGATTTCTGCATCATCGGTACAAAATGGCCGCTGGCAGCCATCTTGAATTTCGGACCACACCTTCAAAAAGATCGGTTCATAAATACGACCTCTAGCCCGAGCCATAGCCAATTGTTGACGTACGAACAGACCGATGGACGGACAGACGGACAGACCGATGGACGGACAGACGGACGACGGGCCATGACAATAGCTCAAATTTGACTTCGTCAAAGTTGAGCTAAAAAAACTCCGGAAAACTGAAGTGTGACTGACAGACTGACAGACTGATGGTTGGACAGAGTGAAAACCTATAGCCCCCTTTGGCGATGCCGGTAGGGGACTAATAAATATATATTGGCCTCTATATAACTGTGTTGGAGCTTATTTATTTCTTATTCTGAAAGTATCCTTTAACCCTGTCTGGCCAAGTCTAAACCACAGAACCTGGAGAATTGAAATTAACCACTAGATGACCACATTGGGAGTCGATCCCTAAATAAAAAAAATACACAATGCTGGGCAACCTCTCCCATAGTACCCAGGTCAAACCAACAGAGCTGGAACTATTCTACCGTGTCTTGGGGTTATGGTACAGTAATTTCATCTCGATTAACATAAACAGCATCTGACCCATGCCACCTCCCATTCCAGTCTGACTAATTTGTGGCAACCACTTTTGTAAAACTATCTTCGACACAATACATCCTCAGCTATTAAAGTGTCATAAAACACCAACAAACCAATAATGATTATCAAACCAAACCATTGGTGCTCATGTTCAGTGGTAATGCCATACTTATTATTTGGTGATATAGTAACCTCCCACCTTCCAAACTCATTGTCATAGTGATGTGTAGTGGATCATCCGCATGCACACGTATATCTTAAAGGCATGTGCCTATTGGTGCCAATTATAGGAGATTCCAAATCCTTGAACCTTAGGAGTGTGCGCAGTGTGTGTTTGTAAGGTAACTCAGTCTTGCGGTTCTGGAAGGAGAGGGAGGGTGACTGTATCACTCATGGCCAGAGTATCTTGTGCAGGGACATTTGGAAGGGTCCCCAGGATAGGTCTCCATGAATGACGGTGGAAGCTAAGGACAAGGGTCACTGGGTTACACATGGACAGGATGGTGGGTTATCATTAGTGATTGCCTGTGGTGATCACTAGAGATCATCTCGCTGTATAAGGGTAAGAGGTGGTGAGGTGAGGCCGAGTCACTGAGTGGAGGAGGATGGGGCTTCTGCAAGGAGATGGAGGGCGAATTTGTCACTCTTTGTCAGGGTGTCTGGTGCAGGATCATTTGGAAGGATCCCCAGGACAGGTCCCTATAAATGATGGGAAGCTAGGGATAGGGTCACTGCAAGGGTCACAGGTCACACATGGATGGGATGGTGGGTCATGCGTGGAGATCTGGTAGAAGTCCCTCTGCTGGGTTTAGGTTAGCAGGGAACTGTGTCATTCGTGGTTGGAATGCAGGAGTAGGGTCACAGGGCAGGTCTTCCTTAGAAGGGGTGGTGAAGTGTCAGGCCTCAGTGAGGAGTCACCTCACCTCACCCCACTTATCTTCATCTTGGTTCAAGTGATCACTAGTGGTCATTCTCCCCACATGAACACGAGGGATGTGAGGTGAGGCCTCAGTTCACACTCCTCTTATCTCCGTTCAAGTGATCACTAGTGAACACCACATTCAATCACTAGTGATTGCCTGTCGAGATTACTGGTGATCATTCTCCAGATTCTCCACATATGAGCATAAGAGGGTGTGAGGAGTTATCACTGGTGTTTGCCTGTGATCACTAGTGATCATTCTCCACATGAGGATGAAAGGGACATGAGGTGAGGCCTCACTGAGCACCCCCCTCACCCTTCTTATGCTCATCTCGATTCAAGTGATCACTTAGCGATGGGGATGAGAGGGGCGAGGGGAGGCCTCACACCTCACCCCCTCTTATCCTCAACACAGTTCAAGTGATCATGAGTGATCACCTGTGGTGATAATACTAAGCATTTTCCACATGAGGATAAGAGGGGTGTGAGGTGAGGCATCACCTCACACCACTCTTATGCTCATCTCAGTTCGTGATCACTAGTGACCACAGGTGAATCACTTTTGAGGAAAAGAGGGCTGAGGTGAGGCCTCACACCACCTAATTTCAGTTCAAGTGATAAGTGGTTATCATAACTGGCAATCACTAGTGATGACTAGTGATCATTCTCCCCAAATGAGCATCAGAATGGTGGGAGGAGAGTCCTTGCCTCTCTTATCCTCATCTCAGTTCAAGAGATCACTAGTTATCATCCCTTCCAAATAGCCCTGCACCAGACACCACACCATGGTAAGAGCAACAAATTCGCCCTCCCTCTCCTTCCAGAAGCCCCATCCTCCACCCAGTGATCCGGACCTCATCTCACACCCCATTATCCTCATACAGCGAGATGATCACTAGTGATCACCACAGGCAATCACTAATGAATATCATAGGTGATCACCAATGATCACTCAAACTGAGATGAGGATAAGAGGTGTGAGGTGAGGCCTCCCCTCATATGGGAGATGTTCACTGGAGGGCTACGAGGGCAAGATGAGGCCATGATGTGAGGGCTATGAGTCAGGGAAGCAAGTCTGGAAATAAGAGGTCCGAATCAGTTATGTGTTTGTCAGACTGTCAGTTGCTTGCTCCCGGCACTCTGTCCGAGGCCAATTTTCATAGCTAAGTGGGCAATGATGCATGGGAATGGTGACTGAATTTCACCTCTATTTTGTTCACTGAAAGTACAAATTATTTATTTATTTATTGATGTTTAAGGTCACATATTTATGCACAATGGCTAAGCATGACCGTGACAGTTTTACGGGTGGAGGAAGCCGGAGTACCCGGAGAGAACCACCGAGCAACGACGAGTAGCTGCCAGCTCCCCAATATCGTAACTCCGCACTGCAGCACAGGCAGGGTTAGATTGGTTGAAGACATGCGTACCATCGAAGTGCCGTACGCCCTAGAACACAGCACCATCGTGCCCCCATGTGGACAATGGAGATGAAGTGTCTTGCCCAAGGACATAATGTGGTTGCCGCAGGTGGGATTCGAACCAAGGACCTCTTGGCTTGCAGCCTGCACCTCTACCTACTGAGCCACTGTGCTCTCAAAAGTACAAATTCATAACAGTTTATTTCTCATCATCATAGTACACGACAATCATTTACAAACTCTGTGTACCATGTTATAAAAATTTAATGCAAAACAAAAACATAAAACTCTGATTTTGTAGATGGACACTTTCCCAGTGGATTACTCCTGCAATGTATTGAAAATGCAGTGCTTCGCCTTGATTTGAATTTCCGTATTCACAATTTTCAAAAGTAACCCGAATGCAGTGTTATCAACTGAAGTACTGTGGTCACACTGACTTATCAATGATATGGTATAAACCCTTCAAGGTATATGTTATATTTTCTTAATTATAATTAGAATGTCAAACCCAGAGCTAATTTCAGTGGATGGCTGCCAGCTGTTAGATATACTGCATTTCTCATTAACTGCTTTGAAAAGACGGAAAATTACTGTTTGAGACTGATGCTAAAAAAATGCCTGGCAGGGTCTCTAAATGTCCGACAGGAGTCAGTTTGTACTTGTCATTTTGTCTGCCCCCCCCCCCCCCCCCCCCCCACCAAAAAAAAAAAAATTATATCCAGGCTTGCAGAGAAGGCCATGAGGTAGAGGCTAATCGGAAAGGGAGGCAATGAGCTATGAGTTAGGGCCTCATTGAGGTCTCTCCCTGCAGGTATCTTGTATTCATGTGGGGCAAATCTCACAAAGGTCCATTTGCGTAAGTTTCAGAAGGGATTTGGTCCATTAAAATGTCTATTGTGGTAGTTTTGGGTCATTGTTGCAGAATAACTTTTTATCTTCTGTTTCATTTCGGGAGTGTTTTAAAGTAAACCGAATGTCTCAAATTATTAAGTGCCATTCTCATTGTTTTCTATTTGCTATCACAAAGTCGGAGTTAAAAAAACAACAATCTGTATCGCTTAGAACATTAAAACAAAGTGTCATTTGCCGAGGATTTTGAACCAGAAATTGACGAATATGGCCAGATTATTGAACTACAGTGCACAATATGCAGTGATCATATCACAGAGATAAGACAGGAAGCAAAACGGAGAGGAATTTGTGGCCTACCTTTAATAGCAATGTAATGTTATGTTAGGGTTCATGCAGGCAAGGACTGATCAAATTTAAGGCTTTTCAAGGCTGTTTCTCGACATTTTCCTGCAACTAAACAACTGTTGAAACTGTAATGACTCGTCACACATTTTGTTGCCCACAAAATTTTGGAAGCCAAAACAGAATTACTAAGGGGTGCAATAATACCTGAAGCTGAATAAGAACACACCAAGCATTGATCCATTTTTAATCCAAATGTTAACGTGAAAGTCAAACAGTTGTTTAAAGTCTGCATTTTTTTTTCCAGAAAATCAAAAAGTAGTATGGGAGGAGGGATGTAAATCCTGGAGTCTCAACAATGAGGAGAACAACAGAGACATAATCATGTGCAAACCGCAGGAATCGGCTATATTGGACAAGGCCAAAAAGGCCAGAACTGTTTAGATTAGTGATCAGTGGTTTTCAAATTTTAGGTCGGTTCTGGTTTTGGTTTCACTGAGTTGGGTTTTGGGTTTCGGTTTTTGTTGTACAAACATAGCAATACATTGCATTTGCATGCAGGAAGATGTATTTGGTGCCAGTCAGTGTCACAGGGACAACCTTTCCAGGGCAATGCACCTGTGTAAATATACCAGTACTCTGATTTTCTAAGCATAATGTATTTGCATAAATTACCTCAAGAATTTCAAGTTTGAGAAAAATGATGTTTTTAGGATAACACGACCGACTCTTATCAAATTATGCCGACCATACAAATTTTATTGAGTAAGCTTTGCTCATATAGGTCATTGTAACACTAAATTTCCATCCAACAGTGATTTAAGTTCTGGTTTTGGAGTATAAGCTTTCAAAATTACATGTAGAAATAAATATATTTGTCATTATAAATGTGGAACAAGTGACAAGTTCCAGTTCTGCAAAGGAAATTGCATTTGCTAAACAGATGAACGTTTTAAACATGATACGTAAAAAGTAATTTTGTCACCTATTTTCGTGGTAAATGCCTCACTCAGAATGCAATACCAATTGGTGCAGCTTTTCTGAAAAAGGGGTATCGAGACTCTGAAGTTTGAAAACAGGGTTAAGGGTCATGTTCAGTAGATTGCTGAAAGTTCATCTGAAAAGTTGACTAACTGACAAAAACATATGAACATGCATTTCAACATGTTTTTCCATACATATACAATTTTAGAAAGACATAGAGAAAAGTTGGCATGTAAACAAAAAAATTGATGCAGATAATGACATTAATCGAGGTTTTATTCAATGATTGGGATTGCATCAATACAGACTGATACATCAAGTTCGGAAAGAAAGTAAGTAGATCTATATTACACCCTTCTTCATACTACAACACATGAGAGCTGGTTTTTTTTCATTTTCGCACGCGACAGTCACCAAATCCTTCAAAAATGTTCAACATGCTCTTCGCAAGGCTTGAAAATGGCGAATGTCAAGACAGCTTTTCTCATTTGTTTACATTTTGTTGGTGCCCAACTCACTTTTGGAGATTAGAGTCATAGTTGATGAGATACAACAACTGTTCGACACAAATCTGTACCTCATGTTGATCTAGGACAAATTCCTCAAAATGCATTTTAAATGGTTGATATTACCAACTATATTTTGTTTACATTTTGAAGTTTTCAAAACATTGAACATCTTCGGCATCATGTTGATCACAGTGGAAATTGTACAGAAATTCATACGCCTAGTCCAGAATATTCGGTAAATTTCATGTAAAATGTCAATTCAGAGAATTTTATTTACGCCTTTATTCCCAAAAATACATATGTGGCTGAAGTGCCATACTTTTCGAGATGCTGAGATATTTTTACGGTAAATATCAAATTATAATTTTTTTAATGGGCGGGTGAACATTTCTCGGATGGGATGTTCTGGGGCACTTCCTCCCATTTTTTCGTTTGGAATGCATCGGGGGAAAAAGACAACATTTCCATGATTAATGCACGATTTCGTGAAAATCTGAGTTGAAAAGGTATTGACACTCTTCGGAACATATGTTTGGGCATACTACTTCACGATTAGCTTTGATCAATGGCAAAATTCCCAAATAACTACCAGATTGATCAACACTGAAAGTGTTTCGTACTTCATGTGCGATTGATTTGTGATGTACGGATCAAACACACAAACACTTTTGTTATACAAATGGGCATTCTTTGTTTGAAACTGTGACGTCTAGATGGTATAAACTTCTGATTTACATTTTTTTAAATTATTGAGCAAAATATTGTGTTTATGAGCAAATACATTCCACCTAAATACCGAGGTATTTTTTTTACTAAACATATTTTACCACCTATTTTCGCGCTGTTGGCACGACACGTGTATGGAAGACTACAGTGACCCAGCATCACAATTAAGATCGTTCTCACGGAGAAATAGATTGATTGATCAATTTCAACCTAAAACCGTTTTTCTGTTTAGTTTTCGAGCAATATTTGGTTCAGTACAAGTACATTTCATATTCTACGCTGAACTGTAGGCTCAATTTCCGCAAGCTATCAGAATATTTATCCTCATTTACAAGAATGACTGTTCGTCTGAAATATGTATCATGTAGTCCGAGTCTAGACTTTTAGCCGAGAGTATGTTTTGTCGGAAGGAAAAATTTGATAATTCGTCGAAACCTTGGGACAGTTTGCTTGAAAAGGTTTGACTTTCCGCCGAACTTTTGAACACTCTGGTGAAACTGTGGTCACTTGATCAACAAAAGAAGTCTATTTGCCGGAAAATATCCGACCATTTGCCGAAGTAAAAATTTCGATGAGATGTATATTTTCTGGCGAACAGCCTTTTTTTTTTGGCAAAGTGTCCAATGTCGTGATACTCTAAGGTGCTGAATAATAGTTTTGGCACTATTATTAATTTTCAAGAGAAATGCCGACCATCACTTCTATTTGGTAATGAGACATAGAGTGAAAATGCCATTTATTAATATTTGATGAAAATGCAAGCCATCTGTGTTATTTAGCTATCAATATTATTTGGTACATGAGACCACTATTATTTGGCACATGAGAGTACTAGTAAAGGTTGTGGCTGGTCGCCGCCCTGTTATCAGTTATCATGACATTGCCAAATGCTGTAGTAGTGTGTTTTTGGGATGGGGTTGGGGCAGTTTATCATAAGACCTAAGTCAATGGCATTTTTTGGAAATATCAAGGTAAAAGCTGTGACAGATCGGCATCCTGTTATCATGACCTTACCAAATGCTTGTGGAGGCGGGGGGGGGGGGGGGGGGGGGGGAGGGGGGGGGGAGGGGGCAAAACTTTCTCTGAACAGTAATTTTCCCACTTCCAATGGACATTTAGGCCTACTTATACTTCAAGGTGGGCAATTCTGAGGCTGCTGTAAGCAACTCCTGAAGCTGTCAAACTGTTACTTCTTTACTGACAACCATAAATTCATGTAATGTGCATGGGAGCACATATGCATTATCGATTGGAAGGGTTCCATGTGAGTCAAATTTTGGTACATAGCTGCAACAAAAATGTGTTGATAGGGGGATTTTTTTTAATCATTTTTGTTTGAGGGGAAAAAAACAGCGGGAAGTGTGTTTTTAAAAAAAATTATATTTATGCTGACTCTATTTTCTGGCTGATGTGCTTTGGATGAAAAGTATAGTATTCATGTAGTCGTGCATTCATCAGATGACAAGGCTTGACAATTGATGAACTCTTTACCAAACATACTAGTAATGACCCAAAAAGACCAGCGGTATTCGTAATAATAACCATTCACATTGTATTATAAGTTAATTTTTTGTCTCAAAAAGATAGCTTATGTCCTTCATTTGAATGAGATCGTTCAAACGAGGAGTCATAAGCTATGTTTTTGTGGCCAAAAATTTAAATGTTTAGTTATTCAAGAATTATTTTTCCACTGTTGTTTGCTATCCACGTTGGATAAAGGATTAACTATCAGTAATTTTGTGGAAATAGCAAGAGTTTCATTTGTGAAAATAGTTTTAGCAGTTGTAAAATAGTATACAGCATTGCAGTTTGTATACTCATATGCTACAAATATTCCATTTAGTCTTAAACTTAGTACATGTGTACCTGGAAGACAGTAGATATGAGTTTTCTTTCATTCGTTGCAAGCCATTGGCAAGGCTGTACAATTGGAGTGACTCTTGCTTCTTTGTTGTGCAAAAAAGTATTACTAGTTGTGCATTTGTGAAAGCCCTAGTGCCATCTGATGATGTCTGTGAAACAGTTAGGGAATTTTCAATTTACAAACCAAACAACTATGGTTTACAAGACCAGGCCTGCCAAAATTGCTGGAGCTATCTCTCATGTTAGGCACAGGTTACTATACAGAAGGCCAAACTTTTCCCTATAAGGGGTGGGGGAAGGGGGGGGCGAAGTTTGAAAATTCCCAACCAAATTTTTTAACCCTTTACCTAACGTAACAGCCAAAACCGCTATTCAATTTTTTTATATTTTCATTTTTTGCTTCCAAAACATAAGTTATGACCTCCATTGGAATGAGTGCATTGCACTCATTCCAATGAGGGGTCAAAACCCATGTTTTGGAAGCAAAAAAATTTAAAGTTTTAGTTATACGGGAAATTTTTTTATGAGTGTCTTCAGCTAGTAGCATTAGGTAAAGGGTTAACCCTTTACCCAATGAAATGTCCAAAACCGACCTGCGCTTATAAAAAAAATCGCCTTTCAAATTATACATGTATTATGCTTTCATTTCTTGTCACACAAACATAGGTTATGACCACTCATTGGAATGAGCATCTTGTGCTCATTCCAATAGGGGGTCAAAAAGCTATGTTTTTGAGACAAAAAATGAATGTTTCAAGAAATTTGTTTCTAATTTGTAAGAGAGACAGAGGTTGCCATATCCTCCCCTCCCCTCCCCCATTATCTTCAGGCCTGCAGGTTATGCAACTTTGTGATCGCAAGACCTATTTTTCACTCTCTCAATAATTTGGGAAGAATGTATCTGTGTTAGGAGCACTTTTTTTAGCATGGTCTTGTGGGTGTGGAGAATCTCGTGTGTGAACAGGTCCAATAAAATTAAAATGTAATTATTTCCTTTCAGTTACACAATTGAATGGAATACAATCATATATGCAATGGTCTCAGTAAGACTCCTTAACCTTGTTTCTGGTACCCATGGGGTTCTCGACCAGGGATACCAGAAACAAGGCCGAGTCTTTCAGGCAAGGAATGGTGCCACAATTTGAGTACCTTCCAGTGGTTGGCAAATTTCATTACTTAAAAACAGAAGTTACGTAGAATGAAATGGGTTATGCAATAACCTTTTTGCAGGGCATGTTTTCAGGTTATGCAAATTAAATTTTGGCAGGCTTGCAAAACATGTGAAAACAACATTCCCCAATATTATACAAAACAGGTGTGTGAAAAGTGGCTTGTCAGTCACTAAATTACTGTGGCTGAGGTAGATCTAGTATTTTTTGAAGGGTATTCAAAACAGAATACCAGTAACGGTATTAAAAACTACCGTGGTATACCGGTATAACGAAAACTGTTCAGATATCTGAACATAAGTACCACACTCAAGACTTGAGGCATCACAGTCGGAACGAATCAGCATGCCTTGATGATGCAGTTTGAAGAACCTTTACACAACGCAGACGATATAAAAATTTATTATTTTAAATCAAACTTTTCAAAAAATTTCTACAAAACAATATCATGTGATCCCTCACTGGAACAAGCTTGTTGAGCTCGATCAATGAGGGGTCATATGATATAGTTTTGTTGAAATTTTTGGAAAATTATGTTTTCAACTGCTGAATTAGTATATTATGTGGGCACATGCGGACGATTCCTTGGGTAAAGCGATAATGTTATTAATTCTGAGCTACAGTTAAAAAACTGAAGGCATCTTGAAAATTAAATTTGTGGGTAAATAAATAATGACGATAAACCAATATTTTTGTAATTACACCGGTATTCAATCGATATTGGTTTCAATACCAGTATATATCGGTTTATCGGAATACCGTGCAGCCCTAGACTGACTCCCCAGGCTGATTCTTGATGTTTTGTCATTTGACCATAAACTCAAGTGATGTTGATTGCCAAGAGTTTGCACACTTTGATTTTGCTACCCCCTGTCCGGAGATGTATGGTCAAGTGATCTTATATTGTTGGAGCATGCACTATGGATCCCACCCCTCTCCCTCCTAGCCATTGTTGTGTGAAGTGGCAATTGAGTTACAACCAACAGAATTTCTGGGAATCATACAAAGAGAAACAGTGCTTGTTTACTGTGGTAAACAAGTTCTTTTTTCTTCTAAAAAAAGTACCTGTTAGCTACTGTATGTGGTTTAATAAACGATTAGATATGCTAGACTTCATACCTGTGTTGTGGTCAGGATATCAATGAAGCTGATAGTGACCATAAACAGTAGTAAATAAATAGAATATCTGACTAGCCTTTTAAGAGAAATTTTAGAAGTAAACTGGATGGAGAAAATGCTATGATTCACCATGATACCTATGATAAAGTACAGTTAAAACTAGAACTCCTGTAATGAATTGAGCGCTTATCTAGTCTTAATTGCGCATAGAAATTGTGCGCAGTGGTCATATTGAATGGCACCCAAAGCATGACAGGTTCTCCTGGTTACTCATAGCAAAAACAGGCAATGTTTCTGCCAATGGACCTCTGGTTACCTGGAGGTCCATTGACTAAACCATTGCTTGTGTACATGCCATATTTACAGAATTTGATAGCCTTACTATGGTCGTAACTCGTAGATTAACGTGCAGATCGACATGCTATTTGTGCGCATTTCATGACAGGACTTCTAGTTTTAACTGTAATCAACAAAAAGAACTCCTCAATTTTTCTACTCCTTCTCACCAATCCTTCATTCCTTGGACACAACCTGATCAAGATGAGCATTCAGACCCCTACATATACTTTATATTGTTAATGGTTGTGAATGGCATTGAATGTTTGACAGAGTAAAGAAATAAGTGTCCTGATAGTTCAACAAGCCTACCTTTTGCATATGCTGTATTCAGTATTTTGTTTCTGGGTAAAAAACATACTTCTGCATTTAGCTTCAGACAAATATTTTTTCTAGTTTAACTTGTCCCGTGTGGATTTGTATTTGTACATGTCACTGGAAAATGGCTATTGGCAATCTTTAGTGAAATGTTAGAACACAAATGAACATGAACAAAATATGTTTCGCCTCATATAAAAGAAAGCTTGTCATTAGAAATTGAAACCTTGTAAGGAACTTTACCAAATAATAACGACTGTACAATATGAAGGGCCAGCCTATTGATTACATGTTTGCAACTTTAGATAGTTCTTTCTCCAAAGGCTTTTTCTGATGAACCACCGGGAGAAATTTGTCAGATACATGTACATTATACCATAGCATTGGTTTCCAATGAAGTCTTGGTTCACTAGAAGGCACGCTAAGTCAATGTCATGGATGGGGGGTGGGGGTAGCAAAGATAATTTGAGCACCATATCCCTTTAAGGACATGGTCAAAATATATGACCTGGTCATAGCCAGAATCAAATTAGCTTTTTGCAAAAATCAAATTTGTTCTCGTTGGCTTTTACTCTGAAAATCATTTGCAATTGTTGAGTCAAATTCTCACATGAATGTTAAGCCCTGCAGTTTTCAGGATTCTGAAGGAATATAAAAATGTGAGTTATACCGTGAAGTAAACTCAAACAAGCTCTGTTACTGGACTAAAGGAACAGAAATTTTGAAAGTCTCAGGTGCCTATTTGGCAATTTTCCATCAGGGAAGGAGTGGGCTGGAGAGGATAAATAGATCATTTATAATTTTTGGCACAGAAACAATGAAAATTTATATTTAAATGTAATTATTTTCAGATATTAAGTATGTGAACCAAATATTGATTTACTGAAGTAAGCATGGGGCTTCCTAAGCTGCGCAGAGCCAAATTCAATTTGGCAGGAGGACACAGGAGTCTGAGATTCAAAGCGAAAAGCTCTGCTTCAAATTATATTTCACCTCTAAAAATCAGTAAACTTTCCAATATCAGAAAACTATTCTATTCTTGTGAACAAGATGAGGAAAACCCACTCAAAATTAAGTTTGAAAAAATAAAATCAACACCCGTGTCTGGTTACCGGTTCTTCAATATCCCTTTATTAGAAAAACATATAAATACTTTAGCAACTCATTCTTTTCAGTGCTATTTTGCAACTAACTGTGTTGAGAGAGGTGAGCAGCCTTATGCGGTGACTGAGGAATCTAAGCATTACGGTTTGGCTTCAGTACTTACAGTGCAATGTAACGGATGTTTCACAAAATTCTTTTTACAAAACAGCCCAAAAATATTTGTTGAACAGTCTTCTGTCAAACGTTATGACGTTAACTTGAGAGCAGTGTGGGGCACAATTGTCACAGGGGGTGGTGTTTCACAATTGAAAAACGAGTGCATGGGTACATTGGGGGTTCGGGGTATGACACAGTGTACGTTTAGTGGCATAGAACAGGCAATTGGTAATATGTGGCACAAATTATTAATGCAAGATATGCTTGCTACAGGTAAGGAGGAGAATAAACTAGCTGTGGAAAATAATGATTTTCATCAGGGAGTACCCTGTATAACTGTAGTTTGTGATGGAGGGTGGTCCAAAAGAACCCATAAACATTCATACAATGCCATGGGGGGCGTTGGTGTGATCTTTGGTGCACGAACTGGAAAACTGCTTTATATTGGAGTGCGGAACAAATTTTGTTATATATGTACAAGGTCTGAAACCTTACATCAAGACCCCCCTACTCATCAGTGTTTTCAAAATTGGAATTCAAATAGTCAGTCAATGGAGGCTGATATTATTTTACAAGGATTTCTTGAATGTGAATCGACACAGCAAATACAGAGCTATCACCATCTGCTATAATTCTTGTATATCTGAGATTACATGCTTCAGACAGAAGTACCAGTTTGGGGGGAAAGAAATAGTGAAATATGAATGTGCAACCCATGTGTGCAAGCGTCTTAGGTCAAACTTAGTAAACTTGTTTGAGGACAACCCCCAGGTTAAAGGTGTACGGAAATTAACAAAAGAAATACGTGTGCGACTTGTTAGTTCTATTCGCTGTGCCATTAAAATGCGCTCAAAAGAAACCGACAAGAAAGGTGCAGTAAAAAAACAAACACATGATATAAATAACTCCATCTACCACCTCTTTGGTGACCACAAAAACTGTTGTGACTTTTGTGAAGCATCAACTTCACAAACTGCTAGTGTGTGTAAACCAAAAGTGATAATTTTGAAAATACTGTGCATGAAGTTCTTGATGAGCAGGTCTCATTCTGGACGGAAGGTTCATCAGATGCTCATGTTGATGATTCTAGATTTGATTGTAATTTAACTCCCACATCTTTGACATCTGATTTACTGAAATAAGTGATACGCCTCCTAAAACGACTTTCGAACAAATCTGAACGCCTGATTAGCAATTATACTACCAATTTAGCAGAATCGTGGATGGCTGTGAGAGCAAAATTTGATGGAGGTAAAATTTTTAACCGGTCAAACAGGGGTTCCTGGTTCACCAGGTGTTATGGAGGGGCTCTTTGGAAAAACTTTGGACCAGAATGGTCACCAACTGTCTGGAAATTACTCACAAAAACTGAACCAAGTGAACCTTTCATTTCTGTATATCAATCTAGATCTAAAAACCTACTGTCATGTAACAAAAGTAAAGCTAGGCCAGAAGTGAAAAAAAGGGCAATGAAACGGAAACTTGCAAGACTATATCAAAGTAAGACAAAAAAAAGCCAAAATGCATTATGGGTCTGATGCTTTGGATGTTGTTCCTGATACTTCTGAGACTGAACTTGAGAAGGCAAAAAATGTGTTTTATGAAAGTTATGTCAATGTTTCTGGCAGTGAGATTAAGAAAATTGAAAAAAACACTCAACCACAATCCATGTCAGATTTATGGTTCCAAGAAAGGAAAAAAAGACTAACTGCTTCATCTTTTAAAGATATTGTTTGTAGGCAGCCTTCTCGTCCTGTGGGACCATTGATAAGGAGACTTCTGTACTCTTCTTTTTCTGGTAACCGTTACACAAGAAAAGGGTTAAAGGAGGAAAGAAACAGCATTCAAGAATATATAATCAGCAAATCGGAGTGTGGGTCCAATGTTTCTGTGTCTCATCTAGGTTTAATTGTGTGTAAAGCATTTCCATTCTTAGCTGCCAGTCCTGATGGGGTGGTGGAGTGTGATGGACAGACAGGGTTATTAGAAATAAAAAACCTTCTGCAAACAAACAATTACTCATTCCAGCAGGCATGTAAATTTGTTAAAGACTTCTGTTTGGAGTATACCCATGTTAAATTGGCTCTTAAACAAAATCATACATTTTATTATCAGTGCCAAGGTCTGTTAAATGTATGTGATTATCCATGGCTTGATTTTCTGGTGAGAAGGACAAATCCACATCAATTATTCATTGAGAGAGTTGTACAAAATAAGTCAATGTGGCAACAAGAAATGATACCTAGACTACAGTCATTCTATTTCTCTGTGTTGCTCCCTGAATTAGCATCTCCAAGACATGGTAAAGTTCCTGGTATTACAGAACCTGGGAAATGGGCAAGTAAAATGAGAACTTTCCCTCTAAATAGTTGTTATTTGTATGCATTGCATGTGTCTATTCATGTGGCATATGTTACTGGACATTTTTCATACAACACTTGACATCAGTGTTACTTTATTTCTTTGCAGCTGTACTTGAAAACCCATTGCATTAACACTTTACCTAACCTAACGGTCAAAACTGAACAGAAATTGTCATTTAAGATTTTTTTTTACTTCAAAACATAGCTTATGACCCCTCATTGAAATGAGCACATAGACCTCATTCCAATGAGGGGTCATGAGCTATTTTTAGACAAAATTGAAAATGTTTAGTTATTCAAATATGTTTTTTGGCAAGTGTCGTCTCTTGTTCGAGTTGAGTAAAGGGTTAAATAAAAGAACATTTTTTCAGTTCATCATGAGCCAAAAAAAGGCTTTTACTGATTATAATTTCTTTTTTCTGATTCAAAGACAAGCCTCTGCACCCAAAGAAAGAAAAAGTAACAATGAAACAGAAAGTGAAGAGCCCAACTGCTTCAACATCAAGTTCTGTTACAATTTCAAGGCCCCAAAGGAAGAAGCAGAAACCAATCTGGTTGGGAGAAGAGAGATTGAGTTTTGTGGGAAAGAAGATTTGTCATCAGTGGCTTCTTGATGAGGATTCACAGAAAACTCAGTGGTTTGAGGGATCCGTGTTACAACTGTTGTCAGGCATTGATGGTGAAAGAGGTGCAGTTTATGAAGTTAAATACAAGGATGGTGTTTATAAAGTTGACCACTTGTATGAAGATTTTGTAGATGACAATGTTATTTTCCTATAATGTGAGTATCTTTTTTAATTAGTACATAATGCACGTTTTAATTTATGTTCAATGCAGACATATTACTTTCTTCTTTTCAGTTACCCTGAATGTTTAGTTACATTTATGTACTTGATCTTATATAATTATTCATGTTGATTTTTACTCATTTTTGTTATATAATGGACTATAATTATGTTCATTATATCACTGGGGTTTACATGTAGTAACTGAAATGAACCAATTCGGGTTTTCTGGAAGGAACAAATGACAAAGTTGATTGATTACTGCTTGTTTATTATGGTAAAATGTTATGCTGTACTGGTAGAATGGGACCTGGTTACCAATTCATAGGTTGCTAGTCCTCTAGGGTGGACAGCATCAGTACAGTGGAACCATGTTAATTGAATTGCCACTTTGCTAGAGTAAAAAAATTCTATTAAGAGTATGCAATTAACAGGAATTGGGCCTTTTTACTATCTTCTGATGAGAAATTCACTATTTACTCTATTATATCTTGTTTGACAGAGCTCATTGAGCCTGTATTGGATATTATGATGCAAAATAGGTCGATAAATAAGGGGAATTTAGTGATTATCAGACACTTTTTGCGACAATATATATTACAAGCTTTTTTATTCAGTTAACAGCAGTTTACTCTATGACCCATATGGAATTAACAGGTCAAATTTGTATTAAAGGTATGGTAAATGGCTTGGTGTTTGGTATTTATATTCAATTAACAAGAATATCCAGTTGAGTGGGCTCCACTATATTTTTGTCAAAAATGGCTGGGCTTATTAATTATGATATAGCCATAGTTGCTGAACGTTACATTAAACACCAATTGATAATAGATATACCTGTACCATGGGTATACGCCAGTCCAATGTACATTTACTTCATTGAAGAATGTGATCCTGAAAACTGTCAGATAATATGCTAAACTTGGTCCACCTGTTAAAATATGCATTGTCACAAGTCTCTGCTTCCATACCTGCACTATTTACACACAGACCATGACACCATGTGCTTTCAGTAAAAAATTAAACTTTTTTAAATTTCATTTTTTTAACTCTTACTATGTTTTTGAGTGAAAATCAGCCTCCTGTGTTGTAGTTTGGAAGATGTATCTGCCATACAGTGAATCTTTTTTATTTTTCAGTGTTTTGTAACCCTGTTCTCGTCGCAGTTGCATGAAGTTTTAATTTGGTGAGTAAAAACTCTTTTTCATTTTTTTTTTATATTTCAGGTTTTTAATATGCTCTATGTGCATTAATAAATGCATAGAGGCCACGTGTTTCAAGTTTTAACCCTCACGTTTTTGTTGGAGACTTCATATTTTGGGTCAAACTTTCAGCAATCTACTGATCATGACCCTTAACTTTAGGTTGTTTCTCTCTTTATTCTGAGAAGTGAATATCTGATTAGAGTTTTCCAATATTGAAGTTGAAAATCATGAGGATGTGTTTTCTGTAATTGTTTCGATTTTGGTTTTGATAGCAGAATTCCTAAAATTTGACCCCGGCTAGATGTTTTCACAAAAAATATTTTCAATCCTTGTAAAATCATATGTGGAGCTGACTTTATCATAAATTGAACAAATGAAAGTGTCAATGACAATGTAGCTTAACTTGTGTGTTGTGTTTGATGAAAAGGATAATGTTCAATGTTTATGAAAGGATTATGAAATAAGACAAGAATTGTGATAATTGGGAATATATTCATTTCTGTTCCCTGCATGCTATGTTTTTGATAAAAATAATATGAGGTGTACACTGTACTAAAGAGCTGAGAGGTGGGTTAATATGACCTCACAGTTAATGTATGTGGCCCTCACAGTTAACATATATCAACGAAAGTTACCAAGTTACAGTGAAATTATTCCAAAACGAATCATCCTATCAAGTTACATTGAAATCCCCTCATAAATATGGCCTGTACACTGTGCTAAAGGTCCCTGTAGCTGTCAATCATGTCCTAAAGGGGAGGTTCTCATCTAGACATTATATGAAGTCAACCTACCAAGTAACAATGAAATCCCTTCATAAATATGACCTGTAAACTGTGCTAAAGGTTTTCGGGCTTCGGGCAGCCATCATGGTTGAATGATCATAACCAAAGGGGGCAATCTCATCTGAGCATCATCTGGAGTGATCCTACGAAGTTACAATGGAATCCCTTCATAAATATGACCTGTAGACTGTGCTCAAGGTTTTCGGGCTTCGGGCACCTGTAGCCATCACAGTTGACCAATCACAACCAAAAGGGGATGTCATCATCTTGGCATTATATGGAGTCAACCTAACATGTTACAATGAAATCCTTCCATAAATATGACCTTTTGCATATGCCAAATGTTTTTGGGCTCGGGCACCCATCAAGGCTGCATGATCGCGATCAAAATGGGATGTTCTCATCTAGACATTATTTGGAGTCATCCTACCAAGGTACAATGAAATCCCTTCATAAATATAACCTCTAGACTGTGCTAAAGGTTTTCGGGCTTTGGGCCCCTGTAGCCATCACAGTTGCCCAATTACGTCCAAAAGGGGACTTTCTCATCTAGACATTGTATGAAGTCAACCCACCAAGTTACAATGAAATTCCTCAATAAATATGACCTAGAGACTGTGCTAAAGGTTTTTGGGTTTTGGGCTCGGGCAGTTGTCACGGTTGGCAGATCATGCCCAAATGGGGTAATTCCCTGGAGAAACCATTTCCAAGGACAGCATGGAACTTCTTATAATTCCATGGAAATCCATGGAAATAGCATGGAATATATCACATTGTGAAAAACTTCCTTGCTACCATGGAACTTGTTCCATGGAATTCTCATGGACAGCTGATACTACCATGGACAAACCATGGACATATCACAGAAAAAGCATGGAAAATTGGACTTTAATTTTCATGTTAAAATATTTATAATAATAATGTGGGCTTTTGGACTTAGATAATTTTTACTATGGAAATTAGCTGGAAACCTTGGAAAAAAGACTTGGAGATTTTTTGCTTGAAATATATTTGTCAGTTTTTTGACTTAGATTATTTTCTGCATGGAATTTGTGGGGAGCTTCAAAAATTATTGGAGAATTCACATTAGCCAAAAATAAGCTGGATTTTATAATATGACAATTATTTTAACGCATATGATCAAGGACAGGTAACTTCAAATCGATAATGCGCCAGTCATTTGAAGTGAGACAAACAGTGATGAAAGGGAAGTAACACCATATTTCTACTTTAACCTTTGACTTAACGTGGGTAGCTGATGACACTTGCAAAAAATAATTCTTGAATAACTAACATTTTTAATTTCTTGTCTCAAAAACATAGTTTATGACCACTCAGTGGAACAAGCTCTTTGAGCTCATTCTAATTAGGGGTCATGAGCTATTTTTGGAGACAAAAAATGAAAATATGAAATTTGAATGAAGATTTTTGTGAATAACGTTGGCCGGTTTTAGCCCTTACGATGGGTAAAGTGTTAAAGCGAGTTCTCTTTCAAACACACCTGTTGAGTGCGAGTACAATTTGATTGTCTGGATGAAATAACTACATTGGATAAGCCAAAACATTTGATATTTACAACCATACTCTTGTGGGGGATTATTACGGAGTATGTTGAAAACAGTGGATAATTGTTGGAAAGGTAGTTAATTATGTGTGGTTTCAATTGTTCGCACCCATTGAGCATCTCATCATTGTTACCTTATCACATAGTCAGTCACTGAGGAAAATTCAACAAAGAAACAAAACTTTACATTTTGTATCAAATCTCATTTATTTTTATCCTGATATCAAATTTAAGAACAACTGTAACATACTTTTTAAAAGACAGAAAAACAAAATAAAGACAATTCAAAGCATGTGACACCTGGGACACATGTAAGACAACAATTTTAAGTTTATCGAATGGACAATAGGTGAAGATGGGATATTCAGGGTCCAGTGTGAATGGGAAGAAAATGCTAAGAGAGTTTAGCCTCCATCATAGAAAGACAAATGTGCAGGTGCTCTGTGAATAATTGGCACCACTTATAAATATTGGTTGCTACATGTCAGTAGTTCTACATGAAAGTAGGAATGCTAAAATAGTTTAGCATTTCTCGTAGTGGGACAAATGCCCTGGTTCCCCATGTATCATTGACACCACTTACAAAAAGGATGGTTGCAGATGTAGGTAGATCTTCGTGGAAGAAGTGTGTATGAGGATGAAAATATTTCTGATTGCCTTTGAATGTTGGTTTATGGGTGCTTTGATATGCTTCCTGTTTATGTTAACTTCCCTTTCACTAATTTAAAAGTAAACAATAAAAACATGTCATTGTTTTTTTTCTTATTTACTGGCTATGTGTAAAACTTGTTACAGAGTGCTTTGTAATAAATTCCATGCATCCATACCCTAAAATAACATTAAAAAGGCAACACTGAAAACATAATAATTTTTCCTATTTACTGGCAGCGTTTAAAACCTGTTACAGAGTGCTTTGAAATAAATCCTAGGCACTCATACTCTGAAATAACAAGAAAAAGTCTGAAACCTCCTGAAAAGGCACCCTGCATGTTGTTCAGAATAAAATGATACATACCACATAACCAATCTCTAAAGCCACCAGTAAAATTCTAGAAACGAATCTGATGCTGTTATGTCCTTGAACCAGTCTAGCCTCTGAATGGTTCACCACCTAACTTGAGGTTCAATCGGATAGAGTATTTCTGTTCGTTGGTGGAGAAAACCTATGGTAAGCTTTTCCAATGAACTGAAATACTCCATCCGATTGAATCTAAAAACACCATTAATGTTAATTTTCTTTCAATCAGTGCAGGAAATATTTCACAATCGAAGCTCAATTTGGAAGAATCTTGGATGATAATTATCTTGATTTCCACCATGTTGTTTACAAAAACATTATGAGGGAAAATGCACCACAACTATACTTTTATATCCTGATATTTGTAAGGTCAAACAAATATTAATCGATTGAAATATCAATGTCCCTTTATCTCGATAAATTCTGTCCTTTGATTGGTCAGAATGCCTAGGACAAATAGCCATGGCAAAGTGCAACCCAGCATTGTAGGTATAGTGTGTGACATCCAGGGTATAAGGTTGAATGAAACATTGGGCTGTATGGATCAAATGCTAGCTTTTTGCTTTCACTCGCCTAAAAAAAAAAAGCAAATTGAACCAAAAACAGTAAATAGTCACAAATATCAGATTTCTGACAAATCGATTATATTTTTCTGTTGTTATAATTTAAATCATCGAATAACTAAATCAAACAAATTTTAGAAGAACAAAAGAAGCACAAATTCATCCTCAGTTGGTCTACTAGAAATTTGCAACAGCAATCGACAATGCCGTAGTAAGTGCTGTGGCAAATGCCACAGCTCTTCTTACTACAGTAGTGCTGATTGCCATTGTGAATTTCGTCATATCATTTTCTTTCTTTGTGTGAAATATAATTGAAACCCATTGCACGGTTTAGAAGGAGTTGTGCTTTCGAGGACACAACCATATGATGTAGCAATTGAAATGTATAAGTTAAATTATGTCTTCTTGGAAATGTCGAATCGGAATTATATTGCTTCATGCACATCTTCATGGCATGTATATTTCTTTTTGTGAAATATAATTGACATCCACTTCCTGATTTAGAAGGAGTTGCGCTTACGAGGACACAACCATATGATGTAGCAATTGAAATGTTTAAGATAAATTATCTCTCCTTGGAAATGTTGGAAAGGAATTATATTGCTCCATGCCGACCATGCACATCTTCGTGTGGTGTTCTTTCATTGAGTAACGTTTCATGAAAATTCATTGAACGGTTTAGGAGTTGCGCTCACAAGGATGGACGGACAGACAGACAGACAGATGGGCATACAGATAGACGGATGGACAGGGTGATTCCTATATACCCCAAACATTGTTTTGGGGGGGTATAAAAAAGCTAAGTGGGGAGGAAGGGTAACATTATCCTTGTTTCTTCGCTCTTGGGAAGGATAATCAGGGATGAGAAGGTAAAACTGTTACGCCAGGTTAATGTCAATATTTGTGGGTTTGCATTTCAGTCTCTTTCACAGTGGTTTGGAAAGAATGCTCCAACAATTTCATTTGGCTTTTGAGTATGAATAACCATCAGTGGTTCTCTCAACTTCTGGACTTCCAACACTTTGTCATCAACACTATAATAAAATAAAGATTAAATCTATAATCAAAATTACTTTGAAAACAATGCTTCTTGGATGCATAAAAGTTAAAAATTGCCTGTCAATCATGACTCCATACTTATTAACCCTTTACCTAACGAAACGGCAAAAACCAGCCAGTGCTATACACGAAAATCGCCTTTCCATTTTTTTTAATATTTTCATTTTTTGCTTCTAAAACATAGGTTATGACCCCTCATTGGAATGAGTGTGTTGCACTCATTCTGATGATCGGTCATAACCTATGGTTTGGAAACAAAAAATGAAATTTTTTAGTTCTACAAGAATTTTTTTATGAGTGTCTTCAGCTACTAACGTTAGGTAAAGGGTTAAATAAATTTTACCAAGTAAAATAATTTATGTACCACAATCAGTATGTGGAATTCAGGTCCCTTTATTTATTAATTGGGGTTTTACGACACTTTTGACAGACAGGTTTACATACTCTTGTGACTTGAATAATAGAATGGGGTAGAAAACTTTTGCATAATTAATAAAAGTATTGGTTTGAATAAAAGTAAGGGGTGGAATTTTCTATTGAAACATAGTTAATATCCTGATTTCAAACTGCATTTAACCAATTATAGTCCTCATACTGTAATGCCACAACAAAATACCCGTTTATATTGCTTTAAAAAGTGGTCCCTAAGTGTATTCTTATCTACAACTAAACTTGGAATCGGATTTTATCTTGACAATGTTTTTACATCATTGTACAAGCAGCAACAATGATGTATAAACACTGTTAAGTTAATTACAGGTGTGTACATGTATATGTATATACAGTAATAAGTTACCGTAAAATTAATTTGTGCCCTCTCAGCCCCTCTGGTTAAAACATTTCAATGTACCGCCTGCAAAATATATTATCCAAAATAACTCCCATATTTCTATGGTTAATGCAAAATTTAAAAAAAAATTAATCCAAATTGGGTATTTCCATGATCGGCTGATAGTGCAACATGGTGAAAAAGAATGAACATAGGGGTTCAAATAAGAATCATGTGGGGTGGATATTGACTGAAAATTAATAATAGTATGGGTATGTTTATTCAAGTCACTAGAGTAGTGTCAAGCAGATTTATGGATGGAGGAAGCCGGAGCACCTGGAGAGAACCACTGAGCAGTGGCGTGCATCTGCTGAACTCTCCAATATACTCAGTACTGACCTGGGAAGGGTTAGCATTAGTTGAATGCATGTGCACCACTGACATGCAGTACGCCTTAGTACACTTTGCCATCGTGCCCCCAAGAAGGCAATGGGGATGAAGTGTCTTGCCCTAGGACACAATACGGTTGCAGCAGGTGGGATTTGAACCGAGGACCTCTTGGTTTGCAGCCGCCTGCACCTCTACCAACTTAGCCATCGTGCTCCAAGCGTAAGCATACATACACTTAAAAGGAGGCTCTAAACAAAGTAGATAATCATAAACAATCAGTTCCCATACTAATGGAATTAATGTAATTAACTGACCATTATTTTTTCATCTCTAGTTGTGTTGGCATTCTGCAAGCATTGCTAAAGAAAATACATTGTCCCCCGACTTTCCTGTTCCGTAAAAAATCAATGATCGTAACTCCGTGAAAACTCATCAGACCATAACAAAATTCAGACTTAGTTTGAACTGTAACTTCCCATGATGGACCTATACATGCCAAATTTTAAGCTTATGTCTCAAAGGGTTTGTAAACAAGAGGCCCCAGGGATCCTGAGGGCACTCGCCTAACATGGTTGATTTGATTCAAATCGGCCTCTCAGATCAGGAATAGAAGTTTGGGGTGGGGCAACATTTTTGCCCTTCCCATAACGCTGTCAAATATAGCCCCTCAGACTTCTCTTGAACAAATCAGAGTCTACTAGTACACCTTAATAGGAAGCTGCATACCAAATATCAAGACTCTGCTACTCAGTGGCGTAGCCAGCCCAAAGCAAGTGAGAGGGACAAATTGATACACATAGAGGAACGTAGCTAGAACCGTTTTAATAAGGGGGTGGGGGGATGCAGGAAAAGTATTCCAGGCTGGTTTGTCAAGATAAGATTTTTTGTCAAGATAATGAGAGTATCCGGGAAATAAATAGGTCAGTTATTGAGCAGCCATAGGGCGCCGCTACCACGGGCCGACCATGGTTTGGGCCGTGCTAGAAAATTTTATAATTCCAAGGTTCGAAAACCTCCATTTCCTTGCATCTGAGCAGATATTTTTAGGTTTTTCATGGATATACATTCTTAAGATTTAACAAATCTACAAACTACCCCACTCCCAGACACAGGAAAAGTTTCCCAGGTCTTTACATTTTTAAAATTTTGCGTCCCCTAGAACCTCTCTTCCCCCTCCCCTCCTAGATGTAATGTGTTTGTCACAATAATGAAGTTTTCTGCCAGGGACAATAAATGAGTCAGTTATCGGGTAGTGAAGGATCGTCGCTACCATGGGCCGACCATGGTTCGGCCCGTGATAGAAAATTTTGGAATTCCTGGATCCCAAAATCTCCATTTCCTTGTACCTGAGCAGACATTTTGGGGTTTTTCAAGGAAATACAATCGCAAGATTAACAAATCTACAACCTAACCCCCCTGGACCTAACAACCCCCCTACGATTTTTATGCCATTTTTGGACATATTTCGAGGACCAACTTTGGGCAAAAGTGGGGGGGGGGGGGACGTGTCCGCCCCTATCCCCCCCCCCCCCCCCCTGGCCACACCACTGCTGCTACTGCTGGTTCGTGAGAAGAATATTTTTTAAGATTTAGGGGCACTTTAGGGATGTGGCCCCACCCAGGAGGTGGGGCAACTTGATTTGAACAAAATCAAAATGCAATGTCATAACAGACAAGCATCTCAAATTTCACTTAAATAGGATTAGCAGTTTAGGAGAACAGGTCGCAAACACCATGTTTATGAATGACGGACGAAGAGTGATCACTATAGCTCACACTGACTGAAAGTCAGGTGAGCTAAAAAAAAGTCTTGAAAATTATAAATTTCATTTAATTTTCCAAGTTCAAGGATTGTAACTCTGTAATAAATCCTCAGACCGGAACAAAATGCAAACTGTAACTTTCCATGGTGGACTTACATACTAGTACCAAATATAAATCTGATATCTCAAATGGTTTGTGAAAAAAGTTAAGTCCAGAAAACTTAAAGATGGACACACGGATGGGCAGGGCTGCAAATAAAAAAAATAATTGGTCCGGACATGATATCAGGCTCCAGACAATTTAGGCCGGACATGATAAATTTTGGGCCGGACATCCGAAAATGCCTAATTGAGGTCAAGACATCAGACACTCCCTTTCTTCTCCCAAATGACAGATTTCGCTCATTGTGACTCGATAATTATTATAATCCAATTGCATCATGCATGGGGAGGTAACATAATATAACATAAACACGTGTATTCACTCACGCACCTTACCACTGGTTAAATTGTGGAGACTTCACAGTTGACTGGCCAATCAATTCAACTCTTTCATAAGTCGTCAGGACTCAAGAACGCTATCGGTGAGAATGTCGGCTCGTCAAGCCACATCTCAATTGGAGTATGGACAATTCGGACCAGATGGTGGACGATTGTACCACATTTAATATGGTCGGAAATGTTGGTTTTTTTCCAAGGAAAATTCAATAAAGACTACATGAAAATCTATTCAGAGCTGTTAAAAACCTTATCTGAAAATGGCTTTTTTATTATTAAAGTTTTGTGTTCCTATTTATTTATTTATTTATTAGGGTTTAACGACATATTAACAGCCAGGGTCATATCATGTCGGTGACAGTTTTACGGGTGGAGGAAGCCGGAGTACCCGGAGAGAACCACCGAGCAACGACGAGCAGCTGCCAGCTCTCCAACATCGTAACTCAACTCTGCACCGCGGCACAGACAGGGTTAGATTGGTTGAAGACATGCACACCATCGACGTGCAGTACGCCTTAGTACACAGCGTCATCGTGCCCCCAAGTGGGCAATTGGGGTTAAGTGCCTTGCCCAAGGACACAACGCGGGAGCGCGAATCAGTCACTGAAATGGTCACCCATCCAGCTACTAACCGCGCTCGACGTTGCTTAACTTCTGTGATCTTACGAGAACCGGTTACCGCAACGCCACCGCACCCACTTTGTGTTCCTAAAAGGGCATGTTACGCTGTCTAGATCGCCAGTTAATTTAGACAAATAAACACAACCCGTTTAAACGTGACATAAACGAGATAGGTTTATTTGTGAATTAGTGAGTGACTTTGGAAGCATTAATGTGGTCCGAATCGTCCACCCATTTGGTCTGAATCGTACACGGTCCAAAACGTCCAGACTCGGACGCGATAAGCCGAAACTGGGTCGAAAAAGGGGTGTGTTGAAAAAGCCATTACCACTGTCGACTTCGCATGGCAGGCATTACAAATTATTGTTTTTTTATGAACAAAACGAACACACCTTTCAAAAATATTTATACTGAGATGGTAGCGGGGCTGGTGCCGGGACTCAGACGATTTTAATAACTGAATGTCCATCATGGAGACTACTGCGACGGCATTGTGGTTGGGCTGGGTTGATTTTATACAGATGACTGTAGTAATTGACCGCCGGACAGGAAGACCGACCGTAACTGATTCGGTCGGACAGTATGGCAAATTCGGCCGGACATTATCCGTGTCCGGACGCTTATTTGCAGCACTGCGGATGGGCACAGAGGAAAACTGTAGTCCCTTCTGACTTTGCCAGTAGAGGGCTAAAAATACCAGTACCCACAACATTGCCTACCTTGTTATCATTTTGAAGAGATGTGGTACGCTCTCATGAAGAAATGATCCATTAAATTTAAATAATTTCCCAATGGCAAAAACATGTCTGGTTTTGATATGAATCAAATACATGTCCACTTCTATGGCAACTTCTTCCTGGTCAGGATTTTTTTGGTTCAATCCAATTGTGAAAGAATTATACATTTTGGCTTTGCTACATTTTTTACTATAAAAAATAAATCCATCTTTGAAAACTTTTTTGATCATCATTATTTCCCTTTCATTTTCTATATCTATATGCTGTTTTAACTGCTCGGTAACAGAACTGTGCAATGGTACTTTTAAAGGGCAGAGAGCAGAAACTTTACATTGAAATGCATCTTCACCAATAAATTGTTTTTGTGAGTTTTCAAATAAAGTTTGCACATAATCTTTTGCAATACCACTTTCTTTCTGTGCCATTTGTGAGATTTTTTTCTCAGCTAAGAAGTTCCAAAACACCTGCTTTGCTATGATACCAGTTCCATGAGCACTTTTTTTAATTTCCCCATTTAGCGATTCAAAGGGAAAACAGGAATATACCCAAAGAGGACCCCACAGCCTCACACAGGAAGTCAGATGTGTCAGATTGTGTACATTTATACCGACTTTGTTTTTCCCATACAACAACTCCATATCATTCACAAACTGTTTCAATAAAAGCTCAGCTCTTGCCATGTCATTTTTATCTATCCCTTCTCCTAAAAGAATGTACGTAGATTCAACCAAACAGCTGAAATGTTTTAAATATGGGTCAGGAAGAACATTTTTGAGACAGGGGAGAGAGTAAAAAAGCAACCAGCTCCGCAGTTCTGAAGCTTTCCAGTGAATGTATGTGTTAGAAGAAACAATTCGAGGGAGTCTGTTCACAAAATATGGGGGTTTGATTTCTTGCAATATTTTATCAATTTCTTTAGTTTTATTTCCAATGTAAAAATTTTCATTTTTGTATTTTGATTCCAACCATAATTCTAAGAGCTTTTTTGTTGAACCAATCAAAATACCATGCATGTAGTCTATTGCTATATTTTTTGTAAGTTTGAAATGAGGTAAAAAATATAGACCACTTTCTCCATACATTCCTTTCACCCTTTTTCCTTGCTCATTTGGTAACTTGGCATTTGCATGAATGCTTTCCTCTGTTCTAAGTTCAGCAGGTTGTTCCCTGATGGGGAAATATCTGCATGTTCCTTTTCCACTGGAAATTGTTTTCCCAGGTTCTAAACAGTAAAGGCATGGGTACTCGCCATTAAATTGAGTCATATTTGTCACTGATGCTCGGGCTGGCAAATCCATTGTCACCAAGACAAGCAATACCTTCACTAAAAAGTTTTTGTTCTCAATGCTTACTGTTATACCATACTTGTACAAATTAATTAGGTCTTTTATCAGTGGTCTTAGAAACATGTTCATATTGGGCTTTCCACTTCCCTGCCATATGCCCCATAATAGCATATTTTTACGCTGGAATCGATCTTTTGGGGGAAGTTCATTGATTAAAAAATACACTGGCCAAAAGGAAACGACAGAACTCTTAAAAAGTGGCACACCATCAAGGAATAACGAGAGTGTAATATTGTTACTATCATATAAGAATCCTCCTGGCTTAAGTAATTCCAAGTATCCAAGGGAACTCTTGATATCTGAAATCACTGACACTGAATTTTTTTGTGTTGATTGTTGACAAACACACTGCCACATTCCATTTTGCTGCAGTATACCTTTGATTTGATACTTTAAATCACTACTTACAAAATACTTAGTATTTTGAATATCAGACTTAGCTACGAAGCATCCAGGTGTTTTACATTTGTCTTCATCAGAAAAAAGTTTTTTACATATGTCGCAATACCAATGAATTTCTATTAAATCACTACAAAAACCAATTTTTTCTTTTAGTTGACTAAGTCTAACTTCACCAATATTGTTTTCTGGCATGTGCAATTGAATTAGTTTCAGAAGATCCTTTGTTGCTTTATCCGTTAAATTATGTCGGCATGAAAAGGCACTTACACTGAGAAGATGTTGGGATACAGAAAGTTTACTCTCATTTAAATGATCAGAGGATGGAAGTACAAAGAGTGGTGTGCTACTTCTATTTGTTCTTGACAACGCTGTGTTATTTTCACTATCGCTGTCAATGTCACTTGAAGAAGAAACTGAGTTTGAGTCTGAACAAATATCCATTTCAATAACACTGGCATATTCGGCATGAGATTCCTCTTGAATATCACAAAGTTCATGCAGGGCAGGTGATTTGCTAATGTTACGTGAAGTACTGGCAGCAATGCTTTTATCCCTAAAATAAGATAAAACTTCACAAAGTTTGACGGAAGAAACCTGAATTAAGGTGAAACTAGGACTTAACTGGTTGAGTGCTGGAAGCCACTATCATGGCTTTAAATAAAAGTGAGGGTACCATTTTAAAGTCTTCATATTCTTTTCTCCAGTTTCATATTCTGTCACCAGCTAATACCGTTTTATTAATTAAAATTCCCTTGATTATAAATTGTTGGAGAGTGATTAGAGGCACTCTCCAATAATTTGTAATAAGCAAATTTTAATGAACAAATTCTGTCTTCCAAAAATAATCTTGCACTCAACCAGTTAAAAAAACAAAAGGCCCCAAGTAACCTTAATCCTTCACCTGACAAAGTGGTCCAAAGAGGTACTCTAAGGTGCAAATAATATTGTTGGCACTATTATTAATTTTAGAGAACAATGCTATCACTTTTATTTGGTAATGAGTGAAAAGGCCATCACTATTAATATTTGATGAAAATGCAAGCCATCACTATTATTCAGCCATCACTAGTATTTGGCACATGAGAGTATTTTGGTTCGCATTCAGCTAATCATGACTGAAGTCATGACATTATTCATTTACCAAATATCAAAAGATACTAACTTATGGTTCTGAAGACTTTTTTTAAATTTAGAAAAAATTATGGGTGCCTGTGGGTGCTAATATGGCATGTCAAGTTTATCTGAACAAACTTGAATTGACATATAAGGAGCGCAAACACCAAATTTTCAAAAATTTAGTCCGGTTCTAGTAGTTTGAGAGGAGAAGTTGATAATGTAAAGTCAATGACATGCGATCGTTGCACGGAAAGTGATTAGTAAAGCTCAACTTGAGCTTCGCGCAGGTGCGCTAATAATAAAATGAGACTGAGCCATCTAGGAATCGGGCATTTTGTAAACTTTGGCAGAAAAATATTAAAAAAAACCCCAGAAATTGTCCAAAATCAAACTCAACCTGGATATTCTGATGTTACGAAAAGATACAAAAAATAAAATTATTCTGAATAGTTGTTCAAATGTAATCATCTAGGCATATGGGCCAATTATTTAAAGTGGGGGAGGGGGGATGCATTGGAAGATTTTGTCTGAAATGTTATTCCATGGGTATCATACTGACATGCATAATGCCAAGGTGGATGTGGTGAGATGTGCTGCCTTCCCTCCTCCCCCCCCCCCCCCCCCCCACACCTTAAATACTTCATGAGTTGCATGGGGCAAATGTCTTATATTGCATTGTGAAAATCAAACTTTTTGGGTTGTTTACTTAAATTTTTTAACCTGAACTTGCCCCTCAAAATGAAATTACCCCAAAAAGCTGATTGAATTTTTCACAGATTCATGAGCGGGTGGGATGGAGAAGTTTGAAGCCACCCCCCCCCCCTCCCCCCAAACCCATATGTCTATGAATGTTCTTGAATGGAAACCACAATTTTCAAATATTTCAAAGTTAAATCTACAGCAAAAATTGAAACGAAATTTGAGGTTGTCTGAAAAAACGAAAAAGAGAATAGAGTGGGCATGACAAACATCCTGGGGTGGAATATGAAGTACAGGAATCAACTGCCCTGACCGAGAAATTTTGAAGTGTTTCACAAGTACCACAGTGAAATATAGCAAAGATTCCAAGGATCATTGATTTCTATTCTCCATACTACACCTCAGTTTTCCTTTCTGAGTTTTTATCACAAACTTGAAGCCAAAAATTAGAAAAAAAATGTATGAACTTTAAGGTTAGGTCTGCTTAATTTCTTGAATTATTCTGTTTTGTGTTGAAGCATTTCACTGAAGCCAAGATTGGAGAAAACATATATGGCTGCAGCAGCCAGGCTAGACTGGCTGATTTTCAGCCAAGCACTATAGAAAGAATGTCTGGGCAAAACTGAACCTGCATATAAAATCTGGTTAAAAGTTTGAGGGAAAGATATATTTCTGCAGCAGCCATGCCCTTTGGGGAATAATGTTAATAGCAATCGCTGGCTTTGGTTGATTTACAATCAAACTTTACTAAAAAAAAAATACTTTTGGATGAATTTGAACACACAAATGCAATTTGATTATAAATGTGAAAGAAATACATGGCAGCTGCAGCAGCCAAACACCATTGGCTGATTTGAAGCTAAACATTATGAAAAGTACACTAGGGATGGGAAGATACACCGATTAACCAGTGTATCGTGATTTACCATACCAAGATACACCAACTGGTTGAACACTCAAGTATTGGCGTACCACGATACACTGTTGCAAAACATTATTTCGTGGAATTATTAACCCAAGCATATCGTCCCACCCTAAAAGTACTCATTATCAAAGGTGAACCTGCACTTGAAATTTCGTTGAAATTGGAGAACGCTACGCTACATTTCTTGAAGGAAAATATATATGGACGGCACATTTTTGACCCTGTTAAGGGCAATCAACTGATCACACTATACCCATCACAGAGGAATCTGATTAAAATTTGGAAGGAGAATTACATGACTGCAAATTACATGGCCACAACAACTGCCATCGCTGATTTGAAGCCAAACATTGTGAAAAGTATTCCTGGCAGCCCTTGGAATTGGCGACGGCAAATGGCAATGCCATGGTAAAATGCTCTTGTCATATGGTTTTGCGACAAAGCACAATTGCCATCGTATTTACTATATGTAGTGACAGGCCTGTGCAAAATCAGAGGGTCGGATAAAATGCCATTGTAACTGCCGTTGCAAATTCATTTTGCGACCGCATTTGTATGCCATCAGAAAAAAACAATCAATTTCAATGGCTTCTCCTGGTCAAAGGTGAACCTGCATACAAAATTTAGTTAAAAAATTAAAATTGGAGGAAAAAATACATAGTGGCAGCAGCCATGCTACATTGGCTGCAGGAAAAAAATATATATGGACGGCACATTTTTCCACCTCTCTAGGTCAATCTACTGATTATTACACTGGCCATCACAAAGACATTTATAGGGACTGCACATTCTTCGGCCCCTCAAGGGCAATCTACTGATCAAACCACCCATCACAGAGGGATTTGGTTAAAATTGGTGAAAGAATTACCTGGCTTCGGTAGCAGCTTTACTACCATTGACTGATTTGAACTGAAGCCAAACATAAAAAGCACGCATGGTGAAAGGTGTACCTGCATGTGAAATTTTGTTAAAATTGGAGAAAAAAATACATGGCTGCAGCAGCCATGCTGCATTGGCTGATTTGCGGCCAGCTAAACATCTGGTAAGAACTAACTTCCTAGCAAAACTACTTTGAGGTGAAGTGTTTATTTATTTATTAGGGCTTAATGACACTTTATCAGCCATGCAGTGTCATATCATATCTGTGACCATTTTACGGGTGGCGAAAACCGGAGCAACCAGAGAGAACAATAAGTAACGACGAGCAGCAATCAGCTCTCCTACATCGAAACTCTGCACTGCGGCACAGTCAGAGTTAGATTGGTTAAACTTGAGGGCATGTGCACCATCAACATGCAGTACGCCTAATTACACAGCGTCATTGTGCCCTCATGTGGGCAATCAGGGTTAAGTGCCTTGCCTAAGAACACAATGCAGAGCGTGAATCAGTCACTGCAGTTGAAATGATCACCCATCCAACTACCACCCACACACAACGTTACTTCGGTGAACTGATCAGAACCGGTTACCGCAATGATGCTTCCCCCACCCCCTCTGCCCTCCCCACCTCCCGCCCCCATTTTTGAGACGAAATATATAGTTACCTTTTCTTATGAAAGTATACAGTACTCCTTGGAATCGAAGAAGCTTCTCCATAGTCATAAAGCCTATATCTCTTGGAAGTATTTCCAGCTAGAATAACAAAATATGGAATAAATAAATTCGACATCGACGTCGTACTCTCAAGTGCCAAATAAATTGAAATAATAGTAATGGCTGAATAATAGTGATGGCTGGAATTTTCACCAAATTTAAATAATAGTGATTGCATTTTCACTCTATGTCTCATTATCAAATAAAAGTGATGGTTGGAATTTTTCTCCAAAATTAATAGTGCCAACAATATTATTCGGCACCTTAGAGTAAGGTGTTTTGTCACATAAGACACTGGAGTATATAAGCATCTCTGCACTTCAGATTGACAAGATTAGTACATGTAATTATCCAAACTGACCACCCACCATCATTCGAACTTATAGAGTTGCGTTTCACAGATAAAAATGCATATTTTAGTGTGGGCCTAGAAATTTTATAATTGTAAATGCGAGATCAACACGGCATCAGGTGCAAAAAATAGAAAAAATTCCAAGTCCATCAAGGGCAATAACTCTTGAGAAAGTACTAGGAACAACACCTAGCCTTGAGTAAGGTACACTTACATCCCACATATGATTTAAATTCATTCCACCTTTTAAGCTCCCGGTAAGTGAGCTGCAGAGACATAAACGTTTGGGAAACTTGATTTCATTCTCACGTTGTGGCATGATACAGCCCAGATGCTGACAATGGGGTAAAAGACCAGTATCACGTACCACAATTGACAAGGACTGTTTTTTTATCAGTCAGTCATCAAATTTACACTCATTATTGAGGAGAAAAGGCCAAATATCAAGCGAATATAATGTCATTTTGAATAATTCAGGATAGAGATCATTCATTCTCAAAACCGATCATCAAAAGTTGCAAAGTGTATGGTTCAAATTTCAAATGTTGCAAATTTGAGGATCTATCCCCCCCCCCCCCCCCACGCACACACCTGAACCTCCTGGGAATATCCCAGTTGTTGCACAAGCAAGTACTTGCATCAGATTCATTGATTATATTATATTAGTGTTCTTCCAATAATGTCAAATCAGTGTGTAAGTCTCGTACTGGGCGATTCCATGAAAATGCGACATAAACTTAAAAAAATAAATTTTGTACCAGGGTTTGTTGTTTGTGTTCTTTTTGTTGCTAGTATACCTAATTTAGATTTTCCAATTTTTTTTTTTGATACCTCTGGAGTTTTTTGAAAAATTATCAGAGACTTAGGTCCTTCATTATTTTTATTAAATTCACCTTTTTATTTCCTCTTTTTGTTGATGTGTTTTCAGCCAGTAATATCAAGCCAAATGTTCAAACTTCATCTAATCTATCAAGCCAAATGTTCAAACTTCATCTAATCAGAGTAGTCTTGAGGTGATCAATTAATTTTATAATCCAAAGAAGTCGACCTAGACTCTGATTAGCCAATTTTTATGAAGTTTTGGGTTCCACTGGTACAAATGTCCCGTACAACACTATCTGGGTATAAAAGTTTCCATTCCAAAAGAAATATTTGTAGAAAATAGCAGCTGGCACAGATTTTCTTACTAGATGATGTAACTTTTGGAATGTTATTATTAAAAAGTATCAGTCTTTTTTATTTTCCATGATAATTGGTGGTGAAACTTGCCCCGTACAACACCATAAATGCTGTGTTTCCCAAAGTTATGATTCCACCTCTGGATAAAATTTAATCAGCATGCAGTTAGTGGCCCAGAATAACCATGATGGTTAAATGAATTTTACACATTAGTAAGTACAATAAGTATTCTCATATACTTTTGTCTGATAGAAGACTGACTCCATTGACCTGTGGGTGTCCAGTACAACACTTCCATGTTAATACAAGGACTACATGTCAGGAGACCTTCGAAGCTGTTTCTCTGAAATATTGTGATTCTGTGTTCATTAACCCTTTACCTAACATAATGGCCAAAACCGGGCAGCGCTATATACAAAAATCGCCATTCAATTTTTTAAAAATATTTTCAGTTTTTGCTTCCAAAACATAGGTTATAACCGGTCATTGGAACAAGGGCATCATGCTCCTTCCAATGAGGGGTCATAACCTATGTTTTGGAAGCCAAAAATGAAATTTTTTAGTTATAGGAGAATTTTTTTTAAGAATGTCATCTGCTACTAGCGTTAGTTAAAGATTTTTGATCAGTACCACCATGTTTTGCATCTGTAATGACCCAAGGGTGTTTGAGACAGAAGCAGCACAGCAGAGTGTGAATTCACCTAGGCTTAGATGATCAGCTTATTAATTCTGTGTGAATGAAGTTAAAGAAAGCATGTAGAAGATTAGTTTTCTCTGCCCCTATCATTGAGTGTTCTACTCCATATGCATGCTCCAAAATCCTGGAGCTGAAGTCTACAGACCCAGTTGAAATAAGCTTCAGAATAAGAACTCAAAAGTGTTTCTTACTTTCTCCTCCCATTGTTGACAATTCCAACACTATCTTTTGGAATGCTCTCAAGAAGAGCTTTCCAAAAGATGATGTTGTGTTGGAACTATCCACAACAGGAAAATAGGGTTGAAAACTGTCATGTGGTTATACCGAAACTTATTTCAACTGGTACTGTAACTGACATATTGAATTCATCTTGCATTTAAGAGGAACAACAAATGTCCTGTACAACACCTAGGTTTGTCCAGTACAATACTGATGCATTGAAAATGCTCAAAATTACTATTCCAACCAGTTCCAACTGATGGTTCCAGACAAAGGTAGACAAACATTCGCTTGTGTATTTAAATACTAGTGTGTAATGTAAACTTCAGCATGTCCTTTGGCAGAAAGTGCTCAGTTTGAAATTGGCTGTCCCGTACAACTCTCTTTTTTGTGTCCCGTACAACACCAGCATATTTTGATTCCACTAGTTGCCACTCAGTTATCCTCAGATTATGGTATAACCCATTTTCAAGTTTATTATCTCTGTTTCCTTTTGAGGTTAACCTCATGAAATATCGGTTAGCCACCTAACAGAATTATTTCTTTTCGAAGACCAACCCTCTGTATCATGTCGCAAATTGTCCCGTACAACACCATAACATTTTTTTTGATTTCTGATCAGCTGCCTTTGAAAATCAACAGTTGGCAGCTGTGTTTGGTTACCTGGTATGAATTGCAAGGACATGCAATAAAAAAAAACATTAGGTCTCATTTCCTTCAAATAAAACGATAGAAAAATGTTGTGAAATGTCCCGTACAACACCATACGGAATTGCCCTACTCACATTTTACTTACCTTCAATGTCATGAAGAGTGTATAAGTGGGACTGCAGAGTTTGACGTCTGGAGAGAATTTTATGACATGTTTCAATTGGACAAACCCAAACATTCTCATCCTTTTTACATTCGCCCAATTCGGTTTCATCCATCACCTACAATTAAAAGAAATTGAATCGTTAATTTCATTGAAATTTCAAATTAACTTGGCTAGAACTACGAACTACTTTGTTTTGTTATCTGTTTTGTTCCCCGTTGTTGAGAGATTGAATAGTAATTAACTGGTGAAACAGAAGAGACTCATCTAGACCTTCAATTTGATATGCCACAAGCCTACCTCCTTAAATTAAAAGTGTTTCGTGTTCGCACTTGGGCCCCCCCCCCCCCCCCCCAAACTTGCTGACCCAGGCCTTTAGTTTGATATGTCACAGGCATACCTTCTTAACACCATTCACCTGTTGTACTTGATGACCCTCCAACCCCTTCCCACCCCAGGTAGGGTTGAACATATATCATTTTCATATTGCACTAAGTTAAAACTTGGGCTCCTATAGGGAGCCCAAATATCAACCCAGGGACTAAATTTGAACAAACTTGAATCTGACCCCCACTAAAGATGTTGTATACCAAATATGAAGGGATTCTGTCAAGTGGATCTGAAGAAGAAGATTTTTAAAGAATAATCGTCATATTGCACTAAGTTAAAATTCGGGGTCCCATAGGGAGCCCAAATATGAACTGAGGGACTCGATTTGAACAAACTTGAATCTGACTCCCATAGAGATGTTGTATACCAAATATGAAAGAATTCTGCCTGGTGGATCTGAAGAAGAAGATTTTCTTTGATTTTGAAAAGAAATTTATGTGTACCATCAGAGTTATGCCCCTGTGGTGCCCCTGTGGGGGTGGCAACTTTATTTGAACAAACTTGAATACACCTATGATAGGGAACATGCACATCAAATTTTGTTGAATTTAGCCCAGTAGTTCGTAAGAAGAAGTTGATAATGTAAAGTTGACGATGGACGAGGGACGGACGACAGACGGAAAGTGATCAGTAAAGCTTCCCTTGAGCTTTGCTCAGGTGAGCTAAAAATTCATTTCCGGATTTTGGTCCGAAATTTCTCTAAGTCCGGACCGGGACCCAAAGTTTTCAGCCTAAAAATGAACCCGGGGACTTGGCTTGAACAAACTTGAATCTCAACTCCCTAAGGATAATGTATACCTAATATCAAAAGATTCTGACTGGTGGATCTGAAGAGGAAGATTTTTAAAGCATATTCCACATATTGCACTAGGTTGAAATTCAGACTCCCATAGGGAGCCGAAATATTGACCCAGGGTCTCGATTTGAACAAAATTGAATATGACCCCCCCGAGATGTTATATACCAAATATGAAAAGATTCTGACTGGTGGATCTGAATAAGATGATTTTTGAAAAAAATTCCACAAAAAGCACTAAGTTAAAATTCAGACTCCCATAGGGAGCCCAAATATTGACCCAGGTATTCGATTTGGACAAACTTGAATCTAACCCCCCTAGAGATGTTATATACCAAATATGAAAAGATTCTGACTGGTGAATCTGAAGAAGAAGATTTGTAAAGAAAATTCAACATATTGCACTAAGTTAAAATTTGGGCTCCCATAGGAAGCCCAAATATCAACCCAGGGACTCGATTTGAACAAAGTTGAATCTGATCCCCCTAGAGATGTTGTATACCAAATATGAAAGAATTCTGCCTGTTGGATCTGAAGAAGAAGATTTTTCAAGAATAATCCTCATATTGCACTAAGTTAACATTCGGGCTCCCATAGGGAGCCCAAATATCAACCCCCCCCCCCCCCCCCCCCCCCCCCCGAGATGTTGTATACCAAATATGAAAGAATTCTACCTGGTGGATCTGAAGAAGAAGATTTTTCAAGAATAATCATCATCGGGCTCCCACAGGGAGCCCAAATATCAACCCAGGGACTTTATTTGAACAAACTTGAATTGACATATGATAGGGAACATGCACAGCAAATTTTGTTGAATTTGGTCCAGCAGTTCGTGAGATGAATTCGATAATGTAAACTTAACGACGGACGGACGACGGACGGAAAGTGATCAGTAAAGCTCCCCTTGAGCTTCGCTCAGGTGAGCTAAAAATCAAGACCTTTTTCATATTTATTGGGGGGCATGTAAACGGCTCGAAATGTACACCTGTCCACCTGTCATTGAAAGTCAGAAATTTGTGAAGACAGGTAATAATAAATTATACCTGTCACATATGACAGGTCAGTTACTCTTTACCTAACAAATCAGCCAACACCTTCTCCATAATATACAAAAATCGCCATTGTATTTTTTTGTTTTCATTTCTCTCTTCCAAGCGATAGCTTATGACCACTCATTTGAAATGATCTCACTGAGCTCGTTCCAATGAGGGGTCATAAGCTATGGTTTGAAGTGATGTCTGCAATCAGTGGTAGATATTGGTAAAGTGTCTGACGACTGCTGGAGGCAAGAAGTGTTGGAATTTCTAAAAAAAAAAATAAAATAAAATAAAAATATGCGGTCCAAAAATATTTCCTGCCACCCCCCCTCACACCCCCCCCCCCCCCCCCCCCCCCCCATTGACCAAATTCAGCCTGATACACCAAAAAAATGACGGAATGACTTTTCCCCGCGATTGCAAGGTTCACTGCTGGAAAGACCACTTGGGGCTGCATATTCTTCCACCTAACCCATCTCGGCATCTATGGGCTTCCGAAATAGCAGTGACATCACTTTTAATCACCCCTCTCCACCCCCACCCCCCCCCCTGCCTTCCAGGGTCCCCCGACCTCTAAGTTTGGTCCCTTGGAAGCTAAGACAGTATCTCAGCACACCAATGTTTATTTGGTGGGCCTCACAAATAAGACTGACACCACTTTTTAGACATCGACCGCCCCCGCCCCCCCCCCCCCCTCCCCATCTTACGTCACCCCATCCACCTCCAGATATCCGACCTCTAAGTTTGATTACTTGGAAGCAACTATGAGCAGCATCACAGCTGTTTTTGTGTATCAGCTTGAAAAGTCTGAACCCAAATCACATTCAACTGAAATTCACACCACGCACTCCGCAGAGCTAATAGTAATATACCAGTTCGGGTGCCAATCGAAAATCTTCAGAACAGCACGTTTTTGATTCTGAGTGAATAAATTTCAAAGGCGGTCTATCGATCAGCCAATCGTCTGTAGCATTCTTACGTCAATGGCATGTTTCTTTGAAAAAACTACGAACATCACGCCTCCAAGTGTTCTG